>CM042838.1:74560103-75760103 GCA_023653725.1 Bungarus multicinctus
TATATATTGCTTGACACCTTTGTTTGCACGAGTTGGTGTGCAAGCAAGGAATAATTCTAAGATCATCTTGCATCTTATCATAATAGTGTGAAAGTAATTAAGTAGCTCTATCCATTTATATATGCATGCTGCCATAGTTTTATGACTGCTGCACCATTTGCAGACCATCTCATTTGTAATGGAATCGTAAGATGAATGAAAAGTGAACATCCTGTGTGCACAGTCTCAATAGACTTATTCTAAGACTAATTCAGTTAGATGTTTCAAAAACAAAACACAAGAAAATGTCACTTTGGAAATGTCTCTTTCTCTGTCTCTCTCTCTCTATATATATATATATTACAGCCTTTTTGGAAATTTTAAATTACAAAGAGAAAATTACAAAGAGAACAGGAAATATTATTAAATGGCTAACACTGTTTGATAATTGTTGATATTATTGAGAATCTAGTAGTCATCCATTAATGAGAAGCCCAAAGAAAGTACGGCTAAAAACAGAAACAATGAATATGTTATCTAGAAAGACTCTTTCCTGTGACATTTAATACATACACATATTTATCTTGCTATAATCTATGCTCACACAGATTCTGAACAAGAAGACTGGATCAGTCTTAAAACACACTTTTAGATTCTTTGGCAAGTATGAGTATGTCAGAAAAAAATACATTATTAGCAGTAAATGGACAATCATGATGGATATAGATGATCAGTTACCTTGGCATTAAAATGATGCATCCATATGTAAATCTGGAATGCTAGTAGGCAAGCAAAAAAGGGACTAATTGAGTTCTCAAATTTAATGATATATTGCTATGCAGCAAAATTAACGTATGATTATATTTATATAGTAAATATTAGCATTGAAACTAGCAGGTACTGAAATTCTTTTCAAGGCTGTATTGTGATTAAAAAAATAAAATTTGTCGTCCAACTTCTTTCTGCTAACAACAATATTTCGTATGGAGGGAAAGTTCTGAAAATTCTGAGAAATACATATGTTTGAAAAATACACAGGACTTGATTCAAAGTAACCCTTCTGAGAATAGAAGGGTTCTTTTTATTTGTGGAAAGAAATCTGTGAATCTGCTACTGGAAGAAATTAGGGAGGTGATTTCCTCCTTCCTTGAAGGCCCATTCTCTCCTTGCAATCATAAACTATTCTTGAAAGCCCACCAATTCTTTGGAACTTGGAAGAGAGGGGGCAGATTAGTGAAAACAGTGCCCCTTTCCATTTCCACCCAAAGAACAATTTCCATAAGTGAAATGCTACTAATGAAAACCATAGATCAAGTTGTATTATTACCATCAATCATTATACAAACTATATTCCTTTGAATAAAAAAAAATCCTCCTTGTTTGAATTACTCAGATGAAAGAATGATGTCAAACAATTCAATGTTACCCACTGAAAAGTATGGTCTGTAAAGCTGATTAACAGAAACTATTCATAGCAGCTAAACACAACTAGTTCCAAAAAGAAAGTTACAAAATTGTCTTCTCCCCAACCCCAACTTTGCAGAAGGCAGTTTATTTCACAAATCCATTTGTAACAAAAATTAGATTTCAGTAGAATCTGGAAAAATAAATATTTTCATACTTGGATGGCTACACCAAGAACACCATTTTAAAGACTGGACTTAAATGTCCATTTACAGATCATAATTCAGATTTTCAGCATGATAAATCAAAGTCTGAAGTTGTCCTAAACTCCTGAAAAATACGTGTTTCATTTAGCTACAGTCTAGCTGTAGTCTAACAGGTTGAAATTATTGGTATTGACATCTTATTCAACCACACAGTATTTCTCTTTCTCCAAAGCCAGGATTATATTCTCTTCATGCATCGGTAGTGCTGAAATGAGATGAATGGAACAGATTCTCAAAAGAGAGTTATTTTTTTGCCTTTTCCCCCCACCTCCCAACTCTTAGAGTAAGGATATGCCCAGTGGACGCTCTGCTCATGCAATATATCAAAGCCACACACTCTAAGAGAGCCAAGGCTACTCCCCATTCTTGTGATAGGAAAAACTGTAAGGCAATGCCATCTGTATGGCTAGCACAAGCAAATCTGGAGGAAAAAGGTACCTGCCTTTTCCAGGGACACTTCCCAGGCTTCCAGTTGTGTGCTACAGCACTGAACCAGGAGCGCAGGTGGCTGCCATGAGGATGTGCCCTAGGAAATAACTGTTTAGCAAGTAGGGCACCTCATAATTTTTTTCCAGCTGTGTGTAAATCTTACAAATCCCATTTCTCTAATGTCTGACATATTTAAGTGAAAGGGGAGCTGCTAACAAAAGCTCTTGGAACAATTTTAAATGTTTATTTTACTGTAGCATTAAGCATTTGTCAGAAGAGCCTATTTCTTAAGAGTCAACTTAATGACAGGACCAGATCAAGATTGTTTGCTGCCTGAGGTTACCCACTGTCCATCTCCCACTTGAATAAAAAGCATAGCATCCAAAATTAGTTAAGTCATTTAGATACCAAAGGCAGAAAAATGTTCTACTATTAAAAATACGGTAACAAATGAAATATTGCTTCCTTGCTTTCATGACATTTTACATCAACTGCCCGAGGCAGCCATAACAACTCTCCCAAAGTACTCACATAAATAGTTTAGGAGCAAAGTGGTAACACAGCTCTCTTTAGAACCTGGCATGTTGAACAGTGTATCATTATTTTGTTTCTTTTGGAAACATGTGGCAAGCAGTGAGTCAAAACAGAAAGTTCAACAGGGAAACCCGGTAGAAGATCTGGAGAAAATATCTATTAGTTGTATGACAGATTTTAGATCAAGACCATTAGTTTGAATTATATGAAACTTGACCATAGTATCTGCATTTCAAGATTCTATAAAACATGTATTTTAAGACTAATTTATACTACCCAGCTAGTATGATGATGAGGACCAGGAGAAATGATAAAATGCCATCAAGAAAGCAAGTTCAAAAGTTACTGAATGGGGAACACATTTCTAGGCACATGAATATACAGATGTGGCTCATTATTTATTGAAAAATCCAAGCTTTCCACCACATATTACTCAGCACTGAAAGCTTTCTGGGTACTCGTGCTGGGTGCTAATTTTCAATAATGTAATAATACACCATTAATAGTGCATGGTGAACAATCAGGAGAGCTCTCTGGCAACAAACAAGATCATTCCCAACTATTTGTCCCACATATTCATCATGCTAATAATTTAACTATAGAACATCCTCTTAAATATCAGTATAGCCTGAGAATTAAAATACTTACTTCTCTTCATGAATAGAAGCATTATTGACAAAAGGAATTTCTTCCTTGTCTGTCTTCCCCAGGATCAGATTTTGTTTATCCAAGTTTATCACACACTAAGAAATAAAATGAATGAAATGCATTAGAAAATAACTAACATCAGTTGAGTAAAAGGAAGAAAACCAAGAAAAGAGAAGTTTACCTTCAAATATTTCAGTGTTTGTAATCCCAGGGAGAAGCTTTTCTCATTACCTTCTAAAAAAAAATTACGAAGACTATTCAGAAAGATGCATTTAAAAAGCGGTATAGATATGAAGCATATTAAGGATATGTGATATTGTTACTTTTCTCAATTCCTCCTCTCCACTGGATGTCCAGAATGTCATCTTGTAGAAGTGTACTCCAAGTATTACCGAAACAGTGGCAGTTTTGTAATTTTTTATTCTCCAATTTTTGAAAAAAAAAATACGTTAAGACTTTTCCAAAACACAAAAAAAGATGAAACTCTCATGGCTCATTATCAGTCACATATTTGACTCTCTGGCTATGTCCTTATGGTCCTTGCAAGTTAAAATATAATATAAATTGAAAATGTGTTCTCTGCCTGCAACAGATTCTTCCTAGTGTATTATAGGTAGTTCTCAACTTACGACCTCAATTGAGCTCAAAATTTATGTTGCTAAGTGACAAATTTGTTAAGTGAGATATGACTTTTTTTGTGATATTTGTAAACTGAATCACTGCAATTGTTAAATTAGAAACTGTTGTTAAGTGAATTTGCTTTCCTCATTGACTTTGCTTGTCAAAAGGTGATCATGTGACCCTGGGACATTGCAATCGTTATAAATGTGAATCAGTTGTCAAGCATCTGAATATAAATCACATGACCACGGGGATTCTACAACAGTCATGAGTGTGAAAAATGGTCGTAAGTTGCTTTTTTCAGTGCCATTGTAACTTTGAATGGTCATTAAATGAACGTAAGTTGAGAAATACTTATACATATCCATGGAACATGCATGTTCCACTACTATTACTAAACAAAATTTTGTGTTGCAAAATTCTATACAACCAATATAATCAGGAGTTATTGTTATTAAAATTCAGAGGCTGCCGAATTCTAGAACTCCTCTGGGCAGCTTTCAATTAAAAGACAGAAAACAAGGAAAAAAACCTACGTCCAGACAAACTGCACTCTATGTACTATAAGACACAGCCAATAGAGGTCCACAACCACCTATAGGCCTGACAGAATAGCTATTTTCTAAAACAGAGGTGGTATTCAGCAGGTTCTGACCAGTTCTGGAGAACCGGTAGTGGAAATTTTGAATAGTTCGGAGAACCGGCAAATACCACCTCTGACTGGAGATTTTACAGTATCCTTCCCCTGCCACACCCACCAAGCCATGCCCACGGAACCAGTAGTAAAAAAAAAATGAATCCCATCACTGTTCTAAAAAATTACCAAAATATCATCTGGGTGAAAACAACACAAATCTTTGGGGGATATAATTCCAGAGGCCAAGTATGTGTATGTGGACGTGTGAGTGAAATTGGTTTATCATTCATGGTTCTAAAAATTTACTGGTGAAAGGCTTGAGTAGAGGCATTGTATCTATAAACACTTACCAGCCACAACAACTGCAGAACAATCTACATGGACAGTCCCCATTATAAGAGGCAGATGTTCCAGATGACCAATCACTTTCATATTATGTGGTAATGAAATCTTCTCACCTTCCGCTTTGTAGATTTTCATATGCTCTTTTAGTCTGAAGATGGAAATAAAAACAACTGTGCTAATATCAGAAGTAGGTTCATTTTAGGGAGAAGGTGTGATGGAATGTGTACCTAGAGAAGCAGTGGAGAAGTTTTGGCAATATGGAGTTTTCCCAGAGTGCCCCAGATTAAGAATCTATACAGTCCCAAACTGGAAGTGTGTGTGGGCAGGGCGGGAGGAGATTCAGGATAGCCACACCCTAGAATCTCTCAGGATATATTTAGCAGTTTATAATGTTATAGCTTTAGATGGGCAAAATTCAGGCCATTAGGTATAATTGAATTTAATTGGATTTCATTGCGTCCTCTATAACCTTGGGCCTGATAGGAGGGTAATGTATGTTGCACTCTATACACTAAACCTAAACATGCCAGTCTAACTCAATATCTATTTGAAGTCCAAAGTCAATCCTTCCTTCCTTCTCTCTCTCTTTTCTTTCTTTCCTTCTCTCTCTCTCTCTTCTTTTCTTCTATTATGAATAAAATATTACTACAACATGCATCCCTGCTTTCCTAAGACAGAGGTTGTTGCAGCACTAGTCAGCTCTTTCACGCTGGGTATAATTCACATTGTCTTCCTGGCCATAGCCATGTAGCAGAAAAGTTTTGTCATTTCCTCCTTTTGAGGTACTTTTTCAACTTCCACGTCTAGCCCAAAGCGTGGGTATTTCCTAATGGTTTTCCCACTCTGCTTAGTTCCTTAGTGCCGGACAGCTGATTGAATGGCAAAAAGATGTAATTTACTTTCCTGAACTGTCCAAGAGTACTACAAAGAAAGAAAAATAATTCTAATTTCGCCTGATGAAAGTGAGAAAGCAGAATTGGTAACAAAGAGAGAGATTATATAAAAATTATTGTTTATTATTATATAAAGTTGTATGGCTAAATATTGTTTTACAAAACTACAATTAAGAAAATTATGTTTAAAAATGTTGAAACAAAGCAAAAGGGTTACTGAGGTAATTGCATCTCCCACACTATGGTTTAGATATGGTGTCTAATCAATATACTCTGAGAAAAGAGAATCTGAACTATTGAATTACAAGACCATTTTTGGAGCATCTGTTCGCTTCAGTTCATGATTTTTAAGCCATTTTTTAGAGAAGGACAGCAAGGATGTTTGTGCTAAAAAGCAGATTGTGCTATTCTGCCTTCATGAAAAATAGGAAAAAATAGTTAAGATAATTTTAACAATTGGCAAACCTTTCATATTTTGCTAATACACGATGTTCTATTGCTCTGTCGAGTATCAAATGTGAATCATGAAGTCACTTTTAGTTTTTGACCTTTTTGCTGTTCACTTACATAAGGGATATACAATCTGCGGTCTTCCAAGTTGCTCCTGATAGTCCTAGGTATGATCCCTAAAGCCTCCCCACTCATCACCAAAGTATACTTGTTAACAAGACAGAAAAATAAAAGTAAATTTAGTTACTTTTATTTAAGTTATTTTAGTTAAGTAAATTTAACTTTTGTCCTGGCCCACTCATTTTTTGAATGACATCCCCAGCATCCCACTTCAAGCATGGCTCTCAATTAAAAAACCAGTGCCTCCCTCTGAATCAAAATTGTATCCATAGATTTATTATCATAGAGATTTATTTCAAGGATTTCCATATTATTTACTGACAATTACAAACTGTTTTTCCTTTTGATAATAATTTATTTTTGCAAAATGTATATGCCCTTTTTTTCCTAGGTTACAAGGTAATTTACACAGCGATCTTTTTATTTTAGTCCCATAATAGCCCTGCAAGCTAAGCCAAAACAGGATGACTGGCCCAAAGTCACCCACTGAATTTCTATGGCTAAGGGTGGATTTCTATCTTGACTCTTTAACACTAGTCTAATATTTTAACTATCATTAACATACTGTCTATCTTGGGCATTTTTGCACCTTCTGTGCATGTGTGCTCTGATCTTATTTTAGAACTCAGCCGATATATGTGAAGTTTCTAAGTGTGAAGATTTTCAACTGAAAATTTAACCTTGCCCTCTTCCGCTAAATTCATGCAACACATAACACAATGCAAACCAAAAGCCCCAGTGTATAAGAAATTCTCAAGAATGGGATATGTAGAAAGTTAGCTTTTTGCAATTGATCTAAAAATGTTATCAACTGCTGATAAGGAACAATTAGTAGTATTCAGAACACAGCTGGGTTGGTGCAGTGATGGAGGCTTCAGGCTAAGAATCAGAAGACCATAAGTTCTAATTCTGCCTTATGCATGAAGTCAGGGAGCATCATCACAAGGCCTCTTCCAACTCTGATTATCTGTTAAGTCAGCTGGGTGACCCTGGACCAGTCACTCTTTTCTCAGCCCTTCAAAGAAGGCAATGGCAGCAAACCACTCCTAAAAAAGCTTGCCAAGAAAACTGCAGGATTAGTTCAGGCAGTTGCTAGGAATCAAGACTTGAAAGCAAAAAAATAAATATAAAGAAGTGACTCAGAATAGCAACTTATTAGGAATATGTATAATAGCAGCATTTTTTTAAAATGACAATACAATGTAAAGGTCAGTGCAAAAGGAAACAGAAATCCATTGTCACATAGGGTAAGCATTTGAACAGATGTATCTTCACATAGGAATACAGTAGAATCTTGATTTCAAGGGCAATTTGTGGGAAGAGCCATTTATAAAATCTGAACATCTGCTAAATTTATGTCATTTGTGTAAATAGCATGATTTATAATAAATCCCTCAACTTAATAGACCAGGCATCTCCAAACTCCAAACCTGGCGACTTTAAGACTTGTGGACTTCAACTCCCAGGATTCCCCAGTCAACCAGAATTCCCCTGTGTGTGCTACACACACACGTTATGATTGTCCGCAGTTTGGAGAACTGGCAAACTGCTCCATTGGCTGGCCCCTCCCCACCCACTCACTCCTTACCTGGCATGCAAGCCATTCAACTTGCCTTGTTTGGTAAGTTGCTATTTTTCCTCCCCCCCCCCCCCGACCATCAGCTGTTCTGCTCTGCTGGGAGATTTAGATTAGCTAGAAAGCAGGAAATTCTTGGATTTCTTGCTTTCTACCTAATCTAAAAGCAGAACCGAACCTTACTTAGGACTGAAGCTTCTACTTTGCAGTGCAGACTCAGGTAGCCAACTGCAGATAGTAGATCTCTAAGTAAATCTGTGATTCGGTGAACAACTCAATTTGCCTGCCTGCTTTTCCTGCTTTTGGGTAAAAGTTGCTCTTTTTTTAATAAAAAATTCAATATTTACATACATGGTGGTTGTGAGTTAATTTTGTGAGTTTGCTTGCTAGTGACAGACTCTGATACCAATTGCGGAAAGATAAATCTCTAAGTGAATCTGTAATTCTGTGAACAACTCAATCTGCCTGCCTGCTTTTGGGTAAAAGTTGCTCTTTTTTTAATAAAAAATTCAATATTTACATACATGGTGGTTGTGAGTTAATTTTGTGAGTTTGCTTGCTAGTGACAGACTCTGATACCAATTGCGGAAAGATAAATCTCTAAGTGAATCTGTAATTCTGTGAACAACTCAATCTGCCTGCCTGCTTTGCCTGCTTTTGGGTAGAAGTTGCTCTTTTTTTATAAAGAAATCAATATTTACATAAATATTTATAATATTTAGATACAAGCCATGCCCAGTCACATGATCAAGCCACACCCACCCAGTAAACCACACCCACCAGTCACATGACCACTAAGTCACACCCACAAATTAGGCCACACCCACAGAACTGGTTTTTAAGAAATTTGAATCCCACCCCTGGTCTGAACAATCTGTCCACTGTAAAATATCTGGCTCGTTAAAGTGAGGTTTTATTGAAATAAAAAAAAACAGTACCTGTTCAATTCCTTCTATGTGTAAAATCTCAGAAATCTTCATTCTCCTACTGGATCAGAGCGGGACAAATGTGTTTTCTGCCAAAGGTGCAGGAAATTTCAGTGCAGGAAATTTAATTGGAAATACATTCTATGCTAGTATAGACAGGCTCAGAATCTTATTCTATTTTACTTTATTAGTAGACTTGTGTATCAGATAGATCTACAGATGAAGATTATTTTACAAAATCTTTTTCTTCATAAATCCATGGTAATTTGTAGGGGTTTTTTTATATTTACACATCAACTATTTTGTAATTTTCTCTAGAATCTACCAATGTACTGGTATTGGATTGGCTGACCTATGGCTCCCTGCCTCCCTATTGGCTCTCTTTTCCCCCTATTTTGGATAAGAATGACATTGGCCAGTACCTGGGATTTCACCCCAGATTCTCAAAAGCAAGAAATTGAAGATCAGCCAAACCAAGAAATCATGCTTCTTCAATATCACAGCATGTAAAACAATTAGCCTTGTCTGTCTGAAACATACAAGTCATTAAGTATTACCTTATTTATATTTTCTGTCAAATATAAAATCTTTCTATTCAGGCTAAAATCCTTTTATTTACCATTGTCCATATATCCTTCAAGGTGACTGAGCCAAAATAGGAGTTGAATAGTTCTTTTAATTATATATTAGCACTCCATCATCTTCACTGAGCAGCTGATAAATCATTTTTCCTTACTTTTATTTTAAATATATTGATGAAGCTTTTTTATTTTTTGTATTGTCAGTTTCCTTTTATTTTTTACTTTCTTGACACCATCTGTACAAGTTGTATTTATTATTTTTTTGTTTCAAATCCTTCTTTCCACATATTATAAAAGTCCTTTTTCTTCCTCCTAGGTTATTAATGTTTTTTTAATTTTTCACCAGTTTGTACTCATTTCTCTTGTGGCTGAATTTTATTTAGCACTGATCTAAATTTATTAAAATATGATTTTAGTTCAATATACAGTACATGGCATAGAGTCCCTATTATTTGAAGAACACCGGTCTCTCATACTATCTGTCCAGCTGATTCAATCTTGTAAGGTTGGCAAACTTTGGGTTCATTCACCAATGTCATCTATCAGGGACTCTGTAAGTGTACCTTCTCTGTAGCAGGACCTGCACTCTGAAATAAAATTCCCCTCAAAATCTGGATGGCATCCATCCTGTAGTTTAGAAAGGCCTTACAGTCTGGATCACTACCCAAACCTTTGGTGAGGGACAGTGAAGATCCCTTGTTTTATTACTATCTAATCTATTTTTCTCACCATCTTTTTTTCTGACCATCCCGTTTTTAAAATCTGGTTTTTGTATTTTCTTTTAGTTGTGAGCCAGACTAATTGGGAATTAGATGGCAGAAAATTAATAATTAAGGATATTCAAATATATTCAGGTTTAGATGATTTTAAAATCAAGAGTACCATTATTTTATTATTAGTCCTCTTCCTTAATTCCTATTCATTTCACTTTGTTAAGTTTTATTTATGCAGCTTAAGCAAGATTAATTGATCTGTTACTTAATTAACCTTCTAAATGGAAGAAACCCAATAGCAAGAGAAGTCAGACATTTTCTGGAAAGATATGCATCACAGAATTTACCTCCTATATGTTATGAGGTCATTCTATTCCTTCTTGAGTTTGGAGAACATTCATAATATGCTTTTAGAAAACTTTGCCCACTTCTTTTTCTTGGCTGGAAAATGTATAGTAGATATCAACAGATATCTACTTATATTGTTTTTATTCCCTCTTCTATTTCTTTTAAATCAAATGGTCAACAATGACATCAGATTCATTCCGCAAATACTCAAATATTCTATTTGTGCTCTGCTTCTTTTGAACAAGTTATATCTTTCCATTTCTGCATTCTAATCACTATTCCAGTAGACCTCAGTGATACCAATGACATCATATTTCCCCTCATGTCGTAACAGTTTAATCTCATCTTATTTTTCTTCTACTTTGACCATCAGAGGGCAGTGAGATGGCTCAATGATTATGACACTGGACTTGTTGGCTGGAAAGCTGATACACCGAGTTCGAAACCTGAGCACTGCACAGTGGGATGAGCACCCGTTTCGCTTACCTCCTGCCCACCTAGCAGTTTGAAAGCATGCAAATGCAAGTAGATAAATAGGTATCATTTCAGTTGGGGAGGAAGTAGCATTCCATGATATTATGCTGGCCACACGACCACGAAAATATCTTTGGACAGCACTGACTCATGGCCTTGAACTGAGAAGAGCATTGCCCCCTGTAGTCAGCAATGATTAGCGGAGTAAAATCTGCAATGATCCTTTTCTCCTGGGCATTAGTGCGTGCATAAAAATCACTAATATTGCAAAGTGACACTGTTCCTGATTTTCATTAACTGATTTAAAAGACACCAGTGTAGTTACTTTACCTTCGATTTTCACAATTTTTTTCAAGCTCATTACACCTCATCTAAACATATTTTCTCTAGACCTTGTAAGATTTAACCTATTTTGTGCAGCAATTACAGAGATAATACTACTTTCAAGTCCAAGGTGATATGGTTGCAGCTGCTGTTGATAGTATACACACAAAAAAGGACAAGATCACTTTTAATGATTTTATTCTTAATAATACACGTTTAAAATAGTTGAATATCAATATTTAATTGAAGGATGACCTTTAGCACAATCTTTCTCTTCATTTTCTTTTACTGGAGGGACAGGAAATGGGTAAGCAATTTGTGAATCAGAACAAAATATTCCCGAAGGTGATCAGAGTTGTTTGCTGTTCTTTCCCCATTGCACCGAACTTTGTTTCCATTAAAAACTATCTAAAGAAGCTATTAGTCTGAAAGCAATAATTCTTTTTTGTTCCATGAAAACTTGTTTTCATTTGTATCATCTTTAAGGTACTATTCTTCTGTTCCTTTCTGCAAGATGACTCATTCATGACTGATTCATGACCTATGCAGAGATGAGCCAGTGCTAAAGGCACTTTGATGCTGCTTCTTTGAAAGACCTATTTTTCTGTCTATTAATGGTATCATTAAAAAGTTTCTTTTTCAAATATACCCATATCTCTTTTCCTTTTTGCTCCAGCTTCTTAAATATAATGCTACAGTATTGCAATTCAAAAAACTTAAATCACTGATTTTCTTTGCTTCTGCTGTAATGTCTGAATATTTGAAGGATGCCCTTCTTTTTATCTATGTCCATTGCAGTTATGCCATCTCGATTTATATTGTTTATTACATGTTATTCCATGCTTATTTCAACAACCTCAAAAAAAAAAAACAGATTTGTCCTGGAAACAGTTGGAGATAATAGTCTACATCAACAACAAAAATAGAAAAACATTCTGGCTGCAAAAACTTGCTTTTCTTAATTAAACACTGAAATCTGCAAAATGGAATCAAACACAAAAAGATGGCTCAATGGGATAACTGCATAATTGCAAACCTGCAGGTGAAATATTACTCAGATCCTAATGGATGCTGACTGCTCCCCCAGGCCTTAGGTTAGCGTAGATGCCCATAGAATTTTATATGAGTTTATTTTTAATGGATACACATGGTCAGGGGTAGGATTCCATTTTTTTAACAACCGGTTATGTGGGCGTGGCTTAGGTGGTGGGTGTGGCTTGGTGGTCATGTGACTGGCTGGGTGTGGCCAACTCAACATCACTCACATTGAAGCATGCATCTCGATGCTTGGCCTCTCATGACTGTGGGAATACTGCAACAGTCGTAAGTGTGAAAAATGGTCATAAGTCACTTTTTTCAGTGCCATTGTAACTTTGAATGGTTACTCCACACAAGCAAAGTACCAGCAAAGGAGGGAAAAAAAACTCCATAGATGTTCCTGAGACAGGAAGTCTATTCCTGCCAAGAATGTAATAAGGGTTAACGGAGAGGCAGTTTCTGTAAGCAAAACAAGCATGTTTCCTTCCTGCCTTCCTTACAGGATTAGGCCAGTAATTTCTTCTAACAACCGGTTTTCCGATCTGCTTAGAATGTTAACAACCAGTTCTAGTGCGAACCAGTAGAATCCCACCCCTGCACATGGTGTACATTTTTATTATTACAGATAGTCCTCAACTTAACAGCTCATTTAATGACCATTCAAAATTACAATGGCACTGAAAAAAGATTTATGACTATTTTTCACACATACAACCGTTGCAGCATCTCCTTGATCATCTGATCAAAATTCAGAGGCTTGGCAACTGGTTCATATTTACGATGGTTGCAGTGTCCCAGGATCCTGTGATTCCCTTTTGTACCTTCTGACAAGCAGAGTCAACGGGGAAGCCATATTAACTTAGCAACCGTGTTACTAACTTAACAACTTCAGTGACTCACTTAACAACTATGGCAAGAATGGTCATAAAATGGGGAAAAATTCACTTAACATCTGTCTCACTTAGCAAAATAAATTTTGGGCTCAGTTGTGGTGCTAAGTCGAGGATTAGCTGTATTTATTTATTTTTGTCATTGTAAATTGCCCAGAATCTTATGGATTTGGGAGGCTTCTAAATTATATAAATGAATACATTCATACATGCATATATATTGAATGTGCTATGCAGTTGCTATTTTTTAAAAAGAAAACAAATGGGAAATCTATGCTTATTAATTTAAGTCTAACAATCCACCAATAGATTCTGATTTATTTTCCTATCCATATTTATCACCAAAAAATGATTGTATAATTAAGTGAATCTGGAAGGTAGGTTTTATAGCTAAAATTAGATTAGAACTTGGTTTTTACAAATATAACTCTCATAACTACTTTTTCTTAGTTAGGCTATATGAATCCATAACATTTACATCACAGAGAACTGGAGTCTCACCTGTTGAAAGTACTTTGATATAGAAAGCTTGCTTTACATTAGCAAAAGTTGCTACAACCTCCACACCATAGCCTATTTCATTTTTTTATAAGTACTATATGCATTCCTACTTCATACAAATCTAGAGATTTTCAGAACAAAGCAGGGTAAGAATACTTACTTAAATGATTTATTCTTACAATTAAAAAATATGTGGAAACAATAATAGTAATGGATAACTGCAACTGGGTTATCAGGAAAGATCTAGTAAAAAGAAAATTCTGAGAGATATGCTAGCAATGAGGGATTTTCTAAGCAACATTCACTGTAAAATAGATTTAACAGAGCACATCATAAGACAATCATTTCTTAAAAGAATGTACTCAGAAAAAGCATAAAGAGAAAACAATGTAAAATCACAATAGAAAACAGAATTTACAGAAATGAATTCTAGCCTACCCTACAGTGATGCTGGAAAGTGCAGAAACTTGAAAGGGAAATTATGCATAAAATACAGTATAACATGTCCCTTGAGTTTCAAATAGGTTCTATTTAGACATGGATTTCTCCTGGACAATTAAAGCATAAGGTTTTGTAAAAATTTTTAGAAAACTTGACAGTATTATTCAGTCTCATGCAATGTAATATTGCTTTAGAAGAGACAACAGATCAAGAAAAAAAAGATTGTGGATAATGAAAATACTTAACAATTAGTGTTAATTAAAACTTTACATACCCAGGAGTGCTAAATGGAAATATGGGCATACCACAAAATTTAATTTTAAAAGTTGAAAGGATCACTATTCATCACTTCAAGAGGAAAAAAAATACCCAGGCAATTTGTACATTTCAATTCATTTCCCCCTTAAAACTAGAAAATGTAACACTTTGAGAAAAACATCATCTGTGTTTTCAGGAATAAATCAGTCATGTTGATAGCTGTGCAAAAGGAGACACCCACAACCAAAGAGTGGTGGTAAAACTAGCAATTAAGACAGGCGAACCTCAAATTTTGAAGTTTCCTGTTGTAACAATGGATTTGACAATGTAAAGTGCTTTTGCTGAATTGTTCATTGTATTTCTAACTTAAAACTACTACTTTTTACAGTAATTAAAATAAAAACATCTTTCATTTTTTAAATAAAAGGAAAATAATAAAGACAGTGTCATGCATCCTAGCACCAGTTCCCTGATCTAAGCATGGGATGGAACGAAGGTATGTTCTATGCTGCCTTTCTGGATAGTCAGTATTTCTGACTTGAGATACATGGCCAAAGAAATGATTTGCATATGGTAAGGACTACACTCAATGTTGTTCTTCCCACCACTATTATTATGCCCACCTCAATAAATATAAGCTGTAATTTCTTTGATGGAACAGCACAAAGCCTCTAAGCCTATATGAGTTTTAAATTAAATATTAACCCCAGGAATTTGGGGGTCAAACCTTCTGTGATTCAGTGTGAAATTTTGCTATCTAAGACCCAATTTATGAGCTTGTCTGTCACAATTCACTGGTATGAAACATCTATTTGTTATGAGATTCAAAACTTCAATTCTCAAATGTTCTGGGACTCTCTCCTCTAATCACATATTACTGAAGGAAGCTCATGTGCAAATAAAGACACAATTAGGAGAAGGAGGAGAGTGCAGTTTTAGAGGTCAAATCCTATGTGTCAAGGATACAGAATGTGAAAGCCCAAGGGCCTTATGCAACTCTCCAAAATCTTGGTAGATCCACAGAATGCTCCAAAATTTGCCTTCATATTGTAATGGACAACATGATTAAATATACTGTATTTTAATTAATTTTACTATGTTTATATTCAAATGATATTTTTAAAATCTTGGTCCTACTCTCCTCTTGAATGCAACCCCCAGCAAATGAAGCAAAGTCTAGTATGGCCCTCAATACCCCCATCAAGACATTAGTGCTATATACTACTAATAAATAAAAATTGGTAGTTGGAGAAGGTAACAACATGTGAAAAAATAAAACATATTTTGGAAAAAAAATTAAAGGGGGATTGAAAATACTACGGAATATACCCAGTAATCAAAAAACGTAGATCCAGTGGGTGGAGGAATAGGATGAAATACCTTGAAGAAGGATATGGCTGGAATATAACACAACATTTTGTGACTTGTCCTAAAAGCCAACATTTCATAAAGTAGCAGGACAGTTTCAAGGGCTGCTCTTGCAATGTCTTTAGCTAGTGTTGTATAGAGAAACTATGTATGTTCCAACTAAATAAGGTTTTTAAAATAATGTATCAAATCAATCCTCACTTCAGAGAAGACCCTATGAATAAAAGAATCAAACTACTATATAATCAAAATAATCTATAATCAATAGTCTGCATTAGCTAACAAGTAGTGCTTCTGAGGAGGTTTACTGGCTCAATCCAATAAAACAATAAAAATATATTTATGGTTTATGATTTTGTTCCACAAGCTCAAATTTTTTGACAATATGAAAATAGACATCACTTTCCCTAATCTCCTGCCAAACAGCTATAAAAGACATGATTACAAAGTTCAGAGAATATGGGTTCCCTCATTCCAACAACTCCATCCCACATAACTAACTGGAACAGATACTTGAAGAGGCATCTGAAGGATCAACAGTGATCTATCCCTGAGCTGAAACAAAGGAAGCCTCACTCTATTTTCAGAAATATACTTACTGGATCCAATGAGAAGGAAATAAAGGTGCCAGCTACTCTGCGGGAAGTAATACTAACTTACAGTGTAAAACTCCTACTAAATGTATAATGATGACTTTGGGTAATGAGACTGTAAATTGCTCAGCAGTGCTCAGTTCATTACAGGCACAACCACTGAGAGCTACAGTATTATATAAATAAGTCATTACATTTACAAAAACCTGGCATTTATTTTCTCAGCAATCAGTGTGGGCTGTAAATTGTTATTGCTAAAATAATCGTTTCATGGTCACCAGACTAAGAATTATCAAGGCTATTTGAGGAACAGAGAAAATAATAGACCAAATTACAATTGGGATAAAATTATTTCCCAATATGTAGTATCATTCTAAATTTATTGAAACACAGTTCTCTTGTAACAGACTTATGTTTTTTAAACTTATACGCATTAAGAATTAGTTTGAAAGACAGATTCTCATTTAGCTGTTTCAGCTTGTTTCTAGGGAGATTTTTAGATCAGTTCAGGAATTTGCAAACGCTGTTTAACAAAAGATGATTGTAAAGGAACAATAATAAAAGCTATATATCTATGTATACTGTGATTCTAGATGCTTCTTTCAAGATTATTACTCTATGATGGAAAGAGAGGTGCTACAGATGCCCCAAAAATGTTGCTTGGAGTCAGAATATTTTATTCAGTACAACTATTACTAATAATAGTTCTGTAATTTACTCCATAATTTTCTTTTCTCCCTTTCTGCAGCAGCAAATTCTTAGCTAAGCTTGCAACTTCAAAGGTAACCTTAGAACCTAAATCTGTAACTGAGCAGTGCAACCAATAATGACCTAAGCTTGTAAGAGCAAGAGAATTTAATTGCTGTACATAAATTGCTACAGTCCACAAAGAGTATTGCTTACCCTAATCTCTCCAGACACGCAGAAGAAATTATATTGCGTTGGCATCCAGTATCAACCACAACTTGCAATTCCTTCCCATTACACTGTAAACAGAAAGATAGCATGTTTGCAAACTATCAACTGATGGTAAGTGAATTATCTGTATTTCTTTTTTATATATATAAAATATATTTTATATATTCCTACCCCTAAGCATTTGGGACACAATAGCTGTGTTCCTGTAGACACACTTGACTTAACCAAGGGTTATTCAGTTTTTCCAGAAAACTTAATACAAGAAAGTACCATAAATTAATAGTGGGAGCTGAAGTTGCACAAAATGCTTGACTAAAGTATAGTTGAATAATTTGTATGTCATACAAATCCAGTTTTTGGATTTATTTGATTTTTATACTGTTTTTTATTTAGGAGCTGAAGGAAGCACCAACAGCTCACAACAACTCTGACATAATGAGAATGTATTTCACAGAGCTGACTTATTGGGTTCTTGATGTTTGCATCTTTTCCTGTGCACCTAGCCTGATTATATTATCTTGCAGGGAGAGAAGCATGCTCAGGGAACATCAACAAACATCATAACAACATGATATTTGTTATGTGACATAAATTGAGCAAAGAGATAATGACTCACCCAAAGCCCACCCAATGAACTAATATTATTAAGGGTGGTTTCCAAGTACGTTGTATATTAAAGCTCAAAACCTTGTTACAAATAGTCTATTTGTGGGACTATTAGATGGGAAAACAAAATGGAGAAATTTTAGGGAGTCAAATGCTGTTAGACAGTGGGCAGTATATAATTTATGTGAGAAATGTTTGCTGAAAAAAACATTGGGATATATATGGAAGTGTACTTATGCCCCCTTTTTATATGGAAGTGGGGGTTGGATATGTCAGAAAAAAACAGCACAATGAATGCAGTGGGAATGTGGTATTTAAGAAATTCATGATGCATGAATGTTGCCATGGATGTTTTATTGCTCCTTGAAGTGGAAATTATATATTTTTGCTGTAAACTGTTAGTCAATTCCCTGAAACCAGTCATATGCAAGTTTAATAAGCATATGTATGGTATGTTTAAATGTCGAAATGTTTTGTTCATAAGAGATAACAAATGAGAATTGAATTGCAAGACAAATATATGAAGGAACAATGACTGAGTTGAGCAAAAGGGGAAAATAGTAAAATCACTATGGTTTGATGGTGTTAATAAACTGCAAAAAGGAAAGGTAAGAAGTTTAAAAAGCAAAAGGTACTATATCAAACAGAATGTAAATTCAGTGACAGCAAAGATGGTTTGTAAAATTAGAAAAGTATAGAGAAACACAGTATATAGTGTGGAAGTAAACTAGATTTAGCCAGATATTATTTTCTCTTACTTCTTTCCTTTCCTTTGCATGCTATCGCTTATCATTTTTCTGTGCACAATAATGTTTACCAAAGGAGAACAGAATTATATGTGTTTATTGACTGGTTCACACAAGAAAGATGCTTGATATACACAAGATAAAATGCAATTGCCTAATATGTGCTCAATGAATTGTGTAAACTCAGCCAGTTTAATTAATTTGCAGGCAATTGGGTTGAGTCAATGTTTTGTCTAGTGAAGGATCTCAGTAGATACTGCTCAGAATATGGGGAGTAACTCCAGGGCTTTAAGACAGAAGCTGAGCTATTGGAAGTGAGTCTCATGGTCACAGTTAATCAGAGGAATAGCGGTGTTAGTTGTAACTCAAATCACATAGGCTACATTTGTGTCACTCCTAAGCCAAAGAGCGTAACTCTCAACCTCCCCCTCATGCCTTTTCTGTGTATGGGCTCCAGAATGAATCTGAAATCTTGGAAGACAAAACCTCTGGTCCCAGTGACCAATACAGATTAGATCCTGCAACATTATCCTGGGACACATGTATCACCTCCATTCATTACTTTCAACTCTGATATTTAATCCAAACAAAATACAAGCAGCCCCCAATTTATCATCAGATTTGAGGAGGCCTGGAGCAGAATGCTCCTGAGGCTTGTTCTGGAAAGTTCTACTATTTGAGATGCAGGAATACAAAACCTTTTGAAAGTAAAGGAACTGGACTAATGGAACTCCTGCACAATACAAAAGCTTACTTGGCAGCAGATGAGAATGAGGTCCTCTTCCTCTGTCTTGGGGGGGCTATCCAGTTTCATTTGATTCAGTTTATTTGTCTGAGCTGAGAGATCATTTTTCTGAGAGCACGTCCCTCGGCTGTGCCGCAATCTTGACATATTTGTTTCCATGAGGCGTCTCTGCAAAATGTTGTGTGGTTGCTTAAAAAAAATTCAGGGCATGGGAGAAAACACAGGTAAAGCAAAGCCAGATTGTAGCACTTGCAGTCATTTAAAGTTTCAAAGACCCAATATT
This sequence comes from Bungarus multicinctus, assembly GCA_023653725.1. Taxonomy (NCBI): domain Eukaryota; kingdom Metazoa; phylum Chordata; class Lepidosauria; order Squamata; family Elapidae; genus Bungarus; species Bungarus multicinctus. Next base: position 74,579,759 of record CM042838.1, read on the forward strand.
TAAAAATCTACGTAGCAAATAAAAACACTCCATTAGGTACCAATCAGTAGTGATTAATTAGTAATGGATTGTTGTCAGCATCTGAATTTAAGTTATATTTTATATACACAAAACAGCAACCATTACATTTGTATTGTAATAGTCAAGAAAAAATGTCTGTACCTAAGTCAATTAGGACCCAATTTTCTATATACAAATCTAATTCATTTACCAGATCACCATAATTTAATTTATCCCTGTTTTAGCGTATGTATGTGTGTGTGTGTATACATACATACATACATACATACATACATACATACATATATCCCATTACAGGCTGGGTGCACTTAACAGATTAAAGCAAACCAGACAAGCATACAATGTCTTAAGATAAAATAGATCCTTCCCTGAAATATGGAATCATTTTCTCACTCATCTCTTATAAAAATGGTCAAAGAATTCAGCAAATGTATGAGAGAAAGAACACTCAAAATTTTTAAACCTGTATCAGCTTGCTCTTACCCATAATATAGAAATTGATAGAGCTATTAGAAGTAAAGAAGCTTGGCATTCATTGTTTTGTTCTGCATCCTGAAAAACTGCAACGCAAGTCAATGTCTTTGTGCATTAGTGTTTTGTGCTTTCAAGTCAGTTCTGACTCCTGACTATTGCCTGGATAAAGTCATTCTAAAAGTCATTTGCCACTACTTTCCTCCTAGAGCTGAGAGGGAGTAAATGGCCCAAGGTCATCCAGCTGGCTATGTGCCTAAGGCAGTAAGTAGAAGTCGCAACCTTCTGTTTCTACTGGTGTGTCCTTTTAACCATTACACTAAACTGGGCACAAAAAAAATTTCAGATGGTGTTGCTGCTTTTGCACCTTAGCCTGATAAGCTGCTACACCTTCAAAAATGTTTTTCTTTCGAAAAATACCATTCAGGGACACTGGTTATCTTATGTTTTGCAGGAAAAAGGATCTTATGTTCAGTACATAATGCCATGCCTGAAAAATAAATCCAACTGAAATGCTACAAATTTGCTGACACTGTGGACTAGGAGAGTTGATGCTTCTACCTCCCATTAAACTCGGCCATTCTCTGTGAATTATGCAATCTGTTGCTAAAAATATAGAGGACAACACATTATCATCAGCCAATCAAATGCAAATATCTTGATTCAGTGGCCAGCCCCTGAGCTATAACAATGTAAATGGAATAAATAACTATCCCTGCCCCTTCCCATGTTTTCAGTACATGTACTGTTTGGCTGTTTTTTGGGGAAAATGAGAGGGATGAAGGAAAGGGAAACTCCTTGACAATCCAAGTCTTCACATCTAAACCTATATATCTACTAAAATTTGTGATGATGGCATGACACTGTCGTTTTTCCTTTGTGTTGAGAAGAGAGACTGGAAAATGGAATGAGACAACAGCTCAACACATCCTGGTTATATGAACAGAGAAAATCAAAGCAGGCACTTTTCTACAAAAACTAAAAAATGATTAGAATTATTTAGTTTGCTGATAAGGTTGCCTGGGAAACTTATTAAAGAATTCTGAGTTCCAAAAATGGGAAGTATAGTGAATAATATGGGAAAATACTCCCTGTAAATAGGAAAATAGCCCCCTGCCAAGCCCCACAGAGGTACAAGTGTTGTAAACTGCAGAAAAAAAGGGTTTTTAGAACAGAGCTTTATGTTAGAGCAGAGCTGAAAGAAAATCAGCTCAATCACAAAAGGATGATGGTGAGTGATCAGATAACCATTTGCCTGAAATGGCATAGGGTTTCCTGCTTGGGCAAGAAGTTGGACTAGAAGACCTCCAAGGTCCCTTCCAATTCTGTTATTCTAATATTGAAATGGGAATGGGATCTTCCTGTTTTCCCATAAGATTAGTTTCCTGCACCTGTATGTTTGTTCTTAATATAAAAAATAGCCTATTATTTATTTAATTTAAAACCTTTTTTTATTTTATAAGTAACTCAAGGCAGCAGCAAAAATGTATAATGCTCCTTCCTCCTCTCATTTTCTTGAGGACCACAACTCTGTGAAGTGGGCTGCACTGAGGGAGAGTGACTGGCCCAAGGTCACCCAGATGACTTTCATGCCTAAGATAGGACTAGAACTCACAGTCTCTTGTTTCTAGTTTGGTGCCTTAACCACTAGATCAAAGTGGCTCTACCTAACTTATATGATCTGAACAAGAATAGCATTATGATGCTAAAATCATTAATAAGAAGCTACAGACTTAATGCAAGTTACTTCTAACTAAATGAATACTCAAAGATGAGTGAAGAGCTTTCTTAATTTATAAATATTCATCTTTCAGCCATCAAGGAGTACTCTGATACGCTTCTTGGGTTGCATAACTAAAAAAAATCCCGTGTCTGTTTATTAATCCATCCAATCCATTTTAAATATTCCTATTGTAGTTACTAGCCACTAAACTCCAATCCAGTTATGCATTTCAGCCACTACTTTAATATCCAGCCCTCCTGCACAAATACTCATTCCTTTGAAAACAGGAATTCTTCCAGAAGTTAGCATGACCAAGCAGTTCATCATGTTGGAGAAGGGTAATTGAAACTATTTAAATTGGGTTTAATATTTGTCCTCATATTGTTCATCATGAAGCTGTGGAACTATTAATAAAATAACAGGGCAGAATGCATGTGTACCCTTTTCTATTTTATGAGATTAAAGCAAAACAATGTATCTTTCTCTGTCCTGAAAATTTTGTAATTCACATCCATTTAAGTAAATGTTTGGGAAAACATATGTAGTTTTTGGTGTACTGAATTAATATTAGAATTTTCATGATCAATTATAATTAACACTACAGTATTCACTGAAATAGACACACTCATTAAGACCTTTCAGGTATTCCCTATCTTGCTAATTATGCCTCTCTAAGAAGTACATTATGTCATTGCATAGAAACATTCCTACATGGCCCCCTCTTAGCCACCTAAGGATTTAAAGAGTCCTTTGAATGTCCACATAACAGAAGGCACAATAAGGTACATCTGTCCAGAAATTTCAGACCAAGACCAAAGGAAGGAAAAAATGATATATGCATTAATATAAACTGCTTCCAGATAGGAAACTCCAAGCACTATTCAATCACTGAAAATTAACTTTCCATCACTACTTAATATTTTAATTACTACCAATACATTTCTCAAGTAATGGTATTGAATTAGGTTTAGTACAATAAAACTTGTTGTAAGTAAGCAGTATAAAAAATACTTTACATACATGTTAGTTTTAATTGTCTTCCTCTAATGCTATTGTCAATTTTCTATTCATATTAAATATTGAAATATATGCTGGTATTTTATTTTTCTATTTGCATTAACTTCCTTGCAATTAATTACTGAAATTTCACAGAATATTTCCAGTATCCATATATTTTTTTAAAGCATTACACTTCTTTGGTAACTATGGTTTTTTTCCCCTTAAAATTAACTTGCGAGAAAATGGATATTTTAATTAAGGCAAGGCTAATGCCTTCTAGAATTTATGCTAGAAATCAACTAATTGAATATCCACCAAATATGCTAAACACTATGAAAAGAAAATAAGAGGGCAACCTTTGCTTTAATAATATTTCACAGTTTTATAATTAAATTATAGGATAAAGAAAAGGTCATTTGTACCAAAAAAAAATCTCTGTTGAATATGTGAATGGAGTGGGCTCATAGTTGTTTCGAGACGGTTCCACTGATACAACCTTAATTTCCATGCTATCATTGTTTGTATTATCATCTATAAAATCCCAAGTATTGTATTCTTTGTTGAAACTTCTTATAGATGGTATTAACTCACCATGCTTAACCATATCAATTAATGATAGCAGTTATATCTGCATAAGTACTATATTCGCTTAATGTTGAAAGCTGATGTACTTTTGTGGCACAGCAAGTTGTGAGTATTGGATGTGTGTCTTCTGTGGCACTGACTGTTTTAGCACTTCATGATCCATTGATCATATGGGGCAATAAGTATAATAGTTAAGGCTTTGCTCTGCACCCATCACACAGCCTGCTCTTTATGACAGGAGTCCCTAACCCCTGGGCCATGGCCAATTGCAGGATAAGCCTGTGCATGTGCACTCCACTTGTGCAAGCAGTATGCGCATGTCTGCTGCTCACACAAATGGAGCTGTATGCATGCTTGCTTGCACTATCCCCTTTCCCCCCACCCGCTGGTTTGCAAAGCCAAAAAGTTTGAGGAACTCATAGAGACTCAATGCCTATGGAGATTCTCAATTATTCAAATCATGGTTGTCCCAAAGATGCTTTTTCAAGCGGCAACTGGAGTTTCTGGTTTTTCTCCTTCAGAGCTGAAGAAACCTCTTGGATGGGAAGCAAAACATCTTCAAAGAAAAACCAGAAAATCCAGTTGTCTCTTGAAAATTAATGAGTCTCATAATTTCAGGTTGCTCCCTTCTGCCTTTCTTCCAAATGCATATGCATGGGATCCTTGCTGTCTCCCAGGTTGGATATAAGCTTGGTGCTAAGTTTGCCTATCTCTATAATGTACTTCTCCTTCCATATGATATGAAATGTTCCCAAAGGCTTTTCAGAAAACATCTTCCAAGGCCTTAATATGTAAGTTAATAAGTTGGACTAGAAGACCTCCAAGGTCAACTTCCAACTTTGTTATTCTAATTCTAATATTATAATAATTCTGTTTTTCTGGTAATAAAATGTGCCACACCTTGAATTATTGCATGTGTAGTCTTTTACAGTACTCTGAGAACAGCCATTGCAAAAAAGAATACTTTTAAGATATGCTGTAAATTGGGGGGGGGGGATGTTATCTAAGACCTTGCTCTTCCTTCCAAACATTATGGATTTGTCCATTTTTATCTCAGCATCCCATTGAATATATCACTACTTCTAGGTTTTGTCATTTTAAATATATTGCTATTGGGCTCTCAGTCCCCCCTCATATAGCCAGTTGCAAGGTATTTATTTTAAATGTCTTTTAACACAACCATTTTGCAAATCTGAAGGTAAAGAGGAACCAGAGATACATGCAGCCTCATCAAGCCAATTCCAATAACAACTAGTCATGAAACATTTGAGAGGGTAGCATAATTATTTCATGCTATGCAGTTGTCCAAGTTCTAGACTAAGTAGCTTTGGCACATGGAGACAGGGCTTCCAGCCTATCTTTAGTTTAACCTCCATACACTACAGTATACTGTAGGAAAAGAGTATTTGTGACTCTCCCAAATCCATTCTCAAACATTAATACCATCTTTTTTGCAAAGTGTTAATGTTAAGGAATTAGTTATTAATTTTCAATTGTTTTATTACTATTTTTTACTGAATTGCAGGTTTGGGAATGACGCAAATTTTAATGCACAGTAAGGCAAAAGTTACTTTAGGTCTTTCTTTGAAGGCGGTTCCTGTAGTCGAACTCCACCCCTGCTAAAAGATTGATTATAGATGTCTGTTATAGCTTCAGCATACTTAGTACAAGTAATCAAATTTGACAAGATCTAACCAGCAAAGAACCAAGTTTTTGCAGATGTAAATATCAATACCTACTAATGTAAAGTGTATTTATATACATGCATCTGAACTTTAAATTATATGAATGCATCCATGGTAATATAAAAACAATATAGTTTATCCAGTGAATTAGAAAAAAGAAAATTCTCATAAATTAGTCCATAACTTCTGAAAGTTTTACAACATATAGGGATGAAGAAATAAATGAAATGAAAAATGATTCAAGAAAGGTAGTGGGTGGTAGTTTCCAAAGAAGTATGTTCCTCCCTCCACCCTTTGGTAAAAACAAAAGGATTATACCAGTCACATTCTCTCATGTTATATCTTTTTAGAGAAAATTCATTTTGAAATCTGTACTCACATATTAATGATTAGAAAACCCAGTATTTATGCATATAATATTATGCATATAATACAAACATTAAGAAAAAAAAGGATGTTATTCCTCTATTAACATTAGGTATAGCCTACTAGTATTTGTGCAATGTTCTCTGCTTTCTTTTAAACCAGAAAAAAATAACATTTTTTTTTACTATTTTATTTATTTTAATATAGGAGAGTATTTTTTTTCCACTGCGAGTTCATGTTCTAAATAAGACTGGACGCAAAAAGACTATACAAGTTTTCCAGCTAAAACACATTGACAGTTGCTTTATATTAAGCTGTGATGTTGTACCTACATCCCATCCTCAAATGGTGTAATGTAATGAATTCTTTAGGTGATAGTCAGGAATTCCATTCTTTCTATTTATCTGATAGCAGAAGCTCAGCAATGAGACACTCGTGTTCTTATCTATTTCTTTTTTTTTTTCACAAGGAGTTTCATTTTAATGCTACTTGTGGCAGTTCCATCAATCTTTTTATCATGGCATAGAGCTCATATTGAAGTATATTAAGTCATTTGTTGCTTTATAAAGCTGAGCTCTATATATGTGTATAAATACCCCAACCAAACTGGCCACGTCGAACTGGTGCTTCCATTTGCTGAGCTTTCATGGCATTCAGTCTATCTTCTTGACTTGGGAAGGTGTCAAGATGGGGAGCAATTTTCTGAAATTTTGGCATGTGCCATTGTGAATCTATCTTCATAGGGATTTGATATTTATTCAACAATGTCATACGGGTCTCGTGTGTTTTCTCTCGTTTTTTCAAATGTTTCTTCTGCTTAAGATGGATGTTAGCTTTCCGCTGCTCCTGCAGCCACTGGTCACCAAACTTATTTTGAAGGATGTCTGTTATGGGTGTCGAAGGAGGATATGGCTTCCCATAGGTCATAGCATCAGGAAGACGAGGGACATTTTTGGGGAAGGTTTTGGCAACAGCTGTTTTGCAGTGAAGCTCATGGTGCTGCCGATATAGATGGTGTTCTTTTGCAGTGAAAAGACCAGCCTTAATTCCGTTACTATTCATGTGAATAAAATCTTTGGGTATTTCTTTCCTTTTGATAGCAGGAAGTGGCATAACATGCCAGCGCCCTATGGCTTCCGGGACTCCTCCGTCAGTCCCATGTGCAGTTAGGCCATACACAAAATTGGCTCCTGGAATCTTTGCACACCTTCTACGGGTCCTTCCTAGCTCTGACTTTAAGATAAGGGGATTCTGGAACATGCTGTTTCTGACAAGTCCAATTCTTTCATTTTCTGTCCCTGGTTGAATATTAGCTTTAGTCAGAGGCAGAAGCGGTGGTGGACAAATGTCACTAACACTAGCTCTCTTGTTTAATTTCTCAAGGTACCTTTTCACAAACATACTCATTGCTGTTCACCACTGTCAAATTGACACTTGTGCTTTCAGATCTGTCTTTACAAAGATTTGATCCAGAAGTCTATAGCTGTGTATAGCACGAAGTGTGACATCATAAACCATACAAAAGTTATTGTTGTGATTTACCATGTCATCAAGCCTGATTCATAATTTGTAAGTTAGGCAGTAAAAAAAAAGATATCTCTGTGTCTATGCCTTAGAGACGGAAGGGAGCCCATAATCAAGCTAAAGAGCCACAGGAAGCCATTTTATTTCATGTTCATTAAGAAAAAAATAATTTATTAATTCTGTTTGTGGGGAAAGAAATCCTTTGTTTCTAGAATTTTTTTATACCTTCCAACTTTTGCACAGGTAGACTCCATAGTCACTGTCAATGACTGCAATGCCCACTGGCTTCAAATGTATATACTCTCGGTATGTATCTCAAATATTTGAAAACTGAACAGATAGAATGGACTTATAATTATAGTCCTATTATGTTGTCTACATTTTCTCAATTTGCTGATTTAAAAACAGGTTGATTAAATCAGACTTTCACATCATCTAAACCAGCATTAGCCATCTAATAATCTTCAAGAACTTAGCTGAGACCACCATATTAAAGCAGTTGAGACCAAATTAAATCAGGCATTAACAAAATAGAAAGATAACTGTGAGGTACAAATATTTATAAATGTTCTTGCTAGAGGTTTAAGCAAGTTTGTGAAATCCCAGTACACATTCACTTATAAAGTAATTAATTTTGGAAGCATAAATATGACATGTCACCATAAAAACTAAAGTATTTCAGCTTTTTAAATGATTATACGTTGCCAAGTCCAATATTTTCTGAAAAATGTGACGTCCAGGAGAGAGAAAAGGGAAATCGGTAATTACACAGTTTTCTGCTTGACTACATTTTGTTCTTCAATTCAGATAGCATGTTTAATGCATGTTTCAATAGTAAAGATACTGAAAGCTCTGCAGATTGGGGGGGGAATCCTTAATCCTGTGATTTAGGGGGAAAAATGATTTTTTTAAAAAAATAAAGGGTTTCTTCTTTGTATAAGATTTCTAAGGGATTATTTACAAGAATCATAGAAAGCCAGTGACAGAATCAGGATTGGTTCTTTATCCTAAAAGCATATACACCTCTTTTAACTGGATCAATGCCATAGCAATGTAAAAGGGAGGGGTTTAAAACTGTTTTTCCAGCACTGCTGTCGCGATTCAAAATTCTTTCGTCCTTAAAAACTGCCATTTTGGCCCCCACCCTCCAAAAATCTTGCAAGCGTCGGGGCAAGCAGGGCTCCAGAGCTGCAATGGTTGTGAACTCATTTAATAAAGAAGCTCCTTCTGCAAGAATCAATCGAGCTGATTTCAAGGAAGGCTGTTTAAGACCCTGATGTACTATGAAGAGAGAGAGGGCGGCACAAGACTAGTAAATTATTTAGATAATTAAGTTTTCCCTCTCTTCCTCCTTTCCTTGATTGATCAACCGTTTAAAGTCAACGTGATTTATGTTACGCTTGTACATGCTTCGTTTAAAAAAAAAACCTTTAAAAAACCCCACGAAGGACGCTGCTGAAATCATCAGCCCTTTCCTCCCGCTCGCCCTTCCCCATTTCTTCCACCCATCCAGCCAAATTGCAGCGCAAATATTCGGGGGTTGCCCAACATTTCAAATATCCGAGGGTTGCCAAAGGCCATCCAGTTCACCCTGCTCGAAACCTTCCCCCTCCCCCGGTGTTTTACCAATCCTCGCCTGCGTCCCCGCTTTCCCTGACAAAAATCCAAATTCTTACAGTGTCTTTTGAAGTTCCCAGTTTTTTCAGCCCGTCCAAAGGCAGCAGATCGGCGGAGTCCTTGTGGTTGAACTGAACGGCCTGCTTCATCCTCCTCTGCTGTCGGAGGGCTGCGGCTTCCCTCACGTCCATGTCCTTCCTATCGGTCAGCAGCCCCGAGTAAAACATCTTGCCGGCTCCCTTAGCGCCGGCCAGGCCTCAGGTATCCTTCAACCACCGCCGTCACTGCTTCTTCCGAGGGGGATGCCTGGGCGGGCTTTGAGCGGGAGCACTTTATAGCAAGACGTCTCCGCCCGCGTGACTAGCGCTAGCAGCAGGTACCCCTGCCGGTGCGGCGACGGCGGTGGCTGCAGCGCCTAGGAGGGGCTGGGCGGGCCTCGTGCGGTATACCGGTCGGCCGCCCCCGCGCGCCGCTAGTCGAAGACGCGGGGCTGCCAGCCGAGCAGAAGCAGCGGGCATCCCCGGGAAAACGAGATGACTGCCCGGCTGTTTTGGCAAAAGCCACCGCCATCGGCAGTGCGCGCCTCCTCGGCAGCCGCTGTTCCAGGGAGGAAAGGAAGCTGCGTTTTCCTTTTAAATAAATGGATGTGACTTTTTTTTTAAAGGAAAAAATGCATGGGTGGGTATCATACAGTATATGTTGCATATGAAGAGAAAGCTGGCAGCTGTAGATGTATAACAGATACAGATTAACAGAGCTGGAAGCTTGGAGGTCATCTACTCCAACCCCTCCGCCCAAGCGGGAGACCCTGCACCATTTCTGACAAATGGCAGTCCAATCTCTTCTTGAAAGTCTAAAGTGATGAAGCTCCCACAACTTCTGAGGGCAAGCTGTTCCATTGCTTGATTGTTCTCACTGTCAGAAAATTTATTTCTAGGTTGAATCTCTCCTTGGTCAGTTTCCATTCATTCCTTGTCTGGCCTATAGGCGCTTTAGAAAATAGCTTGACTCTTTCCTCTCTGTGGCAGCCCCTCAAATATTGGAAGATTGCTATCATGTTTCCCGGTCCTTCTGAATAGAAAAGGCATGCCTAGTTCCTAATGGTTCTTCATATGTTTCAGTCTCCAGTTCCCTAATCATCTTGGTTGTTCTTTTCTGCACTTTTTCTAGTCTTTTATAGCATGGTGACCAAAACTGGATGCAGTTTAGTACTGTAGGTGTGGTCTTACTAAGGCTTTATAGAGTGGTATTAGTACCTCACTTGATCTTGATGTATCCCTCTGTTAATGCAATTTAGGATTGATTGCATTGGCTTTTTTGGCTGCTGCTCCATACTGCTGGCTCTTATTTAGCTGGTTTTCCACTAAGACTCCAAGATCCCTCTTACAGATACTGCTATTAAGCCTGGTTTCATCCAGTCTATATGTGTACATTTGGTTTTTCTTGCCTAAGTGTAGAACTTTACTTTTCTCTACATTGAATTTCATTTTGTTAGATAGGGCCCAGTGTTCAAGTCTGTCAAGATCGATCTGAATCTTGAGCTTATCTTCTATTGGCGTTTCCTTTTCTAAAGTGAGAACTGAGTAAGATTAGATTGGCTTTTCCAAAATGAGAGGGGAATGCTGCCCATCATCTCCTGGACCAGCAATATCTACTCACAGTCACTCATGCATGCCCTAGTCACCTCCCGTCTTGACTATTGCAATGCTCTCTACAAGGGTCTGCCCAGGGTGGGATTCAATTTTTTTAACAACCAGTTCTGTGGGTGTGGCTTAGGTGGTGGGTGTGGCTTGATCATACTGGGTGGACATGGCTTGGTGGTCATGTTATTGGCTGGGCATGGCCAACTCAATATCACTCACATCAAGGCACACATCTCCTCGCCTGCCCTCTCATGACTGTGGGGATGCTACAACAGTCGTAAGTGTGAAATATGATCATAAGTCACTTTTTTCAGTGCCATTGTAACTTTGAACTCCACATAAACAAAGTACCAGCAAAGGAGGGGAAAAAAACTCCAGAGAAGTTCCTAAGACAGGAAGTCTATTCCTGCCAAGAATGTAATAAGGGTTAACGGAGAGGCAGTTTCTGTAAACAACACCAGAATGTTTCCTTCCTACCTTCCTTACAGGATTAGGCCAGTAATTTCTTCTAACAGCCGGTCCTCCAAACTGCTTAGAATGTTAACAACCGGTTCTAGCGAATAGGTGCAAACTTGTAGAATCCCACCCCTGGGGCCGCGCCCCTGAAAAGCATCTGGAAGCTGCTTCAGTTGGTGTGAAATGCAGTGGCCCTCATGGTTTTGTGCAGACCTCAATGTGCATATGTATCACCTTTCCTGAGAGAACTGCATTGGTTGCCAATTTGCTTCCAGGTGCAATTGAAGATGCTGGTTGTCATTTTTAAAGCCCTTCATTGCTTTGGACCAGGTTTTCTGAGGGACTGTGTCTTGCCAATCACAAGTACCCAACCCACCAGAGTGGGGAGGCAAGGAATGTTGCAGGTCCTGTCCCTTAAGGAAATACACCTGGCAGGACCAAGAAGGGCCTTCTTTGTGGTGGCTCCCTCTCTCTGGAACATCATCCCTCTGGAGAGTAGACTGGTTCCTGCTCTAAAACTCTTTCAGAATGCCCTGAAGTCATCGTTCTCCCAGCAGGCCTGCGGAACCCAGAGCATGATGGAGACCATTAAATGGCTGGTATGAATGTGTGTTGTTGCCAGGGTAGGAATAGGGGAGTTATTTTATTCTTCTTCTTTTTGTATTATTTTTATTTCTTTTATATTGTGTTTATAATGACCTGTAAGCTGCCTTGAGTCGCCATGTGCGAGTAGGCAGCGATATAAATTTTCTAAATAAATAAATAAAATAAATCTTGCTGCAAACACACAAATGTGGGTGTCATTTAAGGCCCCATTAAGTAGCTACATCATTTGGACGTTCATTTGGAGATTAGGGTATATAACTTCTCCACATCTGCTAAGCCTTCTAATCAGGGATCTTTGCATGAGATCCTTTGGGAATGAAATGTCTGATTTCCACATATCATGGTGGCAATTAGAGGGGGAAGGTGAGAGCTTTCATCTCATTCTGAGATACTGATGATTAATACATTAGCCATTTTTTTTCCAGAAAGTCATACTTCTCCAGAATGGGTGGATATTAGATTGGGGTTTTTTGTCTGATTTCAAATCTTCATTAAAATAAGCATAGGCAAATTAACACATCACTCTTTATCAGATTATAAGCAGATACCTCTTCATTCCATATCCCATCATTAATCTATAAGCATATCCATAGGACATCAACTTCTCAATCCTGGTGTCAGCAAAAAGTCCCTAAAGAATTGCCAAATAAATGATTTATTTTAATTATGATCAAATAAACCAATGCTATATTCTTTCCTTTCTAACACGTAATCATTTAGTTCAAATTTTGTGATAGGATTTGATTTTTCTTTAATTTTTCTTGATCCCATTGCACAGACTTCTTCAAGAATTTAAACAAGCCTTTTTTCTACCATCAAGAAAACATATTTCAGGTCATTTTTTGGGGGGTATTTTTTTGTATTTCTCTCTTAATTTTTGAAACTTTAGACCATTTGTTTGGTATATCCAATTTTTGTTTACTTCTGCTTTTACAGTTTTTAATGTTTTTAATAACCATCATAATTTAAGATAATGGTTTTTCAAAAATATTTATTATTTTATTGGATTGTTATACAGAGGTGTCAAACTGGTGGCCCGCAGGCCAGATGCATCACATGCAGGCCACACCCACCCTGGCTATGCAAATGGGAAAAACATTGCAAAACAACACTTGATGGCAACATGATGCGGTGAGTTTGACATCCATGATATAAAACATTAAAATGATAAGTATTACAATTAAAATTAATAAAGATAGCTAAGGAGCCTTGTGCCGCAGTGTTTAGAATGCAGTACTTTAGGATGCTGCCTGCATTTTGGCAGTTCGAATCTCACCAGGTTCAAGATTGACTCAGCCTTCTATCCTTCCAAGGTTGATAAAATGAGGACCCAGATTGTTTGGGTCAATATGCTGACTCTGTAAACCACTGAGAGAGGGCCGTAAAGTGCTGTGAAGAGGTATATAAGTCTAAGTGCTATTGGTACTGCTAAGGAAGAAACCAATTTCCCAATGGGATGGAAGTGGAGTCTTAATCCCTAAGCACCTCCTATAGAACACAACCCCAATGAGACGCCAGGCCAAACAGCAAAATAAGGTTTTAATGCCTTCCCGGAAGGCCAAGAGGGTGGGAGCAGTTCTCACCTTGAGGGGCACAATGTTCCAGAGGGAGGGAGCCATGGCAGAAAAGGCTTTTCTCCTGACAGCAGGGATTTGATTGCATTTCATATGCTGCTAACCTTCTGCTATATAGGTTTGCTGTTTCCTCTTTTGATGTAGACAATATATGCTGCCTGTAGACACCACATGTCTGCAGATCCTGCAGGCATAGTAATGCTATGGATGATATTATAAGACGCAATAAAGCACTACTGGTTTGTGTGTTCATTTATTCCTGATAAATATAAACTTGTTTTTATATTGAATTACAGTTAACATGCAGTTTTGGAAACATATTAACTGGACATTTAAACAATGAAGTGTGTAATAGGATAGAACTGCCTCATTAGAATTAAAGATAATTTTTTCAACAGGATATGAAGAATGCCTTTGAAAATGTTTCTTCTAAAAGATACATTACTATTTTCTAGAGAGAAAAAATAAAATATATGCAACAGATTTTGAATCCTAATAGAAAGTGACTAAAAATCATACACATTTTTAAGGCTGTACAACTTTGATTTTATTAGTTACACATAAAAACAGGTGGAGTTTCAGTCATCCTCTCTTGGCTGCCATTGTTACTTTATTAAAAGTAACCTGATCCTGGACAATAATCCTGAATGTATAGTTTAGTAATTTGAACCCAGAAGTTATTTTTCCTGTTTGTTTTTTTCTCCTGGTAGAACAGTCAGCAGTTAGATGATGAATTATTTATAAGCAAATTCTGGAGAAAGAAGCAACCTGTTTTGCCCCTTGGGAGATGTTTGGCACTTACTCCATTTTTGAAATAAAGATGCTTTAGTTTGTTTATTTCATCTCTAGACTAAAGAGGGAATAAATCTCCCCTTTCAGTGATTATGCTGTTTTGTCTAAAGAAAGTGACGTGTTAGAAAACTTGTACTTGGTATTAGAAACTCTGATTCAAGCAGATATGATGACTATAAAAAAGCACGGAGAGAGATCTCAATCATATTATAAGATCATATAATGCAAATAAAACTTATAAAACTACAAAATAAATACATTAAAAATTAAAATGTGCAGAAAAAGTAAAATAGAAAAAGAAACCTCTCTCTTCATCCCCAGCAAGTATAATCAACATTACTATCTCTTAAAAGAAATCCAAGCATATCTTCATTCTATATTTCACCCCAATTTCTATTAAACCCATGTCTAAAACCTCTATTAAACAGCAGAAGTCCAGTAAAGGTGCACAGAATAAAGTTGTGCAAAGGCCCATCCTGGCCATAGCCATCACCTGCACTTTGAGCAGGAACTATGCGTCCTGAAAAACTCCCAGATTTTACTTTAGTGAAAATTTGACAATAAGAATAATACTTCAAGAAAGTAAATTAATGAATAAAGAAAATGGTGATACGTTTCAGTGAGGGAAGGGTGGTCCCCCCAGCCTTGAAAGAAGTTGTAGGGCACTCTCCCTTTAAGAATCAATCACTGGGCCCAATGATCCTGTACAACTTCTGTCGAATCTCCAACCTTTTTTTGTGGAGAGTGGCTGGGTTTCAATTACCAATGACTTTTGATGAAATGGATTATATGAACCCCATTACAATCTGGGTTCAGGCCAGGGTTCAGAATGGAGACAGATTCATATAATCCTCACCTTAATGGCATTCAGAAAATCATTCAAAATGAGGTTGTCCTAGGCCTTGGGTTGGATGGTTGCGGAGTCCCATGGTTTGGGGGTTTACTGGTTATGTGTAGACTTCTGGTCAGTTGTGAGTTTTTTCTATATAAATTGTTTTTCTCTTTTAGTTCTAAACCACTCAGTTATTAAGGAGTCAAGCACAGAGGTGGTATTCAGCAGGTTCTGACCAGTTCTGGAGAACCGGTAGTGGAAAATTTGAGTAGTTCAGAGAACAGACAAATACCATCTCTGTCTGGCCCCACCAATCCTATCTCTTCTCTGCCTCCCATTGAGTCCCAGCTGATTGGCTGGGTCTTCTTTGATTGCCCTGCACAGGAGAACGGAGTTGGAAAGCAGGTTATTGGGGCAGGGAGGGAATGGGGATTTTGCAGTAAGCTTCCCCTGCCACGCCTACTAAGCCACGCCTACAGAACCGGTAGTAAAAAAATTTGAATCCCATTACTGGTCAAGCAGCATTGAAATTGAAGAAAAAAGATCTCACTTCACCCTCTGGGTGCATTTTCCAACAGTTTTTGTCTTGTTCAGCTGATTTTTAGGTGATGCCCACTAGGTTTCCTCCAGTTTTATTCTAAGCATATAAACTGCTATGTCATTTCAAAGGAAAATACCATTTCTGGGCTCAAGATTTGGCTCTGATACCTTCAATGACATGAAGAGCAGCTTCTTTCCTACAAGCCGTCTGGCGAGTGGGAGTGGGAAGGAGACAGGCTCATTGCATTTTATATCTTCATTAATTTCAACACTTATTACAAGTTTCCACAAACAGGAAGCAAATAATCCAGCCTCAAATTTTTTGACATGATGCTAGTTTCACATTAACAGTGAAACACGTACTTGTAACTTCTAGCTAGTGAAAAAAGAATCGCAGGTGTGCCCATTAGAAACACTTAAAAAATTGTAGGAGAAAACATAAAAGGATAAATCTATTCTCATTTTTGCAGAAGCATTTTATCTGCGTCTGGCCCCTCAGCAATTGAATCACAAATGACTTTTAAAACTCTCTCAAATTTAGGATACAGTTACTTAATCTTGAGGTGCTTGAGAAGTAGAAAGGCAGCCTCTTATTTTTCCATTCTTTTTTTTCTACAGAGTATTTGCTGCTACTGCAGGCTTTGGAAAAGAGTGGTGGGGGAAGTAGCTATCTGCTATTCTTTTTGCAACATTATTTGGATGGTAAAAAATGGGGGATTCTCCTTTAGCTTTTCACATGCTGAAGTAAAAATTGATGAATATCATTCTAACTTTTTCAGATGTTTTTTAGCAGTGAAATAAATAACGAATTAGTTCCACATTAGAATAAAAAAAAAACACAGTTGAGAAAGTCCAGAAATATTTCACAAGAAGAATTCTCCACTCCTCTACTCGTTGCCGAATATGTAAGAGGTCTGTAGGGGGCGTACATAAGCACACCAATGTGCCTACTGTCCCTGTCCTATTGTTTCTTTTTTATTTTTCTTATATGTATCCATGTATTCATAATTATGTTTTTACTTATATCTATTATTTTGTAAGCAATTGAATAAATAAATAAATAAATAACACATTGTAACCTATGCATTTAAGCTGGAAATAGGGTTTGCTTATCTTTGTCATTCTTGGCAAAGAACTTTCTTTTCCTCTTTCTTTCTGAAAAGGGCAACAGTTAACCAAACTTTAGGAAGAAATTCTATCCGATCACTCTATTTGTTTAGTCAAAAAATAAAATTTCAGTAAGCAGTTTAGTGCTTCCCATGTCTATCGCACTTGGTCTCCTTGGAAAACAGGAAGAGTTAAACTCTTTATGAAGAGAACTATTTTAAATTCTAAGTAATTTCTATCAATAGGGCCCTTGTCCTGAAATGTAATGTTGCCAAGAATGAGAGCAATTTATGAAGCCCTACTATTAACTAAGTCATTAATATTATATCAGTGTGGAAATCTGGAGCATTTTAGGTATTTCTCTTGACCACTTGATCCTCGGTGAAATGAAAGAAGGTTCTATTGAAGTGTTTGCTTGAGTGCATTTAAAATTTTCCAAGTAACCTGGAGAAAAGTACTTCTGGTGTCTTTAATGGGAATTTATTTATAAGCATCACCTATGTTGTCTTAAGTTTCAACCACTATTAAAGATGCACTTATAGGGCTAGCTTCTAAGACTGGCAAGTCAAAGGGGTTTGTACCCCTTCTACCTAGAAGGAAGCAAAACATCAAGCCTTCTCTCATTAATGAAGTCACAGGCAAGAATGGGCCTGTCCATTTTTATAAATATGATGAGAAAAGCTGCATAATTGAATAATTTCAATTCAAGAATTATCCTATTCTACTAGAATTGCCCAGGCATTGGAAGATATCCTACAACAGTGTGGTAAAATAAGTATGGGCTACACATTGAACTTTTTAAGTTTTCCCTTCAGTGCTTAGTACCGTATAAAATTACCTCTTAAATAAAGTGATCCATGCAGATACAAAAAATGGACATTTGTATATATGAAAAGCAGACTGGCCAATAAAAGAATATTCAAACTGGCTATTATCAGTATTTCCAGGCTGTAAATCTGATTAAATCTGAAAATATATTACTTTTCAGTGATAAAACAAATTGCTACTTCTATTATCTTATTTGAATGATGGGATCAAAGGATTAAATACATTAGCTATCTTATTTACATGTACAACTTTAATGTAAATAAAATCAGAAGAGCTGATATATAGAAGTAAAAATTTTTTATAATATTTTACACCTCATCTTACAGATCCTTAATCAACATTTGGCAATAATACCAACAACAGAAATGGAATATCTGCAAACTAACAGATACTTTCTATATTCTAATTAAATTTTCCAATGATTATACTCTGAATTAATTATCCATTAATGCTTCCCAGAAGTATTGATGATATTGTTAAGAGTTTAGTCTCACCATATAGAAGTCTTATATATGAAACCTTTGAAAATCTGCTTTGAATGGGGAGAACTTTTCCCATTTTCCACTAATGATTTAACAGCAATGGATTAAAGGAGAATAGCTAATAATATTATTATTTATAAAATATAAATCTGAGATAATTGTGAGGCTCCACCAAATGATGAATCATTAAGCTGGTAAAGCAGAATTTATGCTTTTTGTCTCACTGGAATAAAATGGTACATATAAACAATTTTTACTGCTGCCTCTTTTAATTTTGCAGATGTCTTTGAAAGTTCAGCAGCCCATATTTCATCCCAACTTGTACATTGAGTAATTAAATTGAAGTGACATTCCCAGAGTGTTTTTAGTGTTTTAATCCTCTTTGTGCGCAAAATATCTAGAGTAAATTTTTGATGACAGTTGAGTTGACTGATGAGCTAATGTTTAGCCTTTCAAAATAGTGAGTCATCTCTTTTATAGAAAGATCTTTATGACCTATAGCCAGAACATCCAAGTATTTTTCAGTCTGTTTGCTATTTCTTCAGAACTTGCAGGTTTCCCTCCTACAGATACATTTCTGAATTAATTTCTCAATCTAAAAATTCCTTTAGGCTCATAAGATATACTTGAAACAAAGATGCTCAAAGATTAGAGATGATATGGATTGATCTGGTTAGCTTTCAAAGGCTTCCAAGTTCTGATCTTCAAGAAAAATACTAATTGGAAAACTGTAAGTATATTAATATGTAAGAATGACCATCCAAATGGTAGGCTTAGAACATTATGTTCCTATTTTAATACACCAAAACCTGTGTTTTTTCCAATAATAATTAGGTGAGCTGTCTGCTGATTATTAGATGAGATGGCTGGAGGAACATTCTACACACGTGTAATATGAATAGTTGTTAGTTGTGAAGTCGTGTCCGACCCAATTCCAAGCCTTCCAGTCCTCTACCATCCTCCAGAGTCCATTTACGCTCACACCTACTGCTTCAGTGACTCCATCCAGCCACCTCATTCTGTCATCCCCTTCTTCCTTTGCCCTCAATCTTTCCCACCATTAGACTCTTCTCCATGAGTCCTTCCTTCTCATTAGGTGGCCAAAGTATTTGAGTTTCATCTTCAGGATCTGGCCTTCTAAAAAGCAGTCAGGGTTGATCTCCTCTAGGACTGTCCGGTTTGATTGCCTTGCAGTCCAAGGGATTTGCAGGAGTCTTCTCCAGCACCATAGTTCAAAGGCCTCAATTCTTTGGCACTCAGCCTTTCTTATGGTCCAACTTTCACAGCCATACACTGCAACTGGGAAAACCATAGCCTTGACTATATACACCTTTGTTGGCAGGGTGATGTCTCTGCTTTTAAGTATGCTGTCTAGATTTGCCATAGCTTTCCTCCCCAGGAGTGACTTATAATTTCTTGGCTACAGACCCCATCTGCTGTAATCTTGGAGCCCAGAAAAATAAAATCTGTCACTACCTCCATTTCTTCCTCATCTATTTGCCAGGAATTGAGAGAGCCATGATCTTAGTTTTCTTAATGTTGAGTTTCAAACCAATGTTTGCACACTCCTTCACCCGCATCAGAGGCTCTTTAGTTCCTCTTCACTTTCTACCATGATCATCTGCATATCTGAGGTTGTTGATATTTCTCCCAGCAATCTTAATTCCAACTTTTGATTTGTCTAGCTCCGCCTAATATATGAATAGTACAATACAACAATAACTGATGCAACATGAATTGCCATCAGTTAACCTAGAACTGAAGGCTATTCTTCCAGATTCGGGCCAAGCAGAAGTTGAGTCACTGCTAGAGTGGAGATGGGATGTTGGTTATGTGATGTTTTAGAACTATTCATTTTCTTTTTTCTTCTTTTTTACTTTTAACTATAAGCTGCCCAGAGTCATAGGGAAATGGGTGGCGTATAAATTGTGTATGTATGTGTATATATATATATATATCTGTGTAAATAAATAAATTGTGGAGGTACAAGAAACTACGGAGATTAACTAGTCTAACCTTCTGGAATATGCAGGAAAGCCAATTAAGGTAATAGCCTGGAATATGATAGATTCTCTTACATATTGGCCTCACCCAGAAATTCACTATTACCATTATCTTTGATATACTGTAACCCTATGCTTTTTCTAGTCCCAGGCCATTTTAACAGTGACCCTTAAGAAAAAGCCTTAAAGACTGCAATTATTTGCCAAATGAAACCAGCATTCTATACATACTCATATATACTCCTTCTGAACACTATTTTTTAAACTAAGGATAAAACAAAAATAGTGTTTATTTAGAATTAAATTTATACCACATACTGCCCTCTTGTGGAAAACAAGGATAGAAATAATAGAGATTATTACTTAGTATGTCAAGAAATCAGTCATTAATTTATGAATAGGAGTGTGGCATATAAAAAAAGAACAAAGTTACATTTAAATTATATTTTTAAAGGTAATTTTTAAATATAAGTTTAACATATTTATACAGTGAAATGTCATATAATCAATAATTATCATTGCCCACATACATGAATAAGAGAATTATAATTTCCCCCATCCCCGACACAGTTTTTATTCACTTTGCATTGGAATATCTGAGAACATAAATATTCACTTTTCCTCCAAGATAACTCAAATAAATGATAAATGTTGAATTGGCTACCAGAATCTTGAGAAATAAAGAATTCTGTACAAAAAAATTACTATCATTTTCACGTTAAAATCCACTTGAAAGTCTACTGTACTATTTCTTTTTAATGAAAAAGCAGAAGACTCATATTATTCTTTGGTTTATTTTGAAATCACATTTTGAAAACCATTCCTTTCTCATATCACAGCAACATTTAAGCTTGTGTCTTCTCCTTCATCTCTGAAATTCCAAAGTGAATTCATTCGACATTTCCAAAGATTGATCCACTCTTTTAAACTGCTGCCATCATGAAATTTCAAAAGTTGCTTTTCAAGAATATCCACATTAATCATGCTGAGTTATCCTTGCATCACTTCCAAGACAATTGGGCAACTTTTTAAAATAGACAGTCAGCAGTGGATAATGAGAAAAAAGAAAAAAACCCATGGAATGAAATAATTATATTTTTAATTTAAAATATACATGTTGTAAACAATTGGCACATCAGTTTCCTCCAGACTGCCCTATAAAAAGAATACAAAACAAGCCTGTACAGTTAAACTCAAAGTTTTTTAAAAAATGTAATATACATTATTTGTAAGGTCTCAAAAATCTGGAGACCTTAGAGCGCAGCAGTCGAATGAAGGATCTGGGAAACATTTCCCTAGATTCCTGTGCTGTATACTTAAAGTAATTCTGTGGGTGGGCCAAGACATCAAACAACGCTTTTATCAGCTTCTTATCCTGAAAGAATAAGGTCAATATTTTTAATCATACGATGACGACTTGAAGAAAATAAAAGTATAGCATTTAATATAGTAACTATTAAAAACAAAAATCAGAAAAGGACTACGGTATTAACCAGGTGATGCACTGTTATTTTTATTTATGTCAGACTTAGATCCTGCCTTTTGTTGAGAAGCTCAAGGCAGTATAGATGGTATTATCTCTATTATCCTAAAACTGTGGGGCTGTGTGTGTGTGTGTGTGTGTGTGTGTGTGTGTGTGTGTGTGTGTGTGTGTGTGTGAGAGAGAGAGACAGAGAGAGAGAGAGAGAGAGGGAGGGAGGGAGGGGAGGGCAGGGAGGGAGAGTCTGAGATTGAGAGGGACTGAGAGACTCAGTGAACTTCTACCCTATGGCTGAGGGTGGATTGGACTGATGTATTTCCTGGTGCAGCATATTCCAATTCCTGAAATCCAGTATCATGCAAGAACTTCTATTAGACTTTTGTATAAAAGATAAGGGCTATTTTAGCAATGTTAAGATCAAAGTTTTCTATTGTCTTTATCACTTCATAAGCTGGAAATAGTATTTTTTACTTTGAAATTTTTCACTCCCTCCTTAACTATATACAGATAGTCGTCAACTTATAACAGTTCATTTAGTGACCATTCGAAGTTACAACAGCAAAAGGTGATTTATGACCATTTTTCACACATACAACTGTTGCAGCATCCCCATGGGCACACGATCACAATTTGAACATTTGGAAACTGGCATGTATTTATGATGTTTGCAGTGTCCAAGGGGTCATGTGATTCCCTTTTGTGGTTTTCTGACAACCAAAGTCAATGGGGAAGCCAGATTCACTTAACAACCATGTTACTAACTTAACAACTGCAGTGATTGATTTAACAACTGTGGTAAGAAAAATAGTAAAATGGAACAAAACTCACTTAACAACTGTCTCGCTTAGCTATGGAAATTTTGGGCTCAATTGTAGTTGTAAGTCAAAGACTACCTATATAGTCTCAGGGCACATGAATAAAGAAACCATTTTTGGTTTTTTTGCTTCAAATAATAATGTACTTTTAAACAGCACTGCCTTAGGTAACTTTCAAGAGTTCCAGAGTGGCAAGGCAATATATGTATAATATATAACAATTATGATAATAATAGAGATAGCTCTTCTTGTTAGGAAGATATACCTACCTTTCTACACTAGTACCCACTTCCCTCTGTCACAAGAATTTATTAATACATTGCCGACTCATTGCACTTCACAGATCATGAGTAACAGCATAAATCTTTTAACTATGAAAAAGCTTAATTTAAATTTTCCTTCAGGCAAGGTTAGAAATAAGATTACCTTAAGGATCTCTTGGTGATTTTCTGATGCATAAAGTCTACCATCTCTGACTATATCTTCTATTAGCTCCTGATAATCCTCTATTCAGAACACAAAAAGCAACATTAATCTTGCTTACCATATTTGTTAAAGAGTCAAAAATATTCCATTTAAGCAAAAAGTTGATAATATACATTTAAATACCTAAAGCAATTTAAAAGCATCTCAGGGTTGTTATCAATTTTTTTCTGTAACATACAACCAAATTAGAAGCTTACTTCCATTATTTGAAGGTTTAATATATTCCAAAATAATTTTGATAAAGGAACCATATAAAAAAACAGAAACAAAGTTTTCCATAGTAAATAGTTGATACTACTATTTTCAAATCATAAGTATTCTTACAAACTCTACTTTGAACAACATTTGATATGCTGTGCATATCATAGCAGGAGACTTTAATCAAGCTAATTTAAAAGAAGTGCTCCCTAAATTCTGTCAGCACGTTATGTGTGCTACTAGAGGAGCAAACATATTGGACAAAGTATATACCAACATCAAACATGGCTATAAGATTATACAATTACCACATTTGGGACAATCAGACCATATGTCACCGCTTTTAGCACCAGCGTATATCCCTCTTAGGAGACGAGATCTGCTTATAATAAAGACAGTGAAATCTTGGCCAGAAGATGCTTCCCAACAACTTCAAGATTGTTTTGAGAACACAAATTGGGACATCTTTTACCACCCTGACCTAGAAGAGCACACTGCAACTGTTCTGTGCTATATCAAACACTGCACAGATACTATCACTGTGAAGTATTAGGATCTATCCCAATCTGAAACCCTGGATGACCAAGGATGTCCAGCGCCTCTTGCATGACAGGACTAAGGCCTTTAGGTCCGGTGATGGGACAAGATACAATGTTTCCAGAACTAATCTGAAGAAAGGTATTTGGAAGGCCAAGACTGATTATAAGAGGAAGATTGAGGATATTTTTTATAGCAATAGCATGAGGCAGGTGTAGTGAGGGATTCAACAAATTACAAACCATCAACTGACCAATGTCATCCCTCCTGAGGGGGATGCTTCATTGACAGAGGAACTGAATCATTTCTTTGCTTGCTTTGAAGTGGAGACATCAGAGACAGATAAAACACAACTACCAGCCAATTGTAGCCCCCACTTCATTGTGGAGGAACAGGAGGGAGGAGCATTCTGAGGGATATGGACCCTAGAAAGGCTGCCGGTCCTGGTGGTATCTCTGGCCGAGTGCTTAAAGACTGTGCTGATCAGTTGGCTGGAGTCTTTACCAGGATCTTCAATCGGTCTTTATCTGAGTCCACTATTCCATCTTGTTTGAAGGTTTCCACCATTGTTCCACTGCCAAAGAAGTTCCCTATCAATAACCTCAATGATTACAGAGCAGTGGCACTCACTCCTATCATCATGAAGTGCTTTGAGAAATTGGTCTGCCGGCACATCATTTCTGGTCTTCCGTATACATTTGATAAACACCAGTTTGCATACAGAAAAAATAGATCTACAGAGGATGCTATAGCCATCACTCTTCACACTGCTCTGACTCATCTAGAACAGCGGGGGGGGGAGGGGGATATGTGAGGATGCTTTTTGTGGATTTTAGTTCTGCGTTTAACACAATTCTTCCACATAGACTAGTATCTAAACCTCTGGACCTTGGCCTTTCTAATTCAATCATTAATCACATAGACTAGTATCTAAACCTCTGGACCTTGGCCTTTCTAATTCAATCATAATCTTTGGATTATGAATTTCCTGTCTGGCTGCTCACAGAGGGTCAGATTAGATAATCATACCTCTTCAGCCCTTATTCTTAACACTGGTACACCACAGAGTTGCATGTTGAGTCCCTTACTCTATACTCTTTATGTGCATGACTGCATTCCCATTCATGCTAGTAACACTATTGCTAAATTTGCAGATGATACAATAGTGGTGGGACTTATCTCCGGGGGGGATGAGTCTGCCTACCGAGATGAGATGGACCGGTTGGTGTGGAGACAATAACTTGGTCCTCAACACCAATAAGATCAAGGAAGTTATAGTGGATTATAGAAAGAACAGATCTATGGAGAGAAAGACATCCAGCTCTTGCTTATCAATGGAGACCGAGTGGAGCAAGTGGCCAATTTTAAGTTTCTGGGTGTTACCCTAAAAGAGGACCTGACCTGGGGTGCCCACATTGCAGCGCTGGTCAAAAGGGCTCAGCAGAGATTATAATACCTGAGACTTCTCAGAAAATAACAACTGAATGAAAAACTGCTGGTGACCTTCTACCACTGCATGATAGAGAGCATTTTAACATACTGCACCTCTGTATGGTTTGCCAATTGCACAGTGGCAGATAGGAAAGCACTCCAGAGGGTTAATGTCATTGCCCAGACGATCATTGGTTGCCCTCTCCCCTCTTTGGAAGAGCTTTATAGCTCCCGTTGCCTTAAGAAAGTTCAAAACATTCTCAAAGATCCATCTCATCTTGGGAACCCTTTTTTTGAACTATTACCATCTGGCAGACGGTACAGAATAATAAAAATAAGGACAAATAGGCTGAAAAACAGCTTCTACCCAGGGCAGTAGCTCTTTTGAATTCTGCTGTATAGTGCAGTGTTGGTGCTGTGTCAGGGGTTTCTGGTTCAATGTGTGAAGGGTGAAGGATGTGTGTTTGTGTTTATTTTCATGGTCATGGTCATGATGTGCACTGAAGATGGTGTTTGATTTCGTTGTACGAGGTGCAATGACAATAAAGTAAACTAAACTAAAATTTCAAAAACTTTTTTACTTAAGAAAAAAATATACTTACTGCATTAAAAAATCCACCATCAACATTCTTATTCCCCATTATCTTTATATGATAAAACCATTACTCAACATCATTTGCTGTTTTTACAGCAAGCACGTGAGTTCCAGAAATGGGCTTTCATTATGGGAATTATATCAAGCTCAGTTGCAAAATTCTGGAACAAATGCTGTCTCCGAAAACAGAGATCAGAAAGTTACCACTGATTACAGCAAAGCCAAATTTAGCTCTTTAAAAGAAGCACATGTCAGGCATTTGGAGTTCATCATCCCCAAGCCAGATTTGTTTGGGGATGGTGGTTACCCTGAGGGTAGTTTCTGCTTAACTTGGAATAATGGTCAGAGATCACATGGAGAGAAAGCTGCTAGTTCTCTTTGCTTCTGCATGAAATATTGATTAGTCCCAAATTCAACTTCAAAGCAGAAAGTGTGAAACCACTGGAACGGTTATGAGAGGGCAGAGTAAAAACATATGGTAGTTCTTCCTAAATCTAAAAATATACTCTGAGCTATAATAGAGAAATCAAGGAATAGAGAAGTCACAATATCACACAGAACATATCTTGTAAACAATGTATTATATAAAATACAAAAAACAATAAAAGATTCAGAACTTTTTCTGAAAACAGCTACAGTATCTGCTTTACTATTATGGCCCTAAATACCATAACAATTTCACTGACCAGGTACAGTTCACCCTTCATCATTTTGTGCAGAAATGATGTATCCTGGCATGGCTGACTAGTAAGACGTGGCATGATGTTAGAAAACCATCTGTCAAGTCAAACACACTTTTTTCATAAAAGATGTTTATTAAAGCCTTCAGCTGCAAAAAATGCAATTACTGCCATTTTGTAGCCAGGAATTCTAACTCTGTATTCTCAGATAAACAAATATATTTCCCCCAAATATAGGAAACTATACAGTATATCTATATTCCAGGTTAATCTCTGCCAAGACTGGCTTTTAATCCATAAAGATCAATGAACAGTTCAAGCATCAGGTAACACGATTGCTAATATTTTCTAAACTATTTACCTGATTTATACTGACTGTTTCCTAGTATAATTTGATTGCTTATTTGTACCCTATGACTATGTTAAGTGTTGTACCTTCTTGACGAATGTATCTTTTTATGTACACTGAGAGCATTTGCATCAAGAGAGACAAATTCCTTGTGTGCCTGATTACACTTGGCCAATAAAGAATTCATTCATTCATTATGATTAAATTCATATATTGTGCCCAGCCATGATTAATTCAACCATGGGTTTGTTGACTTAGCCATAAGCTACAATTTATAATCCCATCATGACTGGATTCACAATATATATTAGACCAAATCAACAAATCACTTATGATTTAGCATGATCTGTGAGTATAGCAAACATATTGGAAAGTTCAAGTGCTAAATAACTACTCATCTCCTTGAGATCTTCTCTTTCTACCTTCTTTAATTATGGAAGTGCAGAAATATAAATAACAAAAATAAAATGCTCACATTTAAATTTTCTTGAGTTTTAAACATGGCTTACCATCATAGGTTACATAAGGGACCTGGAATCCTTTTGCACTATTTCCTTCATTTGATTTGAACTGGATCCACAGCTTTTTGGACCTGGAAGTGAAAGCTATAGGACGTTCATAGGTTTGGCAGGTTTCATATGTGGTCACAGAATTGGAGGAAGCTATCAAATAAAATGTATAAAGCAGATATTAGAATTCTATTATGCTTTATTTCCCATATGGTCCTATTACCCCAATACTAGTTTTCCCTGAAGATCTCATTCAATTATCCTATTGCCAAAGTCTCTTGTAGTGAAAAGCAGAAGATGTAGTCATTATGTTTATCTACTGAAGCTTGTATTAGTAAAGTGTTTTCCTAATGAAAACAAAGTAACAACTAAGAATTTGGGGACAATAATCAAAGTACCTATATGATACCAGAATAAAAGAGGGCGTTATTTCACAGGAGTTTTTTTTTTCCAATTTCATTGTAATGTATACAATTTTTGTCACTGTTGCTCTCAACATAGTATGAAAGGAAGTTGTTGCATTTTAAGCTACTGTCAAGATCTTCCCAACATTTCCAAAATAAGAGTGCTGTAGTCTGTTGTGGGAAAAGATATAGGAAAGAATCTCCAACAAAAATTTAAAAATCGTATTTCAAAACACATCACTACACTGATGAGTAGCTAACTCAGTTATACCTTGATCATATCATTGGGCATTAATTTTACTGCCGAAACAAGCCAACAAACACTGATTTTCAATATCCAACGTACTGTTCTCCTAATGTTGATCCTTTTTTTAGTAGATAATGTCTTAAACTGTAGAAAGGAGCTTTTCCCACCTACAAGGAACTAATATCATTCGTACATCTTTTTCCCATGAAAAGGATTACTTATATACCTATGGGCAAGCTGACCTAATCTGAAAACATCAACCCAAGGAAAATAAAACAACAGAATTTCAAGACTTTGAGTGCATGCTCCTTTATTCACCTAAGCATTAGTATACCCAGGCCTATAACCAAAGTGTATCATTTTTATGTCACTTTATATAAAGCTACACACGACACAGAAATCCAGGGAAACAAAATCTATTTCATTTTAACTTACAACTTTTTCTCATCACCAAGTAGTCTCCACATTCATCTTCTATTGGTAAAAATATTTCTGGAACCACAATCAAAATGCGGCGCTTAGGAGGTGGATTTATAGTCCAAGTACACTCAGTATTTGCAGGATAATTTCCAGGATAGTTTGGGGACTCAATGTATCCAGTAAACTCTCCAAGCTCACCCCCACAATATCTATCTGAAAAAAGAAAGAGGAATCTATTATTTACATTATGGCCTATGCAAAAAAAAAGGTGATAGTGGAAGGAAAATAATCAGTGCCACCAAACTCATCAAACACTCTAAATCAAACTTCAGCTTCTTTATAGAAATCAATCATATGATTTCTTAAACTTAATAAACTGCTTGCAATGATTCAAAGTGAAGTATGTTCATACATCATCCTATTTGTGGACCTGGCATCTTCCAAGTTTCACGAAGATTAACATACACAGTCCTTCCACATGACTGTTTTACTGCACTTGACTATCTCATTGACACAATGGATTATACCAATGACATTCTGGTAGCTATATTCATAACTTTCATAGCTATTCTGATATGCATATCACCATGTCCTAACTCCTCACTTCAAATGAAAAATATCAATGCTTGTTGATCATTCCAACCAACCTATGATTGTCTTTATTGCCTCCAAGCTGACCAAATTTTGCAACCAATCCACAGGCCCCTTCCTCAATACATCTAGATATATTGTCTAGAATGACAAAGAAAACCTGTTTCCCATCACAAACACAAAAATAACTAGCTAATGGTTTCCTTCTTCTGATCTTCTCCATGATTCACCTGTCCTATACTCTCCATTTATGAGGAGAAACCATTGCATGGTTTAGTTAAACAGTACCAGGTGACAGTACTGAGTATTATTAAAACTGATATGGTTGACAGAGGAGCTGCAATTAAACTGGATAAAAATAAAGCCCTGTTAGATACCCTGGACCTTTTGGTACTTTCAGTACATTGATCATGGGATTTTTCAGATTGCCAGGTGGCATTAGGCATTGAGACACTGCTCCTTTATGGCTATATCCAGAAGATAGTACTGAAGGGCTACTGTTCAACACTTGTGCAAAGTAGACCAGATTAGGAAACTAAAGTTATACAGGCCAATTATAGGTTTACAGTAATAGAATTTTACAAGTCTGAAAGTTCTTCCCTCCTCCCTCCCTTTATTAGGACTTCCCTGAAATGTTTATTGTTATGTCCTGAACTTAGATTTATATGACCTTTATCTTGGTAGCAGCATTTTCTCTAGTCCCGCAAAATCATTCCTTATACTTATGAGTGTAGGGCATTGGGTGGGATGACTTTAGTACCCTGGTGGTGCCAAACTCTGATAGTCCTTACCAGTGGTGGGATTCAATTTTTTTAACTACCAGTTCTGTGGGCGTGGCTTGGTGAGCGTGGCAGGGGAAGGATACTGTAAAATCTCCAGTCAGAGGTGGTATTTGCTGGTTCTCCGAACTACTCAAAATATCTGCTACTGGTTCTCTAGAACTGGTCAGAACCTGTTGAATGCCACCTCTGGTCCTTACTTCTTAACTCCAAGGAACAATTGGTTCTGTTGAATATTCAGTAATAGGCTAGTGTGGGGAGGTAGGAAGAAGCTAAAATGAAATCCAGACTTTGCATATTAATTCTGTACCAATGATTCCACATGAGTTCCCAGTGGTTTACATATATCAATAAAAGCATGCAACCACAAATAAACCACATTCCCATTAAGTCTATAATAAATCTCTCTCATAACAACCAGTCCTGGCAGCATTAGACACCATATGTTCTTTGGAACATTCCATTTTAACCACCTTTTAAAAGCTTTTGAGAAATATATCTTTTGAGTCTTCATGGAAGGTTGCATAAATATGGAGGACATCGTAAAAAAGGAAGTTTCTCAGAACTTTCCTTCCCAGAACTCACAGAGGGAACCAACAACATCCCTAATCTAGACATGTTCATCGGATGGATGGATAAATTTCACTTAAATTATCAAAACATCAAACCATTTTAGCACTTTAAAAATAATGACTAGCACTTTGAATTGTACTCAGATGTTAACGAAACCACACAACACAGTTAGCCTTCACTTTTAAAGAGAAAAAGATTATCAACTTGACTATCTAAAGAATTATGATTATGATTATGTCTAGCTATTAATATCTATAGAAGATGCCTTTTGCAAGTGGCTGTTGCCAATCTTTCTGAGGTCCAAGAGAGACATTTCTTGTACTGTTCTTCAACTAAGGAGCACACTTTCTTGGAAACTGATTTTGCCTCCCATAAGTTCAGGATTGGGAAGAATACTGAACATAAATCTCCATCCAACCCGCCTGCTTTTAATTGTTACATTATTATTTATCAATGTTAAATTATGTATCAATTTTAGTGAATTTAAATTTATGTCAAATTTATGTTTTTGTTTTAATGTTGTTAACTGCCTTTATCTAGATTAGAAAGTGGGATGAATGTGAAATGAAATGAAATGAGCTGTTTAGAAGATGGCTGGGATACAATGGCTCCATACATTGGAATGGGGGAGACTGCTACATACTGTTGGCAGTGGGTAGAACAGAGCAAACAAAAGTCTTAGAAAGCAAAGCCTTAGGTACAGTTACAGAACTCTTTTATAATTATAAACCTTGATGAAATTGTTGGCATCTGTTCTCATTTCCACTTATGTGAGTTTCATTGAGACCGATACCAAAGAAAATAACCAGGTCAAATATGCTGTATCCCAAGAGGGAGCAGAATCCAACATACTAAAGAAAGCCCTTGAAACTTAGTATGAGTTTTTATGAGTTTCATTTTATGAGTTAATGAGAAAGAAGGAAAGGCAGCAATAACAGAGGATTAAGTACAGGTTGCCTAGCAGCATTATTGAAGACTTTTTGCCTAGCAGCATTATTGAAGACTAAGGACATCTCATATTAATTGAAGCAGTTAAGAAGAGCAGCTATATTTTTTAGGGAATACATTTATAATGAAACTGAATCTAGTTGCTCTGGTATTAGCCTGCCTTTGACTCCTTGGCAGAATGTAAGCTGCAATTCTCCCAAGGAAAGAAATCTCATGTGATTTGCTATATATAGAAATGTTACACAGCAACTCAAAAAGGAACTATGGCCCAGGATTCTCCAACGATGTGAAAATAAAAGCCAATTTATTTTATTTATTTATTTATTATTATATTTATATACTGCCCTTCTCCCGGAGGACTCAGGGCAGTGCGCATTGAACTGAATATAAGCAAGGCAAGTTGTACTGATTTCCTGGATTCTAAAATTTACTATTCTTACTTAGCACCAATCTTCACCTTTGCAATGCAATATGTTTGTGGATCCATCATAATCAGTCGTTGTGTTTCCAGGACATGAAATACAGTACTTTTGTCCAAACTCAGGTTGATATGTTCCATTTGGGCAGCGGATACAACGATGCGTAGTTGTATTATAAAAGTGTCCAGGTGAGCACTGCACTATAAATGAGAATAAGAAAGCAGCTTGGACTAATAATTTGAAAAAGTATGGCAAACATAAAAGCGTTCTTCACCTTAAATTCATTTAACAACTACTTTTCTTAAAATAAATTTATACAAATTGACACGCTTATAACCCTGTATAAATGAAAGCTTGTATGAGTTGGTGTACTAATCACAAAGTACAGGTTTTTTTCATAATGTGCTTACTGCATAATACAATTATAAAACAAAAAGGCACATAGGTGAAAAATATATTCAACCTTCTGTGGAAACAAAAATCATTATAGGAAACTAGCTATTTAAAATGGTGCTAGGGTTATGTTTGCCTTGCTTGATTGGAAGATACACATTATTTTTTACCTATGTTTTGGTCTAATATATGACATTTCTTACATTATGATATATCTTATATTCTGGATGGTGAAAAGTATTCCTAAATGTAGTAAATCATTGCCTATCCCAGTTGGTGAGGGAGAGATCCTTTTCAAGGAGAGATGAAAAATTGGAACTGAAATACATGATGGCTTTTGAAGTCTTGCCATTCTTACCTTTAGTCTCACAATCCTGAAACATAGTTGCACTGGTAACTTTTGTCATCAGACCTCCTCCACATGTAAAACAAGAGGTTCGACCTGGTTCAGGCTGGTATGACCCAGAAGGGCATGAAAGGCAGGGCTTAAATCCATCGGCTGAATATTCACCTGGGGAACACTGTCCTGGAGAGTAGGAAGAAGGGTAACTGAGTAGATATAAAAATCTGAAGCAAAATGAGTTTAAAATTATGCCTACATGCAAGCTCAGAATCAAGTATTAAACTTTTAATATTTGTTAAAACAAAATACAGCAGAAAACAATTTAAAGTTTTCCGTCTCTGCTCTCAGTTCTAACTCTTACATGTAACTTGATTTAGAGAAAGTTGCTTATTTCTGCAGTAAGAAAACAGTAGCTTCCATTGTACTATTTTACCAGCCTCTCTTTCTGATAATAGATTCTTAATAGATTTGCTTTTTTAATAGAAAATTAGCAATAGCATTTGGACTTATCTATCACTTCATAGTGCTTTATAGAGATCTCTAAGCTTTTACAGCAGGGGTGTCAAACTCTATTTCATTGAGGGATGCATCAGGGTTGTGTATGACCTCAGGGGACTGGTTTGAGTATGACCAGGGTGGGCATGGCCAGCTTGATGTCACTCGTTGGGGGCGCCTGTGGCAGCCCGAGCACTCTGCCAGTGAAAATGAGCTCTAATTTCAGCTGCAACGGCCTCCTGAAAACCTCTCAAGTGAAAATGGAGTCCAGAAGGGCCACATGTGGCCCTCCTGAGCTCCATTTACATTGGCTGTGGCACCACAAGCCGGTCCTTCGTTATTTCCAGGTCAGTCCTGCGGACCAGGTCTAAGTATCCCATGGGCCATATCCAGCCCCTGGGCCTTGAGTTTGACACCCCTGGTTTAGAGTGTCAGCATATTGCCCCCAATAATCTGGGTCCTCATTTTACCAACCTCAGAAGGATGGAAGGCTGAGTCAATCTTCAGCTGGTCAGGATTGAACTGCTGGCAATTGGCAGTTAGCTTGCAATACTACATTCTAACCAATGCTCCACCAGGATTCTTGTATTTAAATGTAATGCACCAAACTAAACTATTACTAATTGAGAATCTGCTCTGAAGTTCGCTAAGTGCTGAAGAATCATCATGTTTGTTAAAAATTCATATCTGATATTGCAGCAAAACAGGATTTATTACCCTTGCACAAATACTATGGATTAATGTTTCCAAATTGGGGCTATGGCAAGAAATGTCCTGCCTTCATAACATACTTGTCATTCAGTTGCTTCCTCTCCTGCCCCAGCTGTTTGCAAAAGAAAAAGCTTATATTCAAATTAACAGACTTGTAAATATCATCTTAATGGCTTGAAAGAGAAAAAGCATTCTTGTACATAAATAACATAGTACTGTAACATGTTATCTAATCAGCAAATTTAAGAAACAAAATATTTTAGTTAAATTGCAAACAAATAGCATAATTTAGAAGTTGTCTTGGCTCAAACAATTCTTCATTCCTACCTTTTATCAGTTGCCTTCCTTCATCTGTCTTAAAAGTTTACCATTCAGAAAAATAAAACAAGGCTATAAAATAGGATCCCAACCCACTCTGTTTAGATGTGTTGGATCACACTTTGACACAAATTAAAAACTGTGGGAGTTGTAATCTCAACACATCTGGAGGAGACAAGGTCAGGAAAAGCTGCTATGCCTCTAGCATTTTCAATGCTTCTCCCTACCAGTTATCTATGTAAAAATATCATGCCAAGTTTTTTTAAGAGAAAAGGAATTATAAATTTCCATATGCCTCCCAATATTCTACCCCACTTTGTCTCTATTTTATGCTGAATGAACAGATAATAAAAGAAAGGGAGAGTTTTCCTTTGTTTGAATATATTTTAACAATGCCTGGTTCTGATTACCTTTTATTTCCACAGACCTTATCTTGAAAACCCATTCACTTTCAGTTCAGTTGAAGGACATATGCAAGGCAGAAATGATAGTGAAACTGTACTAAAATGTTTTTATAACACATACAAATGCAGGCCATATGTTAAATAGATGATGTAGAAGTACAGTAATTACATCCAATTCCTACCTCTGGTCTTTAATATCTCTGCTTCTGAACTGTTTTGATGCTCAGATATTATAAAATAGAGCTAATCTAGAACTGATTATATTGATGTTGCCTATAGATTCTCCATGTAAATCTGAGTGATGTATCTCCCAAATTTGCAGTAAGCAGATTGCAAAGACAAAACAAGTGATTAAAATGCTTTGTAAGACAATGGATTACTGCTGCAATTGTTTGCCTATACTGTGGAGTTCTTAACTTTTAAAGAGAGGTTAAATCTGTTACCTTGTGGTTTACAGCTTCAATAAATCACTTGGCCAAATGGCTGTTTTTGTTAAGAGGAGCTAAATTGGCCTTGGCTTCATTTCAGGTTACTTAAGTTCACAGGAGAAAAAAAAGGCACTAACTTCTCTTGATCAGGGATGAGGAATTTTGTTTACAGCTAATGAACTGTGTTTAATACGGAAAACTGTCTTGGCTTATGAATAAAGCAGCAGAAAGAACCATATGCACTCATTGCAGCAACGAAGGAAGAAAATGACATAGTAGACACTGAGCCATTAGTCATGACATGAGGAACATGAAGAAATCATTTCTTTCCCAACACTTTCTCTTTAGAGCTTGGAAGTAACTAAGATATTACATGGTATGTAAATTTAAATTATTTTCCCTAGATAGTGATATTTAATTTGAATCAGAGGATATGCCACTTTCCTTTACCAATAGACCAACATAACTGCAAAGATTAGCCACACCAGTTACCAAACTATGTTTGTGGTATCAAACAACATATCATCCATACTTCTTAATTGAAAGCTGATAGTTTAAATGGAGAATATGGGTATTTTATAAAATGTTCCATGTTGATATTTTATTGCACATTTTGCAGGGCCCTTGTAAATTGAAAGTATAAAATTCACAATAAAATCAAACAAAAAGCCCATTTTTTTCTGTACTAGGAAAAAAAAATAGAGAATGGCTTGGATTGTGGATCAAAATATTAAGCCAAACTATTTGGGTCTCCTATTAAGAATGTAGGTAGAGAATTGCAGTTCTACTCCACATTAAAAGATCTCTTTCATTAAAGAAATTTAGTATGCCAAGAAAAAGGAATAGCATGTTAAAATCCAATATATTATTGCAATGGAGATAAATTACAATACATTAGGAACAAAGACTGAAGTAAGGTACATTAGATCTTTGCAGTTCTATTTTTCTATCAAGACTTATATAGAACCTGTGTTTCAAAAGTTATATAAAAACTGTGCTACTTATATTCAGTAGTATTAAATATTTTCGTTATATACTGACTGTGAAGAAAGAGCTGGTTGCAAATATTCTATATCCCTTTTTCAGTAGTTATGCACTGTCAGCTAGCAAAAAAAACCCTTAATTATCCATCAGAGAAGCATTTGCTTATTCAGGAAAATAACCCATCAAATAAAAACTTTGGAAAAGAATCATAGTTCTAGAAAGGGTAGGAAAGGAAAATGCACCGATTCATATACACCTATGACTAGGAACAGATCCTGTATGAAAATTTGGGCAGTGCTGCCTGTCAAGTGTAAGCAATATTAGACTAAATGAATTGAGGGAATATTAGGCTAAATAAACTAATGAAAATTAGACTAAATGATACTTTCATATCTACATTTCCCATATCTAGAGCACTTTCTAGAAGTAAAACAACTGTATTAAAATACTTTTTCCAGAATATTCAGTCCAGGATCATCTTGTACTTTTGTAATTCCACTACTTTTTCCCCGTCATGAATGACATTACATTATATCGACAGAAATGGCTTTAAAGTATACTAAAGTTAGCTTTTTTCTTCTTGGAAAATCCATTGAATACAGTTAATAGGCAAAACATAGTCTGATTACTGGATAAAATTAACCCACAGTCTTTAAACATTTTAATTGGTATATTCTTAACCATCCAGGAAAAATTATCTAAACTACAAGATTTACTTTATCCCTGTTGCAAGTAATTGTCTGTGGTCTCTAATGCATAGCTTAAATAACTGTCTGAAAGCACTCTTGAATGCCACGGTCTGAGGCCCTGGGTGCTTCAGTCTGCAGTATTTAATTCCTGAGTTTAGAATTTAGTTTTTATTGATGTACTATAAAATCCTCTTGTGAACGAATATTAGAAACTTATCTGGGCAGTTTCACACATAGGCAATCTTTGCTGCTACAGAAATTGATGGTCAGTAGGTAATACAGGTTTATCTTCCTTAGTCTCTAGTATAATTTATTAGTTTCTCTTTAATGCCACTATTCTCCAGGCTACAGCATTGCTAAACTGATCAAAGATCAAGAAGAAGAATTTCATAGCTAGGATCGTGTTGGAAGCTGAGAACTTTGCCTTTACTTAGGCAAATATTCCTCAGCAAGATTCTACAGAGATATCTCTATATCATTTTTTTCTGCCTGTTTCAGAGCAGTTAATAATATGGAGGGAGATGTTAGATTTTACCTACTTTCACAGACACAAACCTCTACTGTGCATTCACCTGTAATGAAGAGCAAACCTACTTTTTCTGTAAATTGTTTAGCTAAGCTGTAGCATTATAATATTTCTCCAAAGCCTAATGTTAATGAACATTTTTCAGTATATATTATAAAGAGGAAGAAGCAATAGCGGGTCCTTCTGTCCAAACACAGTGTGTTGCATAATATTCTTACCTCCACATTCAGATATACTGCGAGCACCAATTGCTTTTGAGTCCCCAGAACGTTGAAGATTTGGACAAGGTTCACAGACAATTTGACCTTCATTGTCTTGATAAGTTCCATTAGGACATAAAATACAATTTTCTTGTTCCCCATCAAAATATGTTCCAACACTGCAGCTAGCTAACAATAGAAGGCAGAACAGTCAGTCACAGAAATTATTTTCTCTCCAGTAAGAAGAATGAATATTACATACCGTGAAGGTTTAACCTATGTTTGAATGTACTATTTTCAATTAAAGATATGTTATTTTACTGAATTGCTAACCATCATTATTATTCCTGAATAGTTATCCTATAATGTAAATCTCACAATTGATAAATTTTCAGAATTTCATTCATAATGTGTAAATGACTAATATTTCTTCGCTTAGAGCAGATATAGATGGCATTTCTTTGTAGGAAACAATTTTTGGAACAGGAAAATTGATTCTTGTCCTATTATAGTTCTCCTTTGAGTTCCTGAAGATGAAAATCCTTCTACTTTTCCTACACGATTTTTCTATAGAATTCTACTTTTCCTAAAGGATTAAAAAAGATGTTCAAGCCATGGCAGATGGGCTTTTTCAGCTGCTTTGTTCTAGATCCAGATTTTAAAAAAAATCTATAAAAACAGAAAAATGAGCTGTAGTAGAAAATCTGTAACATACTTTCAAGACACCTGTTTTCCAGCTGAAATGTATCTTATTTGATCGTAACATCTCAAATTAAAGATCCCTGGAAGCCAGCTGAACAAGATCTTTAACATAGGAGTCAGCAATTTCCTTTCATAGGACTACAGCTGTTATTTCAGGGAAATATTTTAATTAAATTCCCTACTAAAGAAATTGGGTCAGACTACTAAATAAGGCCAATCTGTTTTCTTTCTGACACTAAAGTTGAGAATGGTGCCAGACAAAGAAAAAGGGGATGTTCAAGTGAGAACATGTTTGCTTTAGCCTTATTCTTTGAACTATCCCTTATAGATTGCTTCTGAGAGAATGTGGCCCTTGAAGGCAAGAGAATTTCAGACTAATCACGTCACTAAACTACAAGATTAAGCATTCTAAAAAAATAGCCACATCAAGTGAGCAATATTCTTCCCAGTATTGATTTCAATTAAATAATTATGCATATGCAAAGTCTACAACCCCATAAAACTGAAAATAGGATCCATTATTGGATTTTTCTTAGCCTTACACATATTTACAATGAATGAAATTGGCTGCAATTCTCATCCTAATATCAATGGGGCTCACATGTTATTGGACGAATTTTTTAAACTAGTGAATCCATAGCTTTTGTCTGGGCTTATAGTTACTTAACAGTTTCAACAGAGGCAAAAAAGTACAGTAATTTAAAGTATCATCTTCATATGTATGACTAAACTGGTGACAATTTTATTAAATAACAGGAAGAGATAGACCCTTTAAAATTGTGACTCTTACTTAAAATAGCAATCTCTTCCACTGCTCAAAATGAAAGCTATACATCATATAGTTGCTTTAAGCATTCTACTGAAGTACTCCTGATATTTTTCTCCAGGATCATAAAGCAGAAATATGTTGATATAAACAAATATATTGGAAGAAAACTTCTAACAGCCTCAGGTATCAGGGACAGCATCTGAAGAACCAATAGTTAGAT
Organism: Bungarus multicinctus; assembly: GCA_023653725.1. Classification (NCBI taxonomy): domain Eukaryota; kingdom Metazoa; phylum Chordata; class Lepidosauria; order Squamata; family Elapidae; genus Bungarus; species Bungarus multicinctus. The sequence continues at coordinate 74,618,256 of CM042838.1, forward strand.
TTTGCTTGCCTGTTTAAAATTTTCCCTCTGGGAAGTAATCAAGTATCTAAAATCAACAGCCATATACTAACTTTTAAAGACACTGATCCTTCAGTATGAACAAAATAGCTACATCACACCGAAAAAACGTAAGGTGTTGCACAAAACATAAAAACCACCTCCTTTGAAAACAAAGACCAATAGTTTAGAAATAATGAAACTCCATTAAGGATTCAACAAACTTTCTGCTTGCTTTTTTCTTTTCTTCAAATGAAGTTAAAAACCATTCACCATCAACAGATTCTGTTCCTGTAGCCACTCTTTTCTGTTGTGTTCATTGACCATTAAAATCCTATTCTTAACTTATACAAGAGTTTCAGGGGTGAAGTGAAAGCTATTCTGATGCAAAAGATAGATGTGGAGAGAGGCACCCTGAGGGCTCCTGGATTAGAAGTTATAAAGACATTTAAAGGTTCTTTCTCCCTATTCAGCTAGTTTTACCTTTGAGATTTGATGCCATGGACAAACACTATAGTGTCTCATTGACTAAGATGGTGCACCGCATAAAAGAGGTCATGATCCACAACTAACCACCCCTTGAAGACCCATGCCCTTATTTCCTAAGGGAAAAAAAGACAAAATTGTATCTCTAAGCTGCCTCCTATATTGTTTCAGAATCATTGTTGTTACTGTTGTTTTTGTTTCTTACTGGTTCATAGGGTGTGAGCATGTAGAGAAATCTTATGAGTAAGAATTGGGTTCTTAAACCTATTATTCCTGAAAGAGTAAGAACAGTTAGCTATTTATCTCCAGTTTAGAAAATCTATTAGACTCTTGTATTCAAGACCCTGTTATTCAAAAGGGAAAAAGTTGCAATACACTGAACATCAGACATATAAATGTTAGTAGGAACAAAAACTATATACTGAGTATAATTGTTTCTGTATTTTTATCTTTTTTAACAATTAAGATAATAGAATAAGTTTTACAATTAAAAAATAGGAATAAGGAGGAAGAAATATTAGGTATGTTCAATTACTCATCTTGAGTAATTTAAAAAAAATAAAGGCAGGATAAACAAAACTCCTATAGGGATGCGGTGGTTCAGTGGCTAAGATGCTAAGCTTGTCGATCAGAAAGGTCGGCAGGTCGGCAATTCGAATCCCTAGCACCTCATAATGGAGTGAGTTCCCGTTACTTGTCCCAGCTTCTGCTAACCTAGCAGAGCCAGAAATGACTAGCACATATGTGCGAGGGGAATCTTTACCTTTAAACAAAATCCCCCCCCCCCAAAAAAAAAGATTGAAACTCTAGTGCAAGTTAATTTGTCTCTGATGAAGAATGACTTCATACTGTTTTCAATAGTTTTTTAAATTTATTTGCTATTATTTATTTGCTGCTTCTTTAAGTGACTTGATATCATAAAGTTATCTCATAGATTAAAAATTAAAATAAAATAATTGACTAAAATTGCGATATCTTAAAAGAGAAAGAGAGATGATACAAATCAAAGGTTGGATTCTTTCTTCCTTTCTCCAACTCAAGTGGTCTGAAGATATTATATCATGACTTACTTCAAAACCCCATTCCTGCTACGGAATAGTACATAATTTCACATAAATAGGTGAATATCAGTGTTTTCCCCATCTCATTTCCTGAGGTTTCCCAAGGGACATATAGATACATTTCAAAGCAAAAGTCAACATTAAGCACAGATTGTTGACCTGAATGGTATGGCATAGTATGATATACTATAAACAAAAAGGGAAAATTTCCAAACAGAAGAGAGGACACAAAAGCTTTAGTTTCCATAGAATTTATTCTTATTATATCAGTTTTTCATATAATCTGAAGGTACTAATCCTGCCAATTTGCTATTGAAACATTTGTTTCCATTGTGTTTTTGTAATCATAGTTCTTTAGTTCTTTTTAGAGCTTTTGTTTTAAAATATGTATCAAGGATTGGATTGCTTTCAATGAACTCATGGAGTTATTAATATATGTTTCTAAATAAACATCTTTTGTACCTGCCATATTTTTATGATAAATGGAATAAATAATAAAGTTCACACTATGTAAGGTACTAAATATTATGAAACTGACAGATGCTTTCAGATAAATGAAAAAAAATTGAAAAAATGAACAGAAAATAAATTACAAAGCTTATGTCTGAGACAATGGAGTAGAGATAACAACAAGGATTTACACTCAGCCCAAAGAAAATAATCTTGACTTAAGATTTATTTGGCCACAAATAAATTTTTGTGGTGCTTTAAAATGTAGAATTCTGGTATTTGTTGATCTAGTCATTCCTTCAATATCCGCACTGATTTTCTGATATTGTGAGTGTCAGGCAGATAAAATGATGCAAAGAGAATGAGATGCATATCTAAGAGATATCATCAATATTGATTTGGGTTAGTTCTACTTACCACATTTGTTATCCATGTGCTTTTGACCTAGGCTGCACGGATCCTGGGTATCTACCGCTCTGGGAGGCTTTCGGGCCACGCCATGATCTACACCAGAGAGGCGAATATGGAACTGCTCTTTGTTGATGACTTTCCGCAAAGTTCTGATAGCTTTACGTAGCCTTTTCTCAGTTCTTTTACGTGCACAGTTCAAATTACATGTATCTAGAAAGGAACAGGTAGCAGTGATTAGGAACAGAAAGCTTGGATATATAGAACCATATTACTTAAAAGAGGCAGCTGATACTGCAACTGAGAAGGCAGCTTGCCTAAATTATGGCAATAAATATTGTCCTGAGGTGAAATTTTCAAGGCACACACAAAAGAGACCTTAATAATGTAGAACAATAACATCTTTAGCCATATCCTTCTAATATGGAAAAGAGCTCTTATGCTTCAAAACAGGAGATACTTTTTTCTTTTTTGCATAGAAATGGAAATGAAAGAGAGAACTCAAAGATCAAACTGCAACAAAGCTCTGTCAGAAACGAAGACTTTCAGTTCTTTTCCAACCAACCTGCCACCTCCTTTTGGTCTGTTTCAAGCTCAAAGTCTGCAGATATAAACATTTCTCTAGCTGCCTTCATACTGCCGAGGTCTCCAACAATTTTCTTGCCAGAACTGCATGTTAGGTTTACATAGTAGAAGTTCTCCATTATTGAATTATGTTTCTCTGTGTGGACAAAATTAAAGGAAGCAGCCAAATCTTGGCCAAATTTGTTACTGGGCATTTGCTAAAGCTTGATAAATGTTGCTGAATAAATGTATGTGGGGTTAAATGATTAATTCCAGATGCTTACAAATGACAAACAACAGCAGCTACCAGTTTAGATATTTAGCAAGTCACATACCAGCAAACTGTTCTGGAAACATTTATAGTTATATCCCAAATATGAGAAGAACTCTGAATTATTACATCAAACCCCCAAATCCTATCAAGTCATAAATGATCTACAAAAGCAACCATTTTAAACTATGCACTGTCATTCATACCTGATATTACATGGTGAAGAGCATCCTGAAACATCTTACTCTTTTTCAAGTTACATTTTCCTTGATTAAATTTAAAAGTTACAGTTGTCCTGATGAAAGAGAGATCTTCAGAAAGAAACAGTAGAATAATTATTTTCAAATTAATGAAATTCATTACAAAACCAAGTAGGTAATATAGATGGTTTCCACATGCCTCATTTCTCTCTACATATATAAGTTATGGGTCTAGACAGTGTACCCTGTTTTCTCTCTTTTATTATCTTAACATTTTCCTTTGCATTTGATGTTTTAAATTTTTTAGCTACTTAGAATTGCAAGGCAAGTAGGCCATATAAATAGAATAAACAAACAAACTATGCAAAAACTCCTCATCTCCAGAAAGAGCCAATAAATGAAAGCTAACAAACAAGCCAAGCCAAAATATATAGTACAGTAAGGTTATAAGAATATTTGAAGTAACTGAAGATCTTACAACAAACCACATTGTCTAAGACAAAGGCAAACAAAATCATTAGTGGGTAGTATAACCAGATTATAATAATAACCCATATTGTAGTTTGTTTTGGTTTACCATGTTGTCTGAACATAGGCACAGTGGTTCGTTAACCATTGATGATAGATTATGGCTGGGTTTAGTCAATTTAATAATAAAATGTACAGCAGCAACTTTCATCCACTTTAATGACAAATGATGAGTCTAAGTTATGTGTCATGCTAGCCCTTAGCAAATGTGTCATGCTAAGTATAGATAATCATGTTGTACCCTGAAATCAGTTGATTGCTCTGATATTCAAATCTTTTGATGTGAAATAATTAAGACGTGATGAATTTTTAAAATAAAATTAAAACAACACTACAGCTGCAGCATCAGTCAAGTAACTGACTAAAGACCATCAATTTAAAAGCTATATTTTAAAATATATGTGTTTTTAAAAATGCTTACAAAAGGCACACATGCAAGTGGTACCTTTATTTATCCTATTCCCCTTCAAAAAGGCAGCAATGCCTTTTCTATTTTTCTGGTCGCTGCAAGATGCAAAAAGAATATATTAAAACAGACAAAAATTATTTTAAAGAAAATTAATATCTGCTCAAACACAAGAAAAATAGGCAGATTAATTTACTACTTGAACAATATTTCTTTTATTGGCAAGCAGGCCTACAAACAAAAACAAACCAGCCATAAATGTGTAATATATTTTGAAAACATGCATATAAAATAATTACCTAAAGTAGTTGATTCATTTGGATTTTGGATTTTTTTCTTAAGTGATAAAGGGTTGCCACATTTTATAGTATAGGAATCTTCCAGGCCTAAGAGACAGATCATAAGGCTATACAATAAAACAGAAATACATGCTAGAGCATGGCTGAAATATATCCCTGAGATCTAATTCTAACATAGCAACAGGAAAATTGTGACTCTTCAGCTATTGCTGAAGTACATTTCCAAGCATGGTCTATTTAGCTGGCACCGTGGAAAATTACAATTCCACAACATATAAAGGACCACAACTACTTTATCCTTACACTAATATATAAACAATGCTTCAAGATTACAGATATATATTATTGTCATGTTTATCTTCAGTTGTTGGATAAGAGATAGGCAGCAAATTTTATAAATAAAACCTATAATTTTGATTGTAATTATTTACAAAATTGTAGACTCCATTTACAAAAGGATATGATGGAAGTTCTATACTATTGTAAGTTATTCAAAACCACTCTGAAATTGAATACAATAAAAATATCACATTTTTATCATTATTTCAAAACAAGTTACACAGAAAAACTGCTGAAACTGGCAAATCTTATGTTCTCCATGTGCAAGTACAACTACATTATGATGTAATGTTTGATTTGCATGATAAAATATAGCTGATAGGTAAAAGTGAAGAATATTCTCCTTTGCTCCCAAACTATATTGCTTTTAAGGCAATACATATTCTAGCCTCTATAATAACTGGTAGGAAACCTACATTCACCATTCATCTTGTATTTGCGTAACTCAGCATGCTAAAATATGATTGGTTAGGACAGTTTATAATTAAGCATGTGGCGACTAAGTTAATTTCAGTAAAACAAAATTAGCATTATGCGGTGCAATAAACCACAGATTAATAAATAAATTCCACAAATAAAGCCACAATTATATTTAATGAAGTTTGTGTAGTTGTCCATTCCATTAGATTTAGTCAACTATTACTGCAATAAAATATTGTTTGTCAGATCAGACTATCAAAATACAGAGACCGTCTCAATACATACACACACACACACACACAGTTTGTGTTAGATAAAATCTGTATGTTTATATAAATATTTATATGTTATATAAATTAATAACTTAAGATTGCCAGGCCAACATAATAACAAGGAATGTTTTTTAATCCATGGTGCTTTTTTCTTAGAAAACACAGATTTGACATTGATCATATGCATTACCAATCATGGCACCCTTTTGAAACATGGCATTACTTATTAGAATTCCCATCAAAATAGACTGTAGTTCTGAAATTATGGAATTTCAATAGAACAGTCAGAAGACTCAATGAAAACCCTTAATCTCACAATAGAGGGATAGACTCAACCATAATTTCAGTTGGAAATATATGAGCATCCTAGATTAAGCTAAATCCAAAAACTTTAGGGAATTTCACTGATATTCAGACAAATCAGTTATTAATAAATACATATAGATAAATCACATTTACACACTATTCAGAAGAGGCAATGCAAAAGCTAAGAAGAAAAGAAAGAGACCAGAAAAAACCATCCTGGCCAGGATAAAAAGGGATTGCCACCATAGAAACAAACAAGCAGAAAACAATAACCAAATCAAGAAACTATCAAGGAGAAAACCACTCCCTGCAATGCTGGAAGGGCAAGCTAATATATAAGCAGGGAGCAATCCATTTATTTAATACCAGTGGTGAGGTTACTTAGACAAGAAATGAAACATTTACAGACAAATAATCAAGTTCATAGAGCACAAACAACCCCACAACTATTGAATCTACAGCCTAGCATATAAAGCAATACAGCAGTTTAAGGAAGCTTTCTGTAGCCCATTCCAAACTGACACAAAAATTCCATCTACACTCTTTCAACCTGAAAGAGAGGTTGAAAGCTCAGAAAAGGTCTCCTAATATATCCAGGTTATCAAATGAGAGATGAGCTTTTAAATAAACAAAAAACAAAAAACAAAAGTCAATACAAAAATCTATGCCACCAAATAAAAACTGAATGCACTAATTATCACATTAAACAAGAGGAAAACCTTCTACGCACAAATTCCACCAGTGCTTTCTACAATTTTGTAAACAACAAACTAAAAGACTCAAGGTCCATCCCATCCCTGAAAGGACCTAATGGCAAAGACTGCAACAACGACACCATCAAAGCAAACCTCTTTAAACATTCTTTGGCTCAGTATTTGTAAACAGCAATGGATCAAGCCCAGTACTTTCTAGTTGAATCACAGACAACTACAATGATCTAATACATATCAATTTTACAGAAGACATTGTTGAAAAAGCACTGCGCAATCTAAAACCATCCCTTTCTATTGGACCGGACGGAATATGTGCCTACTTCTTAAAAAAACTATCTACTGCCATAGCCGAACCTCTAAGCATAATCTTTGATAAATCTTTCAGGATCAACTCATCCTCATCTTCAAAAAGGGAGACTCCAGCCTAGTTGAAAATTACAGACTAATCTCCTTATGCTGCGTCACCTGTAAAGTCACGGAATCAATTATTAACCAATCCATTATCCTCCACTTATAGAGACAAACAACCTACTCTCTAAAAACAATTTGGTTTCAGAAAAAAACTATCCTGTAATCTGCAACTCTTACACTGCAAAAACATATGGACTACACAACTCGATCAGGGCAAAGCAATAGATGCAATCTACATAGACTTCTGTAAAGCCTTTGATTCAGTGGTACACGACAAATTACTACTAAAACTAAAATCTTATGGTATCTCTGGACACCTACATAATTGGATAGAAGCATTCCTGTCAAACAGACAACAAATGGTCAAAATTGGGAGCGTCCTATCAAATTCTGTACCTGTCAACGGTGGTGTGCCCCAAGGCAGTGTTTTAGGACCAACTCTCTTCATACTCTACATAAATAACCTCTGTGATCATATTAAGAGCATCTGCGTTCTCTTCGCTGATGATGTAAAGCTATTCAACACCACAGACAATACTACTACCCTCCAAAAAGACCTTGACTATGTATCAGAATGGTCAATCAAATGGCAACTTCAAATCTCAACAAATAAATGCTCTGTCTTACATATTGGCAAAAAAAATCAGAAAATAAAATATAAGCTAAATAGTCAAGACCTTGTTGAGGATCCAAACTCTGTCAAGGACCTTGGAGTACTCATCTCTAATGATCTAAGTGCTAGAGCCAACTGTAACTACATAGCCAAAAAGGCATTAAGAGTTGTTAATCTAAACCTACGTAGCTTCTTCTCTGGTAATAGCACACTACTAACTAGAGCATACAAAACATTTGCTAGACCTATACTTGAATACAGCTCATCAGTCTGGAACCCATATCATGTATCTGATATTGAGAAAGTCCAGAAATACTTCACAAGAAGAGTTCTCCGCTCCTCTACTCACTGCAGAATACCTTATGCCACCAGACTTGAAACTTTAGACCTAGAAAACCTAGAACTACGCTGCCTTCGGTCCGATCTAAATATAGTATATAAAATCATACATTGCAATGTCCTACCTGCAAATGAATACTTCAGCTTCAATCATAACACAAGAGCACACACAAGGATACAAACTCAAGGTTAACCGCACCAAACTTGATTGCAGAAAATACGACTTCAGCAACAGAGTGGTCAATGTTTGGAATACTCTACCTGACTCTGTGGTTTCTTCCCCAAACCCCAAAAACTTTAACTTTAGACTGTCTACTATTGACCTCACCCACTTCCTAAGAGGCCTGTAGGGGGCATGCCTAAGCACACCAATTGTGCCTACCATCCCTGTCCTATTGTTCTTTTAATTTTTCTTATAAGTATCCATCTCATGTATTCAAAACTATGTTTATTCTTATACCTGTATCTCGTAACCGATTGACAAACAAACAAACAAATAAATAAATAAAATAAATAAATAAATAAATAAATAAATAAATAAAGTTCCCTGGCTCAAATTAAAATACTAGGCATATCATATCAGCCAAATCACACTCTGTATTTCCATCATGTTTCCTACTTCTCCTTCACCATAAAAGCACAGTTCCAGTTCTTATCTTCTTATCTTTAATTGATAGAAACAAGTGGAAGATGCTTCCATTTGCTTTTTTCCATTGCCTCAGATGGATTACCAAGATTCATAGGAAAAAGGCCACACTAATTTGACTACAAATATTTTTCAAAATGTTCATTTCAATAGGCACACTGGAAATCACAGCGCTTTAAAACTCCACATACCTTTTTTATCCTTGGGCAAATCTTAAAATTGTTTCATAAGAAGTTTATTAGATTTATTAGACTAGTTGGCAGAGGATGGTTTTCAAGGAAGGCAGTTCAGATAAATTTTAAGCTATAACACTTCTGCTGCTAAGTAACTTGTGGACAGTAATGAAATACATTTTTCTTACAGCACTTTTATAGACAATATTTTAAAAATGCTCTGTGTTGCCATCAACTGATTTCTATGCCAATGATGAACAATTTCCTGCTTGTTTCTTTCTATAATACAAAACTACCAGATTATAGAAATATGCTTCATTTCATGAGCAACCACCACAGGACTGTTGAAAGAATGCTTCAATGTACATTTGTGGAATAGAAAATGAATGTAATTAAATATATATTTATTACACACAGTCTTCAATTTACGACAATAATTCTAGTGAAAATTTTGTAGGAAGGCATTTAGTCACCGTGTGACTGGACCCCATTTTATAACCATTTCTATAATGATTGTAAGTCAAGTCTGTTAAGCAAATAATGCAGTGGTTAAGCAAATCCAGCTTCCCCATGGCATTTTTTCCAGAAACCTATAAAAACATTGTTAATAGTGATCACATGACTGGAGGAGGGGTTAGTGCAATGGTTCATAATGGTTATAAGTACAAATTGAGATAAGGCCATCATAATTTCTCATTAAGTGAGTGGGATGATGGTTTCTAATGATTATAGATATGAATGTACGTCATAAGTAACTTTTTCAGAGACTGTTGTAATTTGAAATTGTCATTACATGAACAGTTACAAGTCAAGGACTATCTGTTCAAAGTGAATTCTCCTATAATGGTGCAAATACGTCAAAGCTAGCAAAGTTATTCTTGTTTCCCTAATAATGATTGCAATAGCAACAACAATAACAATAACCCGGTGTTCTGCATGACTTACCAGAAGTAAAATGGACATCTGAGGGGCAGATTAAAAAGCATCTATCATTTCCACTAGTCTTAATGCAGCGCAGAGATGCTTTGGGGGAAAGGACATCAGACAAGGGCCTTTCTACAGAGCAAAACACAGATACTCACAGGACAAGAAAGCGAATGGCAGGCATGGTTCTAAAATGCAAATACGAAGCTACACATTACATAATCACTATCAATTTGCACATATGCTATTCATAATACTGGGAATGAAGACATACACACAGTATACTATAAAAAGCTGGGCGAGAGGGGGAAGGGGTCATGCAGACAACTGCAAAAGTAAAAACAGCCTAGATTAAAAGCACAGGAAAGAAAGCATCAAAGACCCGAAAGTATCTCCTGTTTTTGTTTTATCAGCTAATTAGAAGCAACATAGTGCTGTAGATCTACAATAACTTCTAAGAGACCTGAATGCAATTTGGAAGACCTTTCATTGTTTCAGTCTGCATTGTTCCAAGAAATCTGGTTGGCCACAAGCAATAGGGTAATAAAAGGAACATGTACAGACACATTGTGTATATTATGGGAAGTGCACAGCCTTCAAGTGGTCCAAAGCTGCAAAAAAAAGGCTTGAGACGCCAAGTCTTACCCACACAGTCCTTTTTGTTCCAGTGTAATTTATACCCGGCATTACAGTGGCACTGATAACTACCCAGTGTATTTATGCAGATATGCTGGCAGCCTCCATTGTTCATGCTACATTCATTGATATCTACAGAAGAAGAATGAGGGGGGAGAAGTTGGTGCTGTTCTGAATCTAGTTAGCAAAGAACTGCACATGGATAACTACTGCCAGGCACACAATTCATAAAGAGCTAAATGTGTTTTTCTGAAGCATGGATATTTTAATACTGTTGCCAAAAACTTAAAACAAGCACTTGCACGCACAGACCAGCTTTTACAGGAAGCCTCTCACAAAATGTTCAGAACAAATCACTGGTGCCCAGTTGATGATTGTTTGATGTACCATCAAGTTGCTGTTAATTCTTAGCAACTACATAGATCTGTACAGCCAAAATTTAGCAAATTTGCACAAAGGACACCTTACTGATTTTAAGGAATTTTCATTAAAAACGGAGGGTAAGGTAGACGATTTCAATGAAGACAATGAATCACAATAAAGAACCTCACTTGCCCTGAAATAAAATGTAGGAACTGCATCCTTGTCTTGATAAAGATGTCAACTTTGAGTTGCTTCCCATTTGGGTTGCTTACAGTTAAAGAAATAGGGTTAACAATAATTAAAAGACAGACAGAAACTATAATTAGGCCATTGATAAATGAAGTATAATCAATAAAAGTAACAACATGAAAGTATCCCTAATTACAAGAACTACTGTATGATTTTGGGGGCTTGTCTTTTTGTGATTGCCAGTTCTATAGGGACATTGACCACCAGTAGATTATCCTTTCATTTAAATTTCTGAGGTACTCCGATTTCTTTTATTTGCACTATCTGTTAAACAATCAAGATAAATTTATTTCTCTAAGAATAGCAAAATTTTGCTACATTATGTGTAATTTTCACTCTAAATGGTTGTAATAGTTCTTGTTATGATATAATTTTGTTGTGTTCCTTTTACTGATTATAGGATGATTAAAAGCTGGTATACACTGGGGCAAATGTATGTTTGATGCCATTTCCCTTGTAGGTTCATACTCTTCCTGGATGCCTGTTTCATCTAATTTCTCCACAATTTATTTTATCTTTTCTTTTAAAGCTATTTTATTTATCTAACCTCTACATATAACAAACATTATTCATTTCTTAAAACCATTGGCTAAGGCTTTTATCTTGCAGATAATTACTACATGCCATAATTAGTATTACCAACAGTACTTTGCAAGTATGATCTGCAAAATCCAGCTCTTAGTACCCAAGTGTGGAATTTGTTCCAAAACCCACAGCTGCTTTCCAGTAAAAGTAAGAAAAAAAGTTGTTTTAAGGAATAGTACAGTGTGTACAGAGTCAGGCTCCTACTTCAAACCACCCAAAAAGTAGAAAGGCAAATACTCTCAAAAATATGCAGCATAGAATTTGAGATGCACATTTCCTTTTCATGTTGCGATCACAGAAATAGAATTCCAAAGAAAATGCCAGCAATACACTCACCGCCACAATGTGTGAAGCCAAAAAGAATGTATCCTTCATTGCAAATACATTCAAAAGTGCCTGGATGATTGATGCACAAATGGTCACATGTCCTTTCAAAAGAACATTCATCAATGTCTGTAATTTAAAAGGGATGCTTTATTAGTTCATTTTTTATGGACATTAATGCGCTAGGAAAACTGAATTAAAAATGGAGGATAAGCTAGTCTCATAACAACTCACTGGAAACATTTATGTATTTGAATTAGTAATCCACCCAGCTCCTATAGATTCTGTTAAGCTCACAAGTTAAGATCATAATGCAGATCATAAATCATGCAAGTCAAAGTATTGAATTATTGTTCTCAATGTGAATTCTTATTCTTTCTTAAATTTTGTTTTTGTTAAAGTAAGGTATTATTTAATTTATTGTATTTCATAAAAACACCAAACTATTTTAATCGTATGCTTTGTTATAGAATATACATCCAGTTGTACATTACATACACATATAGCATTAACAACATTTTGATTTTCCATTACATATAAGGACAAAAACTTAAATAGTGAGATTTGTTCTACCTCTGTCCATTTTCTGGACCCTCTTAAAACCTGTTGGTGTTTACAGCCCTGGGGCTCCCAAGGGAATGGTAATCTGAGGAATTGGTTCCATTGCTCATAAGAAATGATGCTGTCTCTTAGCCTTTTAATAATAATACTAATTGTTGATTTTTACAAAAATATTATTATAATTTTATTGCACATTGCCCAGAGTTGTGTTTTGTGAGATGGGTAGCCATACAAATGTGATTAAAAGCAAACAAAACTATCTTGAAGGAATAAAAATAGTAGGAAAATAGTGGCATGACATCTTTTTACCCAAAACAACCACAGCCTGTTTCCAACCACAATTTGGAAGTAGCTTTCCCAGACTAAATTAGGCAACTAGAACAGGAAGATTTGAACACCTCCTATTTTTCCCCCTTAAGCTTGTTCTGCCTCATTAATACTTCCTAGAATTCCTCTTCAGTGCTTAAGATCTAAACTGACTGCCAAAGCAGGACTTGGTCATAGAATACTCCTGTTGCCAGAAGAAAGACTAATTTTCCTAATTCCCTTTCTCTTTGTAGCCCATTCTCCCAAATATGTTTCATAAGAATAAAACCAGATTTGATGAAAATGCTGCAATGGGAAAGGCAAATGGTGAAAATAATTTCCCTCCTTTTCCATCAGTGAGAGTACCCATATGTGACATTCTGCTAAAGGGACACTTTGCTATAAAGCATTATTCAGGATCCAAGTCCTAGATCTACCTGCAATCAAAAGAGTTTTGGATTATAGACAGCTTGCAGCTGAATAGTGACTAAAATGTGAATTATGGGGAAGATATGCATATTTGAAATTATAATATTTAGGCTTGGATTTATATTTTATATTTGACTTAATTATCACATTGATCTTAATAAGATAACTTTTGAAAAATGGTATAGAAAGGCAATAATAATTTTCAAGATAAACTATCAATACATCTGCTGAGAGTATGTTCATTCCATTGCTATCAATAGAATATTTATATTATTACTACCATATCAATATTCAATATTATCATTATCAATAGGCTATTTTCACCTAAGCCTGTGTATATTCAGCACATTCTCAGCCAGACAGAAAATATTTGTTCTGTAATCTTAGAAGAATCAAACCAAGAATCCTATTGATACCAATCAATTATAATTTTGGAAAATCAGCTAATTATGGTTCCAGATGGTTATTCTGAAAGTAAATTATATTTGTCAAACAATTTAATCTCTTATTACCTTATTACCATTTTACTAAATTACTTCATGCTAATTAATCATTCAGTTAATGTAAACATAATCCATAAATAGTTTAAATTTATCTCCTTGAAATTAATGGAAATTTAGAACACTGACAAGAAGAACTGAAATTCATTTAATTAAGTATACCCTATGTCAGTTTTTCTCAACCTTGGTATCTTTAAGAAATGCAGACTTCAACTCCCAGAATTCCTCAGCCAGCAAGCATATGCATTTTTATTGCTTCCTCACACATACCTTGACACAATTTTTCATCAGTTAATAATTTAAAACCTTTTTTGCAGCTGCAATCAAAACTACCAATTGTGTTTCTACAAAAATGATCGCATCCCCCATTATTGGCCTGGCATTCATCAATGTCTGTGAAAAAGAAAAGGGATCATAAGTGATATAATGAGTTTCATTTCTTTTTCCTGAAAGATTTAAACAACCTGGAAAGCAAATCAGTCAAGAGTCTTTTAGTGTAATAAGCATATAAGACTTAAGTGATCTTTTCCTTCTAGTTTTGTGCACTTTTTTTTAAAAAAAGAATCCTCTTTGGAACTGTCTTGTGTCACCACAAGGTTTAACATGTGATTATAGATAGTCCTTGCTTCCTGAGCACTTTTTCAGTGATTGTTTGAAGTTGCAATGGTATTGAATGAGTAGAATTTACAATTGGTCCTCAAAACTTTCTGGCTGTTGTAGTGCCTCCATGGTCATGTGATTGTGATTCAGGAGCCTGTCAACTGGCTTGCACGTATGGTACCTTAACTCCACAGTTACACAATAATCATTTGTACTTTCCCTGCTGAATTCTCACAAGCAAAATCAATGGGGAAACCTACGGCATAGGTGCAAGTTGCTCTGATAAGTCTGCCTGCCTCCCTGTGCCTGCACTGTGCCATCCTTTCCAGTCTCTCCATCTGTCCTATCACACCATCTACCCACTGGCTTTCCTGTGCTTGCACATGGCCTGTTCTAGGACTCTCCCAATTCAAATGCAGCCTGCTCTGGCCCTCCTAGGACTTCCCCCAACCCTGTAACTCTCCTTATCTGGGATACTCACTGCTTCCCATTTAACAACCCATGCATCTTGGGATTATAATTGCCGTTGCTAAGCGATGTGGTCACATGACATCATGCTTTACAACCACATTGCTTAGCAATGGCAATCCAGATTCCAATTGCTATTATCACCTGTACTTGTCTTTGTGCACCATAATTCATTTATAGCAATTTACATTAAAGTTATATATCTATTTACAGGTGAAGAGCAAACCTTTATAAGATAAAAATCGATGGAAAGGAATATGAGCAATTAAAATGTTAACTAATGGAAAAACTAACAATATCTAATCAAATAGCAATGACAATTCTAAGTTAACCGCTCCAGCATTAGACCCAATTCTTTCTTAGAGCAACTGCTACAGAGCAGAATTTAGCAACCTTCCTTTCTATTTTAGAAAAAATGAATCTCCTCACAGAAAACAGGCATTAATAGAAAAGAAAGCTAAGATTGGTACATGGGATAATGTAGCATTAAGAACTCAAGTCAGTTGATCTCTGAGCACGGTGAGAAGTGGTCTTATAGAGGAAAACTTCCAGAATCATAGATGGTATAGTAATACCTGAAGCCAAGGAAAATACTTTTCCTGTACGAACCAGGGAAAATATTAAACATACAGTTGGCTAGAACAAGCAGTCTGCTGCACATTTCCTACTTGTAATAATGAGCAGTCATTATTCTTTCTGAAAATTAGATCCCCATACTCTGTATAAATACTGATATTTTCTTTCTTGCTGGAATGAGAATTAAATTGAAAGGCCACAATAACTTAAGTCTATACCCATATTTTGTTTCTCAGAAGAAATACATTTGTCAATGAGGGATATGTGTCTGTGCACATATGTGTGGTGCACTTCATTTTTAGTTAATATTTTAACAGATATATTCTTAAATACACCTTTAAACAGTAACAACTTTCAAGCATAAGAGAGCATCTGACAGATAAAAGGGAGCATGAAGCATGCCTGTTATAGATACCATCTGAGTTGCTTTTAAAACTCTTAGGTTTTGTCATCTACAAGAAGGGAACATGTACAAACTTCACATGTTTTGCATTCCTGATGTATGTTGTTGTAATGCAGAGCTTATAGATTTTCTGTCACTGTTTTTCCATATTAATTTCTACTCATTCTTTTGTAAGATTATTCTTATTTTCTAGTATTTTTCATATAGGACTTGTACTTTTCTTCAGGTTTGTACTTCTTTCATCTCTTTCCTTTTCTTTCATGCCTATTTCTATTTTTCTTAAGATCCATTCTTGACAATATCAAAAATTTCCTGTACCACTTCCAAAACTTCACATCATTTTTGTATTCTTCATTTACAGGTAGTTCTCACTTAATAATGGTAGTTGAAACTGGCAATTCGGTCACTCATGTGCTCATGAAGTGTGACATCACATAATTATGCTGATTCCAGCAGTCCCAGACATTGTCATTAGGCAAATTCGGTGTGGTCTAGCATGTTGTGATCATGTGATTGCCATCTCTGACCTCCTGCTGGCTTCAACATTGACTTCACTTGTCAGAAGCTTGTAGTGAAGGTTGCAAATGGTGATCACGTGAATGCAGGATGCTGTAAGTGCAAGCTGGCTGCCAAACATCTGCATCACAATCATTTGACCATAGGGACACTGCCACAGCAGCAACAATGAAGAAGTCCCCCTCAGTGCTGTTGTAATTTTGAATGGTTGTTCATTGTGGACTACCTGTCTTCTTATAAACTTTCATCATAAACAATTGAATCAATCATGCTTTCAAATTCTTTCTCCATTTGTATATTATTATTTTATTATTGTTTGTTTAGGGATGCTTATTACAGATTAATTTTGTTGACTGTAACAAAATGAGTTGGTATACTAGCTCTGTAAATTTAACTCACATTACAGCTTATGGAGAAACTGAGAATGCTGTTCTAATAGGTATTATATCAATTTACCATGCATTTACTCTTAGAGAAACAGAATCAACTTCCCTCCACAAAAAAAGGCCAGAAAACTGAATAAACCAGGAACAATAGCAGTTGAACTTCAGTATCTACCAGTATCTATCTACTAATTATTTATCTATCTGTGTGTCTGTGTGTCTGTGTGTGTGTGTGTGTGTGTGTGTGTGTGTGTGTGTATCTATATGTAGATGGATGGAGAACAGGCAGACAGACAGACAGATATAAAACAGTCAGACTACTGAGTAGTTTCAGGACAAAATATAATCTTTGCAGATTTAGAGCCACTTTGTTTCTTACAAGAAGATAATGTTGCTGTTTAACCACTTCTTTTGCAAACATTGTAACACGAACAGGAGTCCTGTGTGTCTGTCTACATAATCAAATGACTATTAAGTTTTTTTTGTAGTATTAGAAGTAGTGGTTATCTATAGGTGTTTTGTTAGAGGATGATATGTGCAGGAATAATTTAATTTAGTATAGTATATACAGAGGTCCTCTGCTTCTAAGCTCTGGAGTTGTATTAGTACTGTACAATCTACAGGACAGAAGTGATAACCTTGAACTGAATGCAAAAAACAAATTGAACTACATATTTCAGCATAGGATCAAAGCAACTCCTTGTACACTGCTTTCCTATTTCAGATTTTATTTTTTTACTGGCTTAGCAAAATTACACTTTTCTGCAATTTTAAGCAAGAATCCTATTTGGATATTTAGCTTGCACATTGCAAGGAACACCGAATTTTACCTTTACATGTCTTCCCATCAAGCTGAAGAGTAAAGCCAATAGGACAACTGCAGTGGACGCCTGTTGAAGTGTCTTTACAAGTACGATCACAGCCACCATTATTTACTGCACAAGTTTCTAAGGAAAAGGAACATAATTTGGCATTTGCAGAAAAAAAAAACTAGAACACAATTTGAAATAAGATATTTTTATTTATTCAACAGAATGAATTATAATTGAATTCTAATGTTAAACAAACATATCCAAGACTTTTTTCAGAGAGTATCTCAGGGTTGAACCATGGACTTCTTGGTGATCTCTAAACCAAGTTCAAAGAGCATAAAGAAATCCAGAGGCATTTGTGCAACAGATAACTTCAGTTTTAAACATTAAAAGAAATCAAGATAGGTTAGCTGTAAGTAGAATTACCTACAGATAAGTATTCCATAGAAATCTGAGAAAATCTGTACCGGATCAGGCCTACGTTTCTATTCCACAAACTGGATCTCACTATTTATTTATTTATTGTACTTATATACCGCCCTATTTCCCTGACAGGACTCAGGGAAACAGCCAAATTAAAATACAGAGGATAATACAAAATTAAGAACAGTTAAAAAACCAAATATAAAAGGCTGAAATTTATAAGAAGTTTAAAAGCCAAACTAGATAAAAACTAGATTAAAATCCTAAAAACCCCTAGGCCAGACCGGCTTGATGAAATAAATAAGTTTTCAGCGCGCGCCGGAAGGTCAGGAGATCAGGGATGATCCTCATCTCCGGGGGTAATTTGTTCCAGAGGGAGGGTGCCCCCAACGAGAAGGCCCGCACCCTCGGGGTCACCAGCCGTCCAACCGGCAGCACCCCGAGGAGGCCGACTCTATGGGAGCGTACTGGCCGATGGGAGGCTGATAATGGCAGGAGGCAGTCCCGCAAATATCCTGGTCCCAAGCCATGGAGCGCTTTAAAGATGGTAACCAAGACCTTGAAGTGCACCCGGTGGACCACCGGGAGCCAATGCAGCTCACGCAAGAGCGGTGTAACATGGGAGCCCCGAGGAGCCCCCAATACCACCCGCGCGGCCGCATTCTGCACCAGCTGGAGCCTCCAGGTGCATTTCAAGGGAAGCCCCATGTAGAGAGCGTTGGCATAGTCTAGGCGGGAGATCACGAGGGCGGAAGTGACCGTGCGAAGTGCATCCCGATCCAGAAAGGGCCGCAACTGGTAGATCCTACGGACTTGACCAAAAGCCCCCCTGGCGATGGCCGCCACGTGGTCCTCCAATGACAGCCATACATCCAGGAGGACACCCAGATTGCAAGCCCTCTCCATGGGGGCAAGAATTTCCCCCCCCCAAAGCCAGCGATGGAACCAGCTGGCTGTATCGGGGTGCCGGAAAGCACAGCCACTCAGTCTTAGATGGGTTGAGCTGAAGCCTGTTCCGCCCCATCCAACACCGCACGGCCTCCAGGCACCGGGTCATCACTTCGACGGCTTCATCGGGGTGGCCCGGGGTAGAGATGTACAGCTGAGTATCATCAGCGTACTGATGGAACTCTACCCCAAAGCCACGGATGATCTCACCCAGTGGCTTCATATAAATGTTGAACAGAAGGGGCGAGAGCACCGACCCGAGGCACCCCGCAAACAAGGGAACTCAGGGCCGATTTCTGCCCCCCCGCCATCACAAATTGTGAATGGCCAGAGAGGAAGGAGGAGAACCACCGCAAAACAGTGCCCCCCACTCCCAACCCCTCCAGCCGCTGCAATAAAATACTGTGGTCGACAGTATCAAAAGCTGCCAAGAGATCTAATAGGACCAGGACAGAGGAATGACCTCTGTCACGGGCCCTCCAGAGATCATCTACCAATGCAACCAATGCCGTCTCCGTGCTGTGCCCAGGCCTGAAGCCCGATTGGCGTGGATCCAAATAGACAGCTTCATCCAGGTGCTGGGGGAGCTGCCGTGCCACCACACTCTCAACAACCTTTGCCACAAAGCGAAGGTTGGAGACCGGACAATGATTTGATAACAAAGTTAGGTCCAGGGACGGTTTCTTGAGGAGGGGTCTCACCAACGCCTCTTTCAAGGTGGCGGGCAGATATCCCTCACTCAAGGAAGCGTTAATAATATCCTGGAACCAACCTTGTGTTCCCTCCCGAGTGGCCAACACCAGCCAGGAGGGACACGGGTCCAATAAACATGTGGTGGCATTCATCCCCCGCAGCATCCTGTCCACATCTTCGGGCGTCACAGGATCAAACTCTTCCCAAATGACTTCTCCAAGTTCCACCCCCGACCATTCAGAGTCCGACCCGTCCCGGATCTGAGCGATTTTATCCAACAGGAAATTCGAAAAGTCCTCCACCTGTCCCTGTAAGGGGTCCTCCCGCGCTCCCCCTTCCAAGAGGGAGCGGGTCACTCTAAACAGGGCGGCTGGGCGATTTCCTGCGGATGCAATAAGTGCGGAAAAGTGAGAACGCTTTGCCACCCTTATCGCCACTAAATAGGTCTTAATATAAGACCGCAATAGTGTTCGGTCGGGTCCGGAGCGAGTAGTCCTCTAAATACTCTCCAGGCGTCTTTTCCAGCGCTTCATCTCCCTCAGCTCCTCGGAAAACCAAGGGGCCGAGTGAGAGTGGTGCCGGGTCACAGGCCGCAAAGGCACAACCCGGTCAAGGGCCCCAGCCGCCACCCTATCCCAGGTGGCGACCAGGTCCTCAACCGAGTCATGTACTCGAACGTCAGGACATGGCCCAAGCTCCGTCAGGAACCTATCCGGATCCATCAGACGCCTGGGGTGGTACCATCGTATTTGGTCCGCCTCCCTGCAACCGGGGGTGGGGGGGGCGGCCTGGAAGTCCAGCCTAAGGAGCAAATGATCTGACCATGACAGAGGCTCAATAAAAATGTCCCCTCTACCAAGATCATCCTGCCACTGTCCAGAGACAAAAACCAGATCCAGGATGTGACCCCTGATGTGAGTAGAGCTCCTAATTAGTTGGGTCAGGCCCAAGGCTGTCATGGAAGCCAAGAACTCCTGAGCAACCCCCGGGGCCCCTCCAGCCGACGGCAAGTTGAAATCCCCCATGACCATCAGTCTGGGGGTTTCCACTGCCAAGCTGGCTATGACCTCGAGGAGCTCAGGCAGGGCCGATGTCACATAGCAGGGAGCCAGGTATGTGATCAAAAGGCCCATCTGAACCCCGGAGCCACACTTCACAAAGAGGGATTCACATCTGATCGTCTGAGGAACAGTGGATTCCCTAGGATCTAGATCCTCCCTAATAACCACCGCTCCTCCCCCGCCCCTCCCCTAGGCCCTCGGCTGATGAAAAACCCGAAACCCGGCTGGGCACATCTCCACCAGGGGAACACCCCCTCTTGTCCCAGCCAGGTCTCGGTAATGCCTGCCAGGTCAACTCCCCCCTCCATAATAAGATCGTGAACAAGGGGGGCTTTATTAACTACAGACCTGGCGTTGCATAGCATCAGCCGAAGGCCCAGGGCCAAAACATCTGAACCAGCTGTTCCCATCTGTATTCCCTAACTGATGTTCAATGGTTGGTACTTAGAAGCATACTGCCTCTGAAAACATTATGTCTACCAAAATATACATAGTTCACCAATTTAATGGATATTCAGGTCTAATGGACATCCTTTTCCTCTGTTTATTAAATGAAAAATTTATTGTAGGCAATTTTCAGTTTTTTCTTCAATGATATCTCACATAAAATTCAGCCTTCCCACGGTAGCTACATTCCCAAGCCGCTGTTTTTCACTGAGGTATCCATGTATTTTTTACATGTCAGTTTGTTTCTTTGTTGGGGCATATCCTGCTCATTGGCATAGGATTTCATCTGCAGTAAGTGTACCCCACCTAATCTCAGAAAATTAGGTGGGATAATATCTATATACTATGAGGAACAATCAAGTAACTTTGAGTAATTTTCTCCTGCAACATCTTTCATAATTTGTTCCTTTTTAAATTATATTTTATTAAATTTCTACAAAGAATATATTAAAAAAATATTTGTAACTATATTGAAGAAAATAAGAAAGTACTCTTTTTATTTTCTTTCTCTCTTTTCCATTTATCCCTTGAACTTTGCCTCTTTTTATTTTTCGTCCCCATTTTGTCTTTTCTTAATTTCGTTCTTAGAGAAATTTAATAAAGTAGAACTAAAAATAGTTTTATGGCCTTTTTCCAGAAATATGAATTAGCTCTACACATTTATACAGATTTGAAACAGAAACTGCAATTGTAATTAGCACAATAGCATTGTATCTCTATAAAAAAGTTTTTCTGAATATACAGGTAATCCCCAATTTATGACCACAACTGAGCCCAAAATGTATGTTGCTAAGTGAGAAATTTGTTAAGTGAGTTTGGCTCCATTTTATGACTTTTCTTGCCACATTTGTTAAGTGAATCACTGCAGTTGTTAAGTTAGTAACACAGTTGTTAAGTAAATCTGACTTCCCCATTTACTTTCCTTGCCAGAAGTTCACAAAAGGGGATTACTTGACCCCGGGACACTACAACCGTCCTAAATATGAACCATTGTCAAGTATTTGAATGTAAATCACGTAACCATGGGGATGCTGCAATAGTCATAAGTGTGGAAAATGGTCAGAACTCACTTTTTTCAGTGCCATTGTAACTTTGAACAGTCACTAAATGAACTATTGTAAGTCAAGGTCTACCTGTATTACAACTGGCAAAAACAAAGAACTTGGGAAGCTCTGCGGTGGCAGGAACAATTGGTGTCTAACTGTACTGAATTGAAAGCATATAGAAATTGCATTAATTTCATTAGGTAGAATAAGTATTTTCAGTTTCTGTAAACTCATTACAGTGGTGGTTGTTATTAGCGTTATATATACAGCAAAGCTTGGAAATCTCTTACAAATAACTCTCAGACCTGAATATCTCTTTACCCATAAGCAGTCGCCGCTTCACTCGCTTGTCTGCATCAGCTCCTGCCGTAACATTGTTTTCAGAGATTTCTGTAGTTGCTTCTACTCTTTCTTAGCACGGAAAAGAAAAGAAATATCAAATGATCAGGCAAGGAGTAAAAACTAATGTTCTAGACAATACATTTAGGTTAAGAAAATAATTATCTACCTGGTAACTTTGAAGGGATTTTCATTAGTCATATGACAGACTTTGCTTGAGTTTTAGGTTCACCCCCTTTGGGTATATACTGCACAATAGATCATGTTTACCTGATTTTGATTTGGCATATGTTTTAACCCAGCCTTTGTGATTTCTAAACCATTCTATACAGCTTAGCCTATTGTGTAAACCCCACGGATTGTGATGTAAGTAAACCATAGCTAAGTAATCCTGTGTGACTGAGCTTATATATCTCTATTTGATGTATGCTATATAAAAGAAAAGAAATTATCGTCCGAAATGAAGAATTGTAGAAAATAAGTTTTGTTCTGGCTCAGTTTTACCTAGAATGTGTTTTTCTAGTAAATGTGTTTTTAACTCAAAAACCTGCCTAACGGATGAGTTTCCCTTTGCTTATAAAATATATTTTCTTAGAGTAGCTCCTTTGGCAATCTTGGGTTTTTTTTTTCTCTACCATAAAAATGGTGTTCTTTCCTGCCAAGCTTTTCAGATTATTCTTCTGTAACTATTTTTAGAATCCCCCTGCTGCTCTTATTACTGATGGTGTCCTTTGCCATACAGCTATTATAGTCAATAAGCAACTTAATAAGCAATTTAATTTACATAAAATACTTGATACAATGCATGATTACTTGTAAAATTAATTAGCAGTAGGCTGTACAATCATTTCTTAGGGGTGCCACAGTAATGAATCCCTGTACTGGGCAGGTGATTGAACTATTTACTTCATTCTAATCTTTGGCCAAAGCATTGTATAAAATGCCTAATATATAATGCCTAGTTTATTAAAAATATTGTTACATTTATTTTATCCTTCTGACAAGAGAATTTAGAATGGCATTTGTAATGTTTTCAATCATAGCAGAGCTTCTAAAATACTGGAAAAATTCTTTTAAATTCCAGGGAGATATTCAGAAATGTATCTACTTTGAAAGTAACCCATGTTGAACTGTACAGCACAGCCATATATCAGAAATTGACCATAGGGAATGTTTATGACATTTTGTATTATGTCACAACATGTTTTTATGATAATTTCTATTTTATAAAATATTTCATAATGTTTTCCAAATTTCATTTCCCTGGATTTTGGATGCATCAGTAAGTCAGCTGATTTGAGATAATTTGGTTCAAAAATTGTTACCTTGCAATGCACCATTTTGCCCAATTAAAGGCTACAGATGTAACAACTTTAGTAGTATATAGATACTCTAATATTTTAAAAGGGAATATTTTAATTCAGGGGTCCTCAACCCTTGGCCCATGGACTGGTACCAGTCCGCAGCCAGTTGGGAACCGGACCACACATCTAGCGGGGGAGCGTGCAAAACTTCATTTGCTCATGTGTGGGATTAGGTTGTGTGCACGAAACCAGCTCCTCCCCTCTGCCCACCATCACCACCGCTGAGCCAGAAAGGTTGTGGACAGCTGTGTTAATGGAAGTTTGTATTTTAATTAATCAGGAGCATCATCGAAGCCCATTGTTATGGGCATGTGTGCTGTTATATGACTAACTGCAATCCAACATGTTTCTCATTTGTAAGTAAACTATTTGGATTTTCTGCAATTTTTTAGTGAACTATAAAAATTATTTATATTTTTACTGAGATAAATCACTCAAAACTGTTACATGTTTATTTACAACCTGTCTACAAATAATGTAGCAGAAAAGAAGTGAGATACCAATACATGTTTTTCCATTGGTATGCACTGTGTACTCTGGATGACATCCACAGACAGGCCCGTCTTCTGCATCTTCACAACTGTGCTGGCAGCCTCCATTTCCATGATTGCAAGTCACTGGAAAGTAAAGATCCAATTAAACTTCTGAAGTATTTTGTATGTATGTATGTATGTATGTATGTATCCTGAGCTCAAGATCTCTTCCCCATGAATGTTGCATCTTTGAATCCTAAATGATTGCCAGCCTATGAGCTACTTCAGCAGAAAAATTATCTATCCTTGTAACTTAACATAATTCCCAAATCAACCTTTGCATTTATTAAATGCAAAGGCAGCAACAAAATTGAAGAACAGAATAAGAGAGTTGGACGGGACCTTGGAGGTCATATAGTCCAACCCCCTGCACAAGCAGAAGACCCTATACCATTCCAGACATTGGAATTCTTCCTTTTAACAATTAATGTAAATTATATTTTTTGTATTTATTAATTTATCAAATTTATGTGTTTGCTGCCCATCTCATAAGAAGTGACTCTTGCACTATATGTTATACTATACATAAATAATAAATTGTTAATAATTGATATTATTAATAGTTAATAATTATTATTAATGATTAAATAACTATTTAATTATTTAATACTATATATTAAATTTTAAATCCATTATATAAAATTGATGAGTCAATAAAAACCAAGTTATTGTAGTAATGTTTATGGAGATTGTCAGTCATCCAGATCATGATTGTGCCAAAGATGATTTTTCAAGAGGCAACTGGATTTTCTGGTTTTTTCCTTGAAGATGTTTTACTTCTCATCCAAAAAGCTTCTTCAACTTCTTCAGAGCTGAAGAAGCTTCTTGGATGAGAAGAGAAACATCTTCAAAGAAAAAAACAGAAAGTCCAGTTGCCTCTTGAAAAAGCACCTTTGGGTTATTGTAATAATGTAACAAGTATATTTTCATTTGAGGGTCAGACCTGATATTTAAAGATAGCATTTTCTCTCAGGCATCAGCTTTCACAGTGTTGAGTGTGAATATGAGGTGTAAGGTGTTGAGTGTGACACTGTGCTTGAGACCTTCCCTTGCCTGCACTTTGAACATCTGTTGATATTGCACATATGTATAAAAGATATGGGGCTTCAATCAGGACACTATATCCATCATCTTACAGATTTTGATATCCTTCTGTGGACACCCATGCTCTCGGCTAAACTGCATGGATATTAAATATGGCAGCGCTATCCCTGTCTAATCAAAAATAATGCTGCTTAACTTAATTGAGTTATAGTAACTTCTGATAGCTTGGTATATAGCATTGTAGATTAATTATTTGATTAGAAAGTCAACCAGAAGACATAATACTGAATTCAAGACTGGACACCAACAGTTATTTTACATATCTTTGGCTACTGAATTCTATTTCAAAAGCTCTAGCTGAATTCAGTTAAAATTCTACAAAGAAAGAATAAGAGAGTTGGAAGAGATTTCTTCTACAAAGAAAGATTTGCAGTCTAACACATCTCTAATGCATGCCATCTACTGCATACTTGCAATCATGCATACTATCTACCGCATCTGATAATTATTAAAATTATCACAAAGCAAAAGTTTGGTGAACAGAAGAACAAAAACCAAATGAACAGTGAAAGTATTTTAAACCAGCAGATGATCAGGTAAGGGAAGAAAAGTGCTTAGCAATTCCTTCTGATCAGAAGGACTGCATAAGAGTCAGCTAGGTGTAATATGTTGCATACAAATGCAGTCTCTTTGGTTCCTGGCCAGCTCAAATCCAGGTCTGCATTCGCAGTCCACTCCTCCTTTTGGCGCTTCTTTGCAGATATGGGCACAACCATGATCCTTATTCATGCAGCTCACACCTTCTATAAAACAATCAATGTGGATGTATCAGTATTCTCTGAGTTTTTTAAATACAGGCAACAGATTCTAGATATTTATCACCATTTAAGAATTAAGAATTAAGTGGGTCATGAGACAATCTATCTTGTATGAAAAAAAGGAATAAAGCTTATGTAGCAAGAGTAGAACATGAAGCACTTCCATAAAGTTTATAAATCTGTTACAATTTTTAAAGAGAAAAATGGCACAAATGGGGGCATTAATTGTGAATCAGTGTTACTTTCACAATGTTTCATGGAGTAGGGTGAGCTGAGAGAGTTGGGTAGGAAGATACAGTAAGCAGAAGATGGATCCTTGATATATTTCAAATATACTATACCTCAATAAATACTTTATTCCTAACAATATCTTGAAGAGGACAGATAGCTGACAGAACTCAAGAAGTTCAATAAACTTTTAGAGAATATCAACATGGTCACTATACATATATACAAAAGGCGTATATATGAGTGAGACTTCCCCTCTCAATAGATTTTGATGGATAGGTAATTTTATGGCCAGTCTTTAATTTGGAGTATATAAGCATATCTAACTTTGGAAGATTCATTTACTGAAAATTTGGTCTTCTCTAAAAGACTTGCTATTGATTCATGAACTTGAATGTAAAGTTAGGATGAAAGTCTCCTTGAAATTCATCCTGATGCCCGCTAAACATGCAAAAACATACCCACTATATAAAGAATGAAGCAGCTTGTTCTTTCCCAGTCTAAGATATGTGTAAAACTCTCCTGCATCTTCTACAAACAACATTTGTCCAAGGCAAGAAAGCTACTGATTTATTATTAGCTATACAAGGGGAAAATAATTCATTCTAAATATGTAGACTCATGGAATTATCCCTTGTTCTGATTTATTTCTTATAATAGACTCAAACAAGCAAACACATATTTCTTAAAGTCTAGATTTTTCTTTAATATCGGCATCTAATCAAAAGGACTTAAAGGAAATTCACATTAGAGACTTTCTGTAATTTCTGATGATCATGCAAAGCATGTCTGAAATACTAAACAAATTTCAGTAAGAAAATCTTAATAAAGATTCTAACTCTTTGGGGATATTTTGTTTTCTAATAGAAAGGGTGGCTATATAAATAAAAAAAAAATTGGTTTACTCTCTGTTCATTAAATCAAATAATGCATTCACACATATACTGTATTCACATACACACAAACACACATTCCACTTCCCATATCATACCAATAAAGTAATAAATATTCAATGTGGAATCATTTGTATAATCTGAGGGTTGGGAATACATTTTGCTGTGAATTTACAGTTAGGAAAATAATTACCTTGAGATGGATCAGCCTTTTTATAATATTTCACGTACGTAAACAATTATCCCTGTTTAAGAAGGAGAAACAAGTCTCCCAGATCGAACATTAACAAAAAGCAACAGATTGTATGAATTTTGAAAATGAAGAATTTCCAATATGTTTTCCTTGTAACGTAAACCTTCAGAGCACGGAAAGGGGATGGGACAGAGGGATGGACATCTTCTAAATCCACAAGGCATTCAAAAATGTGCCAACATATGTGGGACTAATTTACAGACTACCTAATAATGATGCATAATTCATTATGTGCATCAGGAGCTCCTCATTTCAGCCTGAAAACAATATAGTAGTTAAAATAATGTATAATGCATTCCAAATCAAGCTGTCCTATGATTTGTGAATTAAGTTTTGTTCGCTATTACTTTCCTTATCCCAAGGAAAAACTGTGACTAACTTCATGCTCTTAGAAAATTCTGCAGCATTTTAATAAGCCATGCTTTCAACTCCAACATACTTCTTCTAAAGTGACTTTGACTAACAAAGGGATAGCTGCTATATTGCTTTGATTATTCTGCTCTAGTGGTTCCTTGATTCCTTTCCCACAGTGAGAAAACTAGGAATACAATGATGTCTTCACCCCACCAGAAACACAAAAGACACAAAAATCCATATTAAACCTGCAAATCACTACTATGTTGTCAGTCTGTCTTTTTCTATTACAAAAGATCACAAATTAGTCTTATTAACTCTTCTGTTGTGTGGCATTTGAAAGGTTCAACATGCCAGTCAGTTAGCTAAAAGACATACAAAAAGCATTAAGAAAATTAACAGCTTAGCTTCTGCTAATAGTGTGATTTCTTTATGCATGTTCAGAAACCAAGGGTTATACTGTATAAGCAATTACTTTGGCAAAGTTTACTGGAGACAGTAATTTTTCAAATAGGGAATTCTGATTTACTCAGCTCTGCATAAAGAGAAAATGTTAAATTATTCCCATGAAAGTTGTAGTACAAAAGAAATAGCCATATGCTGAAACATTGCCTTTTACTAATCACAAATATATTATGACTATTAAATGCCTTTTGATTGAAAGAGTTTATAAAATTAAGAATTAAATTTTTTATATCAATTAAAGAACATTATAGAAACAAAAAAGAACAATTAATCCTATTTCGATAAAGACTTTAAATTTTGAAATTCAAAAGATACCACCTTTATAGTGATAACATTTTCATGAGGAGTAAATAATGCAACTACTAATTAAGTTAATTTTCTCTCACAATCTTGGGCTTCTTTAAAATGAATGAGAATCCTGTCAACTGGTACATAACAAGTAGTGAGTTTGATTTTGCAACTCATCATCATCATCTCACAACTGCTCCATATCACTAGGAGATTTTATCAATACAAGCTAATTTTATGTGTTCTGAAAATTCTTCTCCAAAAATGTAATGTAGAAAATGATCTAGAAAAGAGTTCTAAAGTATGCTGATCAAATATTAATCAAGCTCAATAAATGAAATAACATTCATAGTGATCTCATAATAATATAAAAGGAAATGTGAGTTTTATGTCTTTTTAATTAAAATTTAGAGATTTCACAAAGATTTCACTATAATATCCTAGTCAGTATCTTCAGTCTCTAAAGGGAAATGGCTAACTTTATCTCCAGGGGTGGGATTCAACCGGCATTACTACCAGTTCGATATTTGCTTTTTGCTCGCGCATGCGTGCTTACACCATTAGTTGAATCACTGGGACAGCTGATAAGCGCTGTGTGTGGGTACGCAGCATTTCAAAAAGCACTTTTTTTACTGCTTTTTCAACTTCAGCTGTGCCGTGCAAAGCAGCTGAGGTTGAAAAAGCAGGAAGTAAAGGTCAGGTAAGAGCCCGGGCAGGCATGTGGGCCAAACAGCAGCAGACACAGAACTGGTTCAGTGTCTGCTGCTCTTCAGAGCTACTGGTTCTACAGAGCTGGGCAGAACTGGTAGCATCCACCCGATTATCTCTTCAAACATTCTTTAAAAGACCAACTAGTCGAGTACTTGAAATGGGGTACAGTCTACTCAGACTAAAAAGATCACAATTCTTTTCTATAAACATGGTTTATAGTAAGTGATTATTTAAGCAAACTGTGACACAGCACAAAATGGGCCAAGCAAGTCTGGTTTTTTTATTCTGGTGTTTTGGGATTGCTCATTGAGGGCAAGTTTCAAGTTCCATCACTAAGTAGAGGTTCTCTGAACACCTGCTTTGAGCATGTAAATCACAATTGCTCTAATTAGCCTTTCAAATGAGCATAAGAAAGGAAGAGTGCCTTCACACAGTGGACAAAGCAGAAAGTATAAATGAGGAATGGGTACCAATTCTGCACCATTTATTCCATTAATTCAGAGACTGTTGCCTGGTTTTAATGGTATCCATTCCCAAGATGTAATAAAAATGAATTCCTATCCATGCATGCCCAAGTCACTGAAAATTATTGTCTAACATATACCTATCAGTACAGAATCCACATAATGTAATAGTTAAAAACAGGCAAGAGACAGGCTATAATTTTTCTTTTTATCATCAGTATATAACATCTTTAGAAACTCCACATACTATATATGATCATTCCATATTAAAACATGTTTCAAGGAATTTGATTCTGAATGGTGGGGAAAAGTGTTTTTCATGCACGTTTTTGTAGAAATGAAAAGGTTTATACCTTCTGAACGATGAATGCAGGTGTGCTGATTATCACTGAGGAAGAATCCTTCATTGCACCGACATTCATAACTACCCACTGTGTTGATACAAGCATGTTGACAGCCTCCGTTATTGACCAAGCATTCATCCATATCTGAAATAGAAGTGTTATCACTTTGGAACCAACTCCATGTAAGCCTTGCAAGCTACCCAAACTTACTTTGAAGCAAGAGGATGGTAAGTAAGTAAGTAAGTAAATAAATAAATAAATAAATGATAGATAGATATAGATAATTAAATAAAGTCTATAAATAAGTAAGTAAGTAAATAAATAAATAAATAAATAGATGATAGATATAGATAATTAAATAAAGTCTATGCCAGCTGCACACAAATAATCCATTAAGCAGTAATGAACCAAATATCCAGTTGATTGGATAGTCGCCCTATTTTTTTCCTATCACTCCTCTTCAGACTCAATAAAACATAACACTACAGATAATAATTTTTCTAAATAAATACAAAGTTTAATTTTTTCATTAAGCTAAATTTTTACAATTTCATGAATAAAAATGCAGACATTAATGACCATATTTTTCCTTGAAGCTGATTTAGAACAGGTATCTTAATCTCAGGACTAAATTACAGAAATAATAATCATAATCATAATCATAAACAAGGCCAGATAGCATCTATTTAATTAAATTCTTTCCACCACTATATGTGATGCATTTATTCATTGCCTGCCTAACAATAGATATACAAATTCACAAACTAAATATCCATAGGTGCTTAAGATATATATGGAAAAAGTATGGTTGTACCAAAAATCCTTATCATATCTCTCTTTTCAGACTACTTTTTGTTTATTGTACTTTGACTTCTAGAAAAAAGCTATGGCCTATTGTTCTCTTCGGTATGCAGCAACAAATACATTTTGTTTAGCTAAAGTAGGAGAATACCAAATACTCACTTCATTCTTTGATGTGGAATGGAAGTGGGATTTGGATGGTGAGGACAGGTAGATCAAATCTGCCTTGTGGGCAGAAAGCTCCCCGTCAAGCCCTTAATATGATCCAACACCATAAACATGAACTACAGTAAGCCTTGGACTCACTTATTCCTTTTCATCTGTGGCTTGGGCTCAAGCAGAAAATGGGAAATTTCCATTTTAGATTCACTATAGTTCAGATGTCATTTAAAACCCACTAAAAATTGAGCTATGATTAGCTGAAATAAATAACCATCTACAAATTTATTTTGTGATTTTCTAAATCATGGTTAAAATTAAATAAGGGTCATTAATTTTGATTAACAAATTGTGATTAATATACAGTGTAAATTTCTGCTATTTTCATAAATACATAGAATAACAAAAATGCTATTTTGCTGAATTAGCATTTCACTTTGTCAGTACATAAGAACTTTTGGGGGCACATCCTTACCAAGACAGTTATGACCATCCTGAGCCAACATGAAGCCATCATAGCATATACAGCGATAATTGCCTGGAATGTTGAAACATTCATGGACACAACCTCCATTGAATTCATTATCACATTCATCAATATCTGGAGAATAAAGCAAAAATCAGCATGATAGATGCCTACTTGTTTGTTATCTATTACAGACAGGATTGTGACAGGATTAAATTGTCTATAGTAAATAGACTAGTAAATGTTGTTAAATCATTTCAACTTTGCAAATAGCTGTACTTCTCATGTTCAGTACGCATCTATTTTGTTTGTTTGTTCAGGGTATATAATTGCCCATCTGTGATTCCTGACAGGTCATGGAGTTAAATTTAAAAAAAGAAATACAAAATGCAAAAGTAATAATAACAAAAAGCATCACAAAAATTCATTAAAACAATAAAATCAATTAAAAACCATAAAGAACATAATCTACAGGAGAATGCAATGCATTTTATTAATAGAATAACTATTTGGTAGGTTCCATACCACCACTGTCAGACCTTGAGTTAAGTTGGCAAAGCCTAGTCTTAACTTCCTTCCAGAAGACCAATAGGATCAGGGCTAATTTGATTTCACGGGGGACAATGGTTCCAAAGGTTATGTGCCATGTCAGAAGAGGGTCTCCTCTTGGGCCTTGTCAGATATCATTCCTTAGAGAACAGGACCTATAACTTGCCTGTTCTGCTGGACCTTAGGAAACAGGTAGATGTAACCTGGGAGAGAAAGTCCTTCAAACAACCCAACCCCATGCGACATAGAGCTTTGAATTAAACCTGGAAGCAAACTGGTACCCAATGCAGCTTGTATAGCAGTGGTGTAATATGTGCTGATCTAGGAACAAGCATTTTGCACCAGCTGAAGCTCCTGAATGCTCTTCAAGGGCAGCCACAGGTACAGCCCATTACAGTAATCTTTGTGGGAAATGACCGGGGCATGAGTAACTGAGTGTAGAGCCTGGTGATCCAGTAATAGGGGCAACTGGTACACAACCCAAGGAGTCTGGAAGATCTCTTTTCAAAAACTGCCCAAAAACCTCTCAGAATGGTATGGTTATGATCTAGCGGTTCAGCATAATGCAAGAATTAAGGAAAATTTATGAGTTGTTTCTTTGGAATTAAATGAGAGTGGCCAGTATGTCTGGTTAGTATTACCAGATTAAAGACATCCCTTTCCAATAATCTCCCCCAGTAGTTTCATAAGGGTTCTGAAGAGCATGGGAGGGGTTGGGGGAGACAGAATTCTACACAACATTCTAAATGCCGAACAAATATTTCCCAGAACAAGCTTTTTGACACAGACAAAACCCCAAGGTAAAAACCTCAAAATCCAGTTACACCATGTGGCCCACTATACAATACAATGATCAATTGTAGCAAAAATAGAAGAAATATAAACTTTTGGTTTCTATATAAGTCATTCAGCATGATGTTCAAAGCAGTCTCAAAGTTTTAGCTTGGTCTTAAGCCTAACAGAAACAGAGCTATTTGATCCATGAACATGAAATGGTGAGATAATCACCTTCTCAATCACCTTTTTCAGAAATACAGTTCTTGAGATTGGCCTAAAGTTGCAAAGTTCACCTAAGTTGAGAGGGTTTCTCTGGTATCAAGAGGATTTCATCATACAGTCGAAAACGCAATGCATGTATACATATGTATAAATAGGTATGTAAAATAAAACATGAAGATTCTGGAGCTTGATAACCTTTTTCTTCATATTTATCCTGGATGCTGCAATTAGAATGGAATTGGATCTGTGATGCAGGCATACATGGCTAGCCTAGTCCAGGGGAGACATACTAGCAGTGTTCCAATATTTGAGGGTCTGCCACAGAGAGGAAGTAGTCAAGCTATTTTCCAAGGTGCCCGAAAGTCAAACAAGGAATAATGGATGGAAACAG
This sequence comes from Bungarus multicinctus, assembly GCA_023653725.1. Classification (NCBI taxonomy): domain Eukaryota; kingdom Metazoa; phylum Chordata; class Lepidosauria; order Squamata; family Elapidae; genus Bungarus; species Bungarus multicinctus. Next base: position 74,651,874 of record CM042838.1, read on the forward strand.
ATCAAGGAGAAATTCAATCTAGAAATAAGGAGAAATTTTCTGACAGTGAGAACAATCAACCAATGGTACATCTTGCCTTCGGAAGTTGTGGGAGCTTCATCACTGGAGGCTTTTAAGAAAAAATTGGACTGTCATTTGTCAAAAATGGTGTAGGGTTTCCTGCTTAGGCAACTCTATTAATCTGTTAATCTCTGTTTATATTCTCTTCATCTTTGTTTATTATGTCCCCTGGATTATCTTTCCTTCTTCAATCAATGTAATCTCTTATGCCTTGCCCTCCCACCCAATCTTAAATCATTCACTTATCAGATGACCAGCAGTTTGCAGGGAAACAACTTTAGCATTTTTGAATCAGCTGAAAACAGCTGGTTTTTTCTCTCTCTCTCACACACACAAAAACTATAGGAGCTCCATAAATATCCCTCAAAGATGGTTGATGATGTTGGTGAATGGGAAGTTGATTCAATCATCATTCTGAGTAAGATTATATTTGCTATTGATTTAACATATTGTGTGAATAATGACTTATCGCTCTGCATTATATGTTAACACAATCATAGTGGACTGTTCAACTAATCATTGTTAAAATAATGATTAACACAATATGTGCGTACATATATTGCAAATAGTGTACAAGTAGTCCTTGACTTACAACTGATCATTGTAAGTGACCATTTGAAGTTACAACACTGAAAAAAGTGACTTATGACTGTTTTTCACACTTATGACCATTGCAGCATCCCCATGGTCACGTGATCAAAATTAAGATGCTTGGCAACTGGTTCATATTTATGATGGATGCAGTGTCATGTAATCACTTTCTGATAAACAAAGTCAAAACTGTCTCACTTAATAACTAAAACTTTGGGCTCATAAGTTTTGATCATAAATTGAAGACTATCTGTCTGCCCATCATGTTGACCAACTGGATGTTTTCATGCAAAGAAATAAATCCCTTCTTTTTAAAAAAAAAATGTAAAATGCGTTCTGATTTGAACATGGAATAGGATTTTAAACATTTTGTAGTCTACAAAAATCACATTAATGGTTTGAAAAGTGGGAAACTGAACAGGCCGTTCAATTCTACTGGAGAAAGAACCTGAAATGCACTCACTTATAAAATACAACCAAGAGACTGTTATAAACCAGGTTTTATGAAAATGTGATGTGGTAAACTTTCAATTAGGTCACAAAAATAGATTGCCACAATATATTTAAAAAACACCATTTTACAAATATCTGCATTTTGTCACTATTATTCAACTAAATATTGGGAACAATCATATTCAGGCAAAACCAGCTTTATAGTTTTAGCACACTCACCTTCACATGTTTTTCCTTCTCCACTGTATCCTGGCTTACATGTGCACTTATACAATTTCAAAGTATTCTGACAAATTGCATCTGGGTGGCAATCATCAATTCCTTGTGCACATTCATCCACATCTGTGCAAAGAGAAATGAGAGTGACAATGTAAATAAAAGCAGCAGTTTTGTATATGCAGACCACAACATTTGATGAAAAGCAATAGTTCATCTACAATACATCTACTATATTCATAACCCCAAATGGCATCTATAAAACTAAAAAAATTAAACAAAAATTAGTTTTTTGTGAGTGAAAATGGGTAAAACCCTGATGGTCTGATGTCTTGATTCTTCATGGGGAAGGTCCAAAATGAAAACTGGAGCAATACGTCTTGAGACATTTCAGCCTTGGGCATCCAAAGAAATGGATAGAGTTCTTTTCAATATTGTTCTGTTAACCATGGACTTGATCCATGCCCTCCCCAGTTCCTTTGTGAGACTGAGAAGCCTTCATTGAATTTGAAAGGTGACTAATGCCTCCGCTTAAGTCTGAGTAGTATGCAAATTGTAGCCCTACCTACAAGAGGAAGATAGAATAATTAATAAGTGGAATGACTTGTCTCCAAAAGTTGTGAGTGCTCCAATACTGCAGGTTTTTAAGAGACTGAACAACCACTTGTCTGAAATAGTATAGGATTTCCTACTTGAGCAGGGGGTTGGACTAGAAGACCTCCAAGGTTCCTTCCAACTCTGTTATTCTGTTCTGATCTTGTAATAACTCACATTATCTCTACCTACCTGAACTCTAATAAATTCTACAAATAGACAAAACGATAGTTGGTGGAGAATGCAGCATACTGCCATGAATATTTATATCAATATGACAGACCCTACATTAGCTACAAAGTGCATTCAAACCTAATAAGTTATGACAGTTATGACTGTAACTTTGTTGCTTGTATCCTTACAATTTATATTGACTGTTTCCTAGTATGATTTGATTGCCTATTTGTACCCTATGACTATTATTAAGTGTTGTATCTGATGATTAATGACTCTTGATGAATGTATTTTTTCTTTTATGTACACTGAGAGCATTTGCATCAAAACAAATTCTTTGTGTGTCCAATCATACTTGGCCAATAAAGAATTCTAATAAGGACCACTTTCTATCTAAATTTATTTATTGGTTTGAAGATAGCTACTTGATGCAAGTCCATCTTCAGGCCAATACATATAGTTTAATGAAATGACATCCAACTATTCATAATATTTATTTTTATTTATTTACTTATTAAACTCTATGTCATTCATCTTACCAAGGCAATTCTAGGCAGCTTACAGTAATTCAAGAATACTGTATAAAACATTAAAGCAATAAATAAAAACTGTCCATGGAGCTGAGTTCTGTACCAGCTGAAGCTTCTGGATACTCTTTAAGAGTAGTCCCAACTAATACGTGTTGCAGTAGTCCAACTGTGAAATGACCAGGGCTTGAGTGACTGAGCTCAGGAACTCCCAATCCAAGAAAGGATACAACTGACCCACAATATGAAGTTGCACAAAGGTTCTCCTAGGCACACTTGCCATCTGCTCATTGAGTAGGAGTTGCAAGTTTAGAAGAATCCCCAAATTGCATATCAAGTCCAACTGGGGTAGTGCAATCCCATCCAGAACTAAAGATGTTAAAGTCCCAGAACCCAAGTTTCATGCACCCAAAGTCACTAAGTCTTACCAGGGTTCAGCCAAAGTCTGTTGTCTCCCATTCAATCCCCACAACCTCCAGGCACTATGAGAGGGCAGCAATAGCATCTCTTTGGTCATCAAGGATGGAGATGTAAATTTAATGATAGATGATCCCACCCAGAGGTTTCATGTAGATGTTAAAAAGGAATGGAGAAAGTACCAAGTTCTGCAGCATTCCATAAAGGAGAGCTTTGGACTGGAACTCCCACTCCCTATCAACACTAATTGGGACTAACCTTAGAGAAAGGAAGCAAATCAGCAAAAAACGGCACTGTCTAGAATCAAACTCCGCCTTTGGCATAAAAGAATACTATGGTCAATGGTACTGAAGACCACTCAGAGGTCAAGAAGAACGAGGATGGATACACTACCCCATCCCACTTTCACAAAATATCATCAACATGTGTGACTAATGCTGTTTCTGTCCCATAAATGGGCCTGAATCTTGACTGGAAGGGGTCCATATAATCCATTTCACCCCAGACTCTCAGAAGCTGCCATACAACCATCTTCTCTACCATGTTCCTTAAAAAGTCGGAGACTGGATGGAAATTGTCCAGGCAGGTGGTATCAAGACATGGATTTTTGAGGAGGAACAAATCGGTGCTTCCTTAAGGGTTCTGGAAACATCCTGCAATGAAAAATGTATTCTACCTGCCTGTCACCAACTTGGAGGCTGTCACTAGCCAGAAGGGAAAGGGATCTAATTGACAGGTGATTGTGCTGACAGCATCAAGGACCCTATCCACTTCATCAGGTCCAAAAAGTTCAAACTGTTCTCAGATAATCAATAAGACCTTTCCCCAGGCATCTCTAATGGACCTGTACCATGCATGGGTTCTAACTGAACAAATCCATGTGACTTTATCAGATGTTCCACAAATTCTTCTGCATAGTCCTGAAGATGATCACACAAGCACTCCTGCCTCAGGAGGGACTGGGTGATCCTGAACAAGGCCACTTAACGACATGTGGACACAATAAGGGTGGGGAAATAATGGTGTTTTACCACCTTTCCCACCACAAGGTACGCCTTAATAGCAGCTCTGTCGTGTCCAGTTGAATTTATCCCTTGTTTTCCTCCAGCAGCACGCTAAGGCATCTCTTATCCCTTTTCAAAACCCACAGCTCCTCCGTCAACCATGGGGAATGTTGGGAACAATGGGACAAGAAAGGCCACGTTGGCACGATCCTGTCCAACACCTCAGCTGCCCTTTCATTCCACGATTTAACAAAAGCTTTGGCAGGACAGTGCAGCAAGGACCTCGGAATATCCCCTAGTTCCCTCTATAATATGTAATTCTGGAAAAGGAATATGAATATGAAATTAAAAAATGAAGAACTGGGAATCTAAAATCCATTGCCCTTCTTTTTATGGACTTCAAATCTCCCAACTGTTTAAGCCAAAAGTTGGCAATTTTTCTTCCTTTTGGACAGATAGTTAACAGCTAAAGTGTAGATCTTGCACAAAGAATTACAGTACTTTTTCACTCACTAAGAATCCTGAAAACGTCCCCAAAACTGAAATTCTACCTTGCTTATATTTGAAATGCACTCTTCAATGTGCTTGGTTTGATCTTCAAATGAAACAACTTTTGTAGATTGATGATGGACGGATGAATGGATGGATATATAATGTAGTATTAATACTGTATATAGTAATTAATGTTTATCAACTGTATGCAATGGTGCATTTTAACTACTAAAAATATTTCAGTATCTTTTTGAAATAAAGTGTGTTAAAATGAACGCAAAGAGCGAGAGTCAAGACTCACTGAATAAAAAAAATCAGGATGGCAATTGTGACCATAGAATCACATGCCCAAATGGAAGGGGCTTTGACTACACGGTTATGATTACCGTCTAGAGTTTTTTAATCCCACCTCATTCCTACCAGGAACTCTGTGGCAAAGAATTACGTGGACTTGTCATTATGGCATCACAATTCAGTACTGCTTTGCTGTAAGCATCAGTTCCTATCACTGACAGTGCAAAAATGTATTGTGACATCACACCACATGTTTTGCCACTTTAATATTTCCATCACAGCATTACACACATGTAAGCCAAGTTTATCTTGCAAAACATGTTTTGAAACCTGCCCATTAGCTCTCCTCAGAAGAGCCTGACCAAATATCTTATTCTTATCCTTTCAATGCCACCTGAATAGATCTGTTAATTGATTTCTTTTTTCGTTTGCTATTTCATTTACCTGTATTCAATTGATTTTTTTTCTCTTTCACATCACATTCCATTGAATAGTAATTTTTCATTAGCATTGTATAATTTTCTTTCCGCAAGCAAGTTCTGTAGGAATGGTTCTGACCAGCGATGTAAAAAGTATCCATTCCTTTCCACAATGATGCCACAATGATGAATCATATTCTGTCATATCATTATGCTTTTTGTATTTACAGTATGAAAATTCAGGAAAGTACATAAGGGATGGAATTTATATTGTCCTACCTACACTACTGCAAATGTTCCATCACTTGTCTTAGAAACCTATCATATGTCACAAGGACTCAAGCTCAACTTGAAAAAGGCATCAACGTTTTATGCTCACACTTCAAAAAAATCTAGACAGATGTATAAAATGTGGCTTGACAATTGTTCTATATATTTGACAATATTTTCTTACAAAATATATTCAAAGGTGAAAGAAAAGCTATAGGAGTAAGAACTTCTATATTCAATTAAACAATTAGGTTCTATTACATCACTATTTTTATCATTTTTTTCACTCAAGGTGCAATTGATTAGGTTTAAATTATCATATATTGGACACATTATATGAAGTTCTAGCTCTGTTAAGAAATCTATAATGCTTGGAAAGTGAAAGGAAAGAGAATGACCAGTAGCAAGGCAAATGGATTTGATTATAGAGACAATAGATGTACTGCTAGATTCTATTACAAGGCAAGATTGGAGAAAAATTCACCATGAAAGTCTATGTGATCACTAAGAATCAGTACTGACTTGATATGACATAATCACTTAGTTTACACTCAGGGGGAAATGTTTCAAAAATCTTTTATTTTGGGATTTTTGGGATATTTCGAACTGGATTCTATAAAATTCCATGTTATAAAAAGCTGACATCCATATACTTAGAAAATATCAGGTGTATTCTACGAACTACTCTGCCTTGTACAAAACACAATATAATTTGCAAAAGTCTCTACTGAGAACCTTCTAAGAGTTACTATCTGCACAACAACTACATGTTTATTCAAAAATTAGCCCACTAGGTTTAAATATATTTAATCTTCAAGTAACTGTATGTTGGATTACTCCTCTAGTTTTTCTTAATTTCGGTTTGCTTGTTTAAGAACTAGAAATTGGACTGAGTTTTTCCCCAAACGAAAACACTAGTACTAAAAATAGATGAAATGTCGAATTTAGTACTCCCATGTCAAATGTAAGCACTAAAAACAGATGAACTTTATGCAAAGGGGGATGTAGCATACCAACTGATTTGCTAGGTAACTGCTATCCATTTCTTAACATCTTTCCCCTAGGGAGGCTTATTTCACCCACATCCTATCTCAGAAGTGTGAGCCACAGTACGCTGTTTTATTGCAAAACAACAACAACAACCCCAAGACAGATTTCGTCTTCCAAACTTTACCTGCGGGCTCAATGTACCAAAAGGACGGGAACTCGCCTCTAAGTTGAACACGCCTTTCCGATTAAAAGGTCCAACAATGCATTTGCCCAATAGTGCCACAAATGCTGGCTACTAGCGGGTTCCCAAGCGAGTTTAACGTTTAACTCCCCAACAGGCAGGCGCTTCCCCGCTTTCGGGCAAGGGGCACGGACGGACGCGTGACAAGCTCAGCTATTTGACCCAGCCGACCACAAGCTGACTTGAAGCGCTCAACTTGGATGGCATTTAAGGGCAAAGCTCCGCAACGGCGACCCTCCGCAGGAGGCTTACTCGCGAGATACCCAAGCGCAGCGCACAACACCTCGCTCGCCCTGCTTACTAACTGGGGAAAAGGAGCCGTCGGCGCACAGCTGACCTTGGGGAGACGCGGTAAGCAGCAGGAACTGCGGCGGCAGGAGGAGGAGGAGGAAGAAGAAGAAGAGAAGCGCCTTCACGGCGGAGTAAGGATGTCCGGACCCCATCGATCAGCTGGAGCTGCCTGCCGAGCTGCTGCAGCTACTGCTCTCGCTACCGCGGCTGCAGCCCCAGGGTCCGGCCCCGCGCGCGTCCCAAAAAGGAGGCGTCTGCCGGCGGGCTGTCCCACCCCGAGGCACTGCCTTCCCTCACGTGCGAGCGCTGTTGGCCGGGCAAGGAGCGGGCACGCGCCCAGGGAGGCGGCCACCCACCGCCTTCCCCCTTTTCCCGCGCTTCCGCGTCGCAGTTCAGAAATAACTAGTGAGGGACGCCTGAATCTCTCTCGCCTAAATAGTAGTTGCGTTGATGTTGTGATTCCCCCTCCCCTATATAGTACAATATTTGATATAAGGGAGCGCTTTCCTTTACTTAAGCGTTTTTAGCAAAACCTGAATCACTTCTGTTTTACACAAATTTAGAATGGCTTCGGCCATGGGTAGATTAGAATGGCCTTTAATAATAATGTTGCAAACTGGGAGGGTAGTGGCAGCTTGAGGAGGAGGCATTTAAGTTTATTAACCTTCCAAAGGTTCTCCCATTTTTTAAAAATAATTTAAATAATTTTAAATTTTTTTTTTAATTTTAAAACTTTATTGTCACTTCAAATGTACACTAATCAGCATACATTCAAATGAAATTGAGTTGCATTCAGCTCTCAGGATAACCATTATGCCTATACCCATATACACACACATATATGACATAGAAACATCATGGTCTAGTTCGAATGTATACATATAAAAAGTGGGGGGGGAAATCCTGCAAATTTACGAGACAGATGGCAGGCGTAAGGAACAAAGCTGTTGCAGAATCTAGCAGTCCTCTAGCAGTCCTCCTACTTCAAAACCTCCCAGAGGGGAGCAGAAGAAACATACCATGAAATGGGTTTATGGGGTCTCTAGCAATTATTTGAGCTCTAAGCAAATCCGATAGGTTGTCATTTTATCTTGAGCTTTATCCTCCTGACATATCAACAAATTTCTAGCTTTCCCAGCCAAGGCTTCTCTCTTCAGTCCAGGTCCCCACAATATACAAAAGAATTGTGGATTGTCCTACTCAAAAGTACACAGATTCTGAACTGGCAAACCTTGGTCAGTTTTCAGACATCTGTGCCATGGTGCATTTTTGCTCAATGGAGAAAATTTTTATGAGATATTGCCTTATTATGGGAACAAAATGATGGAGATCTCAGAATAAAAAGGAATTTATTGGACAAAGATAAATACAATCAAAATCACCAATCAACCTACCTGAATTAGTTATTATAAGTTCAAGGCCTCAGTGCATGTTCAATCAAAATCACTAGTCAACCTAGCTGAATCAACCAAGCTCAGAAGGCACCAATGACCCCACTATTGTGATATATATTAGTATTATTGCTATTGTGGAGAAAATAGGAGGAGGAAGATGTTTTTGGATGTGTTCACCGGCTTGGGTTGTTTGTAAAAATAATAAAGGCGACATATAAATAAATGCAAAATTATTGCAAAATTAATAGGTATGCCCTATTTCTGTATAGATCCATCTGTACTTCTCCAGTATTTCAAATCATACTGTACTACTGTACTATGATTCAGTCTAGAAGATATTTCATACAGAGAATTTTACCATTTTATGGAGCACCTTGATAACATATATGTAGCCCTTGCTGTGACCCAACAGGATCTACTAAAAATATGGAAGATTCCAAATTCGGAGATGTGAATTCAGCTTTGGTTTTAAAACAATCTGCCTCATCCATGGCAAAAATAAGGAAACTAGGCTTAGCTTTTCTCATACATCACCAAGTCTCATTAGGAAGATAGGTTGAACCTCTGGATAGTTTTTGATTTGCTGGCTATACTATATACAGGGCCTTAGAGACAGCATTTTTCTTGATCAGGTAAAGTCCTTGCAAAGAGACTGACTTTAAATTATTCTCCAAATTGTCTAAAGCTGAAGATAATGCTGAAACACAAAACTGCACAAAGCAGAAGGAAAAAATGCAAAGGATCATGTGCCTAATGTTATCCAAACAAAATGTAATTATGTCCAATCTCCATTATTTTTTGAATATGATTGAGGCCTTGAACTTATATCTATTTTCTTACAGACCAAGTTTCATTAACAAACTATGCAACGTCATCAATGCTATGGTAGATGTTTGATAAAGAAACATCTGCAAGAAAACAACCAAGTTCAGAGAGCACCAAGGATCCTATAGTTCAACTCTGAGCTACAAATATTCTCTTCTGTCAATATATCTCAATTCAATTTCTTTTTTTGTGTAGGGGATTTCAGTAAATACAGAAAGCACTTAGTTTATTAAAGCCCTTATAAAGTTCTTTTCAGCTTTTTAAATTAGCATCTTAAAGACAGGAAATAAAGATTTTGAAGCTGCAGCCCAACTCTATTTTTTTAAACTTAACATTACATATTTTTGTAAACTTTAACTCGAAATATACACAAGCACCTTTCTAATCTAGCAAGCAAGGAAAAATAAGACCTGAAAGGTGGTGTAATAATAATAATGTATGCCACCCAACTGTCAATGACTCAGGGCATCTTACAACAATCAAAGAAATTATAGTAAAATTCATAGATTAAAATATGCTAAGCATGATAAAATTAGGTTCTTCTCCCTTGCCAAAGGCCTGGGTAAAAAGCTCATCAGAGATCCTTTAAAGTAACAACAGCAGAGTGGGAGCCATCTGCATCTCAGGGGGAAACTCATTCCAGGAACTACTAAGACACTAACTCATAGCAGGAGGAAGGGATAATATCAAGTTTTTGGCTTCCCTACTTCAATAGAAAGCAAAATTCTTCCAGACCTTTTAAAATAAAATTAACTGAAAGAGGATAAGATAAAGTGACAGAAATCTCAGCAACTGGATTATTTCTTTAGAATCCAAACTATCTTCCAACACATTTCGGACATGCCAAGTATAAGTCACTAGCAAATTTACTTTGAGAAGAATCAGCTGGGGGGGGTGGGGGAAAGGACTTCTAATCATAGTGGTAAGCATAGTGCTCTTCATAAAAGAATTGCATGAAACATTCTGGGTTTCTATTCAACAATTGATTGCTAAAAAAAACATTGTTTTTATGCAATCTCTTGCTTATATACAGTTAATCTAAATTAACTGCTATGAGGACATTTTGGGGGAAAATCATATAAAATAAAATGTTTATCTACTGCACATATACAGCTCAGTTTTATCAAAAAAAAATATACAAGGTAAATATTAATTTTAAGTAATAGGTTTCGACATACAATTTGTATACATTACTTGTTCCAGATTAGTATTTTTAAATTGTTTCAGCAGGGTTTTTCTTAGATATAATGGAGAATTGAAAAAATCACTAGACAACTTTTCTGTGAAAGTTCACAGAAAATATAAGAGTGCAGCAGTCTTAAAACTCTTGCTGTTTTCCTTCCCGTATTTTTGTAAAAATAGGTTTCAGTACAGTATTTAGTCCACCAAAAATTAAATATTGAAATAGGCTAAAATAATATTGAAATATACTTATTTTAAAAAAATATCTGCTATTGCTATACTATTACTGTATACTGTATTGTCACATGTAAAATATTGTATTTTTTTTTTAAATTGTAGAGCTTTTCCAACTATCCTACTTAACTTTGAATCAAGAGAAAACACTACTGTGTAACATTTGTTGTCAAACTTTTTTCTGTTTCTGCTGGTTCCATTCCCAGTCAGCCATCTGATTTCCAAGGAAATAGATGACAAAGCCTATTATACATCTTGAGAATGTCCTTGGACAGTGTTGAAATAAGATGAAGAATACAGCTTTAATACTGCTGCAGTTGTTCCAAAAGAGCTTTTCAAAAGGAGCTTCTTGTTCTTCAGTTGTAATTGATGAAGAAGCTGTCTCACTACAGAGCTGGGGACATAAAGAAGGAAAATTGACAAAGCAGAAAAAGTGTTACTAGGGAATATTTCTGCCATAAGGTGCAAGGGAGAAGGGCTCCAGATTAGTTTAAAACTGCAGTTTTATTCCCTTGAAACATTGCAGAAAATGACATAACGTTTCTTTTTTTTTTTAAAGCAATTCTATGTTCTTGTAAGAAGCACCTATGTAGATAGCACACTGGGTAGATTAAAAGAAAATTCTAATGTGTGTCTGTAGACCATAAAATGCACATTCTAGTCTCTACTCTAGTCCCCTAAGTATATATACTTTATACATAATTGGATGTTTAATTTTAATCTGCGTGGTTTGCATCATCACAGAACAAAATATGTGGAAAATGAAGTAGCTCTGAACCAGCAACTTATGAATGAATTCAACAGTGAGATTTTTTGAAAAAAAAAATCTGCATGCAAGAAGTATCAATATGTATGAAATACCTCTACATAATTCCAGCCAATTAGGATAAATAATTACCACAGATGGCATATTAAATTAATATTGTTTATCATATTAGAAATTTTTTTTATTGCAGTTCAAGTAAGCTATATCTATACAGTGTTTAAAAATACAAATTACAATTAGAAAAGGAATAAAATACTTGCAGTTTCTGTTCTATAAAAATGACTAAAAATGTGTCAAAATTCTTCACATTTTATTAAAATTACAGCTGCATTTTGAGGAAAATAAAGAACCTTAAGTATCAAAGGAATCCAAAAATGAAAATTAAAACCATGTAACTTTCAATATTTTGTTCATGTTTCCAGATATATTTTAACTATGACAATGAGAATTCTAAGACTTCAAAGAAGTTCATTCTTGTAGAGATCAACATAGATGCATAGTCTATATTGTTTGAAATATACAATGCACAAGCACAAAGTTCTGTAGTATTAGTCTGAAACTTAAAATTCTTCACGGTGAAATAGTATTTCTCCTCTAGACAGAAACGTGATTTAAAAGTTTATGTGCTGGTATGATAGAAAATTCCATTGAAAGGAATGGGCTGTAACTGATTTGTTAGTAAAATGGGGAAAGCTACACTTATTGTGGTGAATTTCTATTTTGATGACAAATGGTATGGTTGCTTATCAAATAAATACAATGCAGTCCTTGTTATTCTCTTATACACATGAAAGTATTTGAATCATACAGCTTAAAGGAGGAATTCTGTTAACTGTTATGCTTTAACAAGAATGATATTTCTAGTTGTTGAAACAGTATTCTGTGAGAATTAGGTCATCAGTGCCATGCTGAAAATTGAGTATTTCTCTAGATTCATGAGAAATATAACATTTTATGTGCACAGTTTGAATCTAGAAGTGTTTTGTGCCTTCCATTTAGCATAAAAGAATAACTGAACTACATTGATATTGCTGCTATAATTGATGTATTTTGTTTGGAAATGAGTATCTATTATGTTTTCATTTGAAGTAGTAGAGTTATATTTATGAGAAAGTGATAACCTAGAAGCATGCTGGACTTTTACTTCTTGTATATTCATAAATGCAATTGCATACAACGTTTACAATACTTTCCCAAATTTATCCCTAAATATGCCCTCAGATTTAAGAGGCCTGTCATGTACTGTAAGATTATGGAAGATAAAGTGAATATTGAAAGATTACAAATCTATAATTGATGTTCATAAGAAGTAGTAACATGGTTCTTAAATAAGTCATGCTTGACAAATATGTTGCTTCAGATTCTTTTACCGGAAGCAATTTGTCTCACTACATATTGGGCCCAGGAATCACCTAAAATCAAGAGTTTCTTGTATGTAGTGGGAAGAAATTTAATGACTTTAAATGCTTGAAATATGATAGGGGAGCACCAAGAATCCTTCAACAGGAAGAGTGTGATTTTTGCATCCTTGCATAATGCAAACAAAAACAAAGATAATACAACTTCCCATTATTTTCTCTGTATAGATGCTGGTGATAATTGCGATTAAGCCAAGTGTGATACATTCATACAATTCTTTAGTCACACCCTGCATTAGATTATAGCTATTGTACAAATCTTCTATTAAGTTCTTATCTATCAGAAGACATTTTACACAAAAAGTTTAAGGAACATGGAATTTCAAAAGAAAATGCCTAAAAGAATATGTAACAGGTGTTTTTATCTTGACAAGTTTTGTGTGCAGTTAGCTAAGACTTTTCCTGATAAAATTTTGAAGGAAAAGAATATGTTTAGATGAACACACAGACAGATTTCAGTATAGATCAATACACAACAAATAAAGTAAGTGTAAATGTGCTCCTTTGAGAGTCAAGCATATTCCTCTTAGGATAAAAGTAAATAGATTAAAAATGAAGTGAAAGAAGGCAATAATGAACACTTATCAAGATAATAATGAAAAACACAAGGTAAGTAAAAATAGTAAAATTTAATACATGTGCTGTACTTTAAGTTACTGGAAAAAATGACCACAAAATGTAGGAATTAAGAATAATGCTACTTGAGTAAACAACTGAAGACTCCTTTTTCACAGCTCCATATGTTAAAGCCTAGTGTTCATACAGAAAAGGCCTCCTACTACAGTACAGATATTTCAACCCTTGTCCTATGTATTTCAGTATTATCTCTATTAGGTATGCATCTTCTAAGGATTTTAAATTATCAGCTAATAATAACAGTTGTTTCTAGGCATACACTAGATTTTTTTTTCTTGATTGGAATTTTACTATTTATGAAAATCCACATCTGAACTTTATTAGAATAGGCTAATATTTTTACACAATGTTCACAAGTATCCAAGAAATTTTGCATTCAACAAAGCAAAATTAGAACATGACATTCGGCATTTGAAAAGAAAATGTTTGTTCTGCCTATGAATTAGGGTTGACCAAGATCTGAAAACCTTTACACGTTAATAGGTTCAGTAACAGCATAAGTAAGTCACAGTAATACTGACCTCACTCATACTCATCCTAAATGTTTGACCAAAAGATGTGCTTATAATGCTGTAATAAAATTGTGCCAGTATCGTAAGTTGTCACACAAGTGTGAAATTTTGTTCTATTTCACTCTGTATATTTATACGCTATTCCAGCAAGTGTCACGATATTAGACTGTTAGCCATTACATAGGGGATATACAACCTTAAAATAATCACATTTGTATTTTATGTTCTGAAATATCATTATATACAAACTGATTGAACTTGAAAGGCATGTTCATGCAGAGACATATTTTTCTGCAGATACTTATTCTGGAGCTTCTGTCTATGGGGACTGCACTCAAGTATATAGCATTCTTTTTTTAAAGGCAAAGACCAGATCATGATGAAAAAGTTAAATAAATAAATGCCAGTTAAAACACACTTATAATTTTCTCTGTGCAATTTCATGTATGAAAAAATACTACTGATTTCTGAACATCTATCTGCATGTTTCACTCCTGAAAAATCTGCTAAAAATAATACTGATAAAAAAAGAAAAATTGCTAATGAATTCAGTGCTTTGAGCCTATTAAAAACATTTACATTTCTAAGTTTCTTGCAGCACAGCAGTGACTCAACATGGAAATGCTAAATAGTGTAACTTACGTAATAAAATATTAGATTTTAATTGCTTAGTGATTCTTAGCAGAAATTGGAATGTGTTAATTACATTTTTTCAGGATACAGTCTGAAGGCAAGTTGAGAGAATGCTAAGAGCTTCTCACTGCACCATTATCTATGGCAAAGAAATATTACAGCTTTAAAATAAGCTGCACAATACTCATCTAACTCTTTCACATGAAAGCGTGTAAAAGCAAATCAGCAAATAAACTCTAAAAGTAATTTATAAGTATCCTTTTTCCTTTTACACACCGGATGTACAGTTTTTGTTATATTTTTGCACACCATTTGTATCTTCATTCCAGAAGAGTTGCATTGAGTACATGAATATTTTGGATGTGATGTATTAGCAGACATAATCTTTGTATACTATAATAGTCTGTTGCTTGTTGCTTTTTTAAAACAGTGCTTGTTGCATGAGGCAAAATCAGATGTCTATTCCTTTGACAAGGGATGCTTCCAGTGTGATATTGAACTCCTGTAATGTTTGCAACACACGGATCAAAGAATTCACAAGCGTATGATCTTTTATCAATGCTGTATCCTCATACATCTGAGCAGTGATGGGGCAGTCTGCCAACAGAGCAATCCAATGATGTAAGAGATGATCTCTGTAAGGAAAAGTTTTAGAGGTCAAAAACAAGCATTAAATATTATCTTCTTTTGTAAGAAAAATACTAAATTTTCTTGTATTATCACTCCTTCTATTTAGCAATCACATATCTACTACCTAGCTTTGGTATGGACAAGCTAACTTGAAGCTCTCCACATTTTAAGAACTATACCTCTTATAAGTCCAGAATGTCAGCAATCATAGCTTTAACAGAAGGCAATTGCATGGCGAAAGCCATTTGTAGACTTCATGCTGATACCTTGCTTGAGATCTTCAGAGTTCCAACCAAAATGTTGAAGACAATAGAAAGGAATTCCAAAATCTTTGGTTCCTTTAACATATACTAAGTTTAACTATTTTAAATAGAAACAACTCTCTTAAAAAGTACATATAATATTTGAATATAATTATTGCTTCAGTTTGTGCAATTCTTGCCCCCACAAACAAAAAAATTAAAATATGGGGTGTGGCTGAAAAAATTTCCTCCTCTGAATATTAAGACTTCTGAGACAAAGGACTGGGATGAGCAAGAAGAGGTTTATCTTTGGGGGAAAAAATTCATAATAATTATTTCCAGAAGATTCAAATGGTTATTCAAATATTTTTTTCAAAGATCAGGCATATATATATATACGTATGTATCTTGTGCACATGTATGTGTGTGTGTGTCTGTCTCTCTGTCACCTATCAATGATTTGGAGTTTCAATCAATACTGGAAAATTGTGTACCTCTTCACTGTGGATTTTTACTCTATTATTATGTAAAAACTATATAGAGCTTAAAAGATTTTCATTAACAACTTAGTTCTTAATTTTTTAAAAAAACTGTATTTATGTCTCTCAATAAACTCATAAACTAATATAGTTCCGAATACTAGCAGTTCTGATGATGACTGGAATTTGATTCTGAAGATCATATTAATGAAAGAACAAAAAGGATTATTTTCATTCAGTTACAATCTCATTATAAATTTGAGGAGCTCAAATACAGTACCTTAATTAGAGCATAAGGTACAAAGATTAGAACTCCTGGTGAATATTCAAAAACAAAAAATCTAAAATTTCTTTTTCCAACACATTAATTTCCTTTTTGTGTCTAGGGTTTCTTGTGTTTTCAATCTTTTAATCTATAATTATGAGCATTTATATATGCATGTATATCACCTCTTGTTATTTATTTTTTTCTTAAACCACACTGATTATTTTTTTAAAAAAATCACTTGTCACAAAATAAATGGTTATGGATAATCATCTTCTATTTTAAGCATCTAAAATTCCAAACTACAAATTCCAAATACAGCACCAACCTGATCAACATAATAAGGAAACAAAATAATTAGGAAAACATTCTAGCAAGCAGCTTACAAACAAAGCCATAGCCATAGAGTCATACCTAGCTCCAAGGCAAACTAACATCTGAAATTTGCCATCTTTCCCAATGTTTCTAGGAGTGTTGTTGATGGCTGTTAAAAAGCGACAAAAACTCCTCGCCCTTTTCTGCCAGTTTTCTTCTGGGACCAGTTCATTCTGATCAAGAGCTTCATAAAATCCTTGTGCTTTTTCTAAGGTAGACATAGAATAAAAATGGTCATCTAACCACATCAGATTGTAACTGAATTATTTTTGTGTTTCTAAATACAAATTTTACTCTGATCACCTAATAACTATGAAGTACAGTCCTCAATTTACGACCACAACTAAATCCAAAGTTTCTGTTGCTAAGAGACATTTGTTAATTGAATTTTGCCCCATTTTATGATCCTTTTTGGTACAGTTGTTAAGTGAGTTACTGCAGTTGTTAAGCTAGTGACAAGACTGTTAAGTGAATCTGGCTTCCTCATTGACTATGCTTGTCAGAAGGTCGCAAAAGGGGATCACATGTCCCCAGGACACTGCCAGCAGGGATCATAAAACACTCTGGTAAGTTGGTCCCAGCTTTTCTCTCTACTGCAGTACCTATCACTCACATGCATCTTCTGCTGGCCCTCCCCTGACTCATGCGCAGCCTGGCTTCCCCCATCTCCTTATGGCACCCCAATCCATACCTGGGATTGCTGCCTCTTCCTGCTTAATTAAGAGCCATGATGCAGTGGTTAGAATGCAGTACAACCACAATTGAGCACCATTATGAAATTTCTTGCTACAGTTGTTAAGTGAATCACTGAAGTTGGTAAGTTAGTGACATGGTTGTTAAGGGAATCTGTCTTCCTCATTGACCATGCTTGTCAGAAGGTTGTAAAAGGGGATCACATGAGCCCCGGGACCCTACAACTGTCATAAATATGAGTCAGTTGCCAAGCATCTGAATTTTGATCCTGTGAGCATGGGAATACAGCAACAATTGTCAGAGTGAAAAACGGTTGTAAGTCACTTTTTTTCAGTGTCGTAACTTTGGACAGTCATTAAATGAACTGTTGTAAACCGAGAACTACCTGTAGTATACCACTGTTTTCAACTTTGTTATAATGAGTATTAGTATAGAATGTATATAATACATAAAAAAGCAAATATCACAATACTTTCAAATTTAGAATTTGACGTGCAGGCAATTGATAAAATATCACTCACATTTTGTCTAGTGCTCTTAGTACCAAATATTATTTAACTGCTTATATATTGCCTTGTCTCTTCAAATATTATCTAGAATAATTGCTTCATTTCATTTTCTTATAATAAGAATGGGTGTTAAAGGTTACTTCTAGTACTAAATAGTGTTTACTGCAATAACCAATAATTCAAATTACATATGAGGCTCATTTAAGAAGACAAAGTAGATATCATAGGATTATATCTCCAAGCAAGTGTTCTGTACTTACCTAGAAAATCCCAAATAAAAACGTTTTTGAAGAGCCTAGGAGATTTAAATCCATGCTGAAACACTTGCTCTAAAGCTGAAACAAGTCCACCTTCTCCACAAAGCAAAAGTGTTAAACTTCCTCTCTGCCATTGGAAAATCAAACAAACATATTTTTAAATTGTTTATGTATCTGTCTAACCATAAACCACTATAGCCTGTGAAAACTAACTGAACACTATACATATTTGCTATAAGCTACCTATAGTACATATTGATTACAATTATTATATTAAAAAGATTCAGGAGTAAGGCTACAACAGATTAAATTTACTTAAAAGGTAGCAAAATGAGAACTACAGAATGAGTAACACACTAGAACAGGAATAAATAATCTATAACTTACATATAGCAACAGCCCTTTTACTGGTATCAGTGGAGACCCCCAGATTGCATCAGAAATAAAACAATCGATTTTTACTATACAACAGCAGCCCCCAACTTTTTGGACACCAGGGACCATGGAGAGAGGTTTTTTCATGGACCAGAGGGGGCATGGTTTCATGTGCTGCCTGCATCCTGTGGATGGGGCTTTGTTTGTTTGCATGGCCCAGTTTCTGGCATGTTGTAAACTGATGCCAGTCCATGGACTGGGGATTGGGGATGCCATACAATGTAAAGAAAGGAAGCAGGAAGAATACTAGCAGACACTTAAAACTGCAGGGAAAATAGTGGACAACTTCTTTTTGCTATGGATGCCTATCTGTAATAGTATGTGGGAAACACCTGGGGAGACAGGAGAAAGTTGCCTAAAGAACGCTCAGATATGAGAGGATATAGCCCGAAACTGGAAAAAGGGCAGAGCAAGAAGCTCAAAAGGCATCCTCCCTAGCTTCTCGATTGTAAAGGAGATGGCAGGAATTTGTACTTTAACTTGCCAGGTTCTGTTAATGTAGCTTTACAATAAAATAGAATTAGTTCATTTGGTCATGATTCCTGTTTGGCCTGAAAGGCCTGACTCTGCAAAGGCTGAAGCACCACAGGATATGTCTACTGCTACAAAATAGGGAAACTAGTAAAAATATCGGATGAGAAAGTACTCTGTGTATGAAAATGAAGGAAAGTATTGTTGATTCAGATTCACACAAATCAAAATCCAAAATTGCCTCTCATTTTCACAGTGATTCACCTAGCCCCTTTTTATCAGATAATAACAATTTACCAAATGTGTATGCTGGCTGACTTCCAATGTCTCTGAGCGGCTCATAACAATTAAAGGAATTACAGTAAAAGATAAATTAGATGTAAATGTATATTTCAACTCTGCTAATACTGATAAAATGATCAAATTACAGCTTCCAAACACACTTGAAAGTCCTAATAAAAAATGCCACAGTATGAAATTATATACAATATGACGTATTTGATAATCCATACCTTTGCATTAATTAGCAATTATATTAGTCAATTCTAGGCAGATATCAATCAAGGAAGAAATTATCAACCCCCATTATTGCCATGTATAGTAAGCTTACCTCTTTCTCTGGCTTGTGGAAATGTTTGACAATTCCATTTACCGCTTCACCAATAGATTCTTGTATTTGACCTGTATTTAATTCTGTGCAAAAGGAAAAAATATATATTTTTAAAAACCTAATCCGATGTCTAGTTTATACACAGATAAGTCAGTCCTTTTAAAAATAAGAATGGAGAACATATTCACTCTCTTTTATAGAACTTTTTAATTTTTGTATAATCTGTAACTTTTAAAAGTTACAGAGCAGCATGCCACAAATAATAATCCTATAATAAACAGCCTAAAATTATGTAATAAAATATATTGAGCTTTCTGGATAATAGGTTAAAAAATTAACTTTGTAGCTTGGTCCTAGTTTTGAATCATAGGTCTGAAGAGGGCACCTTAACCGTGAGGACAAATCCTGTTTACTGCAGGAAGTGAAATATTTCCAGCAAATGATTGACAAGCTTTTGCTTGAACACATCCACTGATGGGAAGCCATCCAGCTCTCTGGATAATTGGTTCTCCTGAAAATCTGTTCTTCCTATTAGGAAGTTTGGTTCTCTCCTTACCCTCCCCTCCAAACCTTAAATACAAACTTTTTCCTATTACTTATGCCTTATGCTGTGCATCAATATAGAAGAGATTATGGTCTTTTTTGTATAATTCAAATACTATACAAGAATACTATCCTATCTTCTCTCAGACTTCTCATGTTTAGATGTTCTCATTTTTTAAAAATCACTCCTGTAGGATTTAGTTTCTAATAAAGGACTTAGTATACAGGATAGTGGCTGACCAATGCAGACCAGCAGAACCAAATGACTTGTCATGATGTAGAAATTATACTTCCATCAATAGGGTTTAAAACTGCATTTCTCTCTTTTTTTGTTTTTTGTTTTATTTTTTGTTTATAGTCGGATCACATTGTAGATTCTGATTCAGTCTGTGATCAATAATAACACACTTGTGCATTCTGCAGTTGTCTCAGAAACATACTTTTTCAGTACTGTTTTAAGTTCAAATGGTTGCTAAACAGGACTGCCTGTATATACTTGTTTGTGTGCATACAAAGTTAAAGCATCAAGATGCCCATATATGTTACTATCAGTCCTCCCAAGTAAAGACAAACAGGACTGGCTGCATCTACCTGATTTTGAAATTGTAACAATGTGGCTGCCAGATGCTTAAAGGCTAGTAGTATTCTTGGAGAATGGGAAGCCATCCTTAAAATCCCTCTCTTTGAAAGAAAATAGGAGATTTTCAAGATTGATGTCAGCCTTCCCAGGTAAATCAGGCAGGAAACAGGACTAGGCAAACCAATTCTACTTTATTGTAAAGCAAAGGTCTTCAAACTTGGCAAGTTTAAGACTTGTGGACTTCAACTCCCAGAATTCCTGAGCTAACATGACTAGAGGAGGAATTATGGGAGTTGAAGTCCACAAGTCTTAAAGCTGTCAAGTTTGAAGACCTCTGCTACAAAGCTACATTAATAGAACCTTGCAAATCTGAAGGCACAAACTTCCCAACATCATTTTTAAGTGCTTCATCCCTCAGGATGGCTCCTTCCTAAAAAATTTTCTCTGACCATTAAGCTATTAGGGCCCTTGCCTCTTTTGTCTGATTGTTTCCTAGGCAGCATCTCTTCCCCTCTTTGCCAAAGATTATTTACAATTCCATTATAGTTATAAAGTAGGTACATAGGAAAAATTGTTATTTGGCAAATGATGTTAGTAGTTACCCCATGCAGGCTAAGGGCAATCTTCATACCTTAAATTAAGAAAACCTCTAACAGGTTTATAAAATATCCAGCTTGTAGCCATTAATGTTTTCATCTTTACATTAAAAATTTAATCAATAAATGTTGTATTTCTTTCCTCAGTCAGTAAATAAACCAATATGAAGTTTATTTGCAGCAATATTTATGAAACTTGCATTCATACTTGAGATTATAACCAATTATATCAATTTAGTTTTAATAGTATGAATTTTGGAATGATTTATAACTGATAATTACAGAGAACAACATATCAGCAGTTTTGAGAACAAATGAGTGGGTATTCTATGCCATTTTTCAGGTAGCTCGTTCCATCAGTAGAAAATACTATGAGTGAAAGTAACTACAGTCTACCCAGCTTACTTGGCTTGTTGTTAGGTGATATGGTGACAAATCTTCTGATCATGCTGGGGGATTGCTGCAATGGGGGGGTTCTGCACTGTCTTTCGTCTACCTCAGTATGGGATGTCAGCAATTCACCCACTAGGATCCTTTCTAAGCTGCCATCATCTACACCTTTTCCAAACCATCTTCCACATGGAAACCTGAGGAAAAAAAATAAAGAAAAGAAAGTAGTGTAGAGTCATTGTGCTCATATTGTACTTTTAAACAGACAGCACAGCAGACTTGATTTTCCTCTGTAAGGTGAGTGTGCTCCATTGTAAATATTTCCAGTTACTGTATAATTGATCCAGCAGAATTGTGTTCATACACTTGACAATAGACAATTCTTGGGGTATCGAGAGCTACAACTAACCATCTTGAGTTTTTGAAAGATCACTGAAGGCTATTTGATGATTTAATGTTTCCACTGGAAGAGACACCACAAACTCAGCAAACTCAGTAAATCAGCTTTAATTGATTTACTATAATTTGGCTATTTTATTGCTACATTTCGGCAATGTGGGTTTAGGATAACGGGGGTTTCAAATAAACTCATTGGGTTGCCCACCTCTGATGTAACTGTTTCTGTCTCACAGGGACACATAGCCTACCTTTTGGAAATAAAAAAAGTTGAAGATTGTGGATTTAAGCATATAAATATTTGAAATGGACTGCGTATGAGGCTGTAATACAGTAGAACAATTTATGCTGTTAAATACTGATTTAAAAAATCAGGATGTGTACTGTATTTATTCATATATTAAATAGTTTTGTATACTGCCCTTCTCCTGAAGGACTCAGAGCGGTGAACAGCCAACTAAAATATATTATAAATTACAGATTACAAGATTAAAAGAGATTAAATTATGAGGCTGCCATTAAAAAAGTTAAAACCCCCGATTAAGAATGAGCTAAAATTACCATAACCCAACCAAAATCAGTTCTAAAACCCCTCATTTAAAATCCCATTTGAAGTCAGCCCAGGCTGGCCTGCTCAAAGAGCCAGGTTTTCAGATCATGTCTGAATGCCCTCAGGTCAGTGGTTGTCCGTAGCCCCGGGGGGAGCCCATTCCAAAGGGTGGGTGCCCCCACAGAGAAGGCCCTATTCCTTGGGGTCACCAGGCGGCACATAGATGCTGTCAGGACCCGAAGGAGACCCTGTCTGTGGCAGCGCGACTGTATAGGCTCCATTCTTCCATTAGATTCCAATTTATGCAGAAGCCAATGCACATTTGTTTGTATAAGCATGAAATTAATAGGAAGGTACTATAATAGATTAAAATATTATCTATTATATGTGAAGTAGAAAATTCCAAATAAATCAATTTGCAACATTTGCAGATTCAGTTGGTAAAATACAACTTTGAGGAGACACCAAATACCGTCTGTACGTACAGTGGGGCAAAAAAGTATTTAGTCAGCCACCAATTGTGCAAGTTCTCCCACTTAAAAAGATGAGAGAGGCCTGTAATTGTCATCATAGGTACACTTCACCTATGAGAGACAAAATGTGAAAACAAATCCAGACAATCACATTATCTGATTTGGAAAGAATTTATTTGCAAATTATGGCGGAAAATAGGTATTTGGTCAATATCAAAAGTTCATCTCAATACGTTTTCTGTAAGTCTTCACAAGGTTGTCACACACTGTTGCTTGTATGTTGGCCCATTCCTCCATGCAGATCTCCTCTAGAGCAGTGATGTTTTGGGGCTGTCGCTGGGCAACACGGACTTTCAACTCCCTCCAAAGGTTTTCTATGGGGTTGAGATCTGGAGACTGTCTAGGCCACTCCAGGACCTTGAAATGCTTCTTACGAAGCCACTCCTTCGTTGCCCGGGCAGTGTGTTTGGGATCACTGGCTTGCTGAAAGACCCAGCCACGTTTCAGCTTCAATGCCCTTGCTGATGGAAGGAGGTTTGCACTCAAAATCTCACGATACATGGCCCCATTCATTCTTTCCTGTACACGGATCAGTCGTCCTGTTCCCTTTGCGGAGAAACAGCCCCAAAGCATGATGTTGCCGACCCCATGTTTCACAGTAGGCATGGTATTCTTTGGTTGCAACTCAGCATTCTCTCTCCTCCAAACATGAGGAGTTGTGTTTCTACCAAACAGTTCTACTTTGGTTTCATCTGACCATATGACATTCTCCCAATCCTCTTCTGGAACATCCAAATGCTCTCTAGCAAACTTCAGACGGGCCCGGACATGTACTGGCTTAAGCAGGGGACATGTCTGGTACTGCAGGATCTGAGTCCCTGGTGGCATAGTGTGTTACTGATGGTAGTCTTTGTTACGTTGGTCCCAGCTCTCTGCAGGTCATTCACTAGGTCCCCCCGTATAGTTCTGGGATTTTTGCTCACCGTTCTTGTGATCATTTTGACCCCACGGGGTGAGTTGCATTGAGCCCCCAATCGAGTGAGATTATCAGTGGTCTTGTATGTCTTTCATTTTCTAATTATTGCTCCCACAGTTGATTTCTTCACACCAAGCTACTTGCCTATTGCAGATTCAGTCTTCCCAGCCTGGTGCAAGTCTACAATTTTGTTTCTGGTGTCCTTCGACAGCTCTTTGGTCTTCAACATAGTGGAGTTTGGAGTGTGACTGTTTCAGGTTGTGGACAGGTGTCTTTTATACTGATAACAAGTTCAAACAGGTGCCATTAATACAGGTAATAAGTGGAGGACAGAGGAGCCTCTTAAACAAGAAATTACAGGCCTGTGAGAGCCAACTATCTTGCTTGTTTGTAGGTGAGCAAATACTTATTTTCCACCATAATTTGCAAATAAATTCTTTCCAAATCAGACAATATGATTGTCTGGATTTGTTTTCACATTTTGTCTCTCATAGGTGAGGTATACCTATGATGACAATTACAGGCCTCTTTCATCTTTTTAAGTGGGAGAACTTACACAATTGGTAGCTGACTAAATACTTTTTTACCCCACTGTGTGGGATTACTATTTAGAGATTAATGTTATGCCATTTTGTAGGTTATTATATATAATAGTGATGGTAAACCTATGCCATGCATGCCGGAAGTGGCATGCAGAGCCATCTGTCTGATGCTAGCCATCGCCCATTGCTCTTCTGGGTTATGGCATGCGCATGCGTGCTAGCCAGCTGGTCTTAGTGCGTGCAGGAGTGCTGAAAACTGGAAGAGCATCTCCCCAGAGTGCATGTGCATGCCAGCCAGCTGGTCTTTCCGCGCACATGCGCATTAGAAACTGGAAGATCAGGTAGCTAAGCTTTTAGTTTCTGATGCTCTTGCGTGCATATGTCAGGGAGCTGCTCTACTGATTTCCAGCACACACGGTCGCAGGCACTCCCATTTCAGCATTCAGTGCAATCATCTACATTAGCAACTGATTTATTTTCATAAAATAAGAAAACAAAATGATACCAATCTGACCAGATGAAGTATTTATTGTTTGGAACAATTATAGAAATAAAAAAATGAGGCCATCATATTTATTGCACTATAAATGAATTTATTCAAGAATTCAAATACTATTTGTACAATGTGTAAACTGAAAGAAACCTTACTTGTAAGTGTGGCCCGTCACTTCATTTCTGACCATAACATATTCCACTAGCCACTTGGCATACAATCCAGAATTATCATGTCCCATTTGTACCGTAGTAAGTTTTCCCAAATTCTGACACTAAAAATTAGGAAAAATTGAATATATTGGGTAAAAAAAGTCAAAGAGAGAAAACAAGATGCCTTCATTAATGTACATTAGAAGAGGGAATATAACTGGGCTTTAGGCAGACTTAGAGATACACAAAGACAAATATCTGAGTTAAAGTTTCAAAGTCAATTCTGTTTTGCTCTACAACTGGAAAGCAACAGAAATGCAAGGAAGAGAAGGCAGCCGACACTCTCAGAAGAAGCTTGGAATTTTAACTAGGGTTAAAAAGATAATATGATAGTTGCCATTTTCTCCAATATGACTCAGTAATTGTTGTTGATGGGATCCTCTCTCATTGAAGGAACAAGTCCACAATTTGGAAACATATGGCTGCTGCAGGAATATCACAGGAAATCCATGGCAGAGAATGCATGTCCAGCATTGGCTAATCTGCTGGCTGCTCCCCTTTCTTGACTATGAAGTATTGCAACATTTATTTATGTCCTGAACACCACTGTAATGTGCTCTATATGTCTTTGAAATGACCCAGAATTTGCAGATGGTGCACACTGCAACGCTTGGGATATTAATAGCTGACAATTAGTACTAGGATGTCCTCTGCTAACTGTCCAACCTATCAATTAGTTTCCAAGTCTAATCAAAATTCTTTATTACTTATAAAGCTCTATGTGAATAAACTCCAGGTTATCTTAAGGATTGTCCCTTTCAAGTGGACTTTAATGATACATGCATTGTAAAAGAGAGGTTTGCTTAGGTTTGGTTAGGTTCAGTGGTGGTATTCAGCCGGTTCGCACCAGATCGGGTGAACCGATAGCAAAAATTTGGCATGGGTCGCCGAACTGGTAGTAAGTTCTGGCTGGCCACGCCCCTGATCCGTTTGCCCTCCCGCCCGATGCTCACCTACCTGTCCACCTAACATCCCCTTGCTGAGGCCCAGGAAGGCAAAAAATGGAGGGAGGAGCTCAGCACCCCCTCCATTTTTTGCCTTCCAGAGCCCCAGAGGAGCCTTAGGGGAGCAAAAACACCCCCCCAGAGGCTCTTCTGAGGCTAGGAAGTTCCCAAAACGGAGCTTGGAAGGGTGCTGTGTGCCCCTCCCATGCTCTGTTCCTTTTCTTCCAGAGCCTCAGAGGAGCCTTAGGGAAGCAAAAATGCCCCCCCCCCCCCCCGAGGCTCCTCTGTGGCTAAGAAGCTCCCCAGAATGGATGGGGGCTGCAAAAAAGCCATGCCCACCCAGTCACATGGCCACGCCTACCAAGCCATGCCCGCAGAACTAGTAATAAAAGTTTTTGAATCCCACCACTGCTTAAGAGTCCTATTTCCATGAGAGTTCAACGCAGCACCAAAGGGAATGCATGCAGTATTCCCCCTCCTCCTTCTTTGTAATATTAATCCTAGAGAGACACCAGATACCTTCCTTGCTGATTTTCTACAAATCACTGAAAGTTCTGTTTCATTAGACCATCAATGACTAATTATTTATGATGATGGATTCTTAGTTTTGGATGCACATCTTTTCCCCCTTTTTGTTTTGTGGTAAATTAACTTTAACTTTATAAAAACCTTGAATCTATTGTATAAGTCTGCCAATATATTACTAAGGACATTATTAAGGGTAAATGCTACATTTGAAAGAAACAATTTTCAAAATCAGATAGTAGTAGAACTTTCTCAAAACTTCAAATTAAATGCAGAAAAGGTAACTCTTTCTCCTCTTTTAGTAAACTTCTTTTTTGTGATCAAAGTTGTCAATTTACTGGAATTCATCAAAAATAAATATTTTCAAAGGCCAATCTATTAAATTATCTCCCTCCCTCTCTATTTCCTTCCCTCTCCTACCCCACCCCCCAATCTCCATGCTTTTCTATTTTGTGTTCCTTTAACTTGAGGTAGATACCCCATGACTCTAGGATACCTGTAGTTTTGAGATATAAAGCTGCTGAAAATTTAAAGGCCAACTGTCAAAGGTGTATAAGCTGTTCCCTGTTTTTTTTTAATTAAAGGGCTACTTATTATACATTATTACAGTGTAGCCCTTGACCATTGAAAATTATTTTTTGAAACAAAGCACAAGGCTTAGTGATTGAAAAATTGCCTTCTTCTGTTCAACAACATGAGAGATACCTCAAATGTCATCTCCAGCATATTTCTTGGAATCTGCAGGATTCCTGTTTCACCCAATTCTCCTGAAATGCATATCCATGGGTTGGCTGTAAACATTGAACCACCAAGTTTTTTGCTAGGAACTATCAATATATGGTATGGAATCACTGTAAAAAAGAAAACACACATACAGCTGGGTAATTGTCTCCAAGAATAAATGCAGGGGGAGCTTTACTGAGCTTCTTCAGCAGAATCTACTACTCCAGAAATGTATATTTCCCCAGGGAGAAATTCCCCAGTAAAAAACTTTTCCAGTGAGAATTTTCCCAGTTCATTTTGTCACCCTTCAGGCATTAATACATTATGTTTTAATTTTATGTTTCAATTGAGTTCTTAAACCAAACATGTCTGTTTAATTTGTATTGATTTATATTGTGAATGATATCAGTTTTAAAAATTAAGTAATAGTTTAGAGTGTTATAAGTTTACTGGGGATATTTTTGAAGAGCAACTTAGCAAATTCTGAAATACATACATACATATTCTTAAATCTCTTTTTAAAAGTATTGCTTAGCAAAGCTGTATTTAGTAACTGAAATTTTTCATGAACAAGCTAAATAAAGTTTTGAGGAGATGTGTGTAAAAATTATCCTTCTTTAATACTTTTTAACTTCCAGTATCAGCCCAATATTGGCTTCATGAGCCCAATGAAAAAAAATGCCAGCAACAGCATATGATAAGTAAAATGGGAACAGATCTTACTTCCATCCCTGATACAATTTTAGTGTTTACTAAAATACTAGGTATAAATCAGGGCTGTGAAATTCCCATGTCCCCCCGCCGGCCGGTTGTGTCACATGCTAGCCATGCCCACGCCCAGTTTAGCGAAGGGGGAGAAAGTTCCGATATGTCATGTGACACTGCTAGTTACAATTGTGTTTAGCAAATTTATAGATATGGTTTTATTCTCTCTTTATAAATGAGGCAGTTTCAAAATGCTTTTAAGAATCAATGCTTCCAGGAAACCTATTTATATAAATACACTAATATTTTTTATCTAAGGTAGAATCAGATATCTACCCAAATATGCACATACAAATACCTGTCTCACAATTAAAAATATTTATATCTATAAACTGCCTTTTGAAAATTACTCTTTCAAAAACACATTCTATGAAAGACAACTGCATGCTCTATAGCTACCAAATTGCATTCAGTGTCTTGTACTGACTAATTTTCATTTAAATATCCTTAAACATTTTGGTGGTTTTTCCTTTTTTCACTTCCCACACACAGTCATGACTTTCTATAACAAATTTTGAGGGTATACAAATATCTGCAAAGGGAGAGAAAATGCTCTCTTTCCAGCTTACCAATAAAAATCAATTATAGCAATTAAATATATTTTCTATCACATCTGAAAATAAATATAATTATATCCTCCCTAGCTTGAGAAATCCAGAGTTTAAAATCTGAATAATGTGTTGGGATTGACACTTTATGAATAATTAACTTATTTTTATTTTAAGATTTTACATAATTTTTAGAATCTGTATTTCTTGCATTTCATTTTCCTGTGACTTTTCTCCTAAGCCTATCTATTGTGATATACATATACAAGTCATATGAAAATAGTATTCCATGGATCTGACAAAGTGAAATCTGAACTTACTATAGAAAATTAGGTACCACAAGATAATTTGAAATTTTTCCAATAATAAAAAGTTATACTTACAAATTGTTGTAAAAACATTGGTGAAACAGAAGTAATCTACAGCATTGAATGACAAGAGATGATAAAGAAACTGTTCTTTTTCATCATCGCAACAGAGGAAAGCATAGCGCTTGTAGAGTTTTCTGACAAAGAAAATAAACACTTTATAATTAGAATGGGAACTTCATTCTGACAAAAATTAAACCAATGGATTACTATTTTATAGTTTTTTAGATTCTGTATATGCTTTATATAAATTTTGATCCACATTTCTTTTTAAAGAAAAGAAACTATTTTAGAAATATGAAAAAATGTGATTATTGAAGGGTAAAGATCCAGATAAAGAAGAAATAAAATATTGAGAAGTTTTGAACCATTAAATATTTCAATACTAGTTTTAGTATCATCAGAAACTATTTGCAATGTTCAATGCAGGTGTATTAATGCTCTATTCAGATTTAAGAGTTGTTGTGTTTAATGGAATTAACACCAAAGACATAAGATGTATAGACTGCCACTTCAAAAAAAAATAGAAATAGTAATTAATAGAACAAGAAAATTGGAGATTGATTTACTCTCTTGGCTAAGCACAATTAAATTTAGTCTCTATTACCTGAAAAATATGAGAAAATAAAGTGCTGAATATTAGTATATATTTATTTAGTAGATTTAAATACTGCCTTCACCCAGGAATTTGAAGTAGTATATTTAGTGCTCCCTCTTCCTACTTTTTCCTAACATCAACAATCCTGAGAAATAGATTAGACTAAAAGGGGCTAGCCCAAGGTATTCACTGGATTTTGTGCCTTAGGGTATCCAATAAATTGAATCTTCAGGTTCCTAACTTAACTATAATCATTTCCCTGCTCAGCCCAGTCTGTATGTCATTTCTGGAATATTTTTATTATTTTTTAAATAATCTAATTAGTGATTTTTCTTAAGTAAATCTATATCTCAGAAAATAATTTTATTTCCTCCAAAATGGGAAAAAGATATTAAAAAAAGACTTTTTTCCAATATTTCTCAACATTTCCAAAACTATTATATGTTAATTTAGAAAAAAAATTAATAGGTTTGTACATTTTGTGAAAGTATGAATTTTGTCTGGGTGGTATATGACAGAGGTAAAACATATTTGACAATAAATAAAATACTCAGAAAATGTTTCAACACTGAACAACACGTGCATGTATAATAATCCTTGGTTATTTAAATTATTTAAAGATATGTATAAGAAATAGTTGCATATTAAAACTCCGCTCTGCCCACTTTAAGATATGAAAATGAGAGTTGCATAGATCAAAGTTGAAAGTGGGATTAGGTTACTAAAAGTGGGGACTGTAAGAGAAGAGTTGGGATCAAGAATGGATGAGTGCTAAATGAATGTGGATTGAATACAAATTGAATCATGAGCAAGAAATACTTGAAGTGATTGGTCATATATAGAAAATGAACATCAAGCTAAAAAACAAATATATGAAGAAAGGGAGAATGGACCAAAGAATGAGAAGCCCAAGAAAGTCAAGGCTGGATAAAATTAATGAGATTCTCATGAAGAAAGGTGAGAAGTTTTTTACAAAAGAAGACAAAGTATGGAACAATGTATGGATATGGTGGAAGAAAAGATAAGTTGCAAGGTTAAATGATATAGCAAATGGATTGGTGTAAGCTATATTTAGTGTTCTTTCTTTTTTTTCCTCATGCCAATTCATAATGACATAGAATTCTTGGATTAAATTTTTGAGCTCATATCTTAATTTTAAAATTATCTTCTTTTACAAATAACTATAAAATCCATACAGTATGTCTTAAGTATCTATTGGTTTTGTTATAAGACATGATAAGTGAATTTAGAAGGAAATATGAAGCGATTCATGTCCATTAAGCAAATGATTGTTTCAACGTACTTTGTGAGTTCATAATCAGACAGAAGGTGTTTCAGATGTCTGGAAAGTAATTTCTTTTCCATGGAAAGCCGAACCCAAGCTCTAGCTTTACCAACATCAGTTTTGATCTCACTTATATTCTGAATATGCCTGAAAGAAAAGCAAAATAGATTATACTGTTAATATTGCCAAACCTTTTACTGAGGAAGAGAAATACAGTAGAACCTCTGGTCACGAACACTTCTGACCACAACCAAATTGGGTTTCAACCAAAAAATTCACAAAATTGAATCTGGTCATGAACACATACTCAGGTGGCTATCAAACACGACCCCTGACCCAGAAATCCTGAAGACGAAACATTAGAAGATTAAGAAATTGCCAAAGTTATGGAACGAATTATGGTCATTACCAGAGGTTCTACTGTAGATTCATTGATAATATAATATCAATAAAGAAAATGTAGTTTCTTTCCTAGCATAAAGATGAAATAGAAAATGTATAAGCATAAAATAAATATAAAAGATGCATACAAGAAAAAATACATACCAAGAAAAATATATACAGCTCAGAAAAAAAGGATTTTTTTCTATTTAAGTGACATGTAGATTTCCCAAATTCAGCTGTGACATGCATTTTCTGGAAGATGTTTGTCTAACTTCCAATCCCCTGAACTTCACAGTCCAGAGAAATTCGGATTGTCCCCACTGAGACAATTTTTGAATTGTTTCTTAAAAATTAAGATTTAGCTAATTATACTAAAAGATAGATTTTTATTTTTTCTGGTAGAATATTCTGTGAGTTAGAACTGTAAATGCTACATGATAAGACAAATTTTTAATACTGAAAATAAAGTATGTTCTAGAACAGCGGTCGCCAACCAGTGGGTCGTGGGCCATGAGAAAATTTTGGTGGGCCGCAGAGAAATCTCACCCCCAGAGCACCCCCCCAAAGCAATTAATCCAGGCTGCACAGAAACACAAGGCTGCTCAGTCCACATGGCCTGTGGGAACCCACCCCGCCCACTCACTCCTTACCAGGCAAACCTGTCTGCTAAGTGCTGTTTTTTCCTTTTTCCGACCATCATCTGTTCTGCTGTGCCGGGAGATTTAGATTAGCTAGGAAGCAGGAAATGGTTGGATTTCTTGCTTCTAGCTAAGCACAGCCAAACCTCCCTTAGGACTGAAGGTTTGCTTGCAAGCAAATTCAGTGCAGACTCACAACAAGCAAATTTGAGAGACTGAGCTAGCCGATGGCAGATAGATAGATCACTCAATGATTCTGTGAGCAACTCAATCTGCCTACTTTGCCTGATTTTGGATAAAAGTTGCTTTGTGAGTTAATTTTGTGAGTTTGCTTGCTAGAAAATTTTATGAGTTTGCTTGCAAGCAAATTTTATGTGACAGACTGAGCTAGCCAATGGCAGATAGATTTCTGAATGTATCTGTGATTCTGTGAGCAACTCAATCTGCCTGCTTTGCCTGATTTTGGGTAAATGTTGCTCTTTTTTAATAAAAAATTCAATATTTATATAAATATTTATAATATTTACATACAAGCCATGCCCAGCCAGTCACATGACCACACCACACCCACAAATTAGGCCACGCCCACAGAACCAGTTAGTGGTCCCTGGGTTCTAAAATTATGAGTTTGGTGGTCCCTGAAGTCCAAAAGGTTGGCGAACCCTTTTCTAGAAAGTGTATAAATGTTATGTAACTTAGAAATTGCATAGTTTCTATCTGTAAGTTCACACTGACATGGCTAGAATGCCTGAAGTTAGAAAAAAGAGTTCCTTCTTCAAAGTTTAGAACTGGGATGTAACACTGATCTAGTAAAAACATGTCCTTGTTATTCCTGTTCTCCAAAATAACCTGAGAGCAGATGCTGCTAACAAGCTGTTTTGCTTGGTTAGCCCAGCTTTGCATTATGTGTTAGTAGATCTTTGAATTCATCTGCCCTACCAAGCCTAGTCAATAAAGCCATAGTTATGTGTTAAGTCTGGTAATTATTTTATTCTTGGGTCTCTTAAAGGTATACAAAATCAAAATCTACATTTCATTTTCACTCTAAGATTGACTATAGACAGATTATTATCTTTATGTATTGTCAATGGGATGCCGCAGTTGAAAGCAAATTGTTCAATTTGTGAGAGTCTTAGCCTAATAATGTTAACAAAATCTTAAAATGTTTAATATATCTTCTTAAACTATACTGAAATTTTAAATATTCCCTACAGTATATTATATTAAAAGCAAACTATATTTTGATAGTTTTTTTAAAGTTTGCTTTTTTCAATAACAATTCAGCAAATATTATTATTAGTATAAGTATTGTCTCCAATAGGAAGCTAATAACAAATAGATCCTGAGGTAGTGATCTTAAATAAGAGCAGACATTTTAACAAAATCGTAGTGAGATCATTTTTCAAAATTAACTGAAATTTATATTTCAATCTTTACTCAACTTACTAAATATTATCATCCACTGAATATACTTTTCTATAAACTGACTTAAGATTCTGGTGCTTGCCTAAATATAAAATGATCTTAATCAAAATATAAGAGTGAAATTAAATAATTAAAAGAAATACTTTAAACTTAAACTTAAGCTGTCCTTAAAATATGATTAAAACTTTTATCAGAATTTTTAGGATTTAAAAAATCCAACCTCATGTCCTGGATGAGGGATACTCTTAAAGGAGACATTCCTGGATTGGCATCTGACTTCCTTCTTTCAGCATCTAGAAGAATTCCTGAAATAAAGATTACAAACATTTAATTAAAAGTTTAAAAAATGCAAATGCTTTTGATTTTGAGCAACATTTAAAGTCATTCTACTATTTAGTCTCATATACGAGATCCTCTGTAGTCTTCACTGTCTCATCAGATGATAGTCGCATTTTACATTAGTTGTGATGATCATATTAAGGAATAATTTTTATCTAAAAGACCTATAGCTTGATCAACAGAGATTTGTGTTTCTTTATTTGTCATATTCTCTGAAAAATCTATTCCACCTTGAGTTTCTTCTACTGAGAGCTGGTAAATGCAAGAAAACATGGTAAAATTTATTAAGAGTGGAAGTTAGTAGATCTGAAACCTTTCACCTAAAAAATCTTCAAAACTATTCTTTGAAAATGAATACTGCATAGACTTTGCTTTTAGAATAATTAAATTAGGTTTCCAAAATGCAGTTGGATCTGCATAGATCAATAGTTTGGGAGAATGGGGGCAGAGGACACGATATAAATGATGCGGCTAGCTGAAATTGTTTGCAGGCTTTGAAGTACAGTTCCAATGCATACTATGGTATGATTTCAAATGTGTACAATCAGCTAATCAAGCCTAGCTAATCAAAAGCACTGCAATTCAAACACATCAGCTTTTATGTATTTTGAACTAGATATTCTTATTCACAATTCCAGAATAGTGTGAAGCGCAGTAATGCAGGACATATAAGTTTCTTGACTCAAAATAAGCTATATTTTATACATAAGAAACTAGCTCTTGGGTTGTACCAAGTGCTAATAACATTTTCTTTTCACTAGTTACCATTATATTCTTTGGACAAATTAAACAAGCAATAGCTTAAGGGAACTGGAGGAGCAGTATCTGCCCTTTGACTCAAAACACATCTTTAGCAACTCATTTTTTTTACTAAGATTTAAAACTCTATGTTCCACAACTAGTCCAATAATTGAAATCCCAATAAATTTGAATTTTAAAGTTCTAAAATGAAGTTCTAGCAGGTACAGTGCTGTGAATATATAGACTAAAACAAATTACTTCAAACACAATGATGGTGTCTTTCTCAGAAAGGATTATTTATTTTAAAATAATAATTCTAGGTGATATCTATGGTAATAGAATATTTATATTCCAGAACAGTTCTCAAAGTATGGTCCAGAGACTCCTGTGCACCTCTTTACAGGGTTCACAAAGTAAACAAGTATTTTAAAGATGTTTTAATTTCAGTAAATATGAGTAGATGTAGCCCACACAACCAAAGCTCTTTGATGTCCTCTGTAATTTTTAAGAATGTAAAGAAGTTTTGAAACTATAATGTTTTGGAACCACTGTTCTAGAATAATTATTATTATCCTGAGAATAGAATTTACATCAGACTTAAGTCTTTCAATAAATAAATATATAATTATATATTCTATATACCTCTGTTTTTATTAGAATTAAGAAATATTTGTGGGCTTTTTTTCTTGTACAAAATGGCAACATAATTTTTATGGAAGACAACTGCACCTGAGGTACTGAAGCTTCCAGATGTAGGTTTTCGCTGTCTGTTTTCTTGGTAATGTAATAAGTGTGACCACAAAGCAGATTTTCCCTTAGATTAAAAAGAAAGATTCATTGTCAAATGCAAAATAAATTACTAGTACAGAGCATGACACATTATATATGTTGTGCTATATCATAAAAAAGATTACATAAAAAGTACCCTCTTCAACCAAGATAATAAAGTTCAGTTATAGAGGAAAAAATATATTCTAAGTCAAGTGTGCATATTTTGGAATAAACTTCAAAAGATTTTCAGACTATTATGAAAATTCCCATGCTCATATTTAAAATCAATTTGGGTAATTCTATAGAATGAGATGCAAAACCCCAAATCCCTTAAGAAGTCCATAATGCTGGGAAAGGTGAAAGGAAAGAGAAGAGGATGGACAGGAAGATGGATTGATTTAGTTGCATGACAGGTGCATGCTTGGGAGACTTGAAGGGCCAAGATGGGGACAGTTCATTCTGGAGATCTATGTGGTCAGAATGGACACCACCTTGATGGCACATAATCAACTGATTAAGATTGGGGTACTTGTTCTGGGGAGTTGTCTATATTCTCTAACAAAGTAATTAAATTTTTAGTAGTTTATAAACATATAAACATGAAAATGATAACTCAGTACCAAAACTATAACTACTGCATATTATAAACCTACCCGGCAGCCCCAGCTCTGGTAGGGCTGACACCTACAGATACATGCACACATACACATAATGTATTTTATACAAAAAGTTCTTCATTTTAAAACAAATAATCGCATCAAAATGGATCATCAGCTTTTATTATCTTTTTTCTTTTGGTAAACAGAAGTTAATGTAAGGAGCAAGACTAATCCAATTTATTAAAAAAGTGATTTTCTCACTCATTCTCATTCTTTTATGTGATGGGGTCATTTTATAATGCATAAATTCACATTTCACATGACAGAGTATGGATTATTATTCTTTGTAACACAAAAGCAACAATTCTTTGCATATTATTTGAGGGGGGAAAGGCTGCTTATTGGAAATTTGTCAATGATATTATGTCTGTCCTAGGACAGGAACATCATTACAATTTTAGTTTACATTATATTTTTATATACCCACAATTATATTTTATTTCTCTCAAAATATTATTTTGGTCCAAAGTCCTTATATAATATGTCTCAGTTTGTTCAGAGTCCTGAGCTAACCTCAAAGCTTTTACTAGATTTTTAGGTTTCCTGTAATATAATACAGAGAACACACTGTAATGTAGTTTTATAACAGCTAATCCCACAAAGTTATATGGAACATTGTTAGAATTCCACTCAGAAAGTTCTATCAAGACAGGAACAGAAACTTGGAAATGGGTGCTCTAGTCACTATAGATAGTTAAAATATAAGGTAATGGGAACACAAAATAATCACATAAGAAAAAGTGTTCAACATGTGGAGAAAATATTTGATTTATAAATGGGTGAATTATTCTTCTGCCTATTTCTGCCATTATACTAAAAACTTCAAGCACTTAATAATAATCATGGAAGAAAAAATTTCCTAGCCAGTTCCTAAAAATAAAATAGAAAAGGCAGAGCATCCATTCACAGAAAGACATTTTATATCAATCCAAAGCATCTGTCCAATCTTTATGGAAGCAAGAGATGAACAACCATAAGGCAAATGTCTCAGATATCAGTGGCCAAATGAAAAAAAAATTATATATTTCCTTGTTCGTTTACATAGAAGGATAATCATGCTTTCATGCTACATTTCAAAAGTGGGATTTCCCAATTGGCACAAACTCATCTGTGAAGTTTTTCTGCTTTAATTTAATTTGATCAGGGTATAATTTGTGTTCCTAAAGGTTATGTACAGAGTTACCAGAATGCCTCTTCCCCTCTGTTCACTGCTTACTATCACATTGTGGTAGACTGCATCTAAGGAGATAAACATGACCATGTAAATCCTCATCCTCTCTGTCCTTTTGAGGCAGGTGACAAAGCAACGGTTCACTGGTTCTTATTCACCTGTGCATCCACTGTATGTTGAGAGCTGATCAGAGGGGACCAATAAAGTACAGGATTTCTCTCTCTCTCTCTTACACACATACATAAACAGAGGTGAAACATAGGGACTTTAAAAAAACACAGGTTTACAAGTGAACTAGTGAAATGATGATGTTTCTTTTAAGTAGGTGAATTGACAAGAATTCTGCCAGTTTCCTGTTTTCGTCTAAGTGACAGATAAATTGCTATTGTTGGCTTTTCACCTTTCTGTTGAAGTACAAAAAAGAGTCCATTTGGGGGAGAAGGAGTCATAAAAAGATTTCTTAGTGGAAAATTACATGCCTTCAAATACCCACAAAAATGGAAATGACTACTATTTATCCCCTGGAAACAAGAGAATTGGGAGCTGAGACAACTGCTGCTCAGACATGATACCTGGCCAGAGCTGAAGAGTGGCCTGGAATCTAGATAGCAATCTCTTAAATAAGCATTTCCTTTCTTGCTTGCTTGTTTACTTTGAGCAAGAAGCTTAAAAGTGCTGTGCAGAACAGCCCACTGATTCATACTCTTCAAACATAGTTGTAAAAGATTCTCATAATTTCTCTTCGGATACTAAATACAAAAACATGATCTGCTCTTCTTGGAATCAAACTTATCTGAATAAGTTAACAATGGGTAGGAAAATATTTGTATGGGTTTAAACTGGAGTGAGGAAGGCATAGCCCCCAACTTTTACTCTAAGAGTTTTTTTCTTGAAAAAAGGAAGAAAAAGAAGAACCTAAACCCATGAGAATTTACAATATTAGAGAAAAATCCTAATCATGCTTCTACAACAGTTGAAAAGGAATTGGAAGTAAGGGATTAACTGTGTCTAGAAGCAGATTCCTTAATAGAGCACCTCCTGCTGAAAAATAGGCTTCTTTTCTAGAAAATTCCAACAAAAGATTCTGTGCAGATGCATTATTCATACACAGGGATCACAAAGAAGATATTTTTTTAAAATCCTCTGGTACTAATTCTTACAATTATAAAGCTTTTGGGGATCAACCGAGGCAGAAACAATTCAAGGAGATAAGGTTCCCCCAAAGAGCTGATAATCTCAGATTTAATTTAGATGATGATAAGATTCATGTTCAGCTTCTTGGTATCAACTGAGAAAGAGGAGTAGATAGAATGAATATGGATATCAACAGATTTTTTTTCCTGGGAGTTGGATATTTATCTAGTACTATACTGCATTGTTTTAATTTGTGATTTAATATCAATGCAAAATGTGTTTATTTTCATTAAATGTGCTTTGTTGCCTAATATCATGTTCCATGACAGTTCAATAGTATAGTTATTTTAAGAATCTATTTACATTTTGGCAACACCATCTGTATCATAAGTTTAATTATATGTATTTAGCTTTAAAGTAGGACTATGAGAAGCTGGCAGAATCACAGATACATTTTTTTAATTTTTATTTGTCAATTTGTCAATTGCTTACAAGATAATAGGTATAAATAAAAACATAGTTATGAATACATTGATACATATAAGAAAAATAAAAAAATAAAAGAAACAATAGGACAGGGACGGTAGGCACGTTGGGGCACTTATGCACGCCCCCTACTTATTTATTATTTATTTATTATTATTTATGTAGCTTACTTCAGTCAAGTTATGCAAAAGCCTTTGATTCATGCTTGGAGCCTCTTCATTACACATATAGATATATCAGAAATATCTAGCTAATTGAAATCTCATATTTCATGCACATTTCAAAACAATAGCTATCAGTTCAGAATTAGCAAGGATCTTAATCTTTCATGCTATATTTATTATATGTATGTATGTTGTATGTACTGCATGTAATGCATAACAATATTGCCAGATTCAAACAAAAGTAGACATCACCACTGGAGATTCTCTAATCACTGCTAATCTAGTTTGCATGTGTGAACTAAAGGCTCATGCATATTTTGACTTAATGAAGTATGAAATGTTAGTATACTTCTATTTAAGGAACACTACAACCCAGATTTCACAATCTTGCCTTAAAGTCCAGGGTTGGACAAGTTTTTAATTCTAATTTAAATATTGATGGTTCTACAATTACAATTGCTATTATACTACTGCAAGTAATAAAAAATACATTTTATATTATAAGGGCAAATATGCCTTTGAACAATGCATCTCCATGTAACACCAACAAAATGAACAACAGGTATGCTGACTCCCAGTGCTGGAACGGGGGGTCATGAAAAGAGCACAAAAAACTGTGTGAGCTGAAAACAAATGAATACCACATTATATGGAATTATGATTAAGAGCACATTTTCAAAGCCAAGGGAGAAGAATGATATGTTTGTACACGAGAAATTATAAGAAAGAAAATGATCTCAGAACTGACAAATGATCAAACTTCTCAAAATTATACTTGATTAATAAATAAAAATTACAAATGATGAAGAAAATTGATAATTAGGTAACAAAAAGGATCCGGTAGCAAGGGAATAGGCAAAAGTTGTATATGGTATGAGGTGTTAAAAAAGCTATCCTTATGCGTATTTATAAAAGGCATAGCTTTTTGAAAAAATATTTTTAAAATTAGGTTAATATGGTATAAACCAAAACTGGTTTTGCAGACTGGATCTGTTGAATCTTCCATCAGATTCCTGAATACTCTACCACAACAGACCGTTCAGCACTGTTTGCCAACATTGTCAATCAGTCCAAAGAATTAACCTTATGTATGGTTGGCCGCTTGGTGGTCTGAAAAGCCCAAATCTGAGTTGTAGCAGAGTATACTGATGCTCTATCTTCTAGGATGAAAGTAGTACAGCTTCTATCCTATGCAGCATATAAACGGAAGGGAAAAGTCAGACAGAATATCTTTCACACACAGAAATGATTACAATTTAGAAGTGGATTCAGACAAAGGGAGCCCTACTTGAATGACCAGAATTTTTTAAAAATGTTTTATATTTCAAATATATTGCTCTCACTTTGTATTCATGCATAATCAACAAGGTGTTTACAGGGAAAATCTGTCAATTTCTTTCTCTAAAACATGTGAGGTATTCCCAAAACAAGTTCATTTTATCATCTTCCACTTAAAGCTCACAGTAAAGATGCCAAAAAAACAATTAGGAAAGATAGGGTTGGATCCAGAAGTACTACAAGTAGAGTTCTGGTCAAAGAAAGGATATTACAAACACATTTCTATCTGTTCAGCCTTTCCTCTGTGCATTGTGAATGCTCTAAAAAAATCTGCACTGAATATTTAGGGAACTCACTGAAAGAGTAAGACAGTGATATTGGAAGGTGGAATAGGTGCGGGTACTGATTGATTGTATCTTTTTTGTTCATTGCACCCTTTTCTGGATCCAACTCTATATTGATTGTTCTCATTTACATTAATATCCCAAAGTCTAATAAAAATGTAATCAGCATTAA
Source organism: Bungarus multicinctus (assembly GCA_023653725.1). Lineage (NCBI taxonomy): Eukaryota > Metazoa > Chordata > Lepidosauria > Squamata > Elapidae > Bungarus > Bungarus multicinctus. Next base: position 74,692,686 of record CM042838.1, read on the forward strand.
ATAACCCTAAGAGTACATTTCTTACCTGCTTCACTTGAAGTCCATGGCTCCATATTCTTTCCAAAAGATCGCAGAGACTGGCTATTAATGTGTTTTCTTCTACTCCTGTAATATTCACCTCACCATGACCAAGTTCTACGGCTTCTCGGCCCATTTTTTCCACAAGCATCCTTTTTGTCTTTCAAAATAGAAAGCATATGTAAAAGTTATGATTGCTTTTTGAAAAAGTCAGAATTCTCTATTACCTCAAATGAGCAAGATAAGCAGCAATACAATTAGTTGTTGAACTAATTAGTCTGAAATAGTATTTCATAGATACAAAGTCATCAACGGTGTTTTTTTCATTATGACACTCTGCCAGTACTGATCACTTATCTGCTATACATTCATCTGCCAAAAGAAAAAATATTTGATTGACTCAGTAATTTTTTCTGCTGTTTTATCATTTGTATCTGCTTTCATTTAGTGTGTGTGCAAATCCACAGCTTCCGTTGTGCATTATTTGAATAACAAGCAAGAAAACTGCTAGATATAACATATAGGGAGCTGAAGCTTAAACAAGGAGGAAATACATGTTCTTCCTGTTTTATTTCAATATCTGCTAAAAGCCACTCTTGAGCACTGGGAAACCCATAGAATATCATGACTGTTATGTTTCCCAAAAGGGAAATCAAAGGCAAAAACTTTTCATTTTTATAAGAAACTCTCCTACATCCTGCTCAATGGGTTAAAATAATGTGCTTATATATGCATGGGATATTACTATACTATTCTTAGCATATCTATATTAGCCTCTAAACAGACAAAATATGGAATAGTACAAATAGCACAACAATACTGGCTTGATCCTAATGACCTAAATACATTTACATTATGGGAATCCATATTTGAAAAGAATAAAGCTTTTTGTGGAAATCCTGGGTGCACTGTATATTCAATTAATATGTTCACATGGTGCTTATGAAAATTCTCAATCATCCAGATCAATGGTTGTCCCAGATGTACCCAGGTGTTAGCACTCTGAAGCAGGGGTGGGATTCTACCAATTTGCACCTATTCGCTAGAACCGGTTGTTAACATTCTAAGCAGTTCGGAGAACCGATTGTTACTGGCCTAATCCTGTAAGGAAGGCAGGAAGGAAACATTCTGGTGTTGTTTACAGAAACTGCCTCTCTGTTAACCCTTATTACATTCTTGGCAGGACTAGACTTCCTGTCTCAGGAACTTGTCTGGAGTTTTTTTCCCCTCCTTTGCTGGTACTTTGTTTATGTGAAGTGACCATTTAAAGTTATAATGGCACTGAAAAAGGTGACTGATGACCATTTTACTACTGTTGCAGCATCCCCACAGTCATGAGAGGCCAGACGAGGAGATGCGAGCCTCAATGTGAGTGATATAGAATTGACCACACCCAGCCAATAACATGACTACCAAACCACAACCACCACCTAAGCCACGCCAACAGAACCGGTTGTTAAAATTTTTGAATCCCACCCCTGCTCTGAAGGTTAGCACAGATGACTGCAAAGAATATAAATCCTTCCATTCCCCACCATTCAGTCAGAGATGAAGAAGCTTCTTGGGTGACAAGTGAAATGTTTTCAAGAAAAACAAAGGAAGCCCAGTTGCCTTTTGAAAAGCACCTTTGGGACATGTTCACATGGTGAATTTTTGTTAATGGAGAAGATGAATGCAACAATTGTTTATTAAAAACCTTATAATAATTATTTACAAAAGTTGTTGGAATACATTAAATTAAATATTCAAGATTATAGGGAGATATGGAATAAGGAATTGTACTATATAATACACAATGTTAATGAAACAACCTTTGGGTATTTATGTATTATAATTCTAGATTTAAAATCATGGTTAACAAAAATAGCAATCGCTGAACCACTCCAAGACTTTTTCTGATCACTGTTTGATATAGAAATGTGACTTTAAATCATAAGATAAAGCTAGGTTTCATAATGCTTCTTTTGTCTGGGAAGAAGATATTTCACATTAATTTTATTCTGGAAGGCTCACTGTATTTTGTAGAGTCAGAAATGGGACAACAGAAATAGATTGTGTATATTGGTATATTTTCCATAGGTTTTGCCATTGTCAGTAAAAACTGAAAATTAAATTAGATGGCCTTTTTCTGAAGTTTTGTTGTTCCTATTCATCAAACCACAGTAGTGCATGAAGTAGTTCTAAGTAATAATACACTACTTGTGCATTTCAGCCTAAAAAGTTGAAGTCAAAATATGGAGAAACTGTATGTTATTAGAATAAATCCATCATTAGAATAATCACATTAGCAGAATGTCCTGATCACAGACTTATTTCCATCCCAACCAAAAGAGCATTTTGTATTCACTTAAACGTTCAGTTTTGCCTCATTTATGTGAAGATATTACATCAAAGGATATCAGTATTATGAGAATTAATCTACTATAATGGTCCAGCTAATTCGACTCCTCTGAATAGCAGAAGCTAGAATCATATTGTCAAGAATGATATAATACCTTATTTCGGCATTCCTTCAGCAATCCTTCAACAAATTTCCAATTGGTCTGGGCAATTACTGATGGTGACAGATTAGACAATTTGGGCTGGCGAATAGTGCTGCCCAGATTTCGAGCTTCTTGGATGTATTTCTGTAGAAAAAAAGAGCACAAAAAATACATAAATATATAATTCTAAATTTAACAAGAAAGCAAAATATGTATCTCATAAAACAAGACTATATTTTATCATGGATTGCAAATAGTATTTTTAATTAATGTTCTCACCCAGTTTTAAATAGCCTGGCTGTAATTATCCTACATTTTACTGCAAAAGTAATACTTTCTAAATATTACAGAATCATGCTTTCTTATATTTTTGAAATAGCACAGTAAGGTGTTACTCACCTGTAACTAAGGTTCTTCCAGTGGCCTTCTGTGCAAAATACCATTGAGAGCTGAGCTGTTTTTAAAGGAAGGATATTCTACCCCTATGTTTATGATAATGCTAAGAAGGTACCTCATGCCTTCCATTAGCTGACGTAGACCCTCAGGGGAATGATTGCCTGTGAGAGGATAGAGGGTGGGTTGTGTGAATGCACAGATAACATGTCAACAAAGTACAGTTGCAGTAAGCAACCTGTTCTTCCATACAAGGATTCTGTGCATCACACAAATGGGTGTCTAGCAAGTTATACTTACAGAGAACAAGTAAAGTAAAAAATGGAAACTAAAAGGCAATCCTCTAAGGGTTCACTAATTCTTAACCTGTTTTCCAGCTTATATTATTTAAAAATATTGTGATCATGTTGCAGTTCAGTAACTATTGGTAAGACAAAAGTTTAAGCCACAAAGCTATAAAATAGTAAGCCCTAATTCTTTTTGATGAGGGTAGACTTGCCAGCTAGCATGCCAGATGGGTAGTAGCTGCCACTCAAAAAACAAACTATTGAAATGAAACTTTCTGTCCTTGCTTATGGGACAAATCACAAAGGGCAAGTCAAAAAATGCTGCTGAACCCAGGAGGCACTATTATAGGGGATATCTGTATATGGAACCAAAGAGGCTGTGCAGTTTGGCCAGGGCTCCCAGGTAGATAGAGTCAGCCAAGATATGGAAGGTGAGATAGAATAGAGGTCACTGAGTGAGCTGTTAGAAGGAAGGGGAGTCCTGCAGCCTGGTGCTGGTCCCTATTTCTAGCTCAGTTGCTTCATTCCAAGTGCCTTGAGGATAGATTACTGTCAATTTTGGCCTCAATCAGTTGTTAGTGAATTCCAGGTTCACTTGTAAGTTATCTACATTTATCCACAATGTAATAGTGGATAGACTGACCTGGCATGTATTACTGAAAGATTGTTAAGTGAAGGTTTCAGAGATCTGTTATCCTAGTTTTGGATAGTATATCAGTTGTGATGTCAACTTAGGGTTGGGCAATGAAAGTTAGATTTACAGTTATCAGAATTGCTACTTTTGTGATGATAAAGTGTAAAATGGTACAAGTTGGAAGATTCTACTTGCATATTGTTCTTCATGCTGCCTGATCTGATGGGGTTTCCTGATCTTTGATGTCATCTTTGTAATTCTCCTATTATTATACTTGAAGATATAAATCTCTATGCTCTGAGATGAGGTGCTAGGAAGGCTAATAATCCATGGCTTCCATGGTGACCTCATGGTCACCCCACCATCTGACACCAATGGCTAGTTCAACTTGGATTTTGGTTTTACATAGTGGATATGTGATCTGGATATGGATGCTGCTGCTGCTGAGTCTTTTGCCATGGTTAGATCATTTCCTGGTGTCAATGTCACCTAAGATATTTACAAGGTGGTAGGGCTGATTAAGATTTAGTTAAGGTGCTGTACACCAGGGAACAAGCATCTTAACCTTTGTACATATAAAGTGCTTTGTTAATAGAGGTACTGTAGTCCCTAACTTACAACCATTATTGATCCCAACATTTTCATTGTTAAGCAGAACGATTGTTAAGTGAGTTTTGCCCCATTTCATAATCTTTCTTGCCACAGTTGTTAAGTGAATCATTGTAGAGGTTAAGTTACTAACACAGTTGTTAAGTAAATCTGGCTTCCCCATTGACTTTGTCAGAAGGATGCAAAAAGTGTTGACAGAATTGTCATAGGGCCACTGTGATGCATTTGCACATTTTACAAATACTGCAAAAGGTCTCAGGTTTCACCTCTCTCGACTGCATGAGTGGCATTCAAAGGGGTGACTGGACTGATGCTGTTCAATCTGATATTGAATTTATTTCAGCTTGTGGACTCTGGTGAAGTGAGCATGTGCTTTTTAGCATAAACATTGTCACTTGCGAAATGATTCTATGAGTTGGGGAAGAGATCTGAGTAGCTTGATTGGGGAAGTGGTCAGCATTTCATAATATAGAATTATGTTTCGTGAGTTGAAAATGGCAGCAGTGCAGCACCTTCATAAGAGGTTGTGTTGAGAAGTTGGTGGGGCTTCAGTTATACAGAGCCTTAGAGCAGGGGTGTCAAACTCAAGGCCTGTGGGCCATATCCAGCCTGCTTAAATCTGGCCAGCAGAGCTGGCCTGGAAATAGTAAAAGACTGGCCTGTGGTGCCTTTCGCAGCCAAAATGGGCCGTGCCCCATTTTGGCCAACAGGTTGCTGTCCATCCCATCTCCCCCCCATCCCCCACTCCCGGCCAGCCCACGGAGGAGAAGTACAGTGCTGATCTGGCTCTCGAAAAAATCCAGTTTGACACCCCTGCCTTAAAGGAAGGAGACTGTACATTTTTATGTTTCTTGTTTTTTATATGTGGTTTTATCTGTTTGTAACATGCTGCCCAAGTCAGTTTCAGCTATATAAATTTGATTAATAAATTCTTCAGTCAAAGTTCAGAGATGGGCATGAGATGGAAATAACTCTTTCAGTAATTCCAGAAGATAATCTTCATCAAGACTTGGAGAGAGGTACTGCGATCCTCTAATCCTTTTGGGCCTCTTGATGATCTTCAATATCATCATTTCCTTCTGTAATGCTTGTGAGGGCTGGGAATTGGGAACGTGGTGTTATGGTGTGTTCATAGTGCTAATAAAGAAAGAGGTTTTGTGGGGGCTCTCCTGCAAGATGCCAAAAGGCTTAATTGTTTCTACTATTTAGTACATGTATCAATTTAGTATGTATATGTACATCAGTTTTGGATGTGGTACTGTCAATATGCAGATGTTATCCAGTAGTGTATCTCCATTTGACACTAACTGGAGGTGTTACAGAAGTCCTGAGTCTGTAAGTGCTAAAATGGATTGGAAAAGGCTGAGATGGCACCCTAGGAAAGTTGAGTTGCTCCATGTCCAGAAATTATCTGTCTTGTGAGCTTCTAATTTTAACCTGGAATTCCCCTTGATAAAGCACTTATTCCTGATTCACTGGGAGTTCTTACTCACTACAGGATATGCAATGAGTAAGGAAGCTTTTCTCCAATATTACTTTCACCTGCTGAAACAATTGAGGCCCTACTTATAGTGAGTGGCCCTGGCAACAGTGATTCATATTTGTATCATTATTTGAAGGGACTATAGCAATGCACTTTATTTCAGGCTCTACCTATGTAGGGCTTTAAAGGTGACAAGAAGGACTTCAAATTGTATCTGGAAAGTAATTCCAACAGCACTAATGTTACAAGGATGAATTAACATATCTATCTATAACTACTTGAGCTACTGCATGTTGTACCAACTGAAGCTTCTGTAATATCTTCAGTAGTAGCATGATTAATATAATCCACAATGTCTTCTTGCAAAATGCATTGTCAAAGAGAACCGTGTTAAAACTGGATCTAGCTGGGCATACACACAAACAGAGGTGTGGGATATCATATCACCAAAAAGAGCTCAGCTAGAATGTCCTAAATAATACGCTGCACAGTATATTCATTTGTGAAATACACAGATAACAGGACCAAAAATTATGCTAAATTTATCATATCTATAATGTGTTTGGATTAAAGAAAGCAAATTTTTCAAACCAGTTTCTATAAATATTGCAATTCCTGTGAAACCATTTATATGTAACTTTATATAGTACATAAATATATACGTTTTGTGTTAAATTTATATTTACTGACAAAGAAATAAGGGGAGACTAGTATAGATCTATTTCAAGCTATTTAGCTCTCATCAGCTAGTCATACCCTTCTGCGATTCGAAATAGATCTAGAAATAGATCTATAGATTCTATAGATCTAGAAATAGATCTATATTAGTCTCCCTTTATTTCTTTGTCAGTAAATATAAATTTAACACAAAATAGTTTGTTGCAAAAGTGACTGCCTGCGAAGGCTCCTGGATTGGGGCTGAAAGGCGAAAGGAAACAGTGTACTCCTTCTCATATTTGGGTAGACCAGTTACCCTGATAGAAAAAAACACATAAATATATACAGTATTTTGCTATATGGATATAGACACATACAAACCAGACTAAAGCAATGAAACAGATTTAACAGAGTACTAAAATCAACTTTGCTGGTCTATGTTTAAATATAATAGCAATTGAAATTTTCAAAAGAAAATCTAACTGGTGGTGAGGTAGAAAAGGTAACAAAATAACATAAAACTAAAAAATCAAACAGCGGATATTAGGTAGAAGCATGGTGGACAGGGGTGGGATTCTACCTGAAAAACTGCTTTTTCAAACGCTGCGCACCCACGCGCAGTGCTGCTCAGCTGTCCAGGCAACTAGCTGATAATGATATACATGTGCGCGCAGCGCAAAACGTAAAATCACCGAACTGATAGTTACACCGGTCGGATCCCACTCCTGATGGTGGAGTAGCATAACATTTTAAATATTCATATGTAAGAACAGGATGCCTTTGTCTTCAAAAAAAGAATGATGCAATACAACTTACAATTAACAGAAGTTTAAATAGACAAAGGAATACAATTTTACATCAATCTATAGCACAATAAAAAAATTGAAAATCAGAAATGTAAGTTTTATGAGTAACTATACTCCAAAATTATTTTTCTTTAAAACTATTATCAATTACATCATATTGATTTTACATTATATTGATTTTTTCTCTTTTGCTTTTGCTCAGTATCTTTACAGTACAGTGAAACCTTGATTTAATGGACCAGATAGGGGATGGGGTTTCCATTATTCTCAGTTGTCTGCTAAATTAGAATATGTGATCACAGAAATTTATATCATCTGCAACTATAATGATGTCATTATACAAATTAACTATTTGCAACCTAAGACTAATAAAAGTTACGCTACCCCTTTTATGTAGTTACATCATGTGTATGATGATGTCATTTAACAAATGATTTAAATTGACATGATTAAGCAATTGTTACAAATGGTTGTGAAATTTGATGTATTGCCTACAAAGTTTATTATATCATGGTTTGGTAAATTGAAATTTCAATGTATTTTCACAATAGGTAATAATTGTTTAATGGAAAGTAGCCACATGACTGATTTTTGAACTTAATACAGGCAATTTTTAGCACAAACATTTAGGTAAAAGAATATCCCATCTCTTAATTCAGTTAGATATTGTCACAGATTTGACTCCTAGTAACAGTATGGACAAAAGACCTCCTCCTTAATTTGTCTCTGATAGTAATCTGTAGCTTTCCAAAGAATTCCAGTTATTTCTTTGATACTGACCATCTTATTCATTCTGTTATTATTTTCTATTTAACCTTACCAAGCACTTTTTTTTTTCTAGTCTATCATCCTGCTTGTAAAATAAAATGCCCAAAATATGTAAGCATATGGTTACTGATCATTGCTTCAGAGAGCAATCAGAATGAAGATAGCCTTCATTCTGTAGATCAGTGGTTGCCAACCAGTGAGCCGGGAACCACTGGTGGTCCGTGAGAAAATTTTGGTGATCTGCAAAGAAATGTCACCCCCAAAGCACCCCCAAAGCAATTAATCCAGGCTGCGCGGCAACACAAGGCTGCACCACCCACATGGTCCACGGGAACACAAGGCTTGCATCGCTTGCATTGCGAACAACACGAGGTAGTAAGGGGAGGACAGAAAGGGTGGAGGGGGGAACTTGCCCCACTCACCCCACATGGCTGGCCTGGCCACCGAGTTGCTTCTTTCTGCTTCTTTCTTCTTCTGCTTTTAGTTGCATGCAAGGAAAGCAGCAAAAGTCTTTCTTTCTCTCCCCCAAACTCTACCAGAAATGAATCTTTGGGATCCTACAAGGCATCCTGCTCCAAGAGGCTGCTCCGGTACAATAAGTCTCACAAAGACTCATTTGTGGCGGAGTTTGGGGGAGAGAAAGAAAGACTTCTGCTGCTTTCCTTGCATGAAGCCAAAGGTCTCTCTTTCTCTCTCTCCCCGAGAATGGAGCTGGAGACGGTATCCTGCAATCCCAAATAAAGAATGATCGATCGGTAGGAAAATGGGGCGGGAAATTTTCCTGCAGACTTTTTTTGGAATTTTCCCAGGGTCTCTGCTGTTTTCTGCAGAGACCCTGGAAAAATGTCAGCAAACCACCGTCAGTCAAAATTCATATTAGTGGTCTGCGGGATTTAAAATTATGAGTTTGGTGGTCCCTGAGGTCCAAAAGATTGGCGACCCCTGCTGTAGATTACTGATTGCAATAATCTACATTGCATAAGTAGAAATAAGGATCATACACTTATTTCTCTAGTTCCCTTTCCTATTTTGAACCACTCTGTTTGTTCAATCTGCTTCTTAACTATTATATATAGCTTATATATAATAGATCTATATTATATTATAATAGATCTATATCTATATTATATAGCTTCTTATCTATTATATAAACCATATTCTGATATGATTTATACACTCAAAAGCTGGCTGAACATAGCAACAGCAACAGCACTTAAGACTTTTATACTGCTTCACAGCCCTCTCTAAGCAGTTTATAGTCAGCATATTGCCCCCAATGATCTGACTCCTCATTTTGCTGACCTTGGAAGGATGGAAGGCTGAGTCAAACCTGAGCCGGTGAAACCCAAACTGCCAAACTGCTGGCAGCCAGTGATCAGTAGAAGTAGCCTGTAGTACTGCATTCTAACCACTGCATTCGAGTCACCGCAAAGCAAAGGGAAATCTCTTTACATTCTCTTGCTCTGTTCATATCCATCTTATGTTATTTATCCTTTTATATCTCTTTGCCTTTTCTAAAACCTCATTCCTCATTCCATATATTATTTAATTTTTCACTGCTTATGAAAATGCAACTAATGACATTAATGAAATGATTAGATAATTTGCACATTCTCTTGCATCAAGATATTCTGGAAATATCCTGCTAACAGGATTGCACTTTCCTTTTTTTCTGTTCCCTATTATGCAATCAATTTGATTTTGCTCATTAGTGATGGCCGCATATAGAGAATATGTTTATATCGCTTGATGTAGATATTGGCAAGGAACAAGGAACAAGGAATTGTCTTTGCAAGACTCTACTTGCACAGTTGTGTTTATCCAGCTCACATCACCAGATCCTGTCAGGAAAGTTCATTGGCTTTCCCCAGTAAGAAGAATGTCTTTTGATCTATGGGTCTTAGGATCTGGAGCAGAAACTTGTCTAAATATTACAGTCACATCTACAAAGTTTCCTATATAATTTTCAACTATGTGTAAGATGGCCATTGTCATCTTCTGGGTTTAATTTTGGGTTTCTTTCTCTTACTTGGGTTGGCTTCTCTCACCATTTCACAAACTCACCATCCCTCATGTTGTGGATCACATTCTACTTTATCCCCACCTTTGAAATTATTGATCCTATCATAAGCTCTGGTACTTGCTTTCAAGGTTCCTGAAAATGTAGAGCCATATCTCCAAGTAAAGATGGTATCCTCCACAAATTACAACTATCAAAAGCTGAACCAAAGATGCCACATTCATCAATTGTGTGTAATAAATTTCCTTAATTTTTTTTTCTGTGGAATCAAAGCTGTATGTCAACCATTCTCCTGAATAAATAGACATAGCTTTAAAGATTTGGAATGCTTTTTCCTTTCTTTGGGTAGAACTAAATCAGGAAAATTACATCACTACTTATAGAAAACGTTGTTTCTATTGCTGTATAATGTAACAGAACAGTTTTTACCTCTCTCTGATCGTTATCAAGACGTAGGTGCTCTGTGTGCTGTTTCTGTCTATCTTTCCTCCTCCACTGTGCAGGTGCATTGCGTTTGGTCCATCTAGAAAATCAAAAGTGGTATTCTTTAGATACACTAGATAAATAAGGTCAAATATGTTCATCCCTATCTGGAAGTGCTAATAATAATACAGTTTAATTGCCAACATGTCATCAGAACCAAGTATGCTAATAAGAATGAACCGAGAGCGCGGGATGACCTCTTGCAGGGTAGGGCGGAGGAGTTTTCCCGATTTCTGCATGATAAAATCGCTCAGATTCGGGAGGGGCTCGACTCCAATTGGATGGTCCCGGGGGAGGTGTCCGGGGCAGGTCTTTGAGTGTTATCTGGGGGGAGTTCGACCCTGTGACCGCCGAGGGTGTGGACAGGTTGCTGGGGGGTCTGAATGCCACCACCTGTTTATTGGACCCGTGCCCTTCCTGGCTGGTTTCGGCCGCCAGGGAGACGACACGAGGCTGGCTCCAGGGGATTGTCAACGCTTCCTTGAGAGAGGGGGTTCTCCCTACCGCCCTGAAGGCGGCGGTGGTGCGCCCCCTCCTCAAGAAGCCTTCCCTGGACCCAGCTATTTTAAACAACTATCGTCCAGTCTCCAACCTTCCCTTCGTGGCGAAGGTTGTTGAGAGTGTGGTGGCACGTCAGCTCCCCCAGTACCTGGAGGAAGCTACTTACCTCGATCCGTTCCAATCGGGCTTCAGGCCTGGACATAGCACTGAGACGGCATTGGTCGCGTTGGTTGATGATCTCTGGAGGGCTCGTGACAGAGGGTTCTCCTCTGTCCTGGTCCTATTAGATCTCTCGGCGGCTTTCGATACTATCGACCATAGTATCTTGTTGCGACGGTTGGGGGGGGTTGGGGATTGGTGGAACCGTCTTTCGATGGTTCTCCTCCTTCCTCTCCGACCGTTCGCAATTCGTGTTGGCGGGGGGGGGGAGAGGTCCACCTCTAGGCCCCTGGTTTGTGGGGTGCCTCAGGGGTCGGTCCTCTCTCCCCTCTTGTTCAACATTTACATGAAGCCGCTGGGTGAGATCATCCGTGGTCTTGGAGTGAGGTGTCATCTGTATGCAGATGACACCCAGTTGTACATCTCCACTCCGGACCACCCCAACGATGCTGTGGGGGCTATGTCTAGGTGCCTGGAGGCCGTGCGGGACTGGATGGGCGGGAACAGGCTTCGGCTCAACCCATCCAAGACCGAGTGGCTGTGGTTTCCGGTGCCCCGATATAGCCAGCTGACACCTTCGCTGGCTATCGGGGGGGAAGTTCTGCCCCCACAGAGAGGGCTCGCAACCTGGAGTCCTCCTGGATGTACGGCTGTCGCTTGAACATCACATCGCGGCCGTCTCCAGGGGGGCGTTTCATCAGATCCGTCGGATCTACCGGTTGCGGCCCTTCCTGGATCGGGACGCCTTGCGCACGGTCACTCAGGCCCTTGTCACCTCTCGCCTGGACTATTGTAATGCCCTCTACATGGGGCTCCCTGCGGGGAGCATCCGGAGACTCCAGCTGGTGCAAAATGCAGCCGCGCGGGTGATCATGGGGGCGTCACGTAGCGCCCATGTGACGCCTCTCCTGCGCGAGCTGCATTGGTTACCGGTGGCTCTCCGGGTTCGCTTTAAGGTTCTAGTTTTGACCTTTAGGGCGACCCATGGCATGGGACCAGGTTACCTTCAGGACCGCATTCTGCCAGCGTTCTCCAACAGGCCGGTGCGTTCCCACAGAGAGGGTCTGCTCCGGGTGCCGTCGGCCGCTATGTGTCGTCTGGCGGCGCCGAGGAGTAGGGCCTTCTCTGTGGGTGCCCCCGCCCTCTGGAATACTCTGCCACCGGAGCTCCGTACCGGCACGGACCTGAGGGCCTTCAGGCGCACGTTGAAGACCTGGCTCTTGAGCAGGCCGGCCTGGGCTGAGATAATGGTTTTAATTTGGTCTCCATATTTAATTCTAAATTGGGTTTTAAGGGCGGGGGGTGGGGTTTTGTTGGTTTTATCAAGCAGCCGATTGAAATTTAATATTTTTTAACTTTTGTATTCTTTGTGGGGTTTTTAGATGAGCTGTTCACCGCCCTGAGTCCCTCGGGAGAAGGGCGGTATATAAATGGAATAAATAAATAAATAAAGAAAGAAAGAAAGAAAGAATGAAAACTACGGTGTGGAACTACAGGAGTCAAACACATGGGAGAAAATAATTAAGGCGTCTTTTATTTTTGTTCTTCCATATAAAAATGAACTATCTTGACTTTGAGATGATTGCTGTTGTATAACTTTTAAAGTGAATGAGATTTGCTAGTTTGTTTTGTTTGCTTTTTTTCCCTAGTGAAAGCCTAAACGTTTTTTAAAATTTACTTTAATTACAATTCCTAAATTTTTACATTTTAATAAATAAACATTTCATTTTCTAGACAATGTCTGCATTTGCATAACACACTTAACTGTGACAAATGAGTTGTGATAGCATGCTGACACAGCAGGGAAAGAGAATAGGACAGTTGATTTTATTCCAAAACTGACTTGAGGTGAAACTGTCCCTCATCAGCTGTATCATTCAGACAGCAAAGCTGGTTAACAGAGAATAAACTCTTCTACCCAGCTGTGAAACAGCAACTAAAATTCTATACAGACTCCAGAAGGACAGTCACTCTCTCTCTCTTTCTTTTTCTTTATTTTTTGCACCTTGTGGCAATACTAAAGGAGGGAGGAAGTATGAAAATTTTCCTCTGGGAAAGAAAGACATAGAAAGAAGTCGGCATTCCTCAGACACCTTTGCAGTGACTACAGAGTTTCATTATTGGCTTTTCACCAGAATACAGATGATCATATGCTATTTATTGGCAGGTTCTAAGAATCAAGAGACACTTGTGGATCTAGTTCTGGGAAGTTTCTTTTATTGTTCCTCACTTATAGACTTGCCAAACTAAAGCAACTATTTGCAACACTATAGATGTACTCTGTGAATTGTTAGGGACGAGCTTTCTGAAGTCTTTCTCCTGTCCAAATTTTCCATGCTTTGCTGCTTCTTTGCCCTCTGGAATGCACTCCTGGGAATCCAGACTACATCCCACCACATCAACACACTGAATTACAGCAAGTCACTTTTCTGAGGGAGAAGCTGATTCAGTTACCTATGTCATATTAATACAGCGATACAATACTCACTTATTGCTTGCTGGCCCCGTTGAAAGTACATCAGATTGTAGCTTGGGGAAAAAACCAGGTTCATATTTTCCTTGTCCAATCTTCATATCTAATAAATGAGGAAGGACTGCAGTATGGTCTATCTTTGCCAGTCTTAACTCAATAGCTTTTTCTGGGGAGGGGGAGGGAATCAAAGATTGAATCATATTATTATTTAGCATAGCTGATGTTAAATTGTGAAATAAAAGAATAAAAATCTGAATCCTAAAATATGAATTAGGACATTACTGCCAGAAATGTATGTATTCTGCACAAATACATAAAAAGGAGTGTCTCGATACAATTATATTGCATTCAGTAGCTCATTAAAACATATTGACCCTACACCATTTTTCTCAACCGTTTGATGGTGTAATTTGTTTGCATCCTGGCTCTATGTCCCTGACTCTATGTCATTACACTATGTATTGTTAGTAGAATATGGACAACGGAAGGTTGGCTTGCACAGATTATAAATTACAGATTCTGACATAGTATATCATAATGTGGGCATACTGGTAATAATTGCATGGCTTATTTTATTGAAAATTATTATTTGGGATGCATGTCCCAAAAGTGCTTTCATTAAAAGGCAACTGGGTTTTCTTGTTTTATTTTTCTTTGAGAACATTTTGCTTCTCACTGAAGAAGCTTTTCACAAGAAGGGAAACTTTTTCATGAAGTTTCCACAAAGTCATAAAGTATGAACTGGTGTCATCTAGAATGTTGTGGGTGCATAAGAAAATAGAAACCCATAAGCTTGTAAAATCTACATGTTACATTCCAAAAAATAGTAATAATGGTAGATCCAGGGTAAGCTTCTAGAGGAAACTATGCAACATTCTGAATGAATATTATTCAGGAGAAAAAAATACTTTACTTAGTGATTAGGCAAGAGAATATAGAAAAATTGACTGGGCTGAGACTAAGAACAAATGTGAATGGTGATTTTTGTGAATTGTTGCTTAGATAAAGCCTATTTGTTTCAAATACATGGTTTAATAATTAGACTATTCATGTCTCTATATGGAAAAGAAAGGAAATAAATCTTAAAAGCATAACTGACTTCATTATTTATGATGAAATATTGAAGTTTTACTGAAGGATATAAAGGTTGTGATGGCTTCTGGATATGGAACAACTATGTGATGGCAACAGATCATTAAATCATTAAAATGTATCAAAGAAAAGGAAATAATGAAATAAACTAGTGAATGCATAGTGACTGCAGGAAGAGAAAGTACAAGTACTGAATGAAAATAATAAATAATGAGAGACTGTGATAACAATATTAATAAAATTAATAATTATTCTGTAAGTGGATAAAGGCAGCTATTCAAAGAACCTCCAGCAGAATGACTAGAAAGATATAATAAATGATATAGGTATAAGTTATTTTTAGGTACATTTTATTTTGTTATCTGTTTTAATTTTAATTTATTTTCTAAACTCTTGCTTACCCTATTTATCATTTAAAAATGCTGCTTCAGTTGTATTTTAGATACACATAAGTGAGTAGTAGCTAAGTTTTATTAGTATATCATTAGTGTCCTATACCTCTTACATTTATTTAAATAAGCATTAAAATTTGCAACTCTTACCAGCTTCATCAATGGTACTGCATTTTTGATACATGGATGTGCGCAAAGTTGGTGTTCGAACATTTAACAATCTTATTTTATCAACTCTAAAATCAAACACTCTCAAGATAGGATCTTTATCCTCTCCATCATGACACATAATTTTGTTGTCGATAAAAGAAGCAAACATCTGCGTCTCCAAAAATCTTGAGAGGAAAGGCAAATAAGGTTCAGGCTGATCAGACAAGAAGGATGCCTAATAAATGAAAAAAACGGTATTTATGTTTCTTTAAATTGTAATTGCTTTTTTAAAATGACATGAATATTTTCATTCATCTAAAGTTATTTTCTATTTTATCATATTCTACTACAATACATTCTGAAAAACACTAAAGATTCTATGTTTTTCCAACTCCTAGAATTGTATAATTCTAAGGAAAAATTGAAAATCATAAACATTTGGAAACAACTATACTATAGGATTCAATTACTGTACTTGATCAATTTTTAATTAATGGAAATTACAACAATACATCTGCAATTTTCTCTCTATTTTGCTGGAAGAATTCCTGTGCCAAACTGTACATGCAGGAAAAGCTGCTTCAAATGAAATCAGATTTAGTTAGTAGCAGTGACTCTCAAAGATTTCAAACATGAATCTTACATACATCTTTGATCTCTTCCTTTAAAATATTGTGACATTTCAAGAATTCAACAATATACAAAGAAGAAGGGAATTACTATTAGAAGAAAAATACTTTAAAGCCATCATGTTTTCATATAAGCCTTCTGAATGTGACCATGACAATTAGTACAGCAAATATATTACATCAAATATAGCCATTAAATAAGTATATTTTCCTCAAACCTTAATAATATATCTACTATCATGAGTAGTATCAGAAAGAAACATATCACCCTAAACAAGCTATAATTTGTAGAAATATATTGATTGTGATTCATCTGAACAATCACCATTTCTTATTGTTCATAAGGCATAGCTACTCACAATTTATCATATGGCTCTCATAAAAATTAAATGTATCAATGGTTGTTTTCAAGAATGTTTTAAATAAACTTTCTGTGCCCTATTTTAGATCTCCTATTTCCACTTTTACAAGCTACAAGTATATAGAATTGCCGTGAACTTGTATAAATTACCTTCCTCATTTTAAGAATATATATTTTCATACTCACTTTATCAAAGTTCTGCATCTGTTCTCTATTAGTAAACCACGACTCTTTGTCCTGACTGGGCTGAATAACAAATACTTCATAATCTGCAAACATCTGAGTGAAACGATTTGCAAAAACTTCCCGTATTTGAATGTTGAGCTGGTAAATCTTTAATTCTTCTTCATCACACTGCATTTTCAGATCCTTCTTGCTACTCATCTCTTCTCGAAGTTCAACCTTTAAGGAAGGAAATGCTCATACAGTGGTTCAGCTTTACTATCTTGAGGAATCAAAATGCGTAAGTGCTACTTAAACTGAAATGTCAAGAGCATTACCAGATAGTACTCCATTGTTTTATTGCGAGGCAAAATATAAAATAACTGCATCTATGTACAATAGATTAGCACTTTATATACTGTACATGATTAAAAATAGAGTCCAGGGAAAATTATCTTTACAAATCATTTAGATCCTCATACTCACATTCCTGCTAGAAAGAGGGAAGAAAAATATGTCTATGTTTGACTATGTGAGAATATGTGACAGAGGTTAGTTGATAGCAGGGACCACATATTATAGGCAAGCAATTTTAATCAATAGTGTCAATTCAATTTTTTGTCCTGGCCTGGCCCCTTTCTTTAAATTATCCTGATATCTGATCCAAGTATGTAAATTGTGGTATTTGCATGATGACATGACATGTGCATTGTTGTTTGCTCCCTTATCTTTTATCCATGAATATTCCCAAAAATATAAAAGTAAGATGTACTATATGGAGGAAACAGTATACATTATCAATTATACTACAGGTTATTTAGTACTAAAATGTGCAGTTATGAGTGTTATACTATTACTCCTTAATAGTATAATGAACAAATAAAAGGGAAAAATTGACGTATCAGAAAAACACTCTTTTGTGTGTCAACATCTAAGAAATAGTTAACTGGTACCTAATCACTGACAAATTAGAACAAAAATTAAGAGGAAAACACCCTGAAAACTTGGTAAGAAAATGCTTGCCAAATTAATGAACAATCTCAGTATTATCTTTGTAAGTAACAAGCTTTTAAGTTTAGTAGACAGTATATAGGTGGACTGTGAATCAAGTTAATTAGCTACTAGTATCCATGAGGGGAGGGGCTGGATCAAAAAAAAAAGCAAGGCAGCAATTGCAGCTGGCTGATCAAAGCTTTGCCTCTTTATGCACATGTGCAATGTCAACACATACACATCATGAGCAGGACTTTGTCTCCGTTGTCACAATAATCTATTTGCTTTTCTGACTCCCTGCCCAGGGATTGGCTGATTTTTAAAAAAATCATATGACCACCAAGGATGCTGCTGTTAGTGCAAGATAAAATTCCCAAACAATCCTACATTAATCATGCATGTATTGTTACAGAACTCCCGTAACTATTGCACAATTTACCTTTTCTAGACTAACTCCTGTTCTTTTAACCAGTGCTTGCAGTCTTGCTAGGGTTTCATTTTCTTTCAGTAGCTCATAAGTATTCATAGTTGGTCCTCCCAAATTGCCATTTCTCTTATCAGAGACTATGTCACAGGTCCTGAGACTTTTCATCATCTTGGAGGCACTTTCATTACAATGTAGGTTTCCCTCAGGTGGAATCCCAAAAGCCATAAGTACTTCAGAGACTTCCTGAATGAATTCAAGTTTATTTGGAAATTGAGGCAAGTCTTCTGGCAACTCAACATAATGGTTGTCTATATCCACAAAACACAAATTTGCCTAAAAATTAAAGTAAGAAGACAGATAAGAGTAATCATAAGCAGAGGTTAAATATTTAGGAACACCTGTTTGAAATATGCATACTCTGTCTTTATTTAGTGAAAGACATGGAAATTTAATAACAAAAATAAGTTAAAACAATACAACCTTTTTTTCTTATGACCCTCCTCTAAGCCTCATATACCTCTGTGACTAGTCTCTTAGTTGTTGATATGGTTATTATATCTAGAAATATTGCCCACATTGAGGACCACTGATCTAAAGGATCACAGGTATTCCATACTCAATATAAAAATAGATATTTCCCTTGTTGCAAAAACATTTAAGTATTCCCAGTTCACCCTTCCACAGTGATTTCCAATCGTATAATGACAGCAGTATACTATCTGGCTGTTTTTTCCCCTCCATCTATTTAGAGCAACAGAGAGCAAAAGAAACTTTAATTCCTCCTAATATATTGATAAGCCATAAGTTAATCATAGGAGCAATTGTCCTATTAAGCAAATAATGAGGCTTTTAAAAAATTGAAGAAAGAATAAATGAGTGGTGATTCTGCTTACAAAGCATTTCCTCCTTTAGTAAGCTATCACTCTTCTTCTAAGGACTCATGCACGCAGCAAGAATAGATTTGAGATTAATTCCACATTCGTTTTTTGTAACTTTGAAGAAGCAGTGAAATTAAGTTCGATAATTTTTTTCTCACCTCTTGAGGGAGCTCAAGTTTAGACCGGTCATCAAGCCCATTAGAATGCAATCCCATTAAATATGGGACAGGAGCATCTAGAAAATGTAGGAGAGAGGCCGGAAGGATGGGAACATAGACATGCTGCCATTGGAATGGAAACATCAGTGCTGTGATTGTCTCTGCCACTGTCATCAGTCTCTGGTAATCTAAAAAAGCAGATCAATTGAAAACAATCCCTTGAAAAATTATCCCCAAAATTTGATTGGCACAAACTTAGAGCCTTTATTCACTAACTACTAGGGAACAAATAGTATCTACGCACACACACACACACACACAAATATATATATACACACACACACACACACAAATATGCATACCTACACAATAAGTATAATATACATTTATTATGTAATCTAAATTATGAATAATATGTATTTTTCTTTAAAATGCTGCATAGAATGAAGATGCCATTTTTATATTTACTTATACTGAATGGAGACAGATTGTCTTTTATTTCTCTTAACACCTATTGTATTGCAAGTATACCAGCAGGGTGAAGGGATAACGGTTCTGTCAAATCCATAGAATCCCCTCTGGGGTATTTTAATTTCAGTGGATTAAGTCATGCCCTCTGGGGTTTTTTAATACTACATTAAATAATTAAATGTTTCAATTACAATATTCATAAAACCTATTCATAATATCATTGTACTAATCTTAAGAACATCCTTTATTTTAAACTACCTAATAATCATATGTTCACATAGCTTAACTACTATAGGGTAAACCATAGGTGTGTTTTATCTCAGCACTCATAAATGTGATCAGTCATAATGCATGTATCACAGGTCCTAATGACATTATTTGACTTCAACATACATAGAAGTATGATCTTGAGGGAAGGAATAATTATACTTTCTGTTGCTAGAAATATGTTTGAAATTTATAGAAATATCACTCTACTAGTGAAACTATTTCATTGGCTTGGATCCTATATGACTTGGGGGAAAGAATCTGATTGCTGGAAATCTTGGTTAGCAGCTAAACCTCTGCTAAGCACTATAAAAGAGCAGAACACATAGATTTGAAACCAAAAATCTTAAAAAAAAATACTAGAATGTGCTGAGATGGATAGATTAATACTTAAAATCAAAGAAAAAGAAGAAACAATACTTTTTAACATGGGACTTGTTTTACCAATGGTTAACTAACAGGACAGAGGTTAGAACCCAAAAAGACCAAAAAAATAAGAAAAATGTTTTATATTGAAAATTTTATAAGATGGACAAACTAATTATATTACCATTTTGTAATTAATACTTATATGTCTGTTATGATTATTATTATGATTAATGTTGTATTTCTACATAAAACTGACTGTGCCCAGACAACACGCTGCTCAGACAGATATGGAATTTTTTATTTGTATTTTTAAAAAATGTATCATTCATTCATTCATTCATTCATCCATCCATCCATCCATCCATCCATCCATCCATTTATTTCAATAGCACCAGTTGCTAAGTATTAAGATTTTTGGGGGGCAGGGGGAGAGAGCTCACTTATTTATCACATTTATATGGTTGCTCATCTCACAAAACATGACCCTGGGTGGTATATAACAGGGGTTCCCAACTCCCAGGCCATGGGAACTAGGCTGCGTAAGCAGTGAGCTAGAGGGCAAGTGTGCGCAGCTCTATTTGCATGAGCAGAAGGTGCTCATGTTCGTGCACGAAATTCCATGGATTTGTGTGTGCTGATATGTGCACTTGTCACTTGCATGGAACCATACCCTCACCAGGGAAAGTGGGACAGGGAAAGTCATCCAACATCCATGCCTAAGTGAGGAATAAAATCTGGGTTTCCCCACTCCAAGACCAGTACTTTAATCAGTATCCTTCCTCCCTCTCTTCTTCATTATTCCTGCCATAATATTCCAAATTAACAGTTCAGCACAATAATTTTATAGAATATGTATGAGATGTGGATATGTTTCAAACATAGTACATACAAACAACAACTATTTTAAATTTTATCAGCAAGTCTCTAAGCTCACATATAAGTTACAATCAATATGTTACCCTAGTTAACTGAATCAAGCTCTACTGAATTAAGCCTATTCTCTAGGTTCATACACTATACTAAACTGCAAACTAGACAATCACAATTTTGTACTGTATGAGACTAGCAACAACATCTCTGATGCAGCATTCTCAACATATCACTTTTAAGAATATGTTTGTTGATAATAATATGGAAATCATTAGACATAACTTTCTTCTGAGATATTTTTTCAGCTTCCCAGCCGAGGTATAGTCCTGGTAACCCCCGGGGATCTCCCAGATGTTGCTACTGGCTGACACTTTGATAAAGCAGTAGTACAACATTATAACAATAGCCAAATATTATCTGTAGACATTTGCACAGAAGTTACCAATTGTGCAATATATATTTGGTTAAATAGTTTTTTCATTACAGAATCTAGTAAAATGAACACATTATTATGCAAATGTTTGCTTAGAAAATTAGTTTGCATGCTTTAAATTATGACTATATTGGTTTGGTAGATTTTTCTGTTTTATTTTTTTTGCTTAAGTATGAAGCAGGGCAAGGAATAAAGCCATATCTTGTGTCTTTGAAACTCTATTGGATTATTTTCGATATTCATGGAAAATAGCCTTTTCCCTTTCAAGTGAAGCATGATAAAATATACATAGTCTAAGTAGCTGCTCAGAGTTAAGTTCAAGCCTTTATTTTGTGTTTGGTAAGAAAAGGCAAAAAATATAACTACCAAGTACACTTTCTCATTTGGGACTACTCGTTTATTGAAAGCCAATAAAACAAAACTAAGAAATAGAAAACACACATACACAACTTTCAAATAACTTTGGAAAACCTTCAGAATCTTATAATATCTAAGCATGCATATGGGACAAAAGAGTAACATTTTAATGAGGACTGGTGTCAAAATGAAGAACCCCTCCAAATATTTTTGCACATCCCACCTATTTATTAGTTCAATGTTTGGGCGTCAATATTGAATCTACCTGAAAGAAACACTCTCATTTACTTTTCTAATGAAATCTTTATTATAATACAAAAAAAGAGTACACTGTTAATATATCATAATGATGAACCAGTTTGGTGTAGTGATTAAGATGCTGGCCTAGAAACCAGGAGACTGAATTTTAAGCTTGCCTTAGGCATGAAAGCCAGCTGAGTGACTTTAAGCTAGCTGTTCTCTGTTAGCCCCTTATCTCGCAGCAGGTAGCATTAGTATTTTCACTACTTGAATTATATATTGAAAAGATGAGATAAAAATATAATAATAATAACCACCAAATATCTGCACAAATGCCATTTGCCTACAGGCAAGAACTGGTGGGATTACCAAACAGACAAAGTGAACTAAATGAAGAAATTAAAATAACCTGGGACTTTAGAACGCCAACAGACAAGCACCTGTCACAAACCACCCCAGACTTAACAATTATTGATAAGGAAGATTAAATAGTCTGGATAGTGGATGCTGTAGTGCTTGGTAACAACAGAAGAGAAGACAAAGAACTGGAGCAAATTTTAAAAAATATCAAAAAATCCCTGTAAATAGAAGAATGTCTGTAGCAAAAGAAAGCAAAGATAGTACCAATAGTAATAGGTACCTAGATTGTAATCCCAAAACATCTGTAGCACCACTTGGACAAAATAGGCATTAACAAAATCATCATTGGTCAATTGCAAAAGGCAGCTTTACTTGGAACAGCTTATATCCTATGACAATACCTTTAACACCATCAAACAATAACACCTGCCTATCCCCTGGGAAGAACTCAAAAGGTGAGTAAAATTGCCACATCCGATCTAAACATCTGGCTGACTATCTAATCAACAATAATCATCACCAGTCAATTACAAAATACTTCACTTCCTGTGACAATGCCTTTAACATAATCAAAGAACAATGTCTGCCTATCCTAGATCTTTGGTAAGGACTCGACAAACAGATAAAATGCCAAATCTGACTATATAATAATAACAACAATAATAATAATGTAGTATTTTTATGAATTTGCCCATCGTTTGCAATTTAAAACAGCTATACTCACGTTGTGAATAAAGCAGTATCTGAAATTCCAAAAGAGCACAGGTGAAGAGTTGAAGCATATTCTCCACTCCAAGTAACTCAAAAACATCTTTGACTGGAAAATCAAATAATGGCAATTCATTGGTGCTTGGCCTCTGGCAGATTATAGGTCCATAAACTCCTGAAAATTTTAGAGATCTTCCTGCTGGAGGGAGAGGAACTTCATATAGAATGTTGTAGATAAAGCTTTCCAACGGTAATGGTGGTGGCTGAGGTGAAGTTACAGCTTGGTGGAGTTGTTCAAGCACTTTCCTGCATGCCTTCATGAAAGACATTGGAGTGATCAGACAAATACACTTAGAAACATAGAGTGTGTCTCTACTAATGTCGTACGAGTTGAATCGCTGTAGTTTTGATACAGAGGTACCATTACAATCCTCTATAGTGCTAAGGTTATCTTTATCATTGGTGGATGGAGCGTGAAGAATATCATATTCCGCATTGTGCATGAGATACAATGTCTGCATTGCACTACAGATTTGCTTACTGGTAACTTCCTCATAAAATGTTAGAGAAAATCCAAATGTCCGTGATCCATCTTCACGTGTAATGATGAATGAATGAAACTGAGGTTCTCTGGCATCAGCTTGTGTCTTGAAAGACAGACCTTTAGGCATGCATAGCTAGGCAAGAGAGAAAGGAAAGTTGGAGAAAAAAAAGTATCACTTACTTGAATACATTTTTCACTCTCAGTACTAAAATGATTTGAATCTTACGTTTCTTCCTGTGGTTCATAATCATGGAAGAAAGCTTTCCTATCTCCTCATTCCCATTTGCAGTCTACAGATGCCCTCTGCACAAATTTATTAGCCAAACCTTTCAAATTACTGTGAGTTATAGTGCAAGAGGAGTAAAGATACTAAAGAAGTTATAAAAACCACACTCAATATAATTCAAATAAACAAAGGACCAGCTCAGGTTCAAAACCATTAGATTTCACTTGGAATAGTACTGTGCAATACTCTAGAATTTGCTTTGGTACATTCAAGGGAACAAATGTTGCACTGTATTAGAACTGTGTTTCATCAGTGAGAGGTAACTGGTTTAATGAGCTGTAGACAAATAGTACATTCATATTCCCATGAACAACTCTTTTGATCAAATCTACAGCCTTATATATTCTTTAAAATGTCAAACAGTGAAAATAAGATCTTGAATCTAAAATCATTCCAATTATTAAAAATGCATCCAAAACATTGTTAGACAGAAATATAAATGGACACTTGTTCCTCTTAAAATAGATAGATTTGTGGCCAACACATTTATTAACAGTATTTAATTTCCCACATATTAAAACAAGTGGATTTAACTATATAGCTACCCTGAAAAATCCTATTCTGAATTTTATTCACGCTAATGTCTTAACCCCCCCAAAATTTACAAATATTAATTTTAAGCATTTTTTTCAAATTGTCTCTCTTTTTCCTGTGCAAATAAAATAAACTTCAACATTGAAAATATTGGTAAAAATACCAAAGTGCTTATCTTAGCCATAATACTAAGAAAACACTCTAAAAACCATAATACTTTCCCACAGATTGAAAATAAACATGATAAATATGTTACACAGACATGCATCCAGACAAAAATCTATCTCGTTCATATATAAGGGACTGAATTCTTAACCCTGAAATGGATAAGTACTGCAGAATCCTAACCCATTACCATCAATAGTTAACCCTCTATAGTTGTGCCCTAAAGTAGTTTTCTATAATTTAAATAGATAAGAAGAAAAATCTTTAAAATAGATCATTGGGAAATGATAGAGTTGGGACTAGACGTTAAGATTTTGAAGACTTTATGTACATGCCACTTTGCATCTCTAAACGGACATCCTTTCTCCTTTCTCTACCATTTAGAGACAAATCTTTATTTCATTTCACTTTATTTTATGGAAGAGTGTTCATTCTTAAGTTGTTATTTAATAGATATTTTATTTTATTAAAACGTCTTGAAAAACAGATGGGATTTAAAATCTAATTTAAAATAAATAACAGTATCTTGAATACACCTAGGAATTTTGGACCTGTTCTGAGGAATCCAAAGGGATGAAAAACAAATGCTAGCAATCTATATGCAAGGGTACATGTTTTGTACCCCAGTTATAATTTAAGTACTGGATAAGTGGATGCGGTAGATACAGAAGGCAGTTTGAATTTATGTGGATGGAAACAGAATCCAGAAAATGATACAGAGGTGCATACAATTCTGAAAAATGTAGTGAATATTTAATAGACATATATATATTTCGACTAGATCCCACTCGCCATCTTCAGGCTGGTGCTTTCGACTTTGTGTGAGCAAAGCATGATCTGAGCTGCTGTCTCCCTATATATACTGGTGGGGAGGTTGGCTGTGTTGTCATTTCTTGATTGGCTGATGGAGTTGATGTTTGCACATTGGCTGGCTTTTTCTTAAGAACATGTGTGGCTGAAGTATTGGCTGTGTGTGTATCCGCCTACTGTGTTGTAACAACTTGGGTAATGGGCTGTGTGATGACCTGTGGGGGCGTCTGCCCTCTGGAATGGGTTGCCCCCGGAGTTACATATAGCCACAGACCTGGGGACCTTCAGGCATGCCTTGAAAACCTGGCTCTTTGACCAGGCCGGCTTGGGCTGATTTTAGATTTGGGTGTTTTACTTTTTATATTAAATTTTAGGGTTTTAGGGAGGGGTTTTAATTGATTACAGCCAGGGCCTTAGTTTAATTTAGTTTTAACTTTTCACATATTTATTGTTTTAATTGTATGGCTGTGCACCTCTCCGAGTCCTTCGGGAGAGGAGCTGTATATAAATAAATATTATTATTATTATTATTATTATTATTATTATTATTATTATTATTATTATTATTATTATTATTATTATTATTATTATTATTATTATTATTATTATTATTATTATTATGAGATCTAATCTTCTGACCTCCTGGGTCTTGTGCTATAATCTCCTGGATCGTAATGACCTGGGTAATGGGCTGTTTGATGACCTTCTGAGTTTTAATCTTCTGACCTCCTGGGTCTTGTGCTATAATCTCCTGGATCGTAATGATCTAGGTAATGGTCTCACAAAGATCATTCGCACAAAGCCAAAAGCACCAGCCTGAAGATGGCAAGTGGGATCTCGTCGAAACGTTGCTCAGATAGTCTCAATCTTACATGGGAAAAGACCCAAACACATCAAGACCTGCATACCTGTACCCGTGAAAATCTAAAACATATATATATATATATACATACATATATACATACATATATATATATATATATATACATACATATATACATACATATATACATACATACATACATCTTTTTTTCTTGAAACTCACTTCCCATCATTCCAGAATGTCTGTGTAAATTCACCTCTATTATTTTTGGACTCTCTAAAACCACTATTTTAAACAACTTTCTGGTTGAAGGACCAGTTACAATTCTATTTAGATTCTTGTGTTTCAGTATGAGTTGCAGGTGAAAAAAACCTAAGAGCTGAATTATACAACCAAATATGCCTTTGGGATGCACGTGCAAAGAAAATTTAGTCTGTACCACACCATATTGGTTCCAGAGCAAAAATGAGATGTAAAATATAAATTACTAACCATTCCCACGGCATCCTGATCAAAAGGATTCCATTCTACATTTTCTGGATAACGAGCCAAAACTTTGGACTTGAATGTGCGTCTTAATGGAGTTTGTTCAAAATTTTCGCCTGAAAAATTGAAAAAGAAATGATCAGTCACAGTATTTTTATTCAAACTTTATTAATGTAGATGCTAGAAAGAATATAATTAGGAAGTAAAAAAATATTTGAATTTAGTCCTTTTAATAGAAGCAGGAAATGTAAAGTAGTGATTAGCAAGAAAAAGGAAGCAGAATGAAATTATAGTATTGAAAGTGCCTTGCATATAATTACCTAGTTGTGCTTTTCCGTATATAAATGCAACACAAGCTACTTCAGTTATTTTAAAATTTTATTTGTATTTTAAAACCGATTCCCACATTAAAATTAGTTAGGAAAAGCACACATAGATAAAAGATGCAAAACTTAAACAAAAAGTTTGAATATACATAGCATCAATTTTAATTTTATTTGGTTTTTATAAGGCTGGAATCCATCATCCGTTATAAAACAATTCTGTGAAGGAAAATCTAGAAGGCACAGATGGTCAAGGGACAGAAATACTAGAAAAGAAATATGAACCAGAGTTTTGATTATTTTTCCTCCTGGTTTTTACCTTCTGCTGAACTTGAAATGAAACGGCCACCACCATCTTGGGCTTTAGAGGCCTGTATATACTGGCATAATGCTATATAACAAATAAAAAGAACACTGTGTTATAATTTAATAGTGTCAATACTTAATATGTCTACAAATCTATTTCTTAAAAATTCTCAATAAATAATCACTATTTGCTAAGTCTAATCCCATTGTATTTTCTCTGTGTATGCTGAATGTTTAGACAAAATAATACCTAAAAGAATTAATAGAATTCACAAAATGCTGTGAGGTGCTGTAAATTCTACATATTCTACAAAAGAATCAGCTGCATTCTTAACAGCAAGCTATGTAACAGAAACACTCACTTTAAATATGGAGCATTAATTTTAGATCAGGGATCTCCAATCTGCTGGCTGAGGAATTCTGGAAGTTGAAGTCCACAAGTCTTAAAAGTGGCCAAGATTGGAGATCCCTGCTTTAGATCATTAAAATGCATTCTAGGTCAGGTGTGGGCAACCTGTTGCTCTTTTTGCTGAGTTTCATCTCCCTGCAGTCAAGGTTAGCAAGTGGTATTGGTAGCCTTTAGCTCATTGACATTTAAAGACCAAAAGTACACACCCTTGTTTTAGGATAACTCATAAATAAAAACTCATTCATTCCCCCAGCTATAAATAATTGATTACTAAAATTACTAAAGGAATGTACTTCTTTGGAATGTACGGTTTTGTGCAATTAATGTAATTTCATATATAATGAGGAAAAGAACACTATATACGTGTGCACCTTCTAGTCAGTGTTGACTCCTGGAAACGGCCTGAACACTCCCTGCAGTTTTTATAGAGTCAGTTTAATGTTATGGTTAAAAAAACAAATTAGAATTTGGGAAACTGTGAGTTCTAGTCCAGCATTAGGCCCAAAGTCAGCTGGGTGACCTTGAGTCAATCACTCAGTCTCTCAGTCCTACAAGAAGACAATAGCAAATAACTTCTGAAAAATGTTGACATTTAATGGCCAGCAGACCACCCTTGATCTAGGTAAACTGCCCAAAGAAATATACGTACAGATATTATTAACAGAATTAGTTAATTCTCTAGAATTCAGAATGCACCCATCTCTTCTTTTCAACACTGTTGCAATTGCTTGTTTGTTTGTACCTTCTTCTGGATTAACCGGAACCAAATCATGATTTTTTTTGCAACTCTAAAAGGAAATAGTACTTTAAAAGACATTTAAATAAGTACTAATAGCAAAGAGGAGAAGTAACAAGTCCAGGAATCCCTCAAACTGACAGAGGAAGCATTCTACTGGGAATATGGGTTTCAAAAAATAACACAAATCTGACTTCCAAAGAATTATATTATGTCAAAATTCAAATACTACACAAAATTAAAATGACATATTATAAATAATATCACATGTTTTATCAAGTTGTATTCTTTATAAATGCTTTATTGGTAAAACAGCGCCTCATTATATCGAGAAGCTATACTGCCTCAGCAAATTTTACATTACAGTAAAGAAAAACAGTACAGTTGACTTAAACAATACTGAAGAAATTTAAACCAGAAACATACTATAGAGAATTTAATAAAGTCAATATTTTTACAGCAGTATTTGTCACACTTTATTTCCTAGGAGTGAAATCTTAAAAGGAGAGGATTTTTAATTCCAAAAATAAATGTCACTTTCACGAATTGAATAGGCAATGAGTATGCCAAGTGTGACAGCTGTTAAAACAATAGAGGATAAATACATGAAGCATGCTTCAAGCAAGCTTAAAGCTTTTATTACCATCTGCAAAGTGCAAAGTGGGAATAAATGCATTTAATGTCCAATGCATTTTGATTAAGAGGCAAGCAATGCTGATTTTGCAACAGTTCCTGTTAGAGTCTTTAATTAATTAAAAATGATTCCAGTTTCAGCTTATGTGTTTATTCAAAATGCTTGGAAAACCTTATACTATTTATACAAAAATGTTCAATTATTATAATATAGGAACATAGAACTTCACAAATACAAAACTGTTTATGAAGTATGAAACTCTTTGACATTAAATGAAATAACTCTGTGCATGAAATAGTGCTTGAAGGAAGAATGAAATGTGTTTATTTATACAGTGGAAACTTCGGTCGCGAACGCTCCTGTTTGCGACCAAATCGGGTGTGAATAAAAAAATCCATCTGATTTTTGAATCGGGTCACGATTCAAAAATTGGGTGGCGAACAAAATCAGTGTGGAAAGGTTCCCTTTCTGTGCCAATTTCCCGTTCTGTACCATTTTTTTTTTGACTGCGCACATGTGCAGTCGGTCATGTTTCTGGACACGACCAAATTGGGTCACAACCGAAGTCTGGAAACAGATTATGATCGTAACCCGTGGCTCCCACTGTATTTATATTTAGAACATATAAATTTCAAAGAAAAAAAAAACTCCCGTTTTCTTTTGAAAAAGCACTTTTGGAACAACCATGACCAGGATGACCGAGAATCTCCAAAGACATATATGTTTTAATTTGTATTAGCCACTGACGTAGTTCAAAGTATGCAATATTTAAAACATAAAATGACAGCACTTTATCACTAATAACTAAAATTATAATTCAATGAAATATTTTTAAAATTAAAAGCAGAAATGGAACAAATGCACTAAAGCTTTAATTGACTTGTATATATAAAAGGAAAGTCCTTGGGTGGTTTGTTGCTAAGTGCAATGTTTGAACCAAGTGAGAGATAGAAAGTATACAGTGAGTGTTTTAAAAGATACGTCAGGTGTTTGCCAGCTGCCTAATCTGAAAGAGATTTTTCCAAACAAATCTCCCTCTCTTTAGCTAGCTTTATTAGGATGAAAGGAGTGGTGTAGTGATACAAAAATTCCAGCAACTGAATTTTTCTTAATTTACCATTTTATATTCATGTACAATATCCACTGGGGCAGAGACTTTCTCAATCTTTTCCTTGCAGCTTTCCTCCTTTTCCTTACAGTCTGTTCCTTTCACTTATATGTAGAAGATAAACCTTCAACTGTTAATTATTTATGCAACTGCTCTTTAAATCTCTCACAGTCTGAGAACCAGCTACAGGTGTTCAGAATAATACTTTAGTTCACATTTTAGGGCATGTATTCTTTTATGCAAACAATGATGAAATCACAACATGTGAATCTTACAAGAAATATTAAATATACATTCAGCATTAGTTCATTAATAATTGTTAAATTTATTTTAATATTTATAATACTGGTAGACTATATAACTGACACTGATAAAACTAGCAGGAATAGCCATTATAGAGATACAATGTCTCATCTTGTTGAAATGGTATCCAAACTTTTGTAAAAGAAAATAAGAAGGAAAATATAGATCTTAACAAATCTGAGCGAATGAACATATATTTTTCATCAAGAAGTAACTTTGGTGAACATTCTGAATGATTGTTCATTGCATAACTAATTATTATGGTTGACCACAAAATCAGCCAGGTGTTTAGACTGGAATTGGCATATTTATTCACCTGTTTAGTCCTTCCCAAGAATCTAGGTTACGTAGAAGTTGTTGTTTGATGGTGTTAAAGATATAAATTTATCCTGCCTCTTTAGATATACAAGTAGGTATGGATTTACATTTGATCATTTAAAAACCACTCAAAATTACAACAATAAGAGAACTAAACATTTCCTTAAAGCACTTCTAGCCATCGTAAAACATCATGCTGCTCCGGGTTCCCCCCACCCCCGGCAATCACATGGTTGCAATTCAGTGGTGGGATTCAAATATTTTTACCACTGGTTCGGTGGGCGTGGCTTGGTGGGCATGCTTTGCGTGAATGCACACACATTGCATGCGCATGCGCACCAAATGCATACTTTGTGCAGGCACAGAGGCATTTGCACAGGCACAGAGGCATTCTAACTCACCTCCTGCAAGCCTGCACTCTCCCAGTCACTTCAGCAGCTGCTGCGCAGCACTCTGCGCAAAGCAGCTGTGCTTCAAATTCAGAGGATAAAGATGAATATGGAGCCCAGGCAGGGGGGTGGGCAGGCCCAACAGCAGAGCGGCAGAAAGAACTAGTTTGGCCTCCGCTGCTCATTGCCGCTACCGGCTCAGCAGAACTGGGCCGAACCAGTAGAATACCACCACTGTTGCAATCTAAATGCTTGGCAACCTGTTTGCACGTAGACCTGTGGCCAAGTGCCCCACAATCATGTGGTTGCTATTTGTAATCTTCTCTGCCAGCTTTCCCAGAAAGTCAATGGGGAAACCAGTAGGGAAGGTTGCAAACTGCCACTACCTGTTGAGATGATTCCATCTCATATCTGGGGGCTGGCTGAAAGAGCTGTCTGCTGAGCAGAGCTGAACTTTGGCAGGGTGGAGAAATGGAGCTCTATTCCTGAGCCTACTGAAGCAGTTTGCACATGGAGAGGAATAAAAATCCTCCTTCTCTACTTGGAAAACAGAGTTCAAGCATAGGAACACTATTAGAGGTGTGAATTAAGATTGATGAGCGATATTAAATAATTCCATATCATTTCTCAATCTGAGTTAACGTTTTGTGCTTACCATTTTTTATTAAACTACCCTGAACAGGCAGCCTCCCCTAGTATAGGGAGCCAATAAAACACATTTCTAGCTGTAATTAGAATACGTAGGCCCCTCTGTTTATGCATAGAGGAGGAAATTTGGGGAAAAAGTCCCCCCCAAATTAAAAACAATATAATCAACCGTGAATGTCTCTGGTCAATTTGTTGCAAAATTAAGTCAACAATATACATATGAATAAAAACAGATTTGTAAAAGTTTCTTAGAGAATTAAAGGAATCTTATATATTTCTTAAAAATCTCGATCTCCCTTTGGGATTATAAATACAACCATGCACAGAATCATTGTGTCATGTCAGCCATAACAAGATTCTCATACTGTACTGCAGCTCCAAAACAGCTTTAACTGAGCACAGCTGTTCTTACATCAGCTACGCCATTCTTCCCTGATGTATCAGCTACCATATCACGTCTGTCTCAGTTACTTCTAAAACAAAAGAGCTCATTGGTGTTCAGAACATGGTATACAACACAACGTTCTTCATGGAGAGAGCGAGAAAATAAATGATCTACAACAAATGCATTTTTAAATGTCATTACGATTCTAAACTCATTTTCTTGCAATGCTACCAAAATAAAAGGCACTTTATTATACAAAAACTACCCCATAATCTTTAGTGTTACAGAAACAAATTTTAACACTTACACAAAACACTCCAACCAGTAATGTACCCTTAAAACAGTGGATAAACTGACTCGGTAGAGAATGTATTACATGTGAACTTTTATTAAGTTCTGATAAAATACTTGACAGAATTTTATCATGAGTTCTGCTGAGTTATTAGCTAAATTGCCCATGGAAATATCTTCCATTACTCATTTTGGGAGGAATATGCTCATAGCTCGTTACAGGAAAATACTGTCTCTTCTACCAAAGGCTAACTATAACTAAAGAAGTTTGTCATGAATGTGAGAAATGCTTATTTAAATGTTTATGCTTAGATATACTTCTAAACTTCATGCTTTATAGTTCTTTTAAAATTTAGACAATCCATTTTTACTGGAAGCAATCTGTGCATGAATTAAATTGATAAAACTGTAAATTATGAATACCTAATTTAATTTTTCACTAAAAAATGAAATGTAGCCTTCAGCATGTAGCATCAAGAACATATTTAACAGCAAATAAAGTAGAAAGAGAAAAGCAATAAATACAGAGACACATAAAAAAGAAAAAGGGAAACTAAAGTGATTTATTCAACAAAAATAAAGCTTTTTTATAGTGATAGAAACAAATCAAAGGGAAGAAGGCAGCCATATAACTGGTATATGTGCAGCTACAAACTGTTGCCAAAATCACAGCCCAGAGGTTTGGAACTTCCAGAGGTGAGTCTCTATCAGATACAGTAAATGAGAGAGAACAGATGAGAAGCTTGGTCCCTTCACTAAACTGAAATAAAAAGAAGGGGAATGAAGAAAACTGCTGTACCAAGGGAATTCCATCTTCCATCTTCCTAATAAAAAGTTTCCAAAAGCTCAGCAACAGCATTCTGATTCAGATGAAGCTTCTAGAGCAAAATGTCCTTTCATTCTTCTCTATATAGAGGCTAATTATTTCCTAGTATATAATTCTTGATACTGTATATACAGGTAGTCCTCAACCTATGGCCACAATTGAGCTCAAAATTTATGTTACTAAGTGAGACATTTGTTAAGTGAGTTTTGCCCCATTTCATGACTTTTCTTACCAGTTAAGTGAATCAATGCAATTGTTAAATTAGTAACCCAATTGCTAAGTGAATCTGGTTTCCCCATTGACTTTGCTTGTAAGAAGGTTGCAAAAGGTGATCACATGACCCAGGACACAGCAATGGTCATAAGTATGAACCAGTTGCCAAGCATCCCAATTTTGATCAGGTGACCATGGGGATGCTGCAATGGTCATAAGTGTGAAAAAGTGTGTTGTAAGTAAGCCAAGAATTTTAGGTGTTAAAATACATCCAAAAAATCTGCAGGTGGGCTTACCCTTTAGTATACTTTTTTTAAAACAATACAGGTAATTCTTGACTTGATCATTTAGCATCCATTCAAGGTTACAAGGGCAGTGAAAAAAGTGACTAAAGACTGCTCTTTGCACTTACAATCTTTGCAGCCTCCCTACGGGCTTGTGATCAAAATTTGGGTGCTTGGCAACCGGCATGTATTCAAGATAGTTGCAGCATCTCAGGTCATGTGATCGCCATTTGTACTCTTCTAGCCTGTTTTTCATAAACAAAGTCAATGGGAGAGCTGGATTTGCTTAATGATTGTTTGTTTCATATCACAATGGCAGTGATTCACTTAACAACTGTGGCAAAAAAAGGGGTGTAGAATTGAGCGTAACTCATTTAAAACCACTTTGCTTAGCAACACAAATTCTGGGTCTACAAATTAAGGACTACCTATATTCCAAAAGTATACTATCATACTTTTTTTAAAAAAATGCCATGAAAAATGGATTATCCATGAATTATTCACAAAGAAGTAACTATGAAAATTTAAATTACAAAAATTTCAAGGGTCAGCTTATTTGTGGATGGTACATTTGATAGAGTACTTTGGTTAAAAATTTAAGGATCAGCTTTTGTACAGATGGGCTTGTATGAGTATATATAGTATATGAAATTAAAACATGTGACCCAGAAACTCAAATTTAAAATAATGTTCTTGTGATGTTAATAGCTTTACCTAAGAAAAAATTATCCCTAGCCCAGTACTTTAACTAGACCAATTTTTCATCGTATACTTAATTAATTAATCCCTGTGATTTAATGAAAAATAAAGATCAAGACAATATTTTATATCCTTATACTGTTAATGTAGCCCCTAATGTCATCATTAGTAATCACATACAATTTAGGAATTCAGGATAAATTTTGATCCACAGCAAAAAAAAAAAAAAACGTTGGAGAAGTCTGAAAGCTACTTCAGAAAACTCTTGTTAAGTAATGTTCACATTTTGTTGCAAACTAAAGACAAGTCATTACTGGATGCTACCTAATCTGAATTCATCAGTGATATCATGTAAACATCTGATATTATTAGAAGCTTGTTGAATCCTGAGTGAATGCACAATAATCAGAAGAACAATCTATAGACTGTAGTCAGAGTAGCTATTAACAAGTTGGATCTACATTAATCAAAGAGGTAAGGATTATAATTCTAAATATGAATATAACAATTTTTACATTTCCAAAACGGAATAATACAATTGTACCTTCTCTTTGTCCAGTGTTTTTTCAAGTCAAGTGGTACCTATGTTGATTATTAACATCAGAATCAATATAAGTCTTAAATATGAGAACGAAGCACGCATGGGAATTTGGTTTTAGTATTTACTACACATAAGTATACTTTACAAAAAGCATAAACACAAGGAAATATGCTCTGCTTGTTTTCATTTTTCCCCACTATTTCATGCTAAGACAAAATTTAGTTGTCATAGTTGTGATATAGCATTTTACCAACCAACTGTACTAACCAACTGTGGCTAAATTCAGAAATCATCAGTCAAGAAATCATGGAATGCTAATAATCTTTGAGTTATGAACACTCAATCAGTGACTGTTTAAAATTCAAGAAGACTTAATGGTGGGGGGGACTTACAGTGGTATGTAGTTGCAGCTATTGCAGAATTCCCACATTATGTGATTGTGATCTGGGCGCTCAGATATCCAGTTCATGATTGCAACTTTGCAGCAAGCCATGGTCACGTGATCACCATTTGTAACATCTGCAGCTTGCCACAAGTAAGGTCAATGGTGAAACAAGCAGGGAAGGTTGCAAGTTTTCCTGTAAATTGACCTGCTGGTTTTTCTCCCAGGGAGCTCCATTATGGAATATGAGATCTCGAGGGTCTCATATTTTATTGTACCCCACATCCCTGGCTTATCTGCCATGGAGCTGTGGTTAGAATGCAGGCTAATTCTGCCCACAGCTAGGAGTTCAATCCTCGGCAGTTCAAAGTTGACTCAGCCTTCCATCTTTCTGAGGTTGGTAAAAGGAGGCCCCAGATTGTTGGGAGCAATATGTTGACTCTGTTAAACACTTAGAGATATCTATAAACAGGGGTGGGCTTCAAATAATTTAACAACCAGTTTTCTGCCCAGTTGCTGGGAGGGCGTGGCCTAGTCGGCCTCCTGCACCACCCTGGGAGCAAAAATGGGCCGCAGGAGGCCTGTTTTCACCTTCCTCGGGCTCCGGAGGTTTTCCTCAAGCCTCCGGGAGGCCTGTTCTTTGCCCTCCCTGAGCCTCTGCATGGGTCCTGCACTTACCTGAGATCCAAACGGGGCATGGGCTCCTGGGAGGGGAGGGAAGGGTGGGCGGGGCCAGCCAGTCATCAGAATTATCTGTTCACCGAACCAGATGCAAAATAAACATCTGTTTCTGCTGAACCAGCGCAAATCGGCTGAAGCCCACCCCTGGATATAAAGTACTATGAAGTGGTATATAAGTCTAAGTGTCAACCCTGAAATGGCCTCTTTCATTCAGTGCTATTGCTATCTGCATTTTTTGAGGCCCCCAGCACTTAGCCTTCTCTCAGAAGTTACTACACTTGATATCATCTCACATCACTTGCAGACCCTTCATCCTTTATAAAATAAATATATGTATTTATCCTTCTATTATCTTATTGGTATTATTATTATGATTATCATTATTCTATTGCTTTGCGTGTACACTTAGAGTTTCTGCACCAGAGACAAATTCCTTGTATATCTAACCACACTTGGCCAAATACATTATTCAATTCAATTCTTCAATTCCCCTCCCACTCTATAGTACCTGGGTGTGCCAGCCACCCCACCTCCCTGCAGCACCTAAACACACCCATGCACTCTTTGCTTGGGATTCCCACTTCTTCTTGCTTAACTACTTAGTCTTGGAATTATGGTGGTAAAGTGGCTGCAGTGCTTAACAATGTAAATTAGTGTTATAAATGCTGTCATAACCCAAGAACTACCTTTATGTACAAACAATCAGTCTACCTCACTGTATAAATAGATGACATTCTTACTATGCCCTACAATGCACTGAGAATATTCACTCATGGTTGAGTCAACAGAAAATTTCTAAACATGAAATTCAGAAGGAAATTAAAAGCAGAAGTCGTAGAAATACTCACTTTGTTTGATAATGTTTACAACAAAAAACTCTTGGGTAATAAAACAGGGATTTCTACATTTAAGATTAATTTGCAAGGAAACATTTATTATCTCACCCTAATACTTATATTTAAATTTGAGGATCAGGGTGTCTAGAATAATATTTCATCTATGATAGGTTACAGAAAGTTTATGCCTTAATAATTTTCACAAAGATATCCCTGGATAAAATAAAACAGGTTAAAGTAATTAATCAGATTTTATAGGTACTATCTTATTTTATATTTTCATTAAGCCCTAACCTGATAGTGCTAACAGTACAGATATGCAATTTTAAATGTCTATTCAGTGGTAAATTGCCAATGGTAAACGCAAAAAGAAAAAAATACAGATTGTACTAGCTTCAACTCACAGAACTACAGTATCTACAGTATAATGCTGCATATGCTTTGAGATCCAATGGGACTTTACTGCACACATTCAATTAATTCAGTACATTCATAATCAAGTTTCAAGAGTGTATTGAAGCAATAAATTTGTAATTTCTTCATTTTTAAAATACTAAGTGATTCAGTTTGGCATGCACACTGATGTCTTTACAGTTTGTGATTTTTGTTCTCCTAGACACTTTAAACATTTTAAAAGATATATTATATAATTACATACAATCTTTGAAAGTGGAGGAAGAACAGAACACCCGACTTTCATGTTTACAAAGATGAAATTTATGAAAATAATTTAAAAATAATTATATCACTTCATGAACCTGACAGATAAAAAATACATATCATTTTAATAAGAGAAGCAAAATTTAAAATATTGCTAACAGTAAATGAAAAAAATGATAGATAAGAAAAATTTAGAATAAGAAATTAACATAAAGGAACTAGCAGTGTTATTCCATATAATATTCCAGAAATTACAGTAATTTAAGTTCTTCATAAGTATGAACAAAGAATGAAGGCAGATTGGTATTCATTTGACAAGTTCTGGGTGATTTGTAGTACATTAGCAAGGATATCCAACTTCAGATAGCATTAATAATGGAATATTTCCAGAATCTATACAGTACTGTATACTACTGATAAAAATAAGACTGTTAAACCAGGAATGTGCAATTATGTTCAGGGTGGTGAGCTTCACTCAAGTCTTATAAACAGTAAATACTTACTTAAACTGTTTTTGAAATAAACTATGTGGGTTAGGATTCTTTACATTTGTTTACATATTTAACAATGTTCATAACCCATACCAATCCTAAAAAACTCTGTGTGACTATCAGCAATCACTGCTTTAAATTGGGTCCAAAAGCCTGCTGATATTCTACACTGTAACTTTATTAAATGCATTATTCTACATAGCACGTTCATTTAGCTATTAAATTATGTACCACAAGTAGATTCCATATTCTCTACAATGGCAGCCCCATCTAGAACAGTATTTAATCAGATAAAGTGGTACTGTGATGAAAGCATCCTAATCCAGATAGGATAGTAAATGGCATACTACTTCAAACTGGAGAAACGTTGACTATATAGTTGTTTTCTTTTAAAATACCACATTATAGTTTTCCTAATTAAATAGTTTATTAAATAATATATGTTTATACCACATTTTAGTTTAGTTTTATGTTGCTTGAGGAATCTTGGGGTTGTAAAAAGTAAATGATTTTACAAGCTCATCATTTTAATATAGAACAGATTATTAAACGCAATACTAATGCTTATTATATATAAAGTTGATTGCATTAGAATGAAAAGTTATATTCCCAATCCTGTATATATATTACACTTTAAACAATATTATACAAAATAATTAAATCCTGGAAGTACTTCACACATAACAATGAAACAAAATTAAAATATGTTTGCAGTAATTTTTATGCTACTTTTAAAAATATTATGGTTATGTTCTGAATCATTTCCTAACTACATAGTGTTACTCTCTTAATAGGGAGATTAGTTTATCCATTCCATTCATGAATATGTGCAGAAGATAGAAAAGAATTAAAAGTACTGACAGGTGCCCCAAAAGGCCTAATAGGTTTTACAATACTTTTGTAACTTCTACTTCTCTCTTTTGCATGCAATTTAATCATTTCTTTTAAAAAATTGTGTCAAGTTAATATGTATAACATCACTCTCCACAGAGTTGGATGTTAGTCAACAATACACAAATCAAAGACTATTCATCTAAAAACAGGATTTGAAAACAGGAAAAACCAAGAAAAGTGTTTCCTGTATCGTATGCGACTGTGTTGATTGCCACAATCTTAAAAAGCTGCCTCTGCCCTACCAACTGGAGCAACCTATTACGGAATTCTGATAGCTCAAGGAGAGGATGAAAACTGGGGGAAAAAATAAGCTCCCATTGTGGCCAAAACAAAGCAGCGGCTGTGTTCAGCATCCTCCCCGAGAGCACCCTTCGCTTTCCGCACCAAGCAGGGAAAGCCCCCATAACTTCCCCACCATCTGTCACTTTCCTCTTGGGCAGCCCGAGGGAGGGTGGATCGCTGCTCAAAAGAAGTTCGCGCTCCGTTATGTTAAATGGGGCCGCCCTTGGCGGGGGTCAACGCAGCGCACACAAGCCACTTCTGAAGCTTCTCCCGTTCGGGTGGCTGTGTGTATGTGGGCTTGCGTGTGTGTTTCTCCTCTCTCTGTGTTTTCTCTCTCTCTGTGTGTTTCTCTTTGTGTGTTTTTTCTCTCTCCCTCTCTGTGTGTTTCTCCTCTGTGTGTGTGTGTGTTTCTCCTCTCTGTGTGTTTCTCCTCTCTGTCTCTCTGTTTCTCCCCTCTCTGTGTGTTTTTTCTATCTTCCTCTCTGTGTGTTTCTCCTCTCTCTGTTCTCCTGTGTGTGTTTTCTCTCTCTCTCTCTCTCTCTGTGTTTCTTCTCTCTCTTTCTTTCCCACTCCCTCCCCCCTCTCTCTGTGCGTGTATGTGTGTGTATGTCCATCCGCGTAAGAGAGACCGAGGGAAAGGGATGTGCGGGAGAGAAACTGCGCGTTATCTGCCCGGGGGCCCTAAGGGGGAAAAGCACCATCTACAGTAGTCCCCGCTCCTCCCTTCTTCCAGGGCATCCAAACGACGCCATGCATCCGGCGGCAGCAAATCCCCGGGTCCGTCCAAGCTGCTGCGCTTCCAGCGACTGCGGGGCTGAGTTAACTCACCGGAGAGCTCGTCCGGTTCCAGGCCAGTCTCGGTGTCCAACCCACAGATCACGAAGTAATCAGCGAACCGTCCGGGGGCAGACGGAGAGGAGCTGCCGCCGCCGCCGACCCCGTCGCTTCCTCCCCCTCCTCCGCTCATGCTGGAGAAGCCCCCGCGAGGCGGGACGGCTCAAGTCGTCCGGCGGGGAAAGAAGGGATTAGGGGACGCCGCCGCCGCCGTGGCGCTGGCTCCGTCGGCTGTGCCTGCTTCAGCGGCCCTCGCTTCTGCCGCCGGCGCTGCTGCCTCCATGACGGAGCGGCTAGAGCCGCGCGCCGGGCTCGGAAGCAGGCCCGACAGACCAGCGGCCAAACACGCATAACAGGACGCTCCCTCGCCGCCGCCGCGCCCCCCCCCCCCCCCGCGCTCTCCCTCCCTCCCTCCCTGCCCAGATGTTTCGAGGAGGGGGGGGTTAGGAATGGAAGCAAGAACCGCAATGCTGCACATGTGCAGTGAGCAAAAAGGATGACGTGATCCTTTGCGGGTGGATATCTGCGGGGTGGAGCGATGTGCGAGGAGATCAAGGCCGCTCCTCTGTCGGTTCTTTCTTCGGTACCCAGAGGGTAGTTTTCCCGTCAAGAGGTGTTTCCATCTTTCTTTTGTGGAAACGTTCCCTGATTACTATTTCTTTGCGCCCTTCTATTTCCTCATGTTTTCGGTTCATCCCCCCTTTTTTTCCTTTATTGGTAGGACAGCCCCCCTTTACACCGTAATTGCATCGCTCCATTCCCCCTCCCCCCCCTTTTAACTTTCCTTCCGAGTACATGATGAGTTCCACTCAGAGTTTGATTAACTCTATTTATGGCAACCTCTCCGTGAGACATGCAACACTCCCAATTCTCTAGAGAATGACAGCTTCATATCGAGGGCACTGTTCTATTTAAAATTATCCTTCATGGACTCATCTTCTTGCCGCTTTTAACCACCTTCCTAGTTCTCACTTTCAATCATTGTCAAATTATTATTATTGCCACATCATTGCCTCGAGCTGGGAACCTATGAGATCCTTTGCAAGAAGAGGAATAGTGAGGAGCACAAAATCCAATAAATACTACTGGCCAGCTTTGTATGTATGGGCTTCAACCAATGCCTGGGATGCATATCACCAAGCAATAACCCTGAAAGTGATCACATGCATACATTTATGATTCAAGAGTTATCTCTCACTATGCTCTGAACCACTGCCTTTTAATCCTAAAAATGGAAGTGTGTTTTTTAAATATAAGTCCTCAAGGTCCATAACCAATTTTTTTATAGATTTGTTACCAGTATTGCTTCTGAGTTTTGTTTCCTATATTTTAAACAGAATCTCCTTTTTCCTTGAAATGTTTTCCTTTTCTTAAACATTTAAAAGACAAATATATTTGTTCCACAATCCTCTTATAGGGAGATAATTGTGCTTTTTATTCCATTTTCTATCTTAACTCTGTTGTGCTTTCACTCGAATTTGTGCCATGTTTTCCAAATTACCTGAAATTTGCAGAATATTTGTCTGCCTTTTATTCTTTCAGCTCTGTGATTTAGAATATCAGCCATTGAGGGAAACATATACTAAATTATATACTAAATACTAAATTGTACTCATAAACATACAATAATCTCATCTTACTTATTTATTTATTTATTTAAATTTTTATACCGCCCCTTCTCCCAAAAAGGGACTCGGGGCGGTGTACAGCCTACTAAAAAACGAACAGTATGTACAATTAAAAACAAATTAAATAGCATTGATCCGGCCAAAATCCCATCAGATATAAAATTACCAAAATTTAAAATTCAAGGATTATAATTAAAAATTTAAAAATTTAAAACCGAATTAATTTAAAACCCCACAAACCATTTACTGGGCCAGGCCGGCCTGTTGGAAAAACAGGGTCTTTACTGTGCACCGGAAGGTCTGGATGTCGGTAATGGCCCGTATCTCCGGGGGCAGATCATTCCACAGGGAGGGGCCCCCACAGAAAAGGTCAGCACCCTCGGGGTCGCCAGCCGGCAACGATCAGGCGGCGGAACCCCGAGGAGGGCAACCCTGTGGGAGCGTACTGGGCGGCGGGAGGCTGTTGATGGCAGCAGGCGGTCCCGTAAGTACCCAGGCCCCAAGCCATGGAACACTTTAAATACAATCAGTACCACCTTGAATTGGATCCGGAAGGCCACAGGAAGCCAGTGCAGCCTATGGAGAAGTGGTGTTACATGGGAGCTCCGAGGGGCTCCCAAGATCACCCGCGCGGCTGCATTCTGAACCAACTGCAGCCTCCGGACACTCTTCAAGGGGAGCCCCATGTAGATAGCGTTGCAATAATCCAAGCGGGAGATGACGAGGGCGGAGGTGACTGTGCGAAGTGC
Source organism: Bungarus multicinctus (assembly GCA_023653725.1). Taxonomy (NCBI): domain Eukaryota; kingdom Metazoa; phylum Chordata; class Lepidosauria; order Squamata; family Elapidae; genus Bungarus; species Bungarus multicinctus. The sequence continues at coordinate 74,735,275 of CM042838.1, forward strand.
GTCCAGATCCAGAAAGGGCCGGAACTGGTAAATCAGACGAATCTGACAAAAGGACCCCCTGGCGACGGCTGTGATATGGTCTTCTAAAGACAGCCGTACGTCCAGGAGGACACCCAGATTGCGAGCCCTTTCCACGGGGGTCAAAATTTCTCCCCCCCACGGCCAGCAAAGGAACAAGCTGGCTGTATCTGGGCGCAGGAAACCACAGCCACTCGGTTTTGGTCGGGTTGAGACAAAGCCTGTTAAGACCCATCCAACTCCGCACGGCTTCCAGGCACCGGGTCATCACTTCAACGGCTTCGTTGGGGTGGCCCGGGGTAGAAATGTACAGCTGAGTGTCATCAGCGTACTGATGGAACTCTACCCCGAAACCACGGATGATCTCACCCAGCGGCTTCACATAAATGTTGAACAGCAGGGGCGAGAGCACCGACCCCTGAGGCACCCCACACAGTAGGGGCCTCGGGGTCGACCTCTGCCCCCACCGTCAACACAAATTGCGAACGGTCAGAGAGGAAGGAGGAGAACCACCGTAAAACGGTGCCTCCCACTCCCAACCCCCCCAACCGCTGCAACAAGATACTGTGGTCGACAGTATCCAAAGCCACTGAGAGGTCTAACAGGACCAAGACAGAAGAACAACCCCTGTCCCGGGCCCTCCAGAGATCATCCACCAACGCGACCAACGCCATCTTCGTGCTGTGCCCGGGCCTGAAACCCGATTGGAGGGGGTCTAGGTATACCGCTTCATCCAGGTACTGAGGGAGCTGACGTGCCACCACGCTCTCAACAACCTTCGCAACAAAGTGAAGGTTGGAGACCGGACAATAATTTGATAATAATGCTGGATCCAGGGACGGTTTCTTGAGGAGGGGCCGCACCACCGCCTCTTTCAAGGCGGCGGGTAAAAGCCCCTCTCTCAAGGAAGCATTGATAATTCCTTGGAACCAGCCTCGTGTCACTTCCCGAGTGGCCAAGACCAGCCAGGAGGGGCACGGGTCCAATAAACAAGTGGTGGCATTAAGCCCCCCGAGTATCCTGTCCACGTCCTCCAGAGTAACAGGATCGAACTCATCCCAAATGACCTCCCCGAAATCCACCCCCGTCCCCCCGCCCGGAGATGCCCAGAGTCCAACTCATCCCGGATCTGAGTGATTTTGTCCTGCAGAAACCTAGAAAAATCCTCAGCCCGTCCCTGCAAGGGATCCTCCCGCGCCCCCACCTCCAGAAGGGAGTGGGTCACCCTGAACAGGGCGGCCAGGCGGTTTTCCGCGGACGCAATAAGGGTGGAGAAGTAAGACCTCGCCATCCTTATCGCCACTAAATACGTCTTAATATAAGATCGTAATAGTGTTCGGTCAGACCCAGAGCGGCTGGCCCTCCAACTACTCTCTAGGCGTCTTTTCCGGCACTTCATCTCCCTTAGCTCCTCAGAAAACCAAGGAGCCACCTGGGATCGGCACCGGGTCAGAGGCCGCAAGGGCACAACCCGGTCAAGGGCCCCAGTGGCCACCCTATCCCAGGCAGCGACCAAGTCCTCGACCGAGTTGTGTGTGTGAGCATCGGGAAACGGCCCAAGCTTCATCAGGAACCTATCTGGGTCCATCAGGCGCCTGGGGCGGTACCATTTTATCGGCCCCGCCTCCCTGCGGCCAGGGGGTGCAGAATGGAAGTCGAGTCTCAGGAGCGAATGATCAGTCCATGACAGGGGTTCCACAACTACGTCCCCTATACCAAGATCATTCTGCCACTGATCAGAGACAAAAACCAGATCCAGGGTGTGACCCCCCAAGTGAATAGGATCCCGAATTAGTTGGGTCAGGCCCATGGCTGTCATGGAAGCCATGAACTCCTGAGCAATCCCCGAGGCCCCACCGGCAGATGGCAGGTTGAAATCCCCCATGACCATAAGCCTGGGGATCCCAACCGCCAAGCCGGCTATGACCTCAAGGAACTCAGACAGGGCCGATGTCACATAGCAGGGAGCCAGGTATGTGACCAACAAGCCCACCTGAACCCTGGGACCGAACTTCACAAAAAGGGACTCACATCCGGTCATCTGAGAAACAGTGGATTCCCTAGGACACAGATCCTCCTTAATAACCACCGCAACCCCCCTCCCCTCCCCTGGGCCCTTGTCCGATGAAAAGCCCGAAACCTGGCTGGGCACATCTCCACCAGAGGAACTCCCCCCTCTTGGCCCAGCCAGGTCTCGGTAATACCCACCAGGTCCGCTCCCCCCTCACAGATCAAATCATAAATGAGAAGGGCCTTGTTAATAACGGACCTGGCATTACACAACATCAGCCGAAGGCCCAGGGCCCGATCGCTCGGACCACCCGGGGAACGGGACATGACAAGGGGGTCGGAGCGTGCCACCGCAGACAAACAGCGGGGGTGCGCTCCCAGAATATGGCCCCCTATAACCGCCAAATCTGCCTCTCCCGCTCACCGTACTAATAGCTTTTATTTCACCCTCCCCGGAACAGCCCCCCATCCTCAACACGGCCCTACCCGACCCCAGCACCTCCCGGCAGCGCTCAACCCGCGGCCTGGCCCCAGCCCCAGTCCCAGGTGGGTTGTCCCCCAACCCCCGCACGGCCACCCCTAACCCCAATAAAAATCTAGATAAAAATTTACAACAACCCTCCCTCAAGCGCTTCTTGCGGCCACACCATCTCTCCGGATCCCAGGATCCGTCCTTGAGGAAAGTCTTGGAAAGTTTACTTTGAACCTTCTTACCAAAAGTGCAAAATTTTTGAGAATATTGTTGAAAGAAATATCCTTCTGGTTCAGTTCCAAGTGGGGAAAAAGACACTGGAAACATGGAGGCTATTTGGAAAGATGGTTTAATGGTGGACAGCAGGACCACATGGCTTGGAGCTCCAAAGTGAGAAAGATGATCACATGCTTCAAGGTGAGAAGAGAAGGGAAGAAAGGCGACCAAGATGCTGAGAAACCCTGATATTATCTCTGTTGGGCCCCACCTTAGTGTTTCCTGTTCCTGTGCAAGAAATGAATCCCATTGGCTGTCAGACTTCCAGGGGCGGGGGTCTTAACGTAGGCTTGGTCTGGACCACATGGCTTCACCTGAGTGCTGGCTAATGCAATCTTCCCAGAACATGTGGTGAGATGGGTAATCCTATCATTTCCTGAGGGCCATCCTTAATCCCATCACCCTGGAGCTGAAAGGGAGGGGCAGGGAACTGCAGGTAGCTGCTTTGTCTTTACAACGTATTTCTCCTTTTCTCATCCAAGGAGATATAATATTCTGCTTTTTAAATATTTCCTAGGCTATTTCAATTTTCTAGGAGAGGGGTGGGTGCTAACTTCCCACAATCCCTCATTTAAAAAAAAAACATGAGAGTTTTGACAAAAGATTAAAAGGTGATCACATCAGGGAGACTTGATGGGTGCTTTTAATTTTTTTCTGATGCAAAGGAAAGGCATTGAAAAAGAGGCAACAGAAAAGGATTCCTTCAGTGGCTCCCAAAAGCTTTCAACCATGACAGTCTGGGAAAACTTCTGTTGTTTTTTTTTAGCTGTATCCAATTTTTCTTGCCAAATAATTTTCAGATGTTTGATGTACTTTTTGTGAGCTTACAGTCAGGTTGTAAGTACAAGCCTCTATAGTCTTTACAACCTTTAAATTACAGGCTGCCCATATCCAAGGTTAGGGTTACTACTTGCCTAGTTCTTATCTTCCAGGGTTTATGAGGCCAAATTGAGGTTAGCCAGTGTGCAAACCAGGCTATTTAGTATTTTTAAAGTTACACACAATGAGCCCTGGGACATCTACTCATGAGACCACCGGTGCAACATATCCTGCTTTACTGGGCAACTGGGCAGCATCATTTGTGAGTCACGGTCAGGACTTGGGGTTTGGAGATCCGTTTTCTGCTATCTCTTCAGAAATTGCCTGAGGGAGATGCTGCCTCCCCCTTGGGATTAACAGGGCAATATGACTGCTTGGGCTTTAGTGCCACAGAGCAGCAAACAAAAACAAAACAAAAAACACATTAAAATGAAGCTAGGAACAGCTTTGTGTGGAGGTAGGTGAAAGGGGTTAGCCTCTATCTAATTCCAAATGGTGTGTCTCTGTATATGTGCCTGTGTATGCAGCTAGTTTTACAATACAGATAATACAAACGTGGACAATTTTCCCTCCCACCAAACAGAAGTACAAGGTGTTCAGAATTTGCTGGGCCAGCCACTCTCAAATACAACCCTTACATGAGTACATCAAACTGGTTACAATACAAATGATACAAGAAAGAAAACATTACAATGGATTTAACATTACAATGAATTTCCACCCTCCCCCCATAATCTTTCAAATTGTCTTCTGGGGATTGAAAAGAGTCTTTTAGTATCTATCTCAGAGTCCTTTCCTTCAGGTCTCTGGATGGCATAGGCTTGGTCTGGTGGTATGGGTGGTCAGTCAGTCATGGGAAGGTCTGCCCACTCTGGTTGCAGTAATGACTTTCAGTGGAGGCTGGATCCAAACCCAATTCCTGGCTCCCATGGATGGAATGTCTCTAGGGGGCAGCATCTGCTTCTACATGTGGCAGGCCTGGAAGACACAGAAAAAGGGTCCCCTCCCCGTTTGCTGGTAATTCTACCAGGAAAGGCATTGTAAAGATTTTTAGAGATTTTTTGGGGGGGGGGGGGTAGATAGCATGCAGGCATGGTTTGAGGATGAAAAAAAGTAACATATCAGTATTGCAGTTACTAAACAGATAAATCAGTTTCAACAAAATGGAGACACAACAGATGAGAAAGGAAAAAACTGGATTCACAAGCTTCAGGAAAAAGATGATCAGATAAAATCATTTAAACACACAGTAAATGCAAGGATGAAACGTTTCTTGTAAATTTATTTATTTATTTATTTATTTATTTATTTATATTCAAATTTGTATACCGACCCCTCTCCATAAGGACTCGGGGCGGTGCACAGCCAGATAAAAACATATAAATACAAATACAATAATTTAAAATAAAAGGATTAAATAGATTGGCATTAAGAATTAAAAGTCGGGAATTAAGAAAGTTAAAAACCATATAAAAACCGAATTTAAAACCATTACACATAACTCTAGGCCAGACCGGCTAGATGGAATAGGTGGTTTTTTAGTGCGCGCCGGAAGGTCAATAGGTCGGGGATGGTCCTCATCTCCGGGGGCAATTCGTTCCAGAGGGAGGGAGCTCCCAAAGAGAAGGCCTGAACCCTCGGGGTCGCCAACCATCCAGCCGGCGGCACCCCGAGGAGGCCCGTTCTATGAGAGCGCACTGGTCAGCGAGAGACTGACGGTGGCAGTAGGCGGTCCCGTAAATACCCAGGTCCCAAGCCATGGAGCGCTTTAAAGGTGGTCACCAACACCTTGAATTGCACCCGGAAGGCCACCGGGAGCCAATGCAGCTCACGCAAAAGTGGTGTAACATGGGAGCTCCGAGGAGCCCCCAAAACCACCTGCGCAGCCGCATTCTGCACCAGCTGAAGCCTCCGGTTGCTCTTCAAGGGCAGCCCCATGTAGAGAACATTGGCATAATCCAGATGGGAGATGATGAAGGCGGATGTGACCGTGCGAAGTGTGTCCCGATCCAGAAAGGGCCGCAACTGGTAAATCCTATGGACCTGATAAAAAGCCCCCCTGGTGATGGCTGCTATATGATCTTCTAACGACAGCCGTACATCCAGGAGGACACCTAAATTGCGTGCCCTCTCCGTGGGGGTCAGAATTTCCCCCCCCACGGCCAGCGAAGGAGTAAGCTGGCTGTATCGGGTCGCCGGAAAGCACAGCCACTCAGTCTTGGCCGGGTTGAACTGAAGCCTGTTTCGTCCCATCCAATCCTGCACAGCCTCCAGGCACTGGGTCATCACTTCCACAGCTTCGTTAGGGTGGCCCGGGGTAGAAAAGTACAATTGAGTATCATCAGTGTACTGATGGAATTCTACCCCAAAGCCACGGATGATCTCACCCAGCAGCTTCACATAAATGTTGAACAGGAAGGGCGAGAGCACTGATCCCTGAGGTACCCCACAGATCAGGGGCCTCGAGGTCGATCTCTGCCCCCCTGCCAACACAAATTGCAAGTGGTCAGAGAGGAAGGAGGAGAACCACCGTAACACGGTGCCTCCCACTCCCAACCCCTCCAGCCGCCGCAATAAGATACTGTGGTTGACAGTATCAAAAGCCGCTGAGAGATCTAATAGGACCAGGACAGAGGAAAACCCCGTCACGGGCCCTCCAGAGATCATCAACTTACGCGACCAATGCCGTTTCTGTGCTGTGCCCGGGCCTGAAGCCTGATTGGCATGGATCCAAATAGGATGATTCCTCCAGGTGCCGGGGGATGTGCCACCACACTCTCAACAGCCTTCGCCATAAAGCGAAGGTTGGAGACCGGACAATAATTAGACAATAAGGTCGGATCCAGGTTTCTTGAGGAGGGGTCTCACCACCGCTTCTTTCAAGGCAGGAAGTAAGAACCCCTCACTCAAGGAAGCATTTATAATACCCTGGAACCAACCACGTGACACCTCCCAGGCGGCCAAAACCAGCCAGGAGAGACACGGATGAACTTAGAACATTCGCTAATAACCTTGGGTTTTTCTTAAAAGCACAGAGAGGAAAGAAAATTGAACCTGTTCCTCATCCAGTCTAGTTGGCCAGACCAGACTGGGAGAAGACAATTTCTCTCAGTGTTTTTAATTCTTAACAATTTAAAATTAATATCTGAAGGGGTCAGAGACATTTAACAGTTGCAACAGTTACCTTGAGGACACACAAAGACTTAGACATACACATGTGCGCGTGCACACACACAGAAACAAGGACGCAGAGAGGAAAACAAAAGAGATTTATACACACACTGATCATTCCCACAATAAATCTCAGTTAAATTGGGGAAGGCATAAATCTTAAGGAACAAACCACATGGTTGCATAGAAGACCAAGAAAGAGACACAGAAAGAAAGAAATCCCATGTGATCCTGTTTATATATTGCCCTTTTGTTTCATTTTTCTTTTTCTTTTTTTTCTTTTAAGTACCTTTATTTAGCCACATTGGTCTTCCTGTATCCCTCAGCAAAGCCCATTCTCTACATATACATTTTGCTTTTTTTTTTTTCCTCATCCCAGCTAGGGTCGACATCTGCTGCTCATTCCAAGCCTCCAACAACTCTCCCAGGGGTGTTCCACTCAGGACCCTCGAATTACCGCTTCCCATATTTCCCCTTCCAATGTGGTGTTCTCACACTTTGGCTTAGTTGGATCAACAGGCTATCAGTTTGCAGAAAGAAAAAGGTGTCTGGGGGAGACTTTGGTTCCCTATTCAAAGTATGCGTACTCCCCTCAGAGGGAACTCTCAGGCCACGGTTTTTGGACTGGGGGCAAAACAACAATCTGTCAGAATTTACCTTACCATCCCCAAAAAAGACAGTCCGGGAGGACTTGCTGTCCCCACCAACAAGTACTGGCGCTCCTTCATCAGGCCTAGGTTTTCAGATTTGGAAGAGCTCAAATCCAGGAGGACTTGCTGCTCTTTGCAGGCAAGTACTGGTCCTCCTCTTACTTCACAACTTCACAACTTTCTAATTATCTAAATTCACAATTACCTAAAATCCTGGGGTTTGCTTTTGGGATACACTGGACAAAAAAACCCAAAATTTTCTTCCGTCCCTTCAATCATAACCCGCTTGACTTTTCCTCTTATATACAGAAGGTCCCACTCTCTGATGGACCCCCTTAGAAGCCAAACAAAGAAATGAGATCCAGCTGTTGTTCAAGGGTGAAGCCACTCACTCACACACACTCTTCCTCCTCTAACAAAAGGTCCGATACTGTGAAAATGTTAAACGTAACTTTTTTTTTTAAATACACATAAGCCAGGAGATGGGAAAGGATAAAAATAATAATTCAAGATTGTTATGAAAAGCTGTATGAGCAAGAAAAGTTTCAGAAGAGAAAATTAAACAATATTTGGAAAAAAGTGGAATTACCTAAAGTACCAGAAAAAGTAAAAACTATATTAAATGAACAAATATCAATGATGGAGTTATCAAAAGTGATCAAGAGACAAAAGAATAAAAAAACACCAGGGCCAGATGGGCTGCAGGCAGAATTTTACAAATGTTTACAAGATACTTTAGGCCCATTAATGTTGGAAGTCCATAATGAAATATTGATGCAAAGATACCAAATTCGTGGATGAAAGCAAATATTACTTTGACTCCAAAAGATTCAGATTTAATGCAGATAAAAAAACTATAGACTCATATCTTTATTGAACACTGACTATAAAATATATGCTTCAATAATGGCAGAGAGTAAAAAAGTTTCTAAATGAATTTATATATTCAGATCCAAATGGCTTTTTGCCTAAGAGACAGATTAAAATAATATGAGAATAACTTTAACTTCAAGGGTAATTTGCCATAAACAAATGGCAAAGGTGAAAAAAAATGGAAATAGGACAGTTTTAATATAAAAAGGCACAAGAAAAGGATGTCCATTATCTCCTTTACTATTCATATTGATATTGCTAAATAGAAATATTAGACAAGAGATAGAAATTAAAGCTATGGAAATAAAAAGGGAACAATATAAATTATAGGCATTTATAGAAGATTTGCTCTTTATCTTGGAAGACCCACAAGTAAATGGACTCAAACTAATTAGGAAAATAGAAGAGTACGGTAAAATTACAGGACTGAAAATAAATAAAGAAAAATAATCAAAATAATTGTTTAGAGACATATAGAAAAAGAACTAATGAGGAAAATAGGTATATAGGTAGTAAAGAAAGTTATTATAAATTGGCGCAACCAATTAAAACAAATTTGGTTAAGTGGAAAATCTACAACTATCATTGATGGAAAGAGTAGCCACCATAAAATTGAATATCCTGCCAAGATTACTATATTTATTTCAAGCAATATCAAAAAAAAACTGGAGGAAAAAAAATATTTTGAAAAATTAATATTAAAATACACTTGGCAGGGGGAAAAAAGCAAGGATAAACTTGAAAATGTTGCAAGATTCTAAAAATTTTGGCTATTTGATTGAGGTATAACAAAGGGAATGTACTTTACATGTATTGACTGCAGGGACAATAGTATTGCACAACAATGAAAAAGTGAAGAAATCCCAACCGATGAAGATGTGATTAGACTAAGCTAACACTTACAATTAAGCAAAAGGAAGAAACTGGTGTTTTTTTTCTTCTTGAGACTCATCAATGGCTAGCAGACAAAAACAGAGAAAGAAAAGGGAAATATATGAAAGGATCAGTGATATAAAGAAGATACACTAACTTCGCTAAACAAATAGCATGAATATTATTGTTATAAACAGTAATATAATTGATACTAGCTCTCTTGGTAGAAAACACCGAGGAATAAAGATCTCTTTCTCACTCAGGCATACACACATTTCCCATGTTTTTCCATGCTTTAAAATTAAAATTTAGAGGTACTCACCTTCTTTCCAAGCAACCTTTGAGCTCAACACTCAAAACCCCTTTAAAACCTTTTTTTTCCAAATGGCCACGGTCCAGGAAAAACTCACCCAGAGACGCAATGTGTCTGTTTGCTAGCAAGGGAATCTTACCTGGGCCTGGCCCATTGGTTAGGTTAGCTTGGAGTCCCATCTGGGGTGCCAGTTGTTGAAAGAAATATTCTTCTGGGTTCAGTTCCAAATGGGGAAAAAGACACTGGAAACATGGAGGCTGCTTGGAAAGTTTAATGATGTACAGAGCCACATGGCCTGAAGCTACAGAGTGAGAAGGAAAGATGATCACATGCTTCAAGGTGAGAAGAGAAGGGAAGAAAGGCGACCAAGATGCTGAGAGACCTTCTGTTGAGCCCCAACTTAGTGTTTCCTGTTCCTGTGCAAGAAATGAATCCCATTGCCTTTTAAATATTTCCTAGGCTATTTCAATTTTCTAGGAGAGGGGTGGATGCCAGCTTCCCACACATCCATTCATTATCCTTATATATTTGCAAATACAGCAGAACCTCTGGTCACGACCATAATTCGTTCCATAACTTTAATCATAACCCGATTTAGTTGTGATCTGAACCTAATTTTGGAAATTTGGTGCTTATAAAAAAAATGGCACTGAAAAGGAAATCGGCTGCAGAAAAATAATTTGTGAATGTTTTGGTCGGAACCCAATTTGGTCATGGTCAGAAACATTCGTGACCAGAAACTCTACTGTATGTACTTGTACCAATAAAGGAAAATATTTGTAGTAGGGTTTAAAAGAGGAGTCCTTGGTGTTCTCTGAGCTTGTTTGTTTTCTTGCAGATGTTTCATTACCCAAAGTAGGTAACATTAGTGCTAGCAGTCCAATACTGATGATATTACCTAGTTTGGGTAATGAAACATCCGCAAGAAAATGACAAAAAAGAGAGTACTAAGGATCCCTTATATATTTGTTTTGTAATTTGATCCTCATTCATTCACTCTCTCATACTGTTCATTCATTTCTGTATTCTGTATTCAGTTCAGATTCATTTACTGTACTCATTCTTGACCCTTTTTGTTATTTTATCATGTATTTTTCAGACACACAAAAATTTCACTGTTATACAACAAAAATAGGCATGTGTATCTCTTATTGCATTCATTAATAAAACTTGAATTGAAACATAACATTCCATAATTCAAATCTATTCATTTTAGCATACATTTTCTGTAAATCAACGCATGTACAATAAACATTCTCACATTATGTCTCTGAATGACCAAATTCATCAGATAAGTTAACTGTTAAACTGACATCATTACAGAATGTTCTTGCTTTATGGGTTTGCATGACCTTTAGCAGTTTTTTAGAAAGGAAACATGTTTTATTTCAATATTTCAAAGTATGTATATTCTTTTTAGATCTGGTATACCAATGTTTTTACTGCTGTTTTTTATATTCTGTTGTTTTAAATACTGAAGCAACCCTTTGTATTTACTTGATACTATCTACAGATAAACCTTGGAGTAAATCCATTCTTTCAGAAACCTTTCAAAGTTAGACTGGCACTAAACAAGGGGAGAGTTACAACTGGAACAAAAGCTGCAGTTGTCGGTGTCCCCACTGTCATGTGATTGCAATGGGAACATTTGGCAACTAGCTTGATGTTAGGATAGTTGCAGCAACCAGTGTCATGCGATGGCCATTTGTGACTTTCCCTGCCAGCTTTCCACAAGCCAAGTCAATGAGGAAGCTTCCAGATCGTATCACTTCAGTATCTCACTTCAGTATCTCTACCAAAGAGCCCTTGGGTGGCACGGTGAATACAAGCTGTGATGGGTAGGCAGCTGCCCACACAGCCTCATGCTGGGTTGTAGCATTGCCCATTTAGCCCATTTGCAGTCAGTCCACTGCAGCTGCCCAGTTGCCTGTTTACACTCATGGCACAGCACGCACTACTACTCAGGCACCCTTGCACCAGTTGCAGCACTCACCCACACATTTATTTATTTATTTATTTTTCGTATTTTTATACCGCTCCCTCTCCCAAAAAGGGACTTGGGGTGGTGTACAGACTAAACATATAAAAGATACAGTCAAACAGCAATTAAAATCAGAATTAAAATAAATATATGACTGAGTCCCGTCAAATAAAATTAAAACCCTTATTAGAATTTAAAATTTAAAAAATCCCCAAAAAAACCCTTAATTGGCTAGGCCGGCCTGTTTAAAAAGTAAGGTCTTGACTGCACGCCGGAAGGTTAGGATGTCTGACATGGCTCGTATCTCCGGGGGGAGATAATTCCAAAGGGAGGGGGCTCCCACAGAGAAAGCACGTAATCTCGGGGCTGTCAGCCGACAACGATCAGGTGGCAGTACCCCAAGCAGGGCGACCCTGTGGGAGCGTACTGGGCGGCGGGAGGTTGTTGGTGGCAGTTGGCGGTCCCGTAAGTAACCAGGTCCCGAGCCATGGAGCACTTTAAATACTAACAGTACCACCTTGAATCGAATCCGGAAGGCTACAGGAAGCCAGTGCAGTCCGCGGAGAAGTGGTGTTATGTGGGCGTCCCGGGGGGCGCCTATAATCATCCATGCGGCCGCATTCTGGACTAACTGCAACCTCCGGAGACTCTTCAAGGGGAACCCCATGTAGAGAGCATTGCAATAATCCAAGCGGGAGATGACGAGGGCGGAAGTGACTGTGCGAAGTGCGTCCAGATCCAGAAAGGGCCGCAACTGGTAGATCAAACGAATCTTATAAAAAGCCTCCCTGGCGACGGCTGCAATATGTTCTTCCAAAGACAGCCGCACATCCAGGAGGACACCCAAATTGCGCGCCCTTTCCACAGGGGTCAATACCTCTCCCCCCACGGTCAGCGAAGGAACAAGCTGACTGTATCTGGGAGCAGGAAACCACAGCCACTCGGTTTTGGTCGGGTTGAGACGAAGCCTGTTACGACCCATCCAATCCCGCACGGCCTCCAGGCACCGGGTCATCACTTCGACAGCTTCGTTGGGGTGGCCCGGGGTGGAGATGTATAGCTGAGTGTCATCAGCGTACTGATGGAACTCCACCCCAAAGCCACGGATGATCTCACCCAGCGGTTTCACATAAATGTTGAACAATAGGGGCGAGAGAACCGACCCCTGAGGCACCCCACAAAGCAGGGGCCTTGGGGTCAATCTCTGTCCCCCTGTCAACACAAATTGCGAACGGTCGGAGAGGAAGGAGGAGAACCACCGCAATACGGTGCCTCCAACCCCCAACCCCTCCAATCGCTGCAATAAGATACTGTGGTCGACAGTATCAAAAGCCGCTGACAGATCTAACAGCACCAGGACAGAGGAACAACCTCTGTCTCGTGCCCTCCAGAGATCATCCATCAACGCGACCAACGCCGTCTCTGTGCTGTGCCCGGGCCTGAAGCCCGATTGGAGGGGGTCGAGATAACTCGTTTCATCCAGGTACTGTGGGAACTGACGTGCCACCACAGTCTCTACAACCTTCGCAACAAAGCGAAGGTTGGAGACAGGACGGTAATTTGATAACAGTGCTGGGTCCAGGGATGGTTTCTTGAGGAGAGGTTGTACCACTGCCTCCTTCAAGGAGGCGGGTAAAAACCCCTCTCTCAAGGAAGCATTTATAATGCCCTGGAACCAGCCTCGAGTCACCTCTCGGGTGGCCAAGACCAGCCAGGAGGGACACGGGTCTAACAAACAGGTGGTAGCATTCAGTCCCCTCAGTATTCTGTCACGTCCTCTACGGTAACAGGATCGAACTCAACCCAGTTGACCTCACCGATATCCACCCCCGCCCTCCCGCCTGGAGATGCCCAGTCAGAGTCCAGCTCATTCCGAATCTGAGCAATTTTGTCCTGCAGAAACTTAGAAAACTCCTCAGCTCGTCCCTGTAAGGGATCTTCCCGCGCCTCTACCTCCAAGAGGGAGCGGGTCACCCTGAACAGTGCGGCTGGGCGGTTTTCTGCGGACGCAATAAGGGTGGAGAGGTAGGTCCTCCTCGCCATCCTTATCGCCACTAAATACATCTTAATATAAGAACGTAATAGTGTTCGGTCAGACTCAGAGCGGCTGGCCTTCCAACTACTCTCTAGGCGTCTTTTCTGACGCTTCATCTCCCTTAGCTCCTCAGAAAACCAAGGAGCCACTTGGGATCGGTGCCGGGTCACAGGCCGCAAGGGCACGATCCGGTCAAGGGCCCCAGCAGCCACCCTTTCCCAGGTGGCAGCCAAGCCCTCAACCAAGTCGTGTGTGTGAGCTTCGGGAAGTGGCCCAAGCTCCATCAGGAACCTATCTGGGTCCATCAGGCGCCTGGGGCGGTACCATTTTAATGGCCCCACCTCCCTGTGGTCGGGGGGTGCGGAATGGAAGTCGAGCCTTAGGAGTAAGTGATCTGACCATGACAGGGGTTCTAAAGCTATATCCCCTATACCCAGATCACTCTGCCACTGATCAGAGACAAAAACTAAATCCAGGGTGTGACCTCCCACGTGAGTAGGGTCCCGAATTAACTGGGTCAGGCCCATGGCTGTCATGGAAGCCATGAACTCCTGAGCAATCCCCGAGGCACCGCCGGCAGAGGGTAGGTTGAAGTCCCCCATGACCATAAGCCTGGGGGTTCCAACCGCTACGCCGGCTATAACCTCAAGGAGCTCAAGCAGGGCAGATGACGCATAGCAGGGAGCCAGGTATGCGACCAACAAGCCCAACTGTACCTTGGAACCGAACTTCACGAAAAGAGATTCACATCCAGTCGTCTGAGAGACAGTGGACTCCCTCGGACATAGATCTTCCTTAATAATCATCGCAATACCCCCACCCCTCCCCTGGGCCCTCGGCTGATGAAAGACCCGAAACCCGGCTGGGCACATTTCTACAAGAGGGACTCCTCCCTCTGGGCCCAGCCAGGTCTCGGCAATACCCACCAGGTCCGCCCCCCCTCACAGATCAAATCATGAATGAGGGGGGCCTTATTCATGACGGACCTGGCGTTACATAACATCAGCCGAAGGCCCAGGGCCCGATTGCTCAAACCACCTGGGGAACGGGATGTGACAAGGGGGTCGGAGCGCGTCACAGCAGACAGATAGCGGAGGCGCGCTCCCGAAACAGAATGTGGCCCCCTATAAACGCCAAATCTGCCTCTCCCGCTCACCGTACTAATAGATTTAATATCACCCTCCCTGGGACAACCCCCCATCCTCAATAGAGCCCTGTCAGAACCTAAACCCTCCCGGCAGCATTCCATCCGTGGTCCGGTCCTAGCCCCATGCGGGTTGTCCCCCAACTCCCGCCTGGCCAACCCTAATCTATTTAAAAATCTAAATAAAAATTTTAAATAACCCTCCCTCCCACGCTTCCGGCGGCCCCACCCTCCCTCCGGATCCCAAGATCCGTCCTTGAGATAGGCCTTAGATAGGTAAGAGGGCCAACTTTGAGATAGGGGGACATATCTTAGGGCCCATAGTTCTTTAGAAGAGTAGGTCATTGTCTTTGGCTGTAGCCTCCCAGACTGCCAATGATCAGGGACAGAACAGGCCAGGTGAGACTTGGGGCCAGGATGGAATAATCGGATCCTGCTGGCAGATGGTGGGGGGCCCGTCGCTTGGGGGTGCACGTCATGGTCCTTGGCCTTGGCATAGGGTCTCTCACTGTCCATGGTGATAGTCCGGGACCCGCACAATGACACTGCTGGCCGAGAGGTCAACGTCGTCCGCAAGCCGACCTTCGCCTGGAAATTAGCCGCAGTCGTAGACCTGGACCCAACCCTGGCTCTAGACCTTGGCGATCTCGACTCTGCTGCCAACTCCGATTTCAACCTCCGATGATGACCAGAGACTCTTGGAGGCCGCAACTCCGGCCCCGACCATGACAGAGGCTCTGGCTCCGTCTTCGAACTCTACCGCCGCCCGAAAGTTATCTGCAGGGGCGGCGGCTCCGAAGGCAATTTTGGCATCAGCCCCAGCCGCTGTCCGAACACCCCCCGTGGTTTCAATGTCAGCCTCGGTTTCCACATCAGCGGTATCAGTGTCGTTGGTCCCAGTTCTACACTCGGGCTCTGCCGCCGTCTAAAAGCCATTGGCGGCGACGGGGGTGGCGGCGGCAGTTCCGGCGAAAGCCCCGGCCATGGCCCAGATCTACACCATGGCGGGCTACGCGTCAGAGGCCTCAGCTCCGCCCTCGGCCTCAAACGCCGCCCGTAAGCCATTTGTGGTGGCGGCGAAGGCGGCAGAGGTCCTGATGACGGCCACGGCCGTGGTCCCGGTCCACCCACAGGCGGTCTCCCAGCCGGCAATCTCGGCTCCGTCCCTGGGCTCCGCCCCTGCTCCGCCCTTGGCCTCCATCGTCGCCCGGGAACCATCTGTGGTGGCGGCAGAGGCAACGAAGGTCCCGATGACGGCCACGGCCAAGGATCCAGTCTCCACACAGGCGGCCTGCAAGTGAGCGATCTCGGCTCCGCCTCCAGGCCCCGCCGCCGCCCGAAAACCATCCGTGGCGGCGGCGGCAGCGGCGGCGAGGATAGTCCCGACCATGGACCAGGCAATGGTCCTCCCACCGTTGGGCTAATCGGAGTCAACGCCGCTCCGAGGCCCCTCCAAAGCTCCCGCGGCCTCCCCGGCCATGGTCCCAGTCTCCGGATAGGTAGCCTCCAGGCCAGCGATCCCGGCTCCGCTCCCAGGCCCCACTGCCACCCGAAAACAGTCCGTGGTGGCGGCGGCGGTGGCCGCGAGGACAGTCCCAACCATGGACCTGGCAGCGTTCCCCCAACCACTGGGCCAGCCGGACCCAACGCCGCTCCAAGGCCCCTCCAAGGCCCCTGCGGCCTCCCCGGCCATGGTCCCAGCCTCAGCACAGGCGGCCTCCAAGCCAGCGATCCCGGCTCCGCTCCCAGGTCCCACCGCCGCCTGAAAACCATCTGTGGTGGCGGCGGCGGTGGCGGCGGCTGCGAGGACAGTCCCGACCATGGCCTCGGCAACGGTCCTCCAACCGCTGGGCCCACCGGACCCAACACCGCCCCAAGGCCCCTCCAAGGCTCCTGCGGCACCCCTGGGGTCACCCATCCCCCCGGGTCCTTTCGCCACCCCTGCCACAGGTGGGGACCAGGGGGAGGGGGGGGCTCATCCCGAAATCGGGCCACCGCGGTAGAGGTCCCAAGCCAAACAACCTCCGGTCGCCATATTGGAAGCGAAAAAAAAAAAAATCCATATCCAGCCACACTCACAACGTATCATCTCCCCATGTGGGAGATGTACACTGTAACACCACCCTTGATCCATTGGCCTGCAATATGCCTTAGGAAGGACTTGTTATAACCAAGACTTGCAACTTCCTGCCAGCTTCCCCGTTGACTTCGTTTATTGGAAGCCAGCCTGAAATCATGTCATGGTCACAACAGGTCCTTACATAATAACCCAGGACCCTCGCTTTATGATAGCAGTGAAGACTACCAGGGTGGCAAAGGGTGATCACATGATATTGTGCTTAATGGCCTAATTGCTTAGCAATGGAAATTCTGATCCCAATTATTGTGGTTAAGCAAAAACTATTTGTATTCTTTATTTTTAATTTGGTATGGGTTTTTTTAGTCACAGTTTAATTAACAGTCATATTTTAATTGTTAACTTCTCTTTTAAGAAACAAAACTTTCTGTAACTGAAACCATTTTGATTTTTGAGCCAGTGTTGGCTCAAAAATCAAAATGGTTTCAGTTTCTCTCATTTAAAAATAAAGCACTTCCCCAAACTTTAGGATTGAAATAGTCTGTATTCAAACACCAAGTTACATATATTTGGTAAGAAGAAATTGCCTTCTATATGAAACTCCAAAACATACTCACTGTTCAACTTCCTGCCTTTTCAGTTTGAATAAAGGCATATTTACCTTGAGTCTTTTTGTCTTGTTTTGAAGTGATGGCCCCAAGTGCAAAATCTCATGCATGTGAAGGCTTTCCAAAATGAATAAACATATAAAAACAATTAAAATGGACTGTAGGAAGTGTAGGAAGTTAGCATCTACCCCTCTCCTAGAAAAATTGAAATAGCCTAGGAAATATTAAAAGGCAGAATATTTCTCTTAAAAAGAAACTCACTCAAGAAGCAGAAACTCACCCCCACCTTTGTTAATGGGTGGGCCATTAAGGCCTGGGCCAGAATACTTTACATAAGAAGGAACTTATGTAAGAAGCTTTACATAAGAAGCTATAGAAATTGCCAAAAGCCCTTTTAAGGGCATAATCACCCAGCAAGGCTAGACCAAGCCTGGAATTCAGGACAGCCTACAGAGTTGCCCCTGGGAGTCTGACAACCAATTAGAATACAAGCTCCAATTCAAATCCCAACAGAGGGTAGAAAACCCAGGCACTCTCAGCACCTCAATCTCTTCTTCCCTTCTCTTCTCACCTTGAAGCATGTGATCATTCTTCTCTGGAGCTCCAGGCCATGTGGCCCTGTACACCATTAAACCTTCCAAACAGCATCCATGTTTCCAGCGTCTTTTTCCCTACTTGGAACTGAACCCAGAAGGATATTTCTTTCAATGTAAGTTAACACCCATCCCTCTCCTAGAAAATGAAATATCCTGGGAAATATTAAAAAGGCAGAATATTTTCTCTAAAAAGAATAAAGTAGAAACTCAGAGAAGCAGAAATTCAGCCCCCCCACCTTTGCCAATGGGCTATTAAGGCCTAGGCCAGAGTATTCTACATAATAAAGGGTCTATCCATCTTACCACCTGGCCTGGGAAGATTGTATCAGCCAACACTCAGGTGAAGCCATGTGGTCCAGACCAAGCCTACAAAGTTAAGACCCCCGCCCCTGGGAGTCTGACAGCCAATGGGATACATTTCTTACACAGGAACAGGAAACACTAAGATGGTGCCCAATAGAGGTTATATAAGGATCTCTCAGTATCTTGATCTTCCCTTCTTGACCTTCTCACCTTGAAGTACATGATTCTTTCTTTTTCACTTTGGAGCTCCAAGCCATGTAGTTCTGCTGTCCACCATTAAACCATCTTTCCAAATAGCCTCCATGTTTCCAGTGTCTTTTTCCCAACTTGGAACTGAACCCAGAAGGATATTTCTTTCAACAGGACATTCTCACTTGCAGAAATACAAACAACTTACAAGATTGGGATGTTTGGCCATTTTTATTTTAGGATGCTATCAAAGGATTGATGTATTGCTGCCTCTCAACATAGGCAGCCCTAATTTTATACCAAGAAATAGATCAGACAAAGATAAAACCAACAGAATAAATCAGATAAAAATAAGACATGCAGAACAAAAATACACAGAAGAGCCTCTTCAGATTTCAGTGGATACAATGAATATTCCTTTTTGTGCTGCTCTGTAATAGTATATATGCAGAGAATGTGTTGCTGTCATCTTTTTACATTCAACAAGAGAATGTTAGCTGCTCAAAACAGCAGAGTTTTGTTTTAATCCTTGTAGCATTTGTGTTCCAAACTAGACACTTTTGCTGATCTTTTGTAATGCCTGATAGGAAGACTAACTGATCAATGGAAATTCAATCCTCATTATCAATCTTCTCTACCACAAAGAGACGGCTAAGAAAGGCTGTGAAAAAGAAAGCTTGCTGTGGTTGTTGGGTCAATAGCTTAGCTATTTTAATTATAATTTATTTTTTAAAAATATTTAAAACGTACAACCCTGTATTATGTATTATGAACTGCAGAGTTATTAAAACCCTAAACAAACAAATTCAAGTTTTATAATATTCTGAACAACAAAGACAGAATATATTATTGCCTCTATATTGGCAGAATTAATCATGAACATTTGACTCCCCCCCCCCCCCAGTAAATAGAACTGTAAACATTTAAATAGACTAAAATAGTTCATATCAAATTAATGGCAATAAATTACAGGTACATTTTCAGACGTACCTGAATCAATCTCTTAAAAGATCTAAGCAGTAGAAAATTCTTCCTAATTGCCATAATACTGCATGTAAAGCTTAAAAAAATTGCAGCAATGAATTGAATGAAAGGAAACTATACTTGGGAAACAATTAAACATATTAATTATATTCTGATAAATTTACACATAATCCTGCAATAAAATAATTCAATACATTTTATAAAAAGTGGCAGAATGCTCATCCCACACTCTTAGATTACAAGGACTTCACTGAAATTAAGGCAGTTTTCAAGATGGCCAGGGAGTGGAGATTGTAGAATCCTGTATTTGCTTCCATACATAGTAATAAAAACTAATTAAAGATTAAATAATTGCTACTTCAGGTAGTCTCAAGTATCCTCAGTCTAATAAAGCACTTTCTTATTATGTCCATTTAAAAACAATAAGATTATCACTACAATCTGAATTAAGTCTGAATAAATCCCATGTTCCATCTTTTCAGTGAAAATTATTTCCAACTCACTTTCTGGACTATTAAATTTTAAAAAAAGATACTTTGCTACCATAACTCAAGAGTATTAATTTGGCCTTTTGTCTGTCAGATTGCTGATCAATCATCCTGAAGGCCTCAGGGTATTTTATTCCTAAATTGTCCACATTCTCTCAGCTATTGTGCTGGAGTCAGTACAAGTAGCTCTTGACTTACAACCATTCATTTAGTAACCAAAGTTACAATGGTATAAAAAATGTGACATATTACTGTTTCACACTTATAACTGATGGAGTATCCCCATGGTCACACAATCAAAATTTGAATGCTTGGCATGGCTTTATGACAGTTAGAGTGTCCTGGGGTCATGTGATCACACTAGTGGTCTTATGACAAGCTTAATCAATGGGGTAGCCAGGTTTACTTAACCATGTTACTAACTTAACAACTGCAGTGATTCACTTAACTGTCCAAGAAAGGTCGTAAAATGCAGCAAAATGCACTTAATAACTGCCTTTAGCGATGGAAATTTTGGGCTCAATTGTGGCCAAAAGTCTAGGACTACCAGTTAACTTGAAATTAAAGCATAGTGTTACAACTGCACCTTCAACAAAGTAACAGAATGCCTTTGATTTAAAACTGAAATCTTAGGTGAGCTGGGAAACAAGTACTAATGGAATGTCATTGAGAGAGAAGAAGTATAGCTATAGGAATGGAATAGCGACTACACAACCCAGGTTATTTGCTATAATTAGCTTTATTGGTTGATGCTGTGATAATTTCACATTGTTGTAAACTGCCTAAGTTTTAAGAAGCAGATCCTCTGTTTCCTAGTATGATTTGATGTTGATTGTACCCTATGACTATCATTAAGTGTTGTACATTATGATTCTTCTTAACGAATGTTCCTTCTTTATGTATACTGAGAGTATTTACACCAAGACAAATTCCTTGTGTGTCCAATCACACTTGGCCAATAAAGTATTCTATTCTATTCAGATGGTATAGAAATCTGGGTAATAAAATATAATTTCTTGCACACTTGGTTTGCATATTGGCCTTGTTTCAGAGAAGGTCAAAAAAATTGACAATGTTCTGATTTTGCTTGTATGGTCTTTAAAACTTTGTTCATTTGACTGCATATATCTATCGTGATCCTCATTTAACAACTGCTCATTTAGCAACCATTCAAAATACAATGGCACTGAATGCGTGATAGTTATGATTGGACCTGCCAGCGCTGTGTTCCCATGGCTACTTGATCATGAATTGTGACTTTCAGTCAGCTTGCCAGAATCAAAATCAAAGGAGAAGCTGGTAGGAAGTCATGATCATACATGGTCCTCACTTAACAATGGCAACTGACACTGCTGGAACTACTATTACTAAGTGTCATGGTCACATGTTGTTTTCAATATATGACATCACTTAACAGAATTTCCAGTTCCAATTAGTGTCATTAAACATGGACTACTTGTAACAGAAGTGTATGGAACAATCAGCATTAGATATAGAGCATGGGTGTCAAACTCGCTGCGTCACATTGCCATCATGTGATGTATCACAATGTTTTTCCCCTTTGCGGGACTGGGGTGGCCATGACACATCCAGCTCACGGGTCAGTTGGACACCCCTCATATAGAGGAATGGTTGAGAGGTATTATGAAGTAAACAGTATATTAGATCTCATAAATGGAGGAAAAATTCCATGACAATAATAGTAATTCAACAAAAAGTATCATTATGTTTGAAAGTAAAACCCCTAAAGAGTACTTAAAATTCAATAGCCAATCTTCATTCCGTTTTTAATACACTACTCTTCCATTAGAAAAAGGATACATCATATTAGCAAGGCTTATTTACAAAATATACAATTTCTGCAGGTTAATCTTTGCCCAGTGAACAAATAATACTTCTTCCATTGCAGATTGAATTTGTTCATACTTAGGCACTTGTCATTCATTTCAACTGCTGTGTAAAATATGACTGAATGAATTTGGGCTTCAAGGGGAACTTGGAAAATATCTTTGGTGTTTTAGATTCAAGCAATTTACTGAAATTTTACTTAGCCAGATTGTATCTCTAAGTTTTAAAAATAGTGCAGCACCTGGAAATGTTAATAAATCCTGCCACCCAAAAGAAAATGACTGCAAAATAAAAGGCCATTTCTACACATCCTCCTACAAAACTACCACCATAAAATGTATTCTGATGACTGTTTTTTGATAGACAATAAGTTTCATAAAATTTTAGCCAAGTAACTGAAATGCTCACAAACAAGGTAAGAATATTAAAAGTAGTATTTTTATGTGCCATGATAAATTAGCTCCATTTCAAGAAAACAAAAAATAATATTCTACAGTTAAATCACTAGATCTTTTACAAAAATGAGCAAAAAACAAAGACCCAGAAATTTCTGAAAAACACTGGTCAAGCCACCTAATCATGTGTTCAACAAAGACTTTATGCATAAAGAAATAATGCGGTCTTTTTACGCCATTGGGATTATAGAATTCATTGTGCAATCTGTAATTTCTTAGTATTATTCAGTGATGAGGAAAATATGGGAGAAACAAATTATTCACATTAAAGGATCAAAAAGGCATCAAAGCATAAATTCAGATTCAATGTTATAGATTAAAATTGACAATGCCTCAGAATTCTTCAAAAGGTATGGTTCACCTTAAAATTTTCTTCCAGCTGTAAATTTTGTCCACCCCCCTCATAAATATAACTGAACAAACGATCTAAAAACTTCTTGGTCTCTTCAGCTTCCTTTTTCTAAGTTACTTAACATCCATTAGAAAAGGAATCACAGAAGTAGTGTGGATCCTGAGATGAAATGGAAAACAAAGATCCAGGTTGATCCTTATGCAAATTTTTGTTTAAGTTTATTTTGGAAAACTGCTGGTAAAATGGACAGAATTGCTAGAACTATAAGAATAAAGAATGAGTTCCAGGAAACAGCTTCGCCTGCTGTAGTGAGTTGATAAAGTGTGGTTCCAGCTTTAATTGCTACAAAAGATGGTGGTGCAACACCTGGAAATGAAAGATAAAAATATTTTGGTTAGAAAATATAAATAGCCTGGATCAATACAAAACCACACTTTTATTATTAACAAGTGATTGTTATTTTATCTAATCCGAAGCAGTCGTAACAGATAATGTGGACAGCTATGTTAAATTCCTGTGTATAACCTTATGACAAGGGAGTACAAGATGTTATGAAACCAGTATCCAAAAAAGATTGCCTTACATCTACAAGTTAAAGCAGATTCTTTGTTTTTCAAATTTGTATGCCACCTGACCCCCAATAACTCTTATAGGTGGGATATATATTACTTAATGAATGAGTAATAAGTAGAAACCCTGGATGAAAAATGTATATTAGTTGGCCAAATTAGCTAAATTAATTAAGTTAAGTGAGCTACAACTTCCACATTCTGGGCACAAAACAAAAAACAAACAAACATAATAGGTTTCTGTTGTTATTTACCAACCTTATTTCAAGGGTTCAAAATACATTTTTGTGGAAAATACAAATTTTTAACACTGATGCTGCAGGTCATTTTTTTTATACTTGTGCTTTTATCTATAAACAATTCTTATAAAAAAAATTCAAATATGAAAATTAACCAAAATATCTATAATTGCCCCAACAGATAGCACTATGCACTAATAAATAATTACATACAAGGAAACATGTATTTTTTTAAATATTAAATATTAAACAGACTTCTTACCAAGAAAAGTACCAATAAAAAATACTTTTAATGGCACATTTAATACAGGAGAAGTTATATTGATGAACCAATTAGGAAGGAAAGGAGTGATTCTCAAAAATAGTATGTAGTTAATGAGATGTTCTCTGTGTCTTTCAACCTGTGAGACATAAGAATACCAAATTAAAATAATCTTGCTTTGAAATTCAGCAGTTTCATCCCATAACTGGAGCTCAGGAGTATTAGCCTTTGTATAATTAAATCAATACCAGCCACATAAAAGGGAGATATCAACGACCACAGCCACCTAAAATTCTAGAGAAGAATAAAAAACAAAAAAGAGTAATGCCATACATACTTTGGTAACAGAATGCAAGCTTTCACATTTCACAGAATTCCTAATTAGCCCATGAAACATCTTTTGTTTTTCCAACAAGTCTTCATCTATTAAAAGCTGTCATTCATGAAATATTCTTCCAATTGTTTTAAACATGGTTAATCTTTAAACCTAAATATTATAACAGTTCCTAAGTCATTCCATCTGCTTGCTTGTTGACTAGAAAATAGGACAAGATTCAGAGATGAAGTAATGAAACTCTGCTCACATGATGGGTCCTTCTTGCCTTTTCCCATCATTATTCTTTTTTTCACAAAATGAAAGCAAAGGGACCAGACATTGAAGGACAAAAGGCAGGCAGAATCAGTACTGGAAGACTGGGTAATTAGCAGGACTGCCACATGCAAAAAATACATGAGTATTTCAGCTCATGTGAAACACATTAACAGTCCTTAATACTACAACTGGTTGTAGAAATAAACCAGCTTCTATGACTTCTATTAGAAGCAGGAAAAATGATGAGATATCCTTTTATTAATTTAATGGTTCAGCACATATGTTCCGTCAGAGTGATCTTACCTGTTTTGACCATTTTACTGCTTTCTCTGTTAAATATCTATATACAAGTGGTCTTCCAACTAAATACGACAGCATATAACAAAAAGAAGCTCCAAGTCCAGAGCACTGCAAATAAATGAAAAAGCTGTATCTTACAGAGAGATACTCAATTTAATGTAATTAACATGTAACAATGATTTGTAACAAAATTAAATAAATTTCAAAACAATACAAAAATTAGATGTGCACATTTAAAATTGCTTCTTTGCATTGTGTCAATTTGAGCTGACTGAAAGGAAATGTTTAAAACACAAGTCTGAGTTTGACTGCATGGAAAAAAGTCTCTAACACTAACACACACACACACACACACACACACACACACACACACACACAAACAGATAGTAGCAGCACATTTTTGACAACAGAAAAAAACCTGAGAAAGCAATACACTATAGTCCCTATAGTCTACCATCTGAACATTTTTAAGGTGGGCACCAAGCAAACAAGTATAGAAAGAGAGCACCCAAAGTAACTAGCACCATTATGAAAATTCCTAACTGCTACTTATCTTAATTCTAAATGGGATGGCGTAACTTGTAAACATCTAGAAAAATTCAGTGAACAAGTTTCAGTGAGGCAGAAATTCTCAAATAGTCTGGGCTTAAATTATCTAAATTGTGCCCAGAAATAAATGTATTAGTAGGGTAGGCAGTTTTAAAAGTAAAAATAAATTAGTTTCTAGTTTAGTTAAAATTGGTATAGTTTTTTTAAAAATTAGCTTTGCAAGAAACAAATTATAGTATCCTAATCTTTATCTTACCAAATTATCAGTAACCAGAGATGGTATTTTTCTTGGAAAGTCTGTTTAGCTAAGGGTGCTTTATGCTATAGTAAATGCATGATACTGAGAGATGTGAATTTCAACTCAATCCAAACAGTTTGGCCTCAAATTCCTTGACAGAACTTGCTACACTACCTTGGTCTATATTTCTGTTACATTCTGCCTCAATTAATGCATTATACGACTGTATGTTTTCCAACAATTTAGGAAAAGAGTATACTGTATATTTACCAATTTTGTAGCAGCTATATTCTTTGTTTATTTGCTATACATGCCTCTTTTAAACTTTGGGAGTCAGAGCCAAAGCCTTGTATTTCTTAGAATATTAATGTCATAAATCCTAGCAAGTCTTATTTGTGGCAACTTTGGCCAATGATGATGATTACTCAGGCATTTTCAGTAATAACTATATTTTTGAAGCCTTCCTAAGGGAAAGTGACTTCTGAAAGATTTTAAGAGATGTAAGTATCCAGATGTTGGTTGTGTTCCATATTATTTGCAATATTTATTTCTATGTTATTACTGAGCTAACATTTTGAATTGCATTACTGTTATTTTAAATAGATTTGAATTCCCTAGGAAGCATTTAAATAGTACAAATATATCCCCATGCCATTAATTAGGTAAGAATAGATTTGATATTTTACACCACGGGTGTCACACTCTTGGTGTCATGTTGCTATCATATGACGTTTTTCCCTTTGCGGAACTGGGATGGGAGTGGCTTGCGCATGATGCATCCGGCCCATGGACCACCAGTTTAGACATCCCTGTTTTACACCATTCACATACTCTGCTTTTTCACAATAGCTTAAGTATTTTTTTTAAAAAAAGAAAGAGTATACTACCCTTGCAATAAATACTTACCAGACAAACAAGAAATAGAGCTAATGGGAAAGGATAAAGAAATCCTGAAAGTATACTCAAAAATATAGATCCGGGAATAGCAAATGTTTGCAGGCTAGATGGTGAGTCTAGTTAAGAACAAATTTCGATAAATTATTGAACAAACAAATCTTTCTATTAAGTCTTATAGTATAATTTTATAGATTACTCAAAGGTAGACATGTTTTCAACTATAAAAGATTTAAACGCAAGATAAAGTTTGAAAAAAAGTATTTCCTGAATAAGCAGTAATAACTTTCCATTTAATATTCTGTATGATAGAATATTAACAAATAGACTGAATCACAATCTAAAATCCAGGGTTAGGATTAAGGCTATTTTAAGCTGTTCAAAATACTGAGAATTCTTACCACTGACATAAAAAAATTTAGGTATGAACTATAATCATCATTCATCAGTAAATGAACACATCAATGAATCTCAGCACTATCTCTTTACAGGCCATTTTACTTCTGTGAAAAATTGAAGCAAATTTTTTTTAATGCCTTACTGGTAATATAAATTGCTGGTTGATGGCAGTATTTAATATCCTTGAATTTAATTGCTAAACATTGTTTATGTAAGAATTGTAATATAACATTAGCTTTTGATTCAAAAGTTTATTTCAGTCCAAGTACTTTAACAGCAAAGCAATAGCAAATTCCATTCCCAGAGGAAGAACATACTAATAAAAATAAAGAATGCTTATCTTTAGCAGAGTGTTAAAAAAAATTTCAAAAGTGATTTCATAGCAGCAAAATATCCCTTTATATAAATGCAAGACTTTCCAAAACTTTGGTTCTGCTGACTTTTGTGAAATTTTTACAACTTAAAAGACAGAAATAGAAAAGATAACGAGTAACAAGTTTATTAACTTTCTTTTTTAAAGCTCCAAACATTTCAAATGATTTCATTTATTGATTTCTCTGTGGCTTTTACTCAGATATTTATAGAGTTAATTAATGTTTTAATAAAGGAATAACACTTTACATCTACCGTATTAAATAAAGAAGATCATGGTCTGATTGGGACCAAATTTCAAGCCTCTGCTCCGACTTTGTTAAGTACCACTGTTCAGGATCACATTTCACAATCAGATACTAAAAAAGGATGGATAACATAAAGAAATGGATATATCTTTGCTAGCATTTTATACTAGCAGGACTTGGGATCACTCAATAACTGTGATTCATTGGATGGGCGGGAACAGGCTTCGACTCAACCCTTCCAAGACTGAGTGGCTGTGGTTTCCGGCGTCCCGATATGGTCAGCTGACTCCGTCGCTGGCTATTGGGGGTGAGACCTTAGCCCCCACAGAGAGGGCTCGCAATCTAGGCGTCCTCCTGGATGCACGGCTGTCATTGGAAGATCATATTACAGCCGTCTCCAGGGGGGCTTTTCATCAGGTTCGCCTGATGCGCCAGTTGTGGCCCTTTCTCGATCAGGACGCCTTACAAACTCATGCCCTGGTCACCTCCCGCCTGGATTACTGTAATGCCCTCTACATGGGGCTCCTTGTGGGGAGCACCTGGAGGCTTCAACTGGTACAAAATGCGGCCGCGCGGGTGGTTATGGGGGCGTCTAGAAGCTCTCATGTGACGCCTCTCCTGCGCGAGCTGCATTGGTTGCCAGTGGCCTTCCGGGTGCGCTTTAAGGTTCTGGTTTTGACCTTTTAAAGCGCTCCATGACATTGGACCAGGTTATTTGCAAGACTGCGTTCTGCCAGTAGTCTCCCACCATCTGGTGCGCTCCCACAGGGAGGGCCTCCTCCGAGTCCCGACGGCCTCCATGTGCCGCCTGGTGACCCCGAGGAATAGGGCCTTCTCTGTGGGGGCACCTGCTCTCTGGAATGGGTTCCCCCCAGAGTTGAGAACGACCACCAACCTGAGGGTGTTCAGGCGTGATTTGAAGACCTGGCTCTTTGAGCAGGCCGGCCTGGGCTGATTTTAAATTGATTTTAAATTGGGTTTTAATTATGGTGTTAGGATTGGAGGTTTTAGATCTGGGAGCAGCCCATATTTAATTCTGTTTTAACTTTTTTACATGTATTGTTTTAGTTGGCTGTTCACCGTCCTAAGTCCTTTAGGAGAAGGGCGGTATATAAATTGAATAAATTAAAAAAAAATTCAGAGCAAATAAAACTAGAATATATTTTTACACAATACCTATACTGTAGGATTTTTAGCCATAAATTGTGCTGGATACCCTTCAAAAGCAGATTAAGCAAATTAATGCAGGATAAGTGGTTATTAATATAGTTATAGTAAAATTTCGGTAACTATATTTCTGAATACCAGTTGGTCTAAACATACTTGAGGGGTGCTGACCCATATTGTTTTCAATTTATGACTTCTGCTAGAAAACAGCAAAAAATACCCATTGATTTAACAACCATATGGTTCACTTAATGACCACATGATTTGCTTTACAGCCATACTTGCTTTATGACCATCATTAAAAAAAAGGCCATAAAATTTAATCTGCTCAGGCAGTGCCTAAATTTATGATCATAATTCTGGGTTCCAAATTGAGGACAACTTATAAAGGACAAATGGATAACATTAGTATCTGTAAGGCTTAAGGCATTTCTTTCATCCATTAAAATCAACATAGAATTCTTGATGTTCACTGAACTGGCAGATATTTCATTACCTAACTAGGTAACATCATCAGTTCAATGAATGGGAGGTTTGCTGCCTTGGTGGTTCCTTGCCAGTTTTGACAGGAGTATGGTTTACTTCTTAGTGGTTCTTTGACTAGAATACCGTTTTTGATTGATGTTGATCCCTGCTTATTTGAATGTTAGCTGTTGAAAGGGATCTGTCTTTTTGTTTCTTTCCTAGATTTTTTACAGTTGTTTTCTTAGTATGGCATAGCAATAGGGTTTGTATACCACTTTACAGTGCTTTACAGTCCTCTCAGAGCAATTTACAGAGACAGCATATTGCCCCCACAATCTACAGTCCTCATTTTACTGACTTGGAAGGCTGAGACAATCTTAAGCGGGTGAGAATCGAACTGCCAAACTGCTACCAGACGGCAGTCAGCAGAATTAACCTGCAACACTGCAATCTAACCACTGAGCCACCACGGCATGTTAATATGGTTTAACTCTATGCATCTATTTCACACTTTTATCTTAGAAGTGAAACCATAGCATTAAAAGCATTATTAATATATCATAATTAATCCACATCACATTCCACAACAATTTGCATATTTTTTTAGGAAGGATACAAGACAAACGTAGCAAAATAGGCCACTAATACTTGAACATAGAAAGTATCCTTGTACTTAGAGAGTACTTTTGCTAAAGCTTTAGCATCATCCATGTCTCTAGGAACTTTCATACATTCTCTCTCCTCTCTGTAGGGGAAAAACAGACAATTTTATTAATAGATATAGTGGATTCTTGCCTCCAGTCAGCAAAAAGTTACTATATATATTCTACCATGGTATTATAATTCCTATTTTTTAGTGAAAGCTTTGATCCCATTGAAATAATTTTGCAGCCCTGCATCGCTCAATTCATGTAACTAATTCATCTATCCAGCATCAAATCTTGTTAGCCTTCTTGTATAGTCACTCTAACAAGTCTACTTCAGAAGTCATTAGATTGTTATAGATGACCAAAGTCTTCCAACTTAATTTTCTGGCAATTATTAATCAATTTCAAAGTCATCATTCTAAACAAGGTTCCAGGACAGATTTCATCAGAAATAAACCTCTCAGGTTCAATCATTTTCACCACTGTACAGCAGACAAAGAATTGAAGTTTTATGCTGAGATAAAAAAATTATTTATTTTTTGTATGGCCACCCATCTTAAAATATGAAACTTTGAGCAACTCATAGTAGTTGTAATAAAACTACATAAAATAATAAAAACAAAACTTAAAAAAACCTGGCACATCAGTCACCCATAGGCCCCCATCACTGTATCCCAGGATCTGAATAAAAGGCCAAGTCTTTATGATCTTCCAGAAGACTGAAATATGGAGTTTGCCAGATGGGCAAGGGTGTTCTACAAGGCAGGAGCAGCTACAAAAGCTTCCTAGGACCCATTTGATAGTAACATTTTAGGAAAGGGATCTGGAGTGTGCCTGTCCTATTAAACCTTATGGGATTGGCAAATACTCTCAGAGAAAACCTGGTCCCATGACATATAGGGCTTTAAAGGTAATAATCAGCACTTTGAGTTGCATCCAGAAAGAAGCTGTGAGCCAGGGCAGTTTACTCAACAGGGGTGTTATGTGGGCAAACTTAGGGGTATCCAATACTGTTCGTGCTACTGCATTCTGTACCAGTTATAGCTTCTGGTGATCTTCAAAAGCAGCCCCATGTACAACACATTGCAGTCATCTAGATGAAAGTGACTAAGATATGAATCACAGTGAGTAGGATCTTCCCAGTCCAGGAAAGGGTGCAATTGGCTCAAAGGGCAAATCTGTAAAAAGGCCATGAGTGCTATCTAGTTGAGTAGGGACCATGAGCCCAGAAGTACCCTCAAATTATATACCAGTTCAGTCTGGGGAAGAGCAACCAAGCCCATAGATGACATATCAACAGACCCTGGAACCAAAACTCAAAGCCATTCAATCCTGCCAGGATTGAGTCAAAACTGTTTCTCTCTATCCAGACTCTCAAACCTCCAGCCACTCAATCAGCAGTGCAACAGTATAAACTGCACAGCCCAGGGTTGAGAAGTGTAACTAGGTAAATCAGCATAATGATAATACTGCATTTTAGGCTATCCAATCTTGCCCAATAGTTTCGTGTAGATATTAAAGATAAGACGCAAGAGACTCAAGCTCTGGAGCACCCCACATTACAGGGCTCTAGGGCTCAATCTCTCCCTTCCCACCAACACCCACTGGAATTGGCTATGGAGAAAGGAGAAGCACAACTGCAACACAGTGCCTTCTACTCTCAAGCCCATAGCCAATACAGAAATACAGAAGGATTTCATAATTGATGGACTTGAAAGCCACTGAGAGATCTAGAAGAGCCAGAATGGTTATACCACCCCTGTTCCAGGGCCCTTCAAAAGTTCTCTGCAAGAACAACCAATTGAATCTCAGTATTGTACCCCAGCTTGAATGAAAAGGGTTCAGATTCACTGAAGGACTTCTGAAGTTGAGTGCCAATCACCCTCTCAGCAACCTCCTCCACAAAGGGGAAGTTGGAGACTGGATGAAAGTTGTGTGT
Organism: Bungarus multicinctus; assembly: GCA_023653725.1. NCBI lineage: Eukaryota > Metazoa > Chordata > Lepidosauria > Squamata > Elapidae > Bungarus > Bungarus multicinctus. Next base: position 74,766,690 of record CM042838.1, read on the forward strand.
TCAAGGATGGCTTCTTAAGATTATCTTTATGCTGTTGGAACTTTCATCCAGTTTACTTACAAACTGGGCAACCTTTTTAATTTGAATTAGCAAGGATGCAGGTAATCAATATCAACCTAACTCAAATAATTTTTGTAATTAACATGCATATTTTACCATTTGAAAAAAGTATTATCTGTAAATAACTATACTACAAGGATTTGCTAACACAAGAAAACTAAATTTAATTCATTGGGATTTTTTGAAATTGATATTACATTATGCTTTTCTAGAGGATATTTGGAACCTTTAAATACCTCTCAAGACCCTATATAACTTCTCTAAGTGTATATAATTACAGATGTTAAAAATGGAATGAATTTGTCATGGTATACTTACTCATTAAGTTGGGGAAAGTTTTTATATACCATCAACATAACAGAAGCAGCTGTTAAGAAGATGGACACTAAGATGAGGAGTGACATTCGGGCAGATCCACCTTCTTTATGTGCTTTTCCTGAAATGCAATAAAAGTTTAATTAATTTAATTTTTTTATTTATTTCATTTATTTGTATCCTGCCTTTATTATTTTTTGCAAATAACATAAGGTGATAAAGATGTCCAACACAAATTCCTCCTCCTATTTTCCTCACAACCTTGTGAAGTGAGTTGGGCTAAGAGAGTTTCAGCCCAACCCACTTCACCAAAAGTCACCCAGTGCTTTCATGGCTAAGGTTGCACTTGAACTCATGGCTTCCTGCTTTCTAGCCTGATGCCTTAACAACTAGACCATAAACCTACATGAGGAATTGCAGTGAGAAGGAACATTGAGAATCTATACAGATTTCTCTAGGATTATAATCCAAGTTACATTTGGAAATATATATGAAATCAAACTGAGGAGCCAAAACGCAACATCAATTTTTATTAAATGTAATGTAATGAATATAAGAATATGTATGTAACATAGAGACAAAAGGGAATTGAAATCCAAGCTGAATTTTTGCCCCTAAAGCGAAGAGGCAGTGCAATAAGATTGTATTTAACATATGTGATAGCAATTACATAAAATAAACACTTCACCATTAATATTAAAATGTAAAATTTGAGTTTAAAACTGCTATGCAAATTCCCTATTTTAAAAAGTTAAGAAAACATTAAAATTTTATTACATTTCATCCTTGCCCAAATATCTGTAATACTACTAATATATATATTTTATAGCACGAGATTTAAAATGCCAAGTACCACAGAATGCAATACACTCTTCTAGAGGTTGGTGTGTTAATGATTTATAAAGTTTAACTCCAATTATCCTTACATAATGAACATAGGTTGCTTAACAGTCTGCCTCAGCCTCAGGTTCCTCTTGTTACTTTTGACTTCCTAGATGAAACAGTTGTTTCCTTGACAATTTGATGGAGTTCCTTCTAGTTAAGCCTTTCTTTGAATCCTCTACTTTCTCCTTAAAGCTTAATACTACTTCACAGGTCTCATCAGCTACCATCTTTGGTCACTTTAAAAGGTTCTCTGTCTATCTTTTAGATCTTTCAACTATGAGCTATACTTTTCCTCCAACTAATGAAGCTTATCCAAAATGATTTACCCATTCAGTTTTTAAATTGTTGAGTTTTAATACACAGTAACAAAAACCAGTTTTTGGCCTATATAGTATCATTTCACTGAGATGTGTTGCAGATTATAATCATTACAAAAAATTACAAAAATAAAATATATCATTTCTTCACACATACATATACAAAAGAGGATAGAGTCATCCCTACAAGAGGCCTGACTCAGCGCTATTCCACATTATGGCCTAGAGTTATTGGTAGGATTTTTAATTGATTTTAATTGGGTTTTAACTTTTTTAACTTTTTAATATCACAGTTCGTTTTATCCTCAGCCACTTATTTAATTTTTTAAATTGTATTTTAAATATTGTACTGAATCGTTTTTATTTGGCTGTAAACCGCCCTGAGTCCCGCTGGGAGATGGGAGCGGAATATAAAATCTGCAATAAAATAAATTATGGTAAAAAATTGTATGCAATGCAGAAAAAAGAAACGTAACCAGATCTGGGTAGTACTGAAGACTGCAAGCCATCTCATTTAACAACTGGAGTGGTATGTAAGTCTGTAAAATAAATTGTTTACACTAACATTATTATTATGGTTGGTTGCACAGTTAGCCAGATATTTAGCTGGATCCGGTACTTTTGTCCAATTACTGAATCTTTTCCAAGGACCTGGGATAGGAAGTTGTTTAATAATATAAACGGTATCACTGCAGGACGCAAGCTATTCCAAGTAAAGCTGCCTTTTGCAAATATATTATTATTACATTTATGTTCTGTCCAACTCCCGGCAATTCTGGGGAGTTAACAAATTACAATAAAAACAAAAAGAATCAGAAAAGTGTACAGATGGCGGAATAACAAACTGTGTGGTACAAAAGAAAATAACTTGCTAAAAAGAGGCTAGAGTCAGCCCTACAAGAGGCCTGATAAAAACCATGTTACGCCACTCTTGCACGAGCTGCATAGGCTCCCGGTGGCCTTCCGGGTGCAATTCAAGGTGTTAGTGACCACCTTTACTGCGCTCCATAGCTTGGGACCTGGGTACTTACGGGACCGCCTACTGCTGTCATCGATCTTCCGTCGCCCAGTGCGCTCCCATAGGGCGGGCCTCCTCGGGGTGCCACCGGCTGGACGGCTGGCAATCCCGAGGGTGCGGGCCTTCTCCTTGGGGGCACCCTCCCTCTGGAACGAATTGGCCCCGGAGATGAGGACCATCCCTGACCTTTTGGACTTCCGGCGCACGTTGAAAACATACCTATTTCATCAAGCCGGTCTGGCCTAGGGTTTTTATAGGGCCTTAAATTGGTTTTAATTGATTTCAGTTTTTATATTCTCGATTGAGTTTTTACCTTTTAGCCACCTTATTTAATCTTTTTTTAATTGTTTTTTAAATATTGTATTTGCATTGTGTTTTAACTTTAGCTGTACACCGCCCGAGTCCTTGCAGGGAGAGGGGCGGTATATAAAACTAATAAATAAATAAATAAAAAATAAAAACCAATCACTACATAGTTTTTGTATTTCATATTTATACAGATAGTCCTTAACTTATGACAATGAAGACTATTACAGTCATAAGTTGTAAAGCAGATCATTGTGTGACTGACCTGTTTTAACTTCTTTTTTGTGGTTATTAGGGAGTCACCATGGTGATTAAATGAATCCATAATCACAAAGGAAGCCTTGTTCTCTATGGGACTTTTTTTTTGCCAAAAACAGAAATAAACACGTTTTAAATCAAGGTCGTGTGACTATGAGATGCTACAAGCAGTTATAAATGCAGGCCAGTTGCCAATTGCCCAAAATGTGGCCACATAACTATGGGGGTGGTGTCTGATGGAACCAGGTCAAAAATACCTTGGAGAGGGCTCCCTTTGAACAATAGCTAAGCTACTAGTTAAGGACTATCTGTATTTGCAAACCATCATTGCTTCTACCATATCAATACATCTTTTTTTTTCAGGATCTCTATTCTCTATCCAGCTATGACTTTTAAAATCTTTTCTGTCTATTCGCTATCCAGCTATGACTTTTTAAATCTTTTCTGTCTTTTTGATGTATCACTTTCCTTAAATGTGTTTTTTAATTTGGTCCTCAATCATTCTCCCCTCATGACAATTTCAATGTACTTGTTCCTTTACTGATCACTCATTTTTGTATTCAGTCCACAATTACCTGTTATCCATTTGTTCTTGACATATAGTAGTACTTAAAAGTTTGTGAACTATTTTGAATTTTCAGTATTTCTGCATAAATATGACCTAAAAGATGATCTGATCTCCAACCGTAGCCTAAAATTAAACTAATACTAATCAACCAAATTACTTAAAAATTATACTTGTTCATTTATTTATTGAGGAAAAATAAATCAGATTTTTGGTCATATTTATGTAGAAATATTGAAAATTAAAAAGCATTCACAAGCTGTTAAGCACCGCTATATAGCTTTTTTGTTTCATCATGCACACTTCTTAAATAATCCATTCTCATTGTGTTCAACTTGCTGTTATATTTTTCTGACATCCCCAATATGGGCAGAAACATGCTCTTATATAAAACCTAGATTAGATGAAGTTGTTTTAATTACAACTAAGCCATTTGCAGCATTCCTAAGGGCAAACAGATCAGCTTGAGCACATTTTGCCAGTATGCCACAAGCAGAGGAAAAGCCCAAGCTTTACTCCAAGAAAACTCATCAAACCAAGGTATCTAATCTACAGCTACTTTGCAAGATAACTAGATATAGGGACAATTTCCCCTTCTATTAAACACTTAGTTCTTGGAGTTTAACATGTACATACAGTATATATTAACTCATACAGTGTGGCTGTATTATTATTCATCCTTTTTATTAGCTTTACTTCCTCCTTTTATTGGTATTATTATTCTCTCGGTTGCTTTGCAAGTACACAGTGTACTTCTATTACAGAGACAAATCACACTTCATCAAATAAAGTATCCAATTCAATTCATACTGTTCTCTGTATATCTCCAACTAGGAGGTATATGCAGTATACTGGCTCATACAAAGCATATATAAGCACATAGCTTCCAGAAGAACCCGAAATCATTGCTTTGTCATCTGGCCTGAGAATCTGGTAGAGAGCCTGCTAAGTGGCTACACTTTTAGGAAAATCAGTGGAACTTTCCCATTTTTAATACTTTTATCTGTAATGACTTTGTGGGTATTTTTGATTTGTATTGTTTTCTGTATTTTATCTTTATAAGCTGCTGAGAGACATGATAGTAAAATGGGCAATTATATAAATTTAATAAAAAAATGCTAGTAGATACAATATCCATATGCTTCAACACTAAACAGGATGAATTGCTAACACATTAATAAAACAGGGCTATACAGTAATCAATAAATGAAGAAAGTGTGTTCCTATTTCTATCTTTAGAAATTTTTAAAAATAGTGCTTCCTCACTGGTATGCCTAAGAAAGGCAGAATAAATTATCTTTAGCAAAGCGTATACCTATTTTTAAAATTACAGATTATGAAGACGTATAAATTAAAGTGCCACTGGGAAAGGAGACCAAAAAATACCAAAAGTACATCATACATGGACAACTTTTTCTGATGCAAATATAATATATGGCCATATTTATGCATAGCAAGACTTTAGATTTCAAAAGCTGATCTTTCTAAAAAGTTTTAAGTATTGTTGGTGGTGTCAGAGACAACAGTAAGATTGATACAACATGCTCAGCATGATTAGATAAGACTAAATGGCTGGAGTCATAGATTCATAGCATACACTAAGCAAAATAAAGATACCATATGATTATCATTACTTCAAAACAAGTTACACAGAAAAGTTGACTGAAATTGGCAAATCCTATGTTCTCCATGTGCAAGTATAATTAACTACATTATTACTTGTAATGTTTGATTTGCATGATAAAATATTGCTGATAGTTAAAAGTGAATAATGTTCTCCTTTGCTCCCAAACTACATTGCTTTTAGGCAATAACAGATAACCAGAGTTGGAAGAGACCTCTAGTCCAACAACCCCCCCCCCCCAAGCAGGAGACCCTTACACCATTTCTGACAAATGGCATTCCAATCTCTTCCTGAAGGTCTCAAGTGATGGCGCTCCCACAACTTCCAAGGGCAAGCTGTTCCATTGGTTGATTGTTCTAGCCTCTATAACAACTGGTAGGAAACCTTCATTCTCCAAACATCTTATATTTGTATAACTCAGCATGCTAAAATATGATTGGCTAGGCCAATTTATAATTAGGCATGTGGCAACTAAGTTAATTTCAGTAGAACAAAATTAGCATGTTTCAATGTAATAAACCAGAGATTAATAAATTCCATAAAGCCATGTTTGTGTAGGCTGTCCATTCCATTAGATTTAGTCATCTGTTACTGCAATTATTCCAGTTAATTGCCCAACATCATCGATGGACATTTATGATGAGAGAGCCATGGAAAACCTGCCTCACGCCACATCATGATTCCAAGCCTGTACAGTATAATCTCACAAGGATAATTACAGTTCAGAGCTAGAACACGTTTCCAACTGCCGGGGCCAACTTGAAAACGTGTGAAACGCAGGCACCCAGTATGACCTTGTCACCATGATGCAGCGTCCACCACCACCACCCCAAAAAATAAAACAAGCCAGGGCAAACGTAAAGCCTAGCCGTTCTCCTTGAACACTTGTGAACCGATGCCTGGGGAGATGAACCTGTTGTCCTGTAAGTCACCTTTCTCTCCTCCTCGTCGGACAATGCAAATCTATCGCAAGCGGATAACACAGCCCAGCAGGTCCAACAAAGCCTGCTTCATTCCAGGGATACCCCGCATTCCTCCCTTGTACTGCCCTTCCGTGTCTGTTTCTGACCTGCAATCAACCGCTGATGCCTTTCCAAGGCAGCTTCTGCCTCCTGTAGCCCCTCCGCCTCCATCGTCCGCCGCAAGGCTGCCTGCGTTGAGCCCCGCTGAGCCATTCTCGCCTCGGCAACGTAGCCAACCAACCACTACCGCCGGCCGGCAAGAAACAGGCCAGGATCTATCTTTCCCCGCGCCAAGAACCGCGAGAGGAGGCGGGGTCGGTGACGGCTTCTTCCTCCACGCCACCACCTCGCCTGATGTATTTGGCGCAGGCGCAGAGTCGCATTCGCCATGGAGAGGCTTCTGCTTGTCTCGCAGCTGCGTCGTTCCTCGGGTTGGGTTAGAAGGAGGCGCGGGGTATTTCGCAAGCTTCACCTTGTTCTGCGAAAGGAGCTGCGAGTTGACCAAAGTACTTGAGATAACGCAAGAGAGTACAGACGTACATAAAATGGTGCTTTGAACCTACAAGTGTTAAATTAGTCACTTATTCCCTATTTTATAAATAAACGAATAGCTGTTGTCTCTGAGATGTGATCAACTACAACTGGCAATAGTATTTGTTTAAAAGCACAGCAATATTGGCTGAATTATTTTTCTTTCTCTTCACCTAATATGGCTATAGTACAAACTTACATATATAAAACACTGAGAACAAACACTGCTATAGGCAGTCCTCAATTTACAACCACAATAGAGCCCGAAATGTCTGTTAAGTGAGACATTTATTGAGTTTTATCCCATTTTACCACCTTTTTTGCCACAGTTGTAAAGTGAATCATTGCAGTTGATAAGTTAGTACTATGGTTGTTAAGTGAATCTGGCTTCCTCATTGATTTTGCTAGTCAGGTGTACAAAATTAGCATCCATTCCTCTCCTAGAATAATATTTTGGGAAATATTAAAAAACCAGAAAATTATATTTCCCTGGATGATAAAAGAATATGTTTTAAAGATAAAAAGCAGTTCCCTGCCCCCAGCAGATATTTGGTGCCCATTAAGAAAAACTGGGCCAGGCTACCTACAAGACAAAAGACTTCCAGCTCCAGAGTGATGGGATTAAAACATGATCCTCCAGATAGGATTATCTAGTAGCAGAGCTCCCTGCATTGCAAAATCTCCTAACGACATTGCATCACCCCAAACTTTAACCAAACTTATCTCAAACTCCTAGTTGCACATGGCCCCATGGGAGTCTGACAACAGCCAATAGAATACATGTTCTTGCACAGGAACAGGAAGTTCAAGTTCAAAGCACAAGAGAAGGTATAAATACCTTCCTGCTACTCTCAACTCCATGTGGTCAGCTGTACCAGGACCATGTGCTTGGTGGTTCTGTTCACCATTAAACCATCTTTCCAGTCAGCCTCCATGTTACCAGTGTCTTTCTCCCGCTTGGAAATGAACCAGATGGATATTTCTTCCAACAGTGACAAAAGGTGATCACATGACCTTGGGACACAGCATCGGCCATAAATATGAGTCAGTTGCCAAGTGTCTGAATGTAGATCACGTACTCATGGGTTTAAGCTAGAAACCCAGGACAGAGACACATAAATTTATTTGTTTAAAATTTTTATGTTTAATCTTTTTAATTATTTAATGCTTAAGAAAATAGAACAATGGATGTAACTAGAATGCAGGCAACTGCTCTCTTCTGATGCACTGGGTGGTAGAATTGAATGTAGAAGGCATGCCCCATTGAATTCAATGGTCTACAGTTAGCTCTGCTGTTCAGAAGCATAGAACGAGACATCTTTGGACTCTGCAATGACTGATCTTTGATCACCACACATGGGGATGCTACAAATTGAAAAAGGGTGCTAAGTCACTTTTTTCAGTTCTGTTGTAACTTTAAACAGTCACTAAATGAACTATTGTAAGTTGAGGACTACCTGTATGTAATACAACTATAGACAGGAATCTGGAGCTGCTACCATGACATTTTCTTATGTTGAAGAAATTAAGTTTGAAATACCCAGGCAATAATAATTACGTAATATGACTTCATTTCATATCCAGTATATTTATGTATTTTATGTAGCTAACCTATCTCTCGTGACTGGACAGCTGAAAACACAATTGACAAAATTCACCTAATGCAAAGCAAAAACACACAGCAGTTAGGAATCATGAAAAATCCCATGAATATAACTAGGAAACAGGCTCTTGCGGGTGGCGGCGGGGTATTGAGGCTTGAGCAGAAAAACCAACTTTGATGTAGAGTTGAAGTAAGCCCCATTTAGTAGTTTCTCAAGAAAACCAGAACAGGATATCCAATATATCCTGTGTGACTTGGTGACTGATGCAATTTTTGTGGATGTTGTGCAACCTAATAAAAAGCTTTCTGTATTGAAAAAGCAACAGCAACGGTCAACTTCTGTATGCTGCAAATTTCTCTAATTTGGTGCTTCTAGCTGCAGACTAGACTAGAGCCTCCATAATCCAATGTCTGTACATAAAACAGACTGGGGGAGGCTATTCTAGAGAGTACAAAGCACATTTAAAACTTTGGAAAAGGGTAGAAGGACATGAGGAATGCTGCTTTCTATATTCATCAGAGAAAAACAAAAAGCTAAAAAAACTAGTTCCCCGCTCAGTTGCAAGGCTCCCCACAATAATGAAAATTTCCAGGAGAAAAGTTAGATTTCATTATTGGTCATACAGTTGCTACTAAGCTTCACTTCTGATTCAACTAAGAAAGTTTATTGTCTAAAATTTGTGGCTTTCTGGGCTCACAAACTCAATTAACTCAGGCTTGGTTAGGACTTGGATAAGAGACTTCCAGCCCTGCCTGCAAAATATGCCATGAGTCATTGTCAAATTATGTTTACATTGTCACCAAGAAGCCTGCATTAATGTGTCTGTGAAGTCACCAGGTGCTGAGTCCTAAAAGGAGTGTTTACCTTTTATGAGGACAATATATATATGTGATGTTGCCAAAGGAATTACAGGCTTAGTCCAAGTACTTTTAAGCTTTTTCTTCATTGTCTCTAATTTTGGCAATGCACTTGTTGTTATTAATTTTAAGCAATTATTTAACACATTGATCTTTTTTATTTCAAGCATTTATATTTTAACTTCCTTTGATTACAGAACTCAAGATATTGTTCCAGATAGATTCAAATTCTGGAATTGACCAGATCTACCTTGGTTTAATTTCTGCAAGCTGTTTACAGGAACCTTCTGTTGGACATACATGAGTCTATGTTGTCTTCTAATTGCTTGGAATACCAGAAGTGCCAGTTGGTTAGGATATAGATAGATCTGCAAGTTAACTGCAACATTACAATTCAAAGCATATAGTTGAATGTCTTTCTCTAAACGTAAGTCAAAACTATCTTTTGAATTGTCTGATTTTTCAGCAATCTGATGCATAAAAATATAAGCTAAAGATTATTCAAGAAAAAAAAAGAAAAAAATGGAGAATCTCCTATTAGCTCTCACATAATCAGCATTACCAAATTGCAAATAAGGTATCTTACGTTTTTAAAATTATCTATCGTGCCAGCGTGTCAGAGTATTGGTGCACAGAAAAAAGTAGTGCAGATAATAAGCTTCATTGCTTTTAATTTTTGTTGCCCACTTTTCACTGATGTTGTTGGCAGAAAATGAGGATGGTATTGGGAATATATAAATAGGTAGGAGACTACCAGCCTGCATAAGTTGAAGAAAAGCAGGAACCAATACTTCCTTATGCACATACTACATTGATGAATTTTGCATGTGTGTGCCTAACTAATACAGGAGAAAAAAAGTGATATCTAGGGTTGAAGGAAAATAAAACATAATGTGGTGTGTACATTATGACAGATTTAATACTAGAAAGACCCAAGACCAAGTTTTCATTTTAGATTGGAGTTTGCAAACTAAGGTTTGGGCTACACCCAAACCTTAAACTCAGCTAACCTCATAGAGTTTTGATTTGGGGTTACAATAAAGAGAAATCCATAGAAGCTGTCATGGAAGCTTCCTATAGGAAAGACAGAAGAGACATGTAAAATAATATCAAGTGATGGACGCTAACTTTTTTCAACTGATAATTTACTTCTAGTATAACATTTTCTAACAGTGTAAATGAGGTTTAGATGATCAAAATAATAATATAGAAATAGAGGAATTAAAATCCAAACAATCAGTCAGTTTCTTTAATCACATTATGTAACTATTTGCTGTTTTAAATATTTAAAATGTCTAAAATGTTTTTAATATAAAGGAAGAACAGCAAATGAAAATGTTGTTTTGCATATTTTTAGTTAAATCAAGTGCATGTTAACTTAGAACTAAGAGACATTAAATTGGTGTGCATTCTGTATAACAACAGAATCTAAATATAATTCTTTAAAGTAACACTTAAATCCTAACAGCTATATTTTTAAAAATATTTTAGTATTGTACACATATTATACAATTTATTTATTGCAAGCTGACTCTAATCTTAACTATTATCAATTTGAGGTCGCCAGCTTTGTTGGGAATTCAGCTCCAATCATCTTCCAAACAGCAGTATCAAAATCCTGGGAATTGGGAAGCTGAAATTCTACATTTATAGGCTGCATTGGGTGTATTAAAATGTGATAAACAAAGAAATGAAACTGCATAAATCAATAAAGCATAAGGTATCAGTATGTCAAAAGTTATTTATAACTTATAATTATAAACATATAAGGTTTTATATTTTTAACAGTTAACAGTTATGATAAGAATAAAAGGGTTTAAGTATTACAGTATAACAACTATATCCACATTACATTTATATCATATATGATATAGGACTGCAGAGAAAGATTAGGAACTGACAATTTTTTCTCTAGTGTCATCATACTACATTTTCTTTTTTCATTAGAATCCTAGATTTGGGAGGGTCAGAAAAATCCTCTAGTCTAGTGTCTAGTCCAATACCCAGCTTATTTCAAATCCGCTACAATATCTGATAGATGAACACCTAGCCTGTTCCGACAACCCTTAATAAAGAATGTGGTACCTATTCCATTCATTGTGGTATATAATGTGGTATCTATTCCATTCATTGACAATTAATATAATCAGGAAGTTCTTCCTGATGGATAGCATAAACCATCTCTTCCTTTATGAAAACTTTTCAAATATTTTAAAATGGCTTTTATATCATTCCTTTGTGTAGACTAAACTTAACCATGTCCTTTAACTATTCTACATAGGACCTGGTGTCTAAATCTTTTCACAGCCTTGGTAGCTTTCCTCTAAATTCAATCCAGAACATCACTCACTTTTCTGAACTGCATAGAACTGGAAAATTATTCCAAATGAGGTCTGACCAGGGCAGAATAAAGAACACTTCTTGTTATCTGCGCTCATATCAATACGCCCCCAAATTATGTTTTTTTCTTCAGCAGCTATATCACATTGCTAACCAGTATTTAAATTACTAAACCATACTGTATTTGTGCCTTACATTTTTCATACCCAGTTGCAGAACTTTGTCTCTCATTAAAAATTAATTTTTAATTCGTTTCAACCTGTTGCTCAAACCCATTTAATGTTGAATCTTCTTTCACCTAAAGTGTTAGTAACCACCCTCAGTGTTGTGTCATTTGTACATTTTAAAAGTGTCCCAACAAGTGGTACCCTACTTGATTTTTCTCTTTAAGGTGAAATTGAACTGTTAAGGTCTATTGCTCATTCAGCCAATCGGTAGTTCAAAAATGAACAGATCAATTATTACATTTCATGTAAGGGGACAGTTCATATCCGCCTTTCATATCCTCCTCCTTGCGCTTTTATTCTATTAGTAGACATTCCACCTAACAGTCAGACTTCATTCTTACTACTTCATTCAAACTTACAGGATAGGAAACAATGGGGGGGGGGGGTGAATGACATATTAGTCTCTCGACTCTTCCCTCCTAGAAATTTTGCCCTCCCCACGCCTTGTGAAAAAAGTAAAAGGAAACTGCACTGCATATGCGATCAGTGAGAATACCATTGGTCCGGATATATGGATGCTGTTGTGATTTCTTTATTTTCCGTCTGAATACTGTAGCCAATTTGTAATCGGTGGTGACAGAACTTTCTCCCCCTCCCTCTCCGAAACCACCTCCGTTCTATCTTGCAGAGGGCTCCAAAAGAAGGAAAAAAAACGGCATTTGAGGCCGCTTTCCTCCACTCCCGCCCTCCAGGAGGACTACAATTCCCGTGATGCCTGTCAAAGGCGGCAAGAGCCGAGCGGAAGGCGTCGGCTTCGCAGAGGCGGCGAGTAGCTCTATCCGGGGCCTTGGCGCTTCTCTCCTCCTTTCGCGCCGCCGGCTGCCGCTGTAGAGCGGTGGGTCCATGTGCGCATCGAACGGTGCTGCCGCCCCAGATCTCGTCCGCGTTGCCTGTCTCGGCCTCGACCGCACCGCCATGGACCCCAACACCATCATCGAGGCCCTGCGGGGCACCATGGACTCCACGCTGCGGGAGGCCGCGGAGAGGCAGCTGAACGAGGTGAGAAGGAGGCAGTGGCGGTGGCGGCGCGGCCCGGCCTGGGAGCGCGGCATACTGGAGAAGCCGTCCCGGCCACAAGGCCGGCGGGGGGTGGCTGGGTGCGGGATGCGAGTCGGGGACATCGCTCGCGTCCACGAATTGGGTCCAGGCGCAGACGGGACAGAGAGAAATCGGGCGGGCGAACCCCGAATTGCCTCTCTGGACTAGTTGGGGACGCGGTTAGGAGATGCAAGTCCGCGATGGGCTCCGAAGAGGCGAGGGATCAACTCGGTGGCACCTGGGAGGTCACCTCCAATCTAGAGAAGGAGCCAAGGCTCAAGGCTGAAACTTGGGCCAGGTTGTCGCCGGTCGCCTTGCTATTTACGCACGTGCAGACGCACCTGGAGGGCGAGGAGAGAGGCCCAGGCGCGGGCCTGATGGACCCGCCTTTCCCAGAGTCAGTGAAACGTGGGCAGGAAGAGGAAAGGAGGCGGAGGCGGCAAGAGCGTGGACGGGGCGAGGGGAGCCAAGGCCGTGTGGCGAAGCGCGGTTTTTGGGCGGAAGGGAAGAAGGCCTCTCCCGCAATCGAGCCTAATGTCAGGCCCTTTCCCGCTCCCTCAAGCATTGTCTCCGGGCACGTGGCAGCTCCGTCCTCATCTGAGGAAGCTCGTCAGTGCCCGGTCCTTGCCCGCCTTCTACCATGCCTTGTGGGCAGGAGCCAGAGTCGCTTGCTCATGATAGCGAGAAAAATTTCAAACGGGTCCTTTCTGAAACTGACGGCAGAAGGATTCTAGTGCAGGAGTCCGAGGGTGTCCTTCCTTATATGGACGCAAACTTTTGCTGTTTAAGGTTAAATTTAACGGCGGCAAAAAGAAGACGGCTGCTGAAGACACCTTTCAGAGTGAAATAGCCCGTATTTCATTTTCACTAATTGCACAGCACACACCTTGATTTATTTATAAGTGTGCACGTTTGTGAATCGAAAACAACTTCATATATCTAGTTTCACAGCGTTATGCTCAAGTTAAAATTTGAAGTGTAATAAGCTAATTGGGAAACAGATTTTAAAGAGCAAGATACCTCATGGAAATAGTCAGAATGTCATATTAAAACTGGCATCCTATTTTAAACCATGTATGTTTTTCAACATTTTGCAGTCCTGAAGCAACCAGGCAACATGCAACTTACATCATGATTATGGTTCAATGGAAAGCTCCACAAGTATGAAGAATCAGTGTGTATTTGATATACGTGTACTGAATGAAATGCCTAGCTTTCTCTAAAGAATAAGATATAAATAAGAAGATATAAATCTTAGGCCTTCGTTGTTGTTTTTTAATTTGAATCTTTCAACATGTAATTATAGCCAGGATATTCAAGCTATCTAAAATGGATATTTATTATTTCAATTTATGGCCATCCATTCAAGATGACACTGGAAACCTAAATGTATTAAAAGAAAAGTATAAAAGCATAAGAACAGAAATAAATGATACACATGAAACACCAGCCAGGATAAAGATCAAAGCAGGAAAAAAAACCTTGGGTGAAGTATGAAGGACCTTACAAATACTGTTTACTACCCAAATTATGCGTAATTCTTTATTATACTGTCTGGGTATCTAAGAGTGATAGGCAGTCCTGGGGATGGTTGTGTTCACATTTTTTTAAACTTCAGGGTGTTCACATTTTTTTAAAATAGCTTTTAATTCTGTTTTTAAATCTTTCTAGTGCTGTCTTTTTATATGGCTTTTAGCTATTGATTGTAAACCATCCAGAGTCACTCAGAGATGGATGGTGTATACATTTACAAAATAAATTATAGGGATTATACTAAATTTGACCAGATTAAGTCAAATGAACCATCTTTCATATGTATTTTGATGTATGAAGGATGTTTTGACTTTGCTGTGAATGATTGAAGTTTGAAGTAAAGTTGGTGGTGACAGTGTTTGCTGCATATCTTAAGTAGCAAATCATGGGAAGGTCCATTATGGTTCTTAGGTAATTTGCTATGCTTCTTTGGATTCTGCTGTTCTCATGGTTTAGAACAGGGGTATCCAACCTTGGCAACTTTTTTAAGACTTGTGGACTTCAGCTCCCAGAATTCCTCAAATAGCTTTACTGGCTGAGGAATTCTGGGAGTTGAAGTCCACAAATCTTAAAAGTTGCCAAGGTTGGAGACAGTTGATTTAGAAGAGATTAAGGTATTTTGTATGTGAAATAAGTCATCACTGTGTGTTTGCTACTTCTGGAAACAGAAATTTGGATGATCACACAATCTCAGTGAGTTAGTTAACTATTGTTTTTGATCTCTGAAAATGAGTTAAGTGTAGAAATACAAAGGAAATAATATTAATTTAAAAAAATCTGGAAAGGACTCTGAATTTGACAACTGGTGTCAGGAAGTCTGTGGTGCTCAAACTGAGGTAAAGAAGATGAAGAAAGTTTTAGATATATTTTAAAATTCACACTGTTCATGAAAACCACATTTTGTGGCCCAAAGGCTATCTTCTTTATTTAGCCTGATTAAAATATAGTGAGTTGTAGTTGTTCAACTAATGTACAAGTGTGTACTAATATACTTTTTGCATTAAAAATTGCCAGGTTTCTCTACGTATATATATATTAAAGCTCCATGTTATTAATTACATATTATAACTATTAGCATAAATATCAAAAAGGGTGCAGCTTTAATTTTCATGAGAAAAAAAATTGATAATGAAGTAGCATTGTTACATCAGAAATATTGAAATAATTTGTATATTGGGATATTGTGAAAATGAGAATTGCCTTACTTAAACAATATGCTCGTGTGCCATTTGGCTTCTACTCATCTAAATAACTAAGATGATCGTCTTTTGTTTAGTGTAGGGACTTGTGATCTTCCACATATTAATAAACTAGCAAGTCCTAATACCTCTTACCGTAGGCTAAAATTGCTTTGGCTTATGGAATTTGCATTTCAGCGACATTTGGGAGGCAACAGGTTCCCCTACTTTCTAACATTTGAATCTGAAGTTTTCATCGATTTGTCTCCTAACAGTTTGAACCAAACCATTAACAGAATAAAGCATGCCATGTGATTATGGCTTCTTAAGAGAAAACCAAGTCTAAATTCCTGTTTGGACCTAATGTCAGTGGATGAAACTTTTATGCGCACAAGTGATTGACAAGGGCATTCTCATTCAGGAATAAGTCAAACATTTTTTACAATTCTGGTTTGCAGTGTTTTCCAGATGTGACTAATGCTCTACTTTTTGCAGTGAAATATTCTATTAGGTGATATACTTTTTCACACTTGGTATTCTGTTTATTAAAAAGGGATATTGTGGGATGCACTTCTATAAAACCAAGCAGCAAATGTGTACATCATGAACAATTGTAGAGCTCTTTGGTGGTGGAAAAGTCCTTCAATAGAATCCTTCAAATATTCTGTTCAGAACTCTTCTCTGTCAATGGCATCAAAAAGACTATAGATAGGTAGTATCTTTGTCGAAGATTTCCTGACAAGTTATGTGTGATTAACATTTTACCGTAGGTCTTCAATAGGAAAATTTGCTTTTCTTTATTCTTATTTTTTTAATAGAGTATGTGTGTGTGTGGTGTGTGTGTGTGTGTGTATATGTGTGTAAGCATACATAAAATATTCATCTTTTATGGTATTGTACTATTATAATAAATGAGCCTTCATTCAATGATGCACCTGGAGAAGGCTGGAAAAAGCTTATCTTTGCAACAATGATACTATTTTAGTGCTATTTTTGAACTCTTTGGTTTATTCTTGCATGTGATATAATTGTAATGGAGCCAGGTGGTTGCTATTCTATATTCCTATGTTAAGGAATATTATGTACTAAAAGATAATAGCACACAAAAGAATAGTATCCTCTGATTTTTTTTATTTTATACTTTATGTTCAAAAACTGAATTGGATTCAGATTTTCTTGATAAACTCAGAAATCATTCTTTTTCAGTGGAAAAAATATCCTTTCTATACATACATAGAGATCAAGACATCCTATAGTGATATGAGAAAAATAGCAAACTAATAGTATACAATTTAAAGACTTTGAGCACAGATATGCTAATTGCTGATGTGATCTGAGAACACAATTTGATCATTTGCCATGCCCAAAATCCACTACAATACTTTTGTTAAGTACAGGTTTTGAACCTGTACTTAACAACATGTAACATGATAGGTTTTGAATAAGAGTAACAATTTTACAGCATTTGTAATATATATTACAGTCTGCATTTTCTGAATACAATTACAAAGAATTGTCAATATTTTTAATATTTTATGATAAAGTTGCTTGCATTTATTTAATTTTTCATTCTTGTTATATTTTGCATTCATTTTAATTTCTTATTTTTTTTCCAACTCAACAAGAGCCAGTTTGGTATAGTGGTTAAGACAACAGGCTAGAAACCAGAAGACTGAGTTTTGGCCTACCTTAGACATAAAAGCAGCTGGATGACTTTTGGGCCAACACTCTGTCAGCCCATGGCATCAGTTCCAGCGACAAGCCATTGGGTCAGTTCTTGTCACAACCAATAGATCAACACTTGGTTGGTCTGAAAAAAGAAGACCTTTCTGAAAAAAGGAAGGATGAAAAAGAAAGAACAGTTCTTTCCAACTTCTGTTCTCTTTTCAGTATTCGGTATGTTTCCAATATTCTACTGAGAATAGAAGAGAGCCAAATTTGGTATAGCAGAGAAACTGGAGGGGAAAAAAATCACATTAAAATGGGTTTGATCCACTTAGTGCTACATATAAATTAAATTCCCCACTGCCCCCCTACATTGATCAGTTCATTCTAAGCCTGCTTTCCTACTCACTCCTAGCTATGCAGAGCTATTAAGGGTTTAGAAAGAATTCCAGAACTGCTCAGCATGCTTTCTCTACCTTGTTTATTTACAACATACACTTATCTAGATGAAGTAAAAAAAATTTCACTATATTTTATTGTTATTGTCCATATGCAATTTAAATCTATAGGAGACTCATTTGTGTCAGTTTTCAATCCATGGGGTAATTAAGGTCATACATTTATTTTTCTTTCCAATGCTGAGGAATTAGTCTTTCGGCAACCATAAGGTCACAGAACCCATTCTGTTGTCTAGCTGTCAGATTCCACATACTGTAATTTAAAAATATGCACCCCAAAATTAACATTAAGACGTAAAAAGTTTTAAACAAGTGTTATTTGTTGCATCTCCAACGAGACAGTAATTGTTCATTTTCTATATGAACACATGGTCCACTAAATCTGAGATAGTTTAAAAAAAAAATTGTAAGATCCAAGTACATTTTTAACATTGGGTAAAAAAATTGTTATTTATTTAAAAAATCCAGTTCTTTACTCCATTCTTTTATGTTTGTATATCAAATTAATGTTTGATAACAGGTATTTATAAATAATGTTTTTAGGCATTTTGTCTTTCCAAGTGTGCCCCAGGCTGAAAATCTCCAGGTAAAGATGTTAGTAAATCTTCTAATGTAAATACTACCAGTGAGTGTTAATTGACAAATGGTATTTATCTTTTAATCTAGAAAATTATTAAAACTTATTGATACTATTTATTACCGGATATAATGTAAAGATCCTAGCATAGATCCAGATTCTCCTTATAGCTGTTTTTAATCAGTATTGAGATTTGGATTACTTCATAGGATTTAGAATAAGAAAAAATTAAAATGCATTTTTCAAGAAATAACATACTACACATTTATGTATTTATGCAAATTTGTCTAACTATTTTAATCTAATAGGAGCATTAATAAGCATAGAAACAGGATATACTGGTATCTGTGTCTATACATAGTAGTATATGAGCAGCAAAAGAGTTAGGCAGTTGTGCAAAAATACTGTAAATTAAGATTATTTTCAGAAATAGAAACATTTATAGTTTGTCAATTAACAAAACAGAAAGTAAATGAACAAGATAATTTCAAATCAAATCAATATTTGGTGTGACCGCCCTTGCCTTCAAAATAGTATTAATTATTCTAGGTACACTTGCACATCGTTTTTGAAGGCACTCGGCAAGGTTCCTTCAAGGTTGTTCCAAACATGTTAGAGAACTAACCACATACCTTCTGTGGATGGCTCTTGGGGAGGCAAACTATCTCTTCTAGGACTTCTTGTTCTTTACGCTGACGATAGTTCTTAATGACATTGGCTATATGTTTGGGGCTGTGGTCCTGCTGCAGAATAAATTGAGGCCAATCACATGTCTCCCTGATGGTATAGCATGATGGATAAATATCTGCCTGTATTTCTCAGCATTGACGACAACTTTGATCCTGACCAAATCTCCAATTCTGTTTGCAGAAACACAGTCCCAAAATTGGAAGGAACCTCTATGCTTCACTGTTGCCTGCAGACATTCATTATTGCACTGTTCTCCAGCCCTTTGGCGAACAAACTGACTCCTACATCCAAATATTTCAAATTTTGACTCATCAGTCCTGCCCCCCCCCCTGCCATTTTTCTATACCCCAGTTGCCATGTTTTCATGCATTACCCTTGTTTCTACATAAACATACATACATCCACACAGGCACATAGAATGTCAAAATATTTAAGTGGTTATCTAGAATGGTATCTTTGCCATGAACTTTCTCCCTCCCAGGGAAAATTATAACAAATAATATATGCTTTGGTCAGTTAAAGAAATGAATGCCAGTTGACATGGTAGGGTGAGATGTTGCAATGTAATGAGTTCTAGAAAAGAAAAGAATGTTTGTTGAGATGTGAACTGGATGGTTGAACTTGAATAACTCCCCCCCTCCTTTGATGCATACTACATTTGGGGTATAAATTGGTAAATAGATGTTTACATAGATCAATGATTCTTACATAAAGATAGTGAGAGAATCCATGTTCATTAATGTGAACAATTTTCTACTGCATATGTAATCTAGTAATACAATCTCTTTAGAGTAATGAAGTCCCTATTGCACTCTTGGATAAGCACGGTGAGAGGGTGGTGCCCCTTGTTGAATGTGTCTTTTTATGTGTGTTGTATGCAGATGGCATCTTGTTTTTGGTTTGTATTGGATTTTATTGTGAGTTGGGTGGTGCCTAAATTGAATTAAATAAATAATATTGCAGCACCAAGTAATTTTATTTAAAATGCTCATGTAATCCTGTGATTATTACAGCTGTAAACTTTTCTGACCTGTGAATTTTGCATCCTCTTCTATAGATCGGCTATGCATTAGCTTAGCATTTGATGGGTAGTATGGGGCATGTTTCATTATCAACTGAATTCTTAAAATATACATCTATTTAAAAGTATAATATTTCATTGGTTAGTGTGACTGCTAACCAATCACACTTCTGACTAAAACAATTGGCTTAAATAAGGCAGATTATTTGTTAAGAGTATGTAACTAGTCTTTTTCCTCACTTCACTTTTTCTTTTGTGCAAGTGGGAAAGTCAAGTAGGAATTCACAGTTAATCATAGTTTCACAGTATAACTTTGATTAGTTCCTATCAAATCAGTTTGTACAAGCCAACTTCAAGACATGGTTTAAATCTGATTTTGAATCCTGCTATATTTAGGAGTAATCAGTGTTTATCTCAGATTTCAGTATAACAGAAAGCAGTGGTTAATTGTTGCTTTTTCATTAAATTTGGGAATGAAGGAGAGAGAATGAGTTAAGGGCATTACATCTACCATATTGTGGTTTAAAAATCCAGAAAAGAAGAGTCTGATTCTACTGTATGTGAATGTAATCATCCCCCCTCCCCCCAATAAGCTACTTACATTCAAGGCTAGATGGGAAAGACAGGCTTCAACTAAAACTTGAGAAAGAGTATGCAGGTCTGGATTTTTTGCTTCTTAGATTCCATTTCCCATGACTAATTCTGGATGGGGTTATATTCTCCAAGATAGAATCAATGTACATTTGGGGATCTTTCTGGTCTTGCAGCTTCTGCTCAAAGAACAAGTGGCAGTTATGACCAGGAAGGCTTTTGTAAAACGCTGTGTTGTATATCAGTGGTACCCTTTGCTCTGGTTATCTCCCAAGTGGAGTATGGCATTATGGTCTACATGGAATTGCCTTTGAAGAGCATTTAGAAGCTGCAGTTGGTACAGAATGCAGTGGCACAAGCAATTATAGGTGTGCCCATAATTATATTAGGCCTTTATTTGCCAAGCTGCGGTGGCACCCAGTTTCTTCCAAGTGCTATTCTTAGGGTTTGTTGTCATTATAAAGCCCTTTACAGCATGGAGGTAGTTTATTTAAGGGACCATCCTTTTTCAATTATTTGTGTCCCATCAGTTTGACATCAGGTTTTTAATTCTGTTGATTAAAAAATGTCACCTCAAAGGACCTAGGAAGGATGTCTTCCATAATAGTGGTTTTTGTCAGGGACACCATCCCTCCCAATATTAAATTAACCTCAACCACAGGAAAGTTATGAAAGGTTGACCTGCTGAGTTAAATGTATTTATTGATTGGTTTATCATTGATGGCCTTTTTTGCTTTATGTGTTTTATTATATTTATTATATACTTTATTGTTTGATGTTTTTATTGTCTTAGCTTACATGAATCTCTTATGTGAAATGAGCAACTATATACATCTAGAAAATAAGTTTAGCTGAACTGAAAAATATTGGAGTGTGCACACAACAACTCTGAAATTTTACTGCCACATTTGGAATGTTCTCTTGTAACATTTTGATTATCCTCTGTTCCAGTGGAGCAGTACTTGGAATATTTTGTGCATCCTATCCTAAGGCATTAAAAAAAATCCTTGAAATAAGCCCCTTGCTTTCTTCTTTTTTCATTTTAAAGTCACAAAACCTGGATTGGTGTTTCTATGTTGAATATGTCTTGTCCCCCAAGCAGAAAAAAGTATTTGATCACAGGGGTGATGTTTTTAAAAATTTTGAACTATGCAGTAAAGCAATAGTTAAAAATACTTGTTTGCAAACTGTGCTTTCACAAACAGCCTCAGAACACACCAGAAATGAAGCAATAAAAGTACCTTCATTTCAACATACTCTGGAACAACGTAATGGAGAAATACTTTTCTGGCTTTGGTTGAGGCTTGTTTTTAATATACATATGCAGTGTCAAATTTTGCAATTGGTAGTCTACTTCAGTGGTTCTTAACCTTTTTGAAAGAATCACCCCTTTGAGCCATTGAGGAAGTTACCATCGCCCCCCTCCCCCAACAAACTCTCTCAATCACAACACAGGGAAATAATTCTTCAATTTATGCAAACACGTCTTTTGTTTTCTTTAAAATTGTCATCAGGACATAGCGATACAAATAATTTATTTCCAGTCTTTTTCCCATATCTCAACTGTATGAAAAATTCTGATGCCACCCATCACTTTACTCTCAAACTTCGTGATACATGTATTTCATTATTATCTTATTTATTCAAGACACTTAAATGCAATGACCACTGAAAATAAAATTCAATTGCAAGAAAATGAAATGCCCGAAAAAAACAGTAACATTTAATGATTTAATTACAAGTGAATTTTAAGATGCAAAAAGAAATATAAAAAGGGCATAAGAACAAACCGCAATGCAGGAACTAAGAATAAGATTCGAGGAAAATATATATTCATGCACACTGTAAAAAGGGTTAAAAAGACAAAGAAAATTTTTACAGAAGGAAAGCAACAAAAATCAGCGACAGATTTAATGGGTAGAGTGATAGAGGCTGCTGCGCAACGCATATGAAGATGAGCGATGCATATTCACATATGTATGGCGTTCTGTCCTGAAATTAGCTGGAGGAACTTTTTAAAACAGTTCAATCCACTAATAGCGAGTGATCTGATGTTTTTGTATGACAGATATACAGCGATTCAGTGTACAAAAAAGTCTCAAAAGTGTCCCCAAAACTTCTCGCTCCATCACCCCCATATCGTCCCCCCTTCTGTTCCTTCACCCTCGCGTCACCCCTTTTCGTTTCATCGCCCCCCTGAAAAATGAAATCGCCCCCTGGGGGGCGATATTACCCAGGTTAAGAACCATTGGTCTACTTGATAAAGCACAATATACACAGTGATTATAAAGATAACAATGTTACATTAAACTTTCCTATACAAAAATAATAGTAGCAATACACTTAGTTACCAACCTACCTGTTAGTCTTTCAAATAAGTTTGAAATTTGAATGCACATTTTCACTGCTCTTGATGACTTCCACTATCTCCTTCCCTCAAATATCACCTGGAATGTGACCTGTTTTTATTTTTCTTTTGGTCAAATGTGCAAAGTGAGATGCTGGAGCAATTGAGATAACATTATATCCTACTTTGGAACAACATTTTGGAATTCAGAGAACTTTGTTCCACACTCAACACTGAAATTTTCTGAGCTACAGAACTATTTGTACAGGGCAGTATTATATGAGCAGGTTTTATATTAACCAGTAGACTCAGAATAGCAAATGGATTGCCTTCTGATGAAAGTTGGGTCATGTCAGAGGTAAAGTACAATATTTAAAAATCATTTTTCTTAAATCATGAAAATAAACAGTACAACATGGGACAGAGGGAATATCTAGAAATAAAAATATATCTCATACTTGCATTTTCCTCCCTTGTCTTAGCTTTCTGCTTTTTAATCTGATGTTTCACATCTTTATATGTATAGTTATATATTCCTGGTTTTGAAACTTACTGTGATTGAAAATATAGATGATTAATCATTTTATAGCTTGAACTTGTGGAACTCAGTATATAATAAATCTACACTGAACTCATGGACAGCATTAATGTTGTATATTCCCTAAAATTTTGCATATTTATCTGTTTTATAAAAGCAATGTTGCCAATTATAAGCATTGCTTATCTTGAGTAAAGCAGCATATTGAAGAAGAGTAATGATTTATTCAGATCTAAAGTAATAAATAATTTCTCTCTGATGAGTGGATTTATTAAAAAAAAATCAAACAATACATATTAGGTGATGAATGAATCCTGAGTGAAAAAAGAATAAAATAATTATTTCAAGATTAGTTGCCTGTATTTTTGTCAAAGTTTTACTAATGGTGTAACGGCATTACACCATTACATTTGAACCAAAATTAGATTATGCTGTCAAACAACTTTATGGAATAGCTTTCTCTTTATGTCATGCCTGTTTCTTTCTGGTTATTTTTTATTGACTGGCATAAAAATGAGTCACTGCTGAGTAGTATGTTATGTCCAAACATCTTGAATGTATAATAGCTGCAAAATGACTCAGCTTTGTCTGGGGATGTTCTCCCCTTATAGAGAATGGGAGCGATTTCTCAATATGCTTGTTGAAAGTGATTTAAAAAGTTAGGATGGCACAATAACTTCTCTTTAGAAAATGATGTTTGCATTAGGTTAGGTTTTGCTGATTTATATATGAATATAATAAAAGAAAGGAGGAGGCGCTAGAAGTGATAGTTAATAGTAATTATATTTCCCTTCCATTTCCATCTTCCTTTGTTACTTATTTCTCCTTTCACAGCCAACCCAATAATAGCTAACAGCATCGTAATCACAGTAGACACCAACATGATAACTGTACCCAAGTCTTCTCACATATTCCAACCCATCAATCCTGAAAATAGAAAACTTAATTCTACACACTTTCCTTATCTACTTTCCTCTATTTTCCACCTGGCCCTCACCCAGCTATGTTATAGATAACAGGGACTCTTCCCATTTTGTGGGGACTCTTCCTACTCAGTTTTCAGATTCTTTCTTCCAACTGTGAGATAGTTATTTCCTTTATTTTTTCCCCATGCTCTTTCACTTTTTTACCCACTAGTTCACAATTCCACATAGTCTATCTAGGTTAAGACATGGCTAATCATGTTCTTGCTTAGTCAAAGATACCCATCTTCCTACATAATTGGTTTAGCTAGCCTAATTTATAATGTATAAACTTTAAAAACCACCTGATTTAACTTCCAGGACATTCATAATGTTCAACTCTTTCATTCCACTTTATTCTTGCCTAAGAGTAATGAGGTGTGTGGCCAGATGTCTTTGTCTGATTGACGCAAAACAATATTTTAGGATTAGGGATTCACAATAAAATGAGCCATGCTGTACTTTAATATAACAGGACTATGTTTCTTGGTCTTTCTGAGCGGTCATTTGAAGCCATCATAAGAATGCAGGCCCATTATTTATTCTGTAATGTATGTGTCTGGAGCAGTGTGTTTCTCATCCTTGGCAACAAAAATGTATGGACACTTCAGTTCCCCAGGCAACCTTAACATCTTAAAGTTAAACTTTTAATCGTAAAGTTGGTAAGTTTAAAGTTTAAATTGAGAAACATTGGTCTAAAACAATATCCTACAATTGAAGGGTCCTCTCTCCACATGTCCAGATTTCACATTCCAGAGCTGTCAGCTCTGATTTACTTCTGAGAGTAAAGTTTATGCAGCAGGAGGTTGCTCAGGTCGGAGGGAGCTTTGTCATGCTTTTCTATACACAAGATTATGTTCCTAAATTATTCAGATCCTACCGCACAACAGCTTTGTCATATGTCTTTGGTTTTCAGAAAATGATCAAATACTCAGCATGGAAGTGTCTTCTTGGGATTTCCCTCTATTTTATTCATAACATCAGTTGCATAGAAACAAAGTTCATTTTCATCCATGCAAAGCTAATTATATAGTATTAAGGCAGTTAATCAGTCATTTTCTCTGCCAGTGCACTCTCATATCTTATCTACTTTGGTCATAAAAGGACTGCAGCATTGATTTATTGCTACTCAAACCAATATTTCTAAATTATATCCTTCTAATATGTTATACCTATGTCTACATGTTGATATAACTAGCTTTGCATCTCCCTTCTGTCTTAGTTAAGCAAGATATTAATAACACTTGGCTGACAATCAGGTTGCAATTTGTCATTTACTTTTATTTTTGTCTGGATCATGATTCCCCCGCTTCCTCAGATCACTTTCAGTTCATTTATTTCAGTGGGTCTTCAGGTCACTTTGGAGCACTTTATCTCCCCTGTCCCAGAACAAGCAGTAACACCCAGGCCTTCTGCAGCCAAAGCATTATGGTTTATCACCCATGCCAATTCCAAGCTTAGCCAACATATCATCCTCTTTCCGCATCCTGTCAAAAGTTTATTTGGATCTGTCATTCCTGCAGCCTGACCTTTTTGGAAGTACGAAACACATGACAGCAGCAGTTCTCATCTACTTCATTCTATGAACAGAGGTACAGATTTCCAAAACCAATAAAAAAGATAGACCATATTCATTTATGGAGATGATAAAAAATATCAATATCACTATCTGGTACTATCTGGCACAGTGCAAGCAAGAGGGATTTCTAGGAGCAGCACGATGGCCTAGAGGTAAAGCTTTCAGGAGGCTGAGAGTTTGATCTTAGGTAGTGGCAGATATTTCTCTCTTTGGGTGCAATGAGTAATTGTCTGCTGTGAATTCTGCATAGACATCTGGAAGAGCATCCAGCCAGTAAATGCTTGAGTTCTGTTCAGTCACCCCGACTCCACCCGGATGCAAGAGGGATTCTTGAGATGGTAATCTTCCCAGATTTTCTCTTTCTAGAACAAGAAGTGGTATAGCAGGAGGTATGGAAAACCTCACTATAAATAGTCCTCAACTTATGACCACAATTTGAACCCAACATTTATGTTGCTAAGCAAAACATTTGTTAAGTGAACTTTGCCGCAATTTACGACCTTTCTTGCTACAGTTAAGTGAATCGTAGTTATTGAGTTAGTAACAAGGTTAAGTGTATCTGGCTTCCCCATTGACATTGCTTATCAGAAGGTTGCAAAAGGCAATCACATGACCCCAGGACAAGGTAACCTTCATAAATATGAGTCAGTTGGCAAGCACCTGAATCTTGATCACATCACTATGGGGATGCTGCAATGGTCATAAGTGTGAAAAACAGTCATAAGTCACTTTTTACAGTGCTATTGCAACTTTGAATGGTCACTAAATGAACTGTTGTAAGTTGATGTTTACATGTATTTTGCTGCCTTTTTAATGTTGACTTTTCTAATCTTCATAGCTGAACAATAATTTATTTATTTATTTATTTATTTATTTATTTATTCCATTTATATACCGCCCTTCTCCCGAGGGACTCAGGGCGGTGAACAGCTCATCTAAAAACCCCACAAAGAATACAAAAGTTAAAAAAATATTAAATTTAAATCGGCTGCATGATAAAACTAACAAACCCCCCCCCCCTTAAAACCCAATTTAGAATTAAAAATGGAGACCAAATTAAAATCATTTTCTCAGCCCAGGCCGGCCTGCTCAAAGAGCCAGGTCTTCAACGCGCGCCTGAAGGCCCTCAGGTCCGTGCCGGTACGAAGCTCCGGTGGCAGAATATTCCAGAGGGCGGGGGCACCCACAGAGAAGGCCCTACTCCTTGGCGCCGCCAGACGACACATAGCGGCCGACGGCACCCGGAGCAGACCCTCTCTGTGGGAACGCACCGGCCTGTTGGAGAACGCTGGCAGAATGCGGTCCTGAAGGTAACCTGGTCCCATGCCATGGGTCGCCCTAAAGGTCAAAACTAGAACCTTGAAGCGAACCCGGAGAGCCACCGGCAACCAATGCAGCTCGCGCAGGAGAGGCATCACATGGGCGCTACGTGACGCCCCCATGATCACCCGCGCGGCTGCATTTTGCACCAGCTGGAGTCTCCGGATGCTCCCCGCAGGGAGCCCCATGTAGAGGGCATTACAATAGTCCAGGCGAGAGGTGACAAGGGCCTGAGTGACCGTGCGCAAGGCGTCCCGATCCAGGAAGGGCCGCAACCGGTAGATCCGACGGATCTGATGAAACGCCCCCCTGGAGACGGCCGCGATGTGATGTTCAAGTGACAGCCTACATCCAGGAGGACACCCAGATTGCGAGCCCTCTCTGTGGGGGCAGAACTTCCCCCCCAATAGCCAGCGAAGGTGTCAGCTGGCTATATCGGGGCGCCGGAAACCAACCAAATGAAAAAACCAACTCATTCTTTGATGTGTAATACAGCTTGATTTTTCATCAAGTAATCAGATGGTCTCTTTTAAAGCACTGATACATTTTATACCAGCTTTCTTCAACTTTGTGCACTCCAAATGAAAATTGTTGGAACATACCTTAAGGGCAACTGTTTGGCAAATAATGGTCATATTTTGGTGTCTCTTACCTTACACTCATAACTACGTGTTTGTGATTAGCATGGCAACATGATAACACTTTTAAACCCATTCTAAAAGGTTAAAAAAAACCTTTTTTGTAATGCTTTCTAAAATTGTAAGCATCTAACTACTTTTATACTTTGCTTATAGGCTCACAAATCAGTGAACTTCGTTTCAACTCTCCTTCAAATCACTATGTCAGAACAACTAGATTTACCAGTGAGACAGGCAGGCAAGTAACAGTTCATCACTTTTTATAGTATAAATATTTAGCGCTATTAATAAGTGACTATGAGTAGCAAAATGAAATAATGGAAAGTAGATTTTAATGTGGGGTAATACTATATAAACAGGAACAGGATGGTCTCTGAAATCTGGGTCGGGAAAATAATCCTTGTGCTTAAAATAGTTTGCTAGAGTGGACATGATTATTTTTATACAAAAGCATCCCTCAGAATTTATGATCACATGACAATATATATATATATAATCTATATATATATAGATTAAGAGGTCATCTCATCCTTCTTTGCAATTCCACATTTTGAAAAAGACCAAGTATTTACTGATTTAAAAAAGATAAAATAACTTTACTGGATAACAATAAAGTTTTCAAACTATTATGTTTGAGAAGCATACATTATTAATCTTCCTTGCTTGAATATCAGTAATGTTGAATACAATTAAGTATCTAGTCATGTTATGCATGTCTTATGCATTTAGATGGAAATTTTATCAACTGATGTGTTTTAAAGAAATGATTCCGTTGAGTAAACTGATTTAAAATAATTTGCATAGACTGGTATCATGGCTGTCATCAATATCGGGTACAATATTTTTGTATATATTGAAAGAGCAAATCCTGGATGTTGGTTGGCATTAAATTATTTTTATTAAAATCTTGCTTTGAAGGTATTAATTGGACATCTTGAAATATATAACATGTTTTGCATATTTTCTCTTATCAAGACATTTTGTTAATTCAGCCTCCTTCAGCTTAATTCTAGTCTCCTAATGTTGATATTAGTTGTACTGATAGGTACCATACATACCAGGTCGAGTATTCCAGTTATAAAGCTTAAGAAATTTTTGTACAAGCTTGAAAGTTAAATAAATAATGTGTGCCCTTAAGATCTGTGACAGACACTCTCACATCTATTTTTCTTTGCAAAAATTCATAATATTATGCATAGGCATTTTATGCCTGAAATAGTCTGTGATTTAAGAGTAATGACTGATAGTTAGTTTGATGTCTAGGGATTTAATCTGCCAAAACACTCAGGCTGTTGTAGCAGAAATGATTGCAGTAGATGAGGTCCCTATTCCTCAATTTGCAAATAGCTCACTTTTCTTCCATTTAAAAAAAAGTAAGTAGCAAATTTTAGGACAAAATTATACAGGATCGGGTACTTTATAAAGTTCCATGTTCTGCTTGTGTGCTGGTTGTGACCTAATAGTTATGTCTGTTAGATTATTACAGATGCATTATAATATAATTTTAGGGCATCTTAATACTGTTATTTGACAGGTGTTATATACTTGAAGAATATGATAACCCAGTATTGGCCTGACCGGGGAATTACTCCAGGGGATAACCCGCCTTACTCAATACCAGAAGAAGATAGACATTGTATTCGAGAGAATATTGTAGAAGCTATTATTCATTCTCCTGAACTGATCAGGTATATTTAAAGTTGTGGTCACAAAGTATTCTTGTTCCAAATTCATACTTAATTGGAGTATTTTCAGTCTTACTAGAAAGTATAATACTGATACTATGCTCTTAAATTTATATTGGGATAGGGAAATTCATGGGCATTACACAATGTAATTGATAGAAGATAATGCCTATTGTATTCTACTATATTAAAATGCTGTCATTTAAGTGAACTCCTTGGTGTTCTCAAATTGTCATTGTATTTACTTCTATTTCAAACATTAATCTGTTAATGTATAGAAACTCAAAATAGCAGTATTATTTGTAAAATATCTCATATGTTCCAGAGTACAGCTTACTACTTGCATTCATCACATTATCAAGCATGATTATCCTACTCGTTGGACTGCTGTTGTTGAGAAAATTGGATTTTATCTTCAGTCTGATAATAGTGCCTGTTGGCTTGGAATACTCCTTTGTCTTTATCAACTTGTCAAGAACTATGAGTAAGTTATTATGTATTGTGTGTGTGTGTGTGTGTGTATATATATATATATATATATATATATATATATATATATATATATATATATATATATATATATATATATATATATATATATATTGCCTTATTTGTAATTCACCTTACTGTTTTCTAAACATTAGATTTGTATGACCTTCCAATCTGAATAAAACATGAAATTAAATTTGTGATTGGATTTGACAGATTGTCTATTTACCTTTTGAGGTATAGGAGAAATGACTTTTTCATAAGGAATATCTTCTACAGTTGTAAACATAAACTTGCAATACAGGTAGTCCTTGCTTAGTGATTATTTGTTCAGCACTGAAGTTATGATGGTGCTGAATGAGGAGGACTTCATAACTGTTCCTTGAAGTTGTGGCTGTCACAGCATTCCCTTGCCCATGTGATCACAATTCAGGGCTTGGCAACTAGATCATAATTGTGATGGTTGCAGCTTCCCATGATCATGTAATCGTCATTTGCAATCTTGCCTGCCAATTTCCCACAAGCAAAGTCAATGGTGAAGCTGGCAGGAGGATGCAAGTTGCCCCTGCCACTGCTGATTTTTTTTATCCCAAGGAGCCCCCGGGTGGGATGGAGATCTCATAGTGCCTGTGCGGGTATACACGCACACGCACACACACATTCTGTAGCACTCACAGCAGAGTTTCAGTGGTATAAGCACGCACTTTTGGATTCCTGATTTTGTCTCATGTTGTGGTTAGTCCCAAGCTAAACAACTTGCAATACTCTCCACTTAACAGTGGCAATAGGAATTGTCACTAAGTAAACAAGTCACATGATGCCATACTTAATGAGCGAAATTCAGTCCCACTTGCCATTGTAACCTGAAAATTACCTGTGCATCTGCTGCAGAAGTTCAGCAAACGGCTAGATGGGGGCAGAGATATTTTTTTTTGTATCTCTGCTGCTATCCATTAGTAATTGGTTTTTTAGAGCCCAGATAGAATATGCCTACTAAAATATATGTATACTTGCCGCTTTCGCAGATAATACTGAAATCCTACACCAGTGTTTCTCAACTTGACAACTTTTAGGTGTGTGGATTTCAACTCCTAATATGTGGTATTTCTTGGACTTGATATCAACACATCTTAAAGTTGCCAAATTTAAGAAACACACTTCTAATTATTTGTATTTATATATGAATATATTACCGTCTTTGTGTTTTTTATTAAGAAGAATTAATTTTTTACAGTGTTTTTTTCTCTTTTTTACTGCTTTCAAAGTCCTGACACCTGTGTAAATAATTTGGATTTTTGTCTGTAAAAATGTTTTGTGAAGATGCTTCCTCTTTGAATTGCTTCAAAAATTTCTCCCATATTTCTCCCATATTTCTCCCATATTAACTTGTACAATTAAAGAAATATTCAACATTATGTCTTCAAGAAGCATCTAAAACACTCTCAGTTAAGGAATTATGTCAGGTTATTTTAAACGTTTGGTTTTTTACAGCCCAGAAAGTGTCCTGAATTGAGTTGAAGTAAGTCTGTTTCTAGAGACTGTCCATGTATTGCAGAAACATTTTTCTTAAAATATATCAGCTATAAATAAAAACTTCAAAGTGTCAAGTTGCAAATACCCAAACTTTTTCTGTTCCATTAAGATACACCTAAATTGACATAAGGAAAATTGTTGTGTGTGGGGTTAGTTTAAGGTATCCATTTCATTCCTTAAATAAGGGGTGTCACACTGTATTTCTTTGAGGGCCGGATCAGCATTGTATTCTCCATGGGACAGGGCGGGGCAGAGACAGGACGCACGCCTCCTGCAGCACCCTGTGGGCCAAAATAAGGCATGGGGGGATCATATGCACCAACCCCCCGTGCCCCATTTTCACTAGCAGAGGCACCACAAGCCGGTCCTTTTCTATTTCCAGGCCGGCCCTGCAAGTCAGATTTAAATACTCCATGGGCCGAACCCGGCCTGCAGGCGTTGAGTTTGACTTAAATTGAAACCCAATAACAATTTTAAAAAATGAACCAAACTAGTGTCTGTGACTACAGTGGAGTCTACAAAAGAGGCATTGGACAAACTGCATTTATGTGATTGTAGTGCATATAGTTTTCTTCTTATTCTTTGCTGTCAAAAAGAAACACATATAACAACAGCTTTATTTATGATAACGAGTATATCCAGAGAAATCAACAAGGTAGAGGTTTATGTTTCCTATGCAGTACTTTCTTTGGAAATAGGATAAAATTTATTCATTTTTAATCAGTGGTGGATCTAATTTTTTTTTTCTAAAATCAGCTTTTAACTATTTTTCAAAGATACAAAAAACCAGAAGAGAGGACTCCATTGATAGCAGCAATGCAACACTTCTTGCCTGTCCTGAAAGATCGTTTCATCCAACTCCTTTCTGATCCCTCAGATCAGTCTGTCCTTATCCAAAAACAGATCTTCAAAATATTTTATGCCCTTGTTCAGGTTTGTCCTTTTATAGTTAAATTGTTTTAATTTTTACATGCTGATTGGAACAATTTTATATAGATGCTTAGCCAAGAAAGTGGATAATTTAAGAAATTAAATATGGAGTGGATTTTCTGAGGTGGTTGATATCTTTGCTTAATTTATAATCATAGCTTGTTTTTGCTTTGCTCATAATTTTTCTCAATAGTATACGTTACCCCTGGAGTTGATCAATCAGCAAAACCTAGCAGAATGGATAGAAATTTTGAAGACAGTTGTCGACCGAGATGTACCAGCTGTAAGTATTTATTTTATACACACTATGTGATTTATGTATATGACATTGTATGTGAGTTGATTGACTGAGTATACAAATAAATGATATATACAGCTTTTATCGGTAGACGTTGTAAACCTGTATGGAGAATGGGATTCTAGTTACATTTATAGATTTATCTCGCTTTCTTGTAAGCATATCTCTTGGACTGTAGAGCTCATGAAAATTCAAAAGTAAAAGTTGCAGGCCTCTTTGTTATTTCTATTTGTATCTTGTCATTCTTTTGTTGAATAAGAGAGTAAATATATTTATAATAAGGGACGATCATCCTATGGCCCCCATCTCCCGTTTTTCAACTTCAAGGCTTCCTCCAATAGTTGAAAACTGACAGCAATTTTTCTCACATTTTTGAGGTAGGAAACTTAACAGTTGTAGTCTTAATGTGATCCTATTTTTTTTAAAAAAAATGTCATAAGCTACATTTATGGAGCATATACAAATAAAATCTTATCCTGTAGAGATGCAAGACAAGATCTAACAATTTGGTGACATTTCTCTGTTGATTGTAACTATCATCTGTCCTCCAGAATTTTAAAGGTGATTCCTACCCATCAGTAGATGATTCTCCCCAGTTTAATTAATCTTTAAAATAGGGCTGTCAAACTCGTGACCCTTGGGCCGGATGTGTCATGCGCTGGCCACACGAATGGGAAAAAAGGTCATGATTTGCCACGTGACAATGCCGTGATGACAGGAGTTTGATACCCTTGCTTTAAAACCCCTGCACAGAAATGTAATATTACACTATAAATTAATATCATAAAATTTAACTTGGCTTCAAAAGGAAACTCTCCAGGTGGATGAAGATGATAGGCCTGAATTGCCATGGTGGAAATGTAAGAAGTGGGCACTCCACATCTTAGCCAGACTTTTTGAAAGGTAACATTTTTTTCCTCAAGGTTAATTTTTAAATATTTTAAATGGGTTTTTTTTGTTTACATGTGCATAATATATGACAGTGTTATCTTGGTTTTTTTTTTTTTACTAATATTGCAATAGGTATGGAAGCCCTGGTAATGTTTCCAAGGAATACAATGAATTTGCTGAAGTTTTTTTAAAGGCATTTGCTGTTGGTATACAGCAGGTAGGATATTTTTTCTTTATAATTTGGATTTGATTGAGAATTAATTGATCCTTACTATCATTTTTGGTTTAAAAACTAAAAAAATAATTTGAATTAAGTAGAAGATGCTTGAAATAAAATCGGTAGTCTCTGTTTCTATCTTTTTGCCAAATAGAATCTATTATTTCTTAGAAAACACAATGTATTTAGTCAAGGAGAGTAAACTGTCTTAGATGATAAAAGAAGCATTTTAATGTTGATACAATGAGTCAAATTCAAGTTCCCTGAGGCCAAATTCTTGGCATTTCAAGCAATTAGACTTTGCATACAATTGGCCATCCTTCCTTCTCTGTATGTATCTCCTTGCATTAATAAAGCATTGCTTCATACTAAATAAGACAGTTCATTTATATACATACATATTTCACTCTCATTTTGGGGTAAGCTGTTGAATAGAAAAGAGTAAGAAATAGTAAGTCAAAGAATGTAAAGGAATGAAATGAGAAAATATAGCTGAAATGTTTCGACTAGAAGACATGTTAGATGTTAGAATTCTTTATTGGCCAAGTGTGATTGTACACACAAAGAATTTGTCTTGGTTCAAATATTCTCAGTGTACATAAAAGAAAAGATATATTCGTCAAGAATCATAAGATACAACACTTAATGATAGTCATAGGGTACAATAAGCAATCAAATCATATCACATCCAAAGTCCCTTCCAGCTCTATTCTGATTGAAATGTATTCACACCAATAACCATTCATTATACTTTCTTCCATACCTTTAGATCTCTGTAAACCATCCTGGTTTCCACCACATCCATGCAGCTTTTCATGCATTGCCCCAGGTTTTTCAAACTTGTCTTCTTTTCAGGATCTCATCTCCATCCAGTCATAGCCTTTTTGATTTTTTTCTTCCCTCTTAATTTGTTTACTTCGTGTTTGGTCACATTCATTCAGCCCTTGTTTATTCTGAACCCTGCCTCTTCTTTTTTAATCACATACATTTCTTAAGTCACCAAATCTTACTTCACTTAACTTACTATTACGTTTTTCCTAGCATGTTTAATGTCCACTTATGTAGTATATAAACATGCAAGAGAATGCTGTTATATGTAGCTAGCTTCTTTTTCTTTTTTCTTTCTGCCACTTTTAGCAACACTCACGGTTTGCCACTGATCACATGGTTTATACTCATTCTATATTAGCTGTGTGGAAAGCTGCTATCTTAACACATTTTGGAAAACAGCTTAAATCTTTAGCAGCAACTAATCAATCCATTTTCTTAGGTTTTGCTGAAAGTGTTATATCAATATAAAGAAAAGCAGTATATGGCTCCGAGAGTTCTACAGCAGACTTTGAACTATATCAATCAAGGGGTATCACATGCAGTTACTTGGAAAAATCTGAAACCTCATATTCAAGTAAGTTGTTTTTCCTGTTCTTTTGGAATGAAGGCTGCATAGCTAAATGATAAGTTATGATTTTTCCCCTGAAGCTCTGCTGTAGCAAAATTTGATTGGAGTTTTAATGTGTTGATGAGTTTTACATTTGGTTTTACCATTGACATTACTAAATTTATTTGATATTGGAAGCCTCTCTCCCTTTAAAAAAAATAGAGCAAACTTATAAAAACAAATAATTTTTATTTGCAGGGAATTATCCAAGATGTTATCTTCCCATTGATGTGCTATACAGATGCGGATGAAGAGCTGTGGCAGGAAGACCCTTATGAATATATACGTATGAAGTTTGGTAAGTGATTCAGAACTGAGTACATTTGCAGAGAGTTTTCACAGTTCAGCAGTAATAGGTTCACAAATAACAATGTGACTTAGCTTATTCGGTTTGTAGCTTCATGCCATAAATCCATTCAGTAATTTCAAACATTGTGGTTTTTAAAACATGGTTTATATTATACAGTATTGTGGTATAATTAGTAAACATCCCAGTTTTGCCAGTCAGGGCTTTGCATAATATGTATATAAAACAGATTAAGATCACAGTAAAATGCAAATGTCAGATACGTTGAGAAATAATTCAAAACCTATTTTCACTATTTAGATTTACTAGTGTAGTTATGACATCTTACATGAAGCATGCAAGATGTAATGGACAAGTACTGTATGACCTTTCTTCCATTAAAGTAAGGTTCTTCTGCTTTTACAAATTTCAGTTGGTAACAGTTCACTCTGTCCAGAGCCAATAGTAACTCCTCTTCCATGGCTTTTTGAGAAGTTTCTTGTATTTAATTGTTATGGTTTTAACACAGAAAACACTACTTTGTGCCAGTCTGTGTTTTTGTTTTGCTTTACACTGACAAGCCACTGCTCTCCAGGGTCCTTCCCACCATCTGATCCTTTTAGCTGGAGATGCTAAGCAACGGACCCTGGATCTTCTACATACAAAGTATAAATGCCGCCTCCGTCTCTCATCCATCTTTACTGAATCTCTGAATTGAAACTTTTCAAAGTATAACTTCAGCAACCCAGTTATATGCAGGAGAATGCTACTGTACTCAGAGCAGCTACTGTGTGGAATTTTGCATAGAACCAAAAGCCCTTAGGCTTATAAAATGCTCCAGGATCAGTTTTGCATTTCTTTTTTATAGCCTAAGTTTATTCTATGCACTTAACTGACTTACGGGATTTTCTAAAATGATGTTGACTTACCAGAGAACAAATTAATTTATGTTGCTTTCTCAGCATGACCCAAGAAAAGGGTTTTTGTTTTAGAAAAAAACTTTGTCACAAATCTCTGAAATTTCAGTCAGCATGGAATAATGAATATGTCCTAAATGAATCTTAAACACATTTTAGATTATTTTCTTGTTGAAATAATATTAATATGCAATATGTTGAGTATTACACTATCTAAAATTATAGAAACATTACTCATTTTACAGCTTTGAGACATTTATATTCATAATTCTCCAAATATAAGTTTAAAAATGTTTAAAATGCTTTTTGGAAGTTCAGAATGGAAATTTCTAGTTGTTGGTGATTACAGAATCCTTTAGATCTGATTTTGCTTTTTGTTTTGCCTTAATTCCTGAACATTTCAAAAGGCAAATAATATAAATTGTTTCTTTTAATAGATGTCTTTGAAGACTTCATTTCCCCAACAACTGCTGCACAAACGTTGTTGTTTACAGCATGTGGTAAAAGGAAAGAGGTATGTTCCATAAATATTACCTTAAATCCAAAAAAAGAGATCTTTTTTAAGATGTTGACCATTGGATACTTTATTTGGAAAGCTGCTTATAGAAGGTTCTGAAGAAGTATCACTTGTGGGCATCATGGACTTTTCCAGGTAGCACACAGCTAGTTTCCATAGAAACAGTGTGTGATAAGCAATGTTTGCAATCTGCATGCTTGCACTATATTAATTAGTTTATTGTCAGAATATGGCACAAACTAATGGCACACTAGTGAAAGAATTCAATTTTGCTGACAGCCTCTCACCACCTCCCTAACATTGAAGTCCCAGATGAGTCATGTAAGATGCAGTGGTTGTACCATGGCATTGTTATTACTGCGTCAGGTTCTGACTCAAAGCATAACAGCCCTCAAAACTAGGAAAGACATGCCATGAATCTTCCAACTTGGTTTTTTTATTATTCCACATGTATGGAGAAAATCAGGCACATATTCTGAGAACTATTAAGGAGGAACCATTTTTACCCCCTGTCTCACACAAACTATCTGAATTGAATTGCCTCTTACTCCTTTTGCCTCCTGAAAATCCAGTCCATTACATTCCATCATGGAGATGATGGGCTAGATCTATGTTCAGTATTTTTATAGTTTGAAAAGAATCAGAATGTTCTAAGGATTTTAGATTTTTCTTGTTAATAATTAGCTCCTCAATCAGTAGTGTATCTTCTCACTTTAATTTAATGCCCCAAAGACAGTTTTAATCTTGATGTCTTTGTTACGTCTAAGAAATTTTTATGCACAATATTTAAAAACATTTAAACATAGGCAGATAATATCTTAGGAGTTACTCAACTCAGAATATTGGTTGAACCTTTTGACTGATTGATATACTTGTTTAATGAAATGTATCTGGGCATATTTTTAACTCTCATATTAGGTTCTGCAAAAAACCATGGGCTTTTGTTACCAAATCCTCACAGAGCCAAATGCAGATCCTCGTAAAAAAGATGGAGCATTGCATATGATTGGTTCTTTGGCTGAAATACTTCTGAAAGTAAGTAGAATTTTGTTGATCCTTTAAATGTCTTAAGATTTTTCTGCCTTATTTTCACTACAGGTAGTCTATGACTTACAACTGATTGTTTAATGACTATTTGCAATCATGATGGCCTTAGAATATTTTTTTAGGTTGGCAATGGCTAAGTAACTTCAGGCTGCTTAACCTTTATACATATATTAAAATTATGTGTTGGAATATATCCAACACATAATCTTAAGGTGTTTGTCTTCCTGAAACTGGTAGCGGAAGGCTTGTACTTAATTAAACAACTACACTTCCCAAACACAACCACATGGTTAATTGGGACATATTTTCTAATTCAAAGGAATTAATCTTAAGAAACAGACCTTGTAAAGTAGACATAAATTAATGGTGCCAGAGGGCTAAATGCATGATATTAGCTATACCAGGGGTTGCCAACCTTTTGGACCTCAGGGACCACCAAACTCATAACTTTAGATCCCAGGGACCACTAACCGGTTCTGTGGGCATGGCCTAATTTGTGGGTGTGGCTTGGTGGTCATGTGACTGGCTGGGCATGGCTTGTATGTAAATATTATAAATATTTATATAAATATTGATTTTTTTATCAAAAGAGCAACTTTTACCCAAAATCAGGCAAAGTAGGCAGATTGAGTTGCTCACAGAATCACAGATTCATTCAGAGATCCATCTATCTGCCATTGGCTAGCTCAGTCTGTCACATAAAATTTGCTTGTAAGCAAACTCATACAATTTGCTAGCAAGCAAACTCACAAAATTAACTCATAACACACCATGCATGTAAATATTGATTTTTTTATAAAAAAGAGCAACTTTTACCCAAAATCAGGCAAAGCAGGCAGATTGAGTTGCTCACAGAATCATTCAGTGATCGATCTATCTGCTATTGGCTAGCTCAGTCTTTCAAATTTGCTTGTGTGAGTCTGCACTGAATTTGCTTGCAAGCGAACCTTCAGTCCTAAGGGAGCTTGGGCTGTGCTGAGCCGAAGATCTAAAGACTAGCTAGAAAGCAAGAAATCCAACCATTTTCTGCTTCCTAGCTAATCTAAATCTCGCGGCACAGCAGAACAGATGGTGGTCGGAAAAAGGAAAAATAGCAATTTAGCAGGCAAGTTTACCGGGTAAGGAGTGAGTGGGCGGGGAGGGTTCCCGCGGGCCATGTGGGCGGCACAGCCTTTTGTTCCTGTGCAGCCTGGATTAATTGCTTTGTGGGGATGCTCTGGGGGTGAGATTTCTCTGCAGCCCACCAAAATTTTCTCACGGCCCACCGATTGGCAACCGCTGATCTATACTGTATTTGTACCTTGCCTTCAATTTATCACTATTCTATAACAATAAATTATCTAGAATTGTAACCGATACATGTATCAGTTAATTTCGACTTTCAGACTCAGTAAGATTTCTGCTTGAAACAATTCTTGCATGATTAGGTTTAGATAACTCGGCAATATATGAATCATTTACTCTGTCTTTGCTTTATTTCAATAATTTAGGTAAAAGTTTTTTATCTGTGATTTACTGTTTTGGCCACATCAGTTTAATTTAGCAACTGTTTAGCGCTGTTACTAACATTAACAGGATGGAAAAATCAAAATACCTTTTTGAGAAGTGAGTGATATATGTAAAAAAAGAGGCTGATCTACTTTTTGGAAAAATGTTTCAACAGAAAAAGATATACAAAGATCAGATGGAGTACATGTTGCAGAATCATGTGTTTCCTCTATTCAGTAGTGAGCTGGGCTACATGAGAGCAAGGGTAAGTGCAAACTGGATCCAGATTTCTGGAAGTTTCTAGAATGTAAAAGAACACAAAGTTCCCTTAGTCTTACAAAAGTTGCAATGTGAAGTGATGGGAAATAGATGAATTTTGATAAGCACTTTGGTAATACATTTATTACATGTGCTTGTATTTTACCTCATTCAGGGAGCCTATATCATACCATAAAATACAATATGTAATATTTTGTAACTATAGTATATATACTCCTTTCCCCAAAACATTTCCCTTCAATTAAGTAGTGCTGTCTACTTTGAAGGTTCTCTGAAAAACAACAACATTTCTTTCTCAGCTATCCAGAATGTAAATGTGTTTGTGGGGTGTGTGTATACATAGCTATATCCATTGAATGTTGCATAGGGAATGTATGGCATGTCTTCTGTGCCAACACATAATGTGGACATATTTTATTTGGAGCAGATAGTCCTGCAACTATAAAGTATCAGGCTTGCTCAGTATTGCTATTACAGATAAGTCTTTAGATTATGACCCTAATTGAGACCGGAATTTCCCATCTCTAAGCAAAGTGGTCATTAAGCAAAATACCACATGGCTACACTGCTTAGCAATGGCAGTTCTGGCAGTCCCAATTGAAGTCATTAAATGATGCAACCATGACTTGTGGTCTCCTGTCAGCTTTCCCATTGGCTTTATTTGTCAGGAGCTGCCAGGGAAGGTTGAAAATAGCAATTCTGTTTTCTGTGTCTCCACACCCCAATACATCCCATTCCCAGTTTGGTTCTTCCGAACCCCAAGTCTTGGTTCTTGCAGGGGATGATTTCAGGGGATCACTAAGCCATAAGATGCCGACTTATTTCTGCCCTGCACAACTACCTCTGCTTCAACTTCTCCCCTCCCAATCTGTGCTTTTTTGGCTGCCTTGCAGAGCATGACTAAGAAGCTATTATTTTCTGCTGTCACCACCTGGGAGAAATTGAAGTGGAAGCAATTGGCGTAGGGCAGGAGAATAAGACCGCAAATGTTTTGATAGTTGTAAATGTGGTCCAGTTACCAAGCACCCAAATTTTGGTCACATGACCTTTGGAATACTGCAATAGCCATATATATTGAGAATAACTCACTGGTCAAAATGAGATGGTAAACTTCCATGACTGGAATAGATTTGAACCTTCATCTCTCTGACTTCCTTGAATATTACATCATGCTGGCTGACTATGGGATACTGTGGAACTCAAAATGGTTGTAAGTCCATTATTTCAGACAGTTACTGACTGAATGGTCATAACAATTCCTGTAGACTACATGTAGACAGCATTTAGTGACAGCTATAACTTCTTACTTAACATCAAAGGCAGTCCAGTGTGGGATTGCATTGCAATAATCTAAGTGCAAGGTTGCAAGAACATGACTTTAATCTTGATAAAGCCTCTTGGTCAAGAAGTCCAGCCAGAATTTTGAGTTCCATAAAATCCCATCATCAGCCACATGATGTAATACTTAAGGTATAGGTCCAGGGAGATGGACTGAAATCCATCCTAGTCGTGGAAGTTTATCATTTACTTTGGTCAGCCAGTCACTCTCAATTTAGACTCATGACTGGAGATAAATGGAGATACTACTTTAGGCTTTTGAAAAAGGGTGAGATGTACTGTATATTTAAACCCACAAACACATAAATTAATAGTAGACTCATTCTTAAGTTGCAAGTGCTGTTTTCAAGGGAAATAGGCAAATGTAACAGTGATCTGCCTGTTCTGTCTCCAGATAACATTAGTTTCCTGTTAAAATAATTTCATTAGCTTTAATAACATTTTTCTATAACAAGGTTCTGTAATCTGTACTTATATAGCAAATATTACAAAATATTTCAGAATATTTTATCTAATTTTGTCTCCTGTAACAATTGTAGAATAAGATTTTGAGTACCAAAGAAAAATAGTTTTCTAT
Organism: Bungarus multicinctus; assembly: GCA_023653725.1. Lineage (NCBI taxonomy): Eukaryota > Metazoa > Chordata > Lepidosauria > Squamata > Elapidae > Bungarus > Bungarus multicinctus. The sequence continues at coordinate 74,808,624 of CM042838.1, forward strand.
ATGGATTGTAGAATAAGATTTTCAGTATCAAGCAAGTTAATATATAAGTTACATATTAAAACTTTTTGCTGCTATAAAATTAGACTAATAATGGAATGTTATGTAAAAAGTGAGATAGCTCTTAATGCACAATACTACCACAAAGTACAGTATATTTTTGAATTTTTTAAATGGACTTATAAAGCTAATTGTATAACCCTATCCCTGCTAAAAAATAAGTGGATTAAAATAGCTATAATTAGATAGCAGTATGGTACACTTGCATTCTGAATTACATCTCGTATACAGCCTGCAGCCTAAGGACAAGTAGCAGTTGTAATATTGATCTTGGCTGTCTAAAGACAAGTTTATCATTAACTAATCTACAAATTCTCAAAAATTACAGTGGAAAGGGAAATGAAAAAAGATCATCCAATGTGCTTGAAGCATTATATTTTCGCAGTTTTGACAGTTAATCTATGTAGAATAATATGCATGTTGACCATTATTAAATGTGTTTAACTGCTTATCAACTTTTACCAGGCTTGCTGGGTTCTCCATTATTTTTGTGAAGTTAAATTTAAGAGTGACCAGAACCTTCAGACAGCATTGGAGTTAACAAGAAGATGCCTGATTGATGATAGGGAAATGCCTGTTAAAGTGGAAGCTGCCATTGCGCTGCAAGTTTTGATTAGTAATCAAGAGAGAGGTACATTTTCTTCTTTGTCAAAGAAGCTTAGAATCAGGAAATAAATTAAAAGCAAATGTGAAATAATTTGTCAGTTCAAAATTTCATTGCATGTAGTTATTTAAACAAGAAAAATAGCCAGACTTGTGGTAAACCAGTATAGAAGGTATCAATTGTAATCAGTTATATTTATTTCTCTGATTGTTTTATTATATAAGTGCAAGTCATCACTTTACTTAAATTATTAAAAGAAAATTATACCCTTGTCTATTTGCTGTTGTTAGAAAGAAGCCAAATTCATACTTAGGTTATTTTCTCTCAGTATGTACACCAAGAGGTTATGCACCGAAGACAAATTCTTTATGTGTCTAATCATACTTGGCAAATGAAGAATCCTATCCTTTCCTATTCCATTCTTATTCTATTATTTTCTAATTTTTTAGAAAAAAGACTGTATATCTCTATAAAATTCTTTTACTATTTGGATTTTTCTACAAATATTTCATGCAGTTTGCAAAATATAGTATCGCATATTGTAGATACCATCTTTGAAGGGCTACTCTTGTGGACACTCATACAAATGCAACAAAGCCTCTGATAGAATTTTCAGAATTTTTTGCTTGACTAGTTAGGCTTTTTCCCTGGCTATCTTTTTTTAGAGAAGTGGGAGGGGGAGAAATAATGAGTAATTGGAAAAAAGTAAGCATTTAATTTATTCTAGAGGTTTTAAAGTGAAATTATTGTGAAGACTAGCAGATCTAGTTGTTAACACGAAGGCTGTAACAGTAAAATCTTTTTATACAGGTAGTCCCTGACTTATAACATTTCACTTAGTGACCGTTCAAAGTTACAATGGTGCTGAAAAAAAGTGACTTATGACCATTTTTCACACTTATGATCCTTGCAGCATCCCCATGGTCATGTGATTTACATTCGGATGCTTGGTAACTGGTTCATATTTATGATACTTGCAGTGTCCTGGAGTCATGTGATCATCTTTTGTGACCCAACAAGCAAAGTCAATGGAGAAGCCAGATTCACTTAACTAATTTAACAACTACAGTGATTCACATAACTGTGGCATGAAAAGTCATAAAACGGGGCAAAACTCACTTTCTCACATAGCAACATAAAATTTGGCTCAGTTGTTGTAAGTTGAGGACTACCTGTACATTGATAAGATACACATCAAAATGGATGCTGCATAGAATAAACAGCCATATCTGTTTCTGAATATTTTCAGTGCTGTTGCTAGTACTGTCTAATAACAAATTGCAAAACAAGGTAGTGTGATCTTTCTGAGTAATGCTGCTAAACTCAACGGGATATCTGCAAAAAGTGCAACTTTATTTTATTTAGTAAATTTAGATGGCCTCCCATCTCACACCAAGTGACTTTGGGTGGTGGTATACATCCACTAAAACAATACAAATATTAAACAATTATTAAAAACAGTCATATTAAAAATACAACCATCTGATATTTTTAAACATGGTGCTAGAACCATTTTAAGATACCCTTTCTTGACAAAGTTTGGTCTTGAGGGATTAACAGAACATTGAAAGGAATAGCGTAATCTCAACTTCAGAGTAAAGAATGTCCAGAAAGCAGGTGCCATAACAGAGAAGTCTTTGTTTTCTTGCATAATATGAGAGGGAGTGTGGTAGAATGGTTGTGCATGTGCAATAATGAACCTGAGCAGCTATAATATCTATGCAGTGATGAATTGGGGCTTTGATGAATTGGGGCTTCTGTTGCCATTGGAATAGAAAATGTATGATGGATGGCTATTGCACAGAGAGGAGCTACAAAAGCAAATGTGTTTCACCTCTCCCCTACTAGCTGGTGACCAAAATACTGGAATTGCAGATCCTGCCACTGCCTCCATAGGGTTGGGGGTTGGAACTTGCTCTGCTTAGCCCTGTTACACCTCTTTGCTCCAGCAAGAAGCATAGCTTTTTGTCCAAACAAAACAAGCTGAGGTGGAATAGCATTCTGCATCAGCATACTATCATCACCAGGGCTGCTGCAACAGCTGTATTCATAACACTACCAGTTTAGGGTCAGAAACACAATCCCAAAGCTGACAGATTCTAGCTTTCATTGTGAGACCACCTCATTGCCAATCTAAGAGTGGAGTTCTAGATTAGACACAGGAAGTCCACTTTCTTGTCACTCTAAGGGACGAACAGAAGACGGTGTCCTGCTTTTAGCTATTATATTTGTGTTGTATATGACTGAGGTGTATGCTGGAAGGATATGAGTTTGTGATTTCTTATTTAGTCTCTGTTGGAGCTGTTTGAATGCTGACCTTGAGGGCTGGAGCATCTTTATATCTAGGAAAGGGAGAATTTTTAGAAAATCAGCTCCATGTGTGCAGACTGAGAAGGAAGAATGATCCAGGACTGTGTCACCTCTTTTCATATAAGGGAGAAATAAGCACAAATATTCAGGGAGAGGCATAGAGAAGCCCTGAAATTTTGCAGATTGTGTACTAATAAAATACTTTATTCAAAATAAAGCCATCCAGCAAAATTAATAATTGAAAGGATTTTTTCAGACCATATTTTTAAAAAAACAAATAAAAATGCTTAAGTCATTCAGTTTTGTTAATGATTATAAAAAAGTAATGTTTATTCTTGCGTCCTTTGCAGCTAAAGAATATATAACACCATTCATTAGACCTGTAATGCAGGCCCTTCTTCACATAATTAGAGAAACTGAGAATGATGATCTTACCAATGTAATTCAAAAAATGATCTGTGAATATAGTGAAGAAGTTACTCCTATAGCAGTTGAGATGACTCAGCACTTGGTAAGTCTGGGCCCAGTACATTTTTATTTTTTATTTATTTCTAGGTGTATTTGCTGCTCATCTCATCTATTTTAGTGTTTCCATTGGTTGTATTTCTCTCCAGACGTTTCCTAAATATTTGTGTACTGTGCTTATGTAGGATGTTAGCTAAAGTTTGACTGCTACCCAAGAATAATAGGTACATTTACACTCTGGTAAACTTGTGTTTATGGTTAAATACAGCATATGTATCTAATAACAGGGATCATAAAAGTATTAAGAAATACCCTTTTAAAATACTAAAAAATAAGATGTGAATCTATCTTTCTGCTTTCATTTGAGATCACCTACATTAGGAAAGAAAGATAGGTGCTTCGCTAATGATAGTGCTCTGTTGCAGTGCTCGCCAACCAGTGGGCCGTGGCCGTGGCCCACTGGTGGTCTGTGAGAAAGTTTTGGTGGGCTGCAGAGAAATGTCCCCCCAAAGCACCCCCCAAAGCAATTAAACCAGGCTGCACCCTGGATTATGGCCCACCCACCCGCTGGCTCCCATCCTTCGGCTGAGTATAAATCTGCAAAAAGCAGCGCAGTCCTCACTGGCCAGGACGAGGTAATGGTGCTGTTGCAGCAAGAGGGGCTGGCAACACAGGCGAGCTGAAGCAGCAATGGAGATGGCTGGAAGGTGCAGGAGCGCCGTGCTACTTGCATTTGTACGGCACTCCTGCACCTTCCAGTTTGCGTCTCCTGGCCTGGGCTCTTCCTCAATGGCCGCGGGCTATAGGGGACGGCCTAGGGCAGGAAAAGTACTGGCTGGTGGTGGTGGGAGGGGGCAGAGTAGGCAAGTCTGCGGTCAGTATCCAGTTCAGAGGTCTGGAATGGGGAATTGGCGTCAGTTTCCTTGTCCCTCTCGGCGCTCAGCTCTACTCCCTCTTCCCCCCCCCCCCAGCACCAGTCATTGCTGCCTAGGGAAAGCACAGGAAAAGCAAGCAGAAACATAGCTCTCTCTGGGGCGAAAGAGCGCAGATCTAGGAAGGCACAGGCAAGAGAAGACAGAAACTGATGCCTTTGAAAAGTGCCGCTTTCTGTTGCCTGTGCCTTCCGATCTCTGCTCTTTCACCCCAGCGAGAACTATGTTTCTGCTTGCTTTCTTTTCCTTGGGGGGAGGGCAGCAGAGAGGTCAGGGCTGCTCTCCCCCCTCAGCAAGTCAGGCCTGGAGGAATGAGAAGAATTGCGGGCGAGCGCCGGATAAAGGTGTGTTGGAAATGTTTCCAGCGTGCTCTTCTTTGTCCCGAAGTAGGATTGAATGGTGGGAAGGGAGCAGGGGGAAGGGTAGGAGGGAAGGAGAAGCACAGCTGGCTTTCCTTTGGCATGGGGCGGGGGGGAGAGAAGACCAAATGCACAGAGCAAAAGAGCGCCGAGGAAGATGGGCTCCTAATAACCAGCCTGTTTCTGCAGGCGAGAGATCGAGCTTTTCTGGGCTTGACACTCTGTCCCCCTTCGGCCTCCACACAGGGTGGGATGCTTCTGGGCTTGGAAGCAGTGGGAAAACCTGGAGCTTAGCCTTGGGGAGTCTCTTCTTATGTGGTGGCTGAAGGGGGGGTGGTGTTCCCTGGTTATTAAGAGCCCCGTCTTCATCGGTGATTCCAGCCTGACCCTCCTTCCTTCCCCCAACTCCAGGCAGCCACACTGGGCAAAGGAGGGAGAGGTTTCCTCTCACTTGGGAGAGATTGGGGCAGGTTCTGCTTTTCTTCCATTTGAGGAGGAGCTGGTTCCTCCCCGTCCAAATATTCCCAGCCTCCAGGCACCATGTGGCTTCTTAAATCCTCCTTCTTTCCCCCCTCCCCCCAAAAGGATGTGAGAGGCCCCTCCTTTCTCTTTGCTCTGCCCCACAGTTCTGATTAAGCATTTACAATTTTGTTATAATTAAATAAGTATGTGTGTGTGTGTGTGTGTGTGTGGATCTTTGGTAATTTGGGTTAACATGAAGAATGACACCAGACCCACACCCACAAAGGCCACACAAGATCTACCACCACACTTCCACGTAGAAAGCAGACTCACACCCACACAGAAGATGAAACACCACCACGGACCAGAAGCCGTACCACAGCTGCATCGCTACCTGCTTCAACCCCCCCCCCCCCAACCCATACATGAAGGGAACTGATGCCCACCATGAAGATGTGGCACAACCACAAACGCGAAGCCAAACAGGAGGATCACAGCTCACCATCTCAAATCCCCCAGCAACTAAGACTAACCTGAGCACAACTAAGCCCCCACCTGAACAGAACACACCCCCAGCCAATCAGAACACAGCCAACCCCCCAACCAATCAGAACACAGCCAAGCCCCCACCCAATCAAGCCACCCCCACTGACAGTTAAAACGAAGAAACAGCTGCAAGCTCACATTATTCCAAGAAGCACAAAGCCAAAGACACAAGCCTGAAGATGATGAATGAGACTTCATCGAAACGTCGCCTAGATACTTCCAATTTTACGCGGGAGAAAACCCGAATTAGCAAAGATCCACATACAAATACCCGCGAAAACCTCAGAAAACAAATATATATATATGTGTAAAATCTATATTTAATATAAAAAATAATTTTTTTATATTAAATATATTGTCTTTTTTTAAAAATTCATATTAGTGGTCCTCGGGATTTAAAAGTATGAGTTTGGTGGTCCCTAAGGTCGAAAAAGTTGGCGACCCCTGCTCTGTTGAATGTCTGTTTTGAATAGTTTGCAAAGACATGTTACTTTGATAACTCCCGATCAGCCACAAAACACAAAATCACACATCAACTTTAAATCCCCCAAACCATTTTGGTTATAGTTTGTCCCTCTCACACAGGCATGTTTATTTATTTACAATGTAAATATGCATACATTCTTGGAAACATAGTCAGGTTTCTTTACTCCCTGGTTCTTTACTATCTGTTTCTCAAACTGTATAACTTTTAGTTGAGGATTTTTTTTGTGTTTTTAGGCAATGACTTTTAACCAGGTGATTCAGACAGGACCAGATGAAGAAGGCAGTGATGATAAAGCAGTAACAGCTATGGGTATCTTGAATACTATTGATACACTTCTTAGTGTAGTTGAAGATCACAAAGAGGTAAGGATTTTTGTGGTTATTTGCAATTCTATTCCCCGCCTTCCCATTTTAGTAGGATGCTCTTTGGTGGAAGGCAGCACTATTTTATTGGTCTGTGACGGGTTTTTGTTGGATATTAAGCAGCCGTCTAAACTAATGAGACAAAAATTTGACTTGTGTATTTTTAAAAATACAATCCTGCGTCTAGTAATGACAAAATAAACAGAATTACAAGTACTGGTATCATTTCCAATACAAGTAAAATTGCTACATGTATAGAACATGGATAAATAACATCTGGTGCAATGTGTGTGTATAGGGAGGTCTAATGTACGATGACATTTTTTAGGCAGCTAATTAAAACTTGTTTATTTAACCACACTTTGTAATATGAATTGTGAAAGAAAATACTTTCCCCCTCTCCATTTGTTTTAATGAATACGTTTCGCTTTTTCTTAGAAAACATTAACCTGTACTACTAAAATGTATTTGTTCATGTCTTCAAAATGTTTCAAATTACAAAGGAGCATAAACATAAATAAGTAATAAAACATTATTTATTTATTGAGAATTGATACATATACAGTTTTGCTGAACCAGAACTGATTCATCTAGTATTCTTTTTTCATGATAGCCTGTCTGTGTTTCTAAGTATTTTCCAAGATAACTATAAAGGCTGTAGCCTTCCTCTCTTATATGCAATCACATCTGATATTCAAAGATATTAGTTAACCATAGTTAATTCATTAGATAACTTATGAGGAACAGGATGCTGGATTAGATAGGCCTTTGGCCTAATGATCCATGTTTTTATGTAGGTGTTTTATTTATTCATTCATTCATTATAATATATTACTATACCATTGAGTGGACCAAACTCACTGCTACTTATTGTAGAAATAAAATAATGTAATGAGGTGCTATTCATAAATAAAAAGCTGTGTTAGATTGGGAGCATTAAGTCATAAAATACATAAGCTATACAAATTCCTTTTTAATTACTTACATATTTTCCCACTTTGGATTGATCTTATGTTAGCTCCTTTTAGTTGGTTTAATTTTTTTAATTTATTTGGAACTATTTGCAAACTGCCTTAACTTGATTTCATTATTTATGAAACTAACATCTTCCTGGTGTTTTTTGAGGGTGAAGGTATTATATGCAATTTTATGAACTGCAAGAATTATCTATTGATTATTGCATGAATATAGGTAGTCTTCCACTTATGAATTGTCATTTTACAACCATTCAAATTTACCAGAAATTTAAGAAAAATTGCTTACAATCCGTCCTTGAAATTAGGACAGCTGTAGCCCACATGGTCACATGATTACAGTTTGGGCACTTTGCAACCTGTTCGCACATATGTCCAGTTAGCAAGCCTTCTGTCCTTGTATGATTGCCATTTGTAATCTTCTCTGTTGGCTTCCCTAAAACGTTAACGCAGAAGCCAGCAAAGATGGTTGCAAGCTACTACCTTCTTGTAAGGTTTTCCCTTATCCTCCATGAAGGGAGGAACTCGGGGGTGGGGGTGGGGGGGCTGAAGAAAAGAAGCTTGTATCCTGAAGTTCTGAGGTCTTTTCAGCTTTTCTGCCCTTCAGAAACATTGCGTTTATTCGCCTTCCAGCCAGTAAGCTAGCAAACATGGCATTTCTGAATAGTAGAAAGGATTTATCCAGCCTTCCTTGCCTTCAGAAACATTTCAACAGCTGGCACTCTTCGTGATTGTTCTAAAGGCTGTAGAAAGAGCTAGTTTTCTATGGCATGAAAACATAGCATTTGCTAGCTTTCTGGCTATAAAGCTAAAATAACCTCTCCATGTTTCTTAATGAAAAGTGAGGGGAAGTTTCAGAATAAAATAGCTTTTAAAATAATAATAGATTAAGTTTTGACATCATACTTTAAAATACAAGCTAACAAACTAAAACAATAGAAAATGACAAAACAAAGTAACAAAAACACATCAAATATAACAAAAGTAACTTTCTTTTAGTATAATTTACATTGAAAATTCAACCACCTCTCTCCATTTAAAGAAATAACACCAATTTATAAAATATCTTAAATTACTCAGTCTTCATACTAAAAATCAATATTGATTAAATATTTTTAATTTCATCCAAAAAAAACCCCTAAGATATCAACTGTAGATAATCTTTTATTTTAAAAATTCCAATTATTTCTCTAGTTAAGGCTAATCTGATCTTCAAAATACAAAGTCATCTCTTTATCCTGCTAAAAAATCTTAGCAATAATAGCCTTCAGGTCGCATTAAATTTAATAAAATTACTATCTCTGATCAAAGCATTTTACCATCTCAGCTAGGTCCATTAATCCAATTCCATTGTATGTATACTTTCCAACTTTAGGCATAAAACAACCTTGCTCCCATAGCCATATATATAAAAAGTCCCATTTTTTTCCACCTGTATATCAGCTATCCCAGAAAGAAAAGTTTCAGGCTTCAGTATTACATCCATTTTCTAGAATAAAATAGCTTCTGACTAATTCTGCACCTGAATTGGAAGAAAAAAAAATAAAATCAGAAAGATAAAGCAAATTTAAAATGTTGTTCTGAAAAGATGCAAAAAATATAGGTATCATGTAAGAAAGAGGAAAAGAATGAATATGGATCATGAGATTGGGTCACATATTTGAATTTCAGAATTGGTTTTTCCATTTTAAAGTATGCAATCTTATACATATTTTGTATTCTGTTTCAGATTACTCAGCAGTTAGAAGGTATCTGTTTACAAGTAATTGGAACAGTTTTACAACAGCATGTTTTAGGTAATCCTTTTAGTTGTATTAAATAATATAAACAGATTAAGCAATCTACTACTAATTTGATCAAAGTTACATTTAATGATACTTTGATCTTTTCCAGAATTTTATGAGGAAATCTTCTCCTTGGCTCACAGTCTGACCTGTCAGCAGGTCTCTGCACAGATGTGGCAGCTTCTGCCTCTGGTCTTTGAGGTATTTCAGCAGGATGGTTTTGATTACTTTACAGGTGAATACGTTATGCCTTGTGGAGCTCATGTTACAAAGGGAAAATGAAATGACATAAACTGAAATGAAACTTTTTATTTTTATGAATATTAAGAGGTGGGAACATATATAACATTTGTAGCATTCTTTTTAAATACAGATATGATGCCACTGCTGCATAATTATGTGACTGTTGATACAGACACGCTCCTGTCTGATACAAAATACCTAGAAATGATCTACAGTATGTGTAAAAAGGTAGGTAACCCATTGTATCTTCCTCAGAATAATATTGTGTGCCTTTTTAAAACTAGGAAAAAAGAAATGTGAATATTATGGGTGCTATGATTTTAATTCATATTCCAGAGTAGATTTAAATGGCTGCAGTCAAATGTGCATAGTGTATTATCTATGTCTAGTGATAAAGTTTATTTGCGTTCTGCACATAGACTATATTGCTCACATACAGTCTGCAGCCAAAGAGCAACGTGAGATCATAGTACTGGTCTAATGATGTTGAAAGACAAGTTTACCATTGACCAGCCTCCAAATTCTCAAACATAAGGGTGCAAAATGAGGTAGAATTTTGAAATATCTTTGTTACTATTTTGTTAATTGCTGCATGAATGATAATTCCAGGCGTCTGTCAATAACCCAAGCAGAGCTAAATGTTAAGAATCTCTTGGAAAGTTGGGCTTCTAAAAATCTGGCGGACAAGTCCTTTCTTTTAAACAAGAATGAGTCTGAGTTCTCATATACATATTGATTTCTTTTGGTGATCATTAAAATGAATAGCCTTCCCACACCTAGGTTCCTCACAGCTCTTGGGCCTGCTTCCCACCCGTCCCCTCAGGCCTCTCCCCCGATCAGGTCAAGTATGGCTTAGATCTCTTCCCCATCCTACATCACCTATTGCACACTTACTTTTTGATGGTCTCTGGAGCTTTCCTCAGCACTGCACAGACCACTTTATAGAAGCAAAATGAAGTGGTTTGTTCCTGGACTGCATGATGGAAACAGTCATCATTTTGGCATGACCATGAGGATTATGGACACACTGAAAATGGCTTTTGCTTTCAGAAGGCTGCTATATGGCCCAGGGACGAACCACTTAATTCTGCTTCCTTTCTGCTTCCCTGCATGCATAGCACTGTGCAGACTTCCGCATTGCCCAGATTTCTGCAGCATTGCCCAGATCACTTTACAGAAGCAAAATGAGTAGTTCCTTGGGCCATCTGGCACCTTCCATTAAGTGTATAAAACTGGCAAATCACATATCTTTTACTGGTTTGTATTTGTGGAGTCTTAACTGGAATTTGGCTTTGAAAATGTGAAATAATATTCCATTTTTTAAAATACTTTTTTCATATACAATAGATATGTAAAACATTTAATCATTCACATATATTGATGAAACCTAGAGATGACAACATTTTTATATAGCTGAATTTATTTATAGAAAGTGATAATATTGAGTACCAAAATTCATTGTTCATGTATTTCCTAGGTCCTTACAGGTGTAGCAGGAGAAGATGCAGAATGTCATGCAGCAAAACTATTAGAAGTTATCATTTTGCAATGTAAAGGCCGTGGAATTGATCAGGTAAGTTAAATAATGTGTCTTCAGAAATCTGAAGGAAGACATATTGTGGAGATGGTCAGTTACTTCCCATTTGTATGTAAATAAACACTTGTCATACATATCCTCTAAATATAGCAATATTATAACGCTTGGAGGTTTCTGTTTTATTTCTACTCATTTGAAAAGAAAACATCACATTTTCAATATAAATAAAAAAGGAAAGATTTTTTAAAAGCTTGTTCTATCAAGAAAGAATACAAAAGCTGAAACATTCATTATCATGGACATAATGATGGGTATTTGAATTTTAAAAAACCCTACAAGGTAACATTTTTTTCATATAACTTTATTGATTTTCAAAAGAATTATAAAATTAAAAGATAAACAAGAAAAAGCTCAGGGGAAAAAAAAGCGGGGAGAAGGGGGAAAGGATTAAAAAAATCTGACCCTCTTTGGTACAGATATAGATTAAAAGAATATATGAAACTGTTATTCTAAGGTTAACACTTGTCTACATTACTTCCATAGTCTTCTCATAGAATTCTAATCATTGAATCCTAAAATCAACTTTTCATTTCTTTCCATTTCTCACAAAAAGTCCAAAAGAGGTATCCAAGTAGAACTAACATTTGTCTTAAGTCTTTTCTTTGTTCAAAGCAATTTATCAGTCGTCATGTATCAACAATTACTGATTTTATAAACATTTTCTTTAAAATTATGATTGCAATAATTATAAAATTATTATGATTCATGTAAATTTCAACTCTTCCAGATACTTGCCCATTAGTTCAACTGTATATTATATCCTTTTTTTTTTGCCTGTTTTATCATACAGGTAGTCCTCAACTTACAGCTACAATTGGGTCCAAATTTTCTGTTGCTAAATGAGACAGTTGTTAAGTGAATTTTGCTCCATTTTATGCTGTTGCCACAGTTACTAAGTGAATCACTACAGTTGTTAAGTCACTAACACAGATCTTAAGTGAATCTAGTTTCTCATTGATGTTGTCAATCAGAATTGAGTTGGAAGGGACCTTGGAGGTCTTCTAGTATCTAGTTCAACTCCCTACTCAGACAGGAGACCCTATAGTACCATTTTAGACTAGTATCTGTCCAGTCTGTTCATAAAAACCTTAAAAATTTGCTTGTCAGAAGGCTGCAAAAGGGATTCACATAATCACATGCAGGACCTTCATAAATATGAACCAGTTGCCAAATGGCTGAATTCTGATCACATGACCATGGAGATGCTGCAATGGTTATGAGTATGAAAAATTGTCATAAATCACTTTTTTTCAGTGCCGTTCTAACTTCAAACGGTCAGTAAATGAACTTCTTAAGTTGAGGACTGTACAATCTTATCCTCTGTTTTTATTTTCAGTAAAACTTTATCTCAGCAATAATATCATTTGTACAGAATTATACATCAAATTCAGTGCTGTCCTTTTCAAATTCATAATTATTCTTATCCAACTCCCAAAGATATAACTTATTTTCTCAATTTAAAACCAGGTTTCTTCATCAAAACACCTTGATCTTGTGCAGTCATATTTTTAACCAACTTCTTCATTTTCTATTTATTAATTTTAAAGCCTTCTATCACATCAAAATCTATTCATTTTTTTTCATCAAATTCAGCTCTTCTCAGAGGCTCCTGTAAAATGAAAACTCAATTAGCAAAAACTCTCAATTTAAACATCTGGTTTTAATTTAGGCCCATTATCTTCTTATCTTGTCTAATATTTATATACCTACAAAGACACTTCCTCAAGTATAGCTAGCATTTTCTTCTGCAATGAATTGTTGATCATTGCTAGGAACAAATTCCTTATCACCTCTTCAGCAGTCAAGTTAGAGGGGCAACAAGTGGAGAACTATTATCACAAATAATTCTGACAACTTCTTCCAGGTATATAGACTTAAAGGTCTTTCAAATGATCCCACATCCTCTGTTACTTCCTTAGACTTTGGCCATTTCGTTTCCAGCTCAAAAGGAACACGAGTAATTCAACAGAATGGTCATTGCTGCTGGATAGCATTTTTAAACTCAAATTTCCTCTTTATCATATCCAGCTGTGGAAAGTATTCTATCAGCAATTGTGCTAGGTCTCCAATTGGTGCCATTGAATTGTAGAATTTACTACTTTTAATCATGGTTTAATTCTGTTATTTTTATTATTTTCTGAACTATTTAAATCATGTTGGTCACTTTAATCATCTTACTTGGACAAAAAGATGGGATATAAATCAAATTAATATCATCATTAACATCCCTTACTTGCTCTGTGGCATGTACAGATAGTCCCCAGCTTATAATAAAAATTAAGCCCAAAATTTCTGTTGCTAAGTAAGACAATTGTTAATTGAGTGTGCCCCATTTTACCACCTTTCTTGTCACAGTTGTTAAATCAATCATTACACTTGTTAAGTTAGTAACAGTTGTTAAGTGAATCTGGCTTTCCCATTGACTTTGCTAGTCAAAAGATGATCACATGACCCCTGGACATTGCAATCATAAATACTTTGCCAAATGTCTGAATTTTGATCACATGACCATATGTAGCATATGTGGCACGGTGATTAGAGTGCAGCACTGCAAGCTACTTCTGCTACAATCAGTTGCCTGCAATTTGGGAGATCAAATCTCACCAGGCTCAAGGTTGATGCAGCCTTCCATCCTTCCAAGGTGGGTAAAATGAGGACCCTAATTGTTGAGGGCAATATGCTGACTCTGTAAACTGCTTAGAGAGGGCTGTAAAGCACTGTAAAGCGATACATAAGTCTAAGTGCTATTGCTATTGCTATATGTGAAAAATGGTCATAAGTCATATTTAGTGCCATTATAATTTTGAACAGTCATTAAACTTGTAAGTTTAGGACTATCTGTATTATCTCTACTAATCCTAAAAAATCTTGGAGGGGAGATAGAGAAAGAACAGATCTGAATAACTGTGGAAGTGTCTTCTGCTTTACTAGAGAGTTTAAAAATAAAGAATTGAATACATGCATTGCAAGATACGGATATTGAAAATCAAATGTTTATCACTACTGCGATGTGTTAATAGTTGCCTCTGACTTTAGTAAAAAAAAATTCTCTGTCTCTTTAGTGTATACCCTTGTTTGTGGAAGCTGCTTTAGAACGATTAACTAGAGAAGTTAAAACAAGCGAATTACGGACAATGTGCCTCCAGGTTGCCATAGCTGCTCTCTATTATAATCCTCATCTACTTCTGAATACCTTGGAAAATCTTCGCTTCCCCAATAATGTGGAGCCTGTTACAAATCACTTCATTACACAGTGGCTTAATGATGTAGACTGTTTCTTGGGGTAAGCTTGTTGTCTCTTGGATTATGACTTTAATTCATTAAATTCTAATGTAGAGAGAAGGGATTATATAGATACAACAGATGTCTCTTTTCCAGCTAGCTTCTTCAGGTAATGTGGGCTACAGCTATATGAAAAAACATAACACAGTCTGTTGAGCATACACATTGATCTCTTCAGCCATGCCCTTTCTGAATATTTATTTATTTAATTTAATTTATATACTGCCCCCTCTCCCAGATTGGGACTCGGGGCGGTGCACAGCCCAACTAAAAACAATACAATGACAAATACAAAGTTTAAAAATAGATTAAAAATCTATTTTGTGGCTGAGTTTAAAACTATAATCAATTACTAAAAGCAGGGTAAGAATTACAAGATTAAAACCTTCCAATAAAACTTCCAATAGAACTAGGCCAGACCGGCTTGTTGGAAAGGATAGGTCTTCAATGCGCGCCGGAAGGTTTGCAGGTCAGGGATAGTTCGCATCTTTGGGGGTAACTCATTCCAAAAGGAGGGTGCTCCCACAGAGAAAGCCTGCACCCTTGGGGCTGCCAGCCGGCATCATCTGGCTGGCAGCATCCCAAGGAGGCCAACCCTGTGAGAGCGCACTGGCAGGGGGGAGGCCGATGGTGGCAGCAGGCGGTCCCGTAGGTACCCGGGTCCCAAGCCATGGAGCGCTTTAAAGATGACCACCAACACCTTGAATTGCATCCTCAGATGGAATCTGAGGTTCTGTGAATCTGGTAGCTTTCCTAAAACCAAAAGTAATGAGACATTTTCTTTCTTATTGCAGACTGCATGACAGAAAAATGTGTGTGCTAGGCCTGTGTGCATTGATTGATTTGGAGCATGTACCACAGGTTTTAAATCAGGTTTCGGGTCAGATCTTGCCAGCTTTCATCCTTTTATTTAATGGCTTAAAAAGAGCATATGCTTGCCATGCTGAACATGAAAATGACAGTGATGATGACGATGATGAAGCAGAAGAAGATGAAGAAGCAGGTAATGCAATCATCTTTCCTATAGAGCTAATCAGCAACATTACTGATGTAGCTGTAGAAAGTTTTTCAGGAAATTTTAGGTGTGTCTTGTGTTTTTTTCCTGTGTTTGTTTCATCGTTGCCTTTTAAATGGACTGAAATATTTACGTACATCTCATTTTTCACACAGTATTTTATTTTCTGTGTTCTGTTTGGGTCTCTTACTGCAGGTATGAATAATTGGTCCTTTGCCATATCTAAGAATATGCAAAACTACTACTAGAATTTTTCTGAAGTGTTTCATTTTCTTCTCTGGACAGAAATGACTTCGCTGTTCATGGAATTAGTTTTGGGGAATTTAATTTTTCAGATTAGAAGTACTGCATCTTTCAGCTTGGAAGATTAATTTCAGAAAATCAGAATGTAGTAGTGGTGGTGGGAAAATAAATTTGGAAATTTAGTGTGGTTCAGGAAATGCATATTTCATCTTTTGGAACTATTTGTCCCCAGAATATAGGCATTGCATATACCTAGTAATATTGTGCTCTTCAATCTGTTCCAATATTTTTTGTTTTTGAAAATAAAGCTAGGAAGACATATTTTGAATAATTGGCCTAATTCATTTAATCTTCTTTTGTTGTTATTTCTGGTTTGCAGTAATCATTTGGTAGCTGGATAATATAGTATCATATGATTAAATTTATGTTCTATTCCTGACCTAATGTATTAAAGACCATGGGATTAAAAAATATGGAATTTTATGCAATACAAATAATGGAATAATTAAAGGGGAAGACTCTAGGTGAAATTTTTGGGCACTCTTAAAACCCTTTGTTTGGTTACAGAAGAACTTGGAAGTGATGAAGATGATATTGATGAAGATGGTCAAGAGTATTTAGAGATTTTGGCAAAACAGGCTGGAGAAGATGGAGATGATGAAGATTGGGAAGATGATGATGCTGAAGAGACAGCACTGGAAGGATATTCAACTATTATTGATGATGAAGATAACCCTGTTGATGAATATCAAATATTTAAAGCAATTTTTCAGAGTAAGAGCTGCCATAGTTTTCATTTCAAATCTGTATTTCTGTGTCTGCTGAAATGTGTTGTACTTATAAGAAATATGGGAACTCAAGAGATGTGTGTAATTTGAAAAGCTCAGAGGAGATATTCAAGGAATTTGAAAAGCTACAGCCTAAGCATTCAGAAAATCTGAAATGAGTCAGGTTTGATGGAAGTCGATAGTTTGGCAGAATTATTAATAGATACTTCACTTTTTATTATAAACATTATACTATCAGACATAAATATTTAGGTTATCTTGGCTAGAGCAAATGTTTTTATTACTATAACAAGAAAAACCTTGGATTTTTCAACTTTGGTAAGAACAACTTTAGCAATTGAGGGAAGTAAGATATGCATACATGTAAGAATAGAAACAAGTATAAAAGATGTAGAAAAATTAATTTTCTTCTCAGCAAAATTGAATAACAGTTAACCCCTATCTAATATTTCTCTATTTTGCTTGAAATTCTTTCTGACATGTCTGCCTTATCAAAGGATAAAAGAGAGAAAATAATTTCAAGTGATGATATACATTGTATTATTTCTAGTCAACAGTTGTAGATGTATTCTACCTAACAACTATTAAATAGATTTTGATCCTACTCTGTAATAAAGTCAAATTTCAGTTGCACATCAATATGCAGATCAAACTAATTTCATAATAAATTGAAAAAGGGGAAAGGATACTTTAAAACAGGGGTCGCCCACCTTTTGGACCTCAGGGATCACCAAATTCATAATTTTAGATCCCAGGGACCACTAACTGGTTCTGTGGGCATGGCCTAATTTGTGGGTACGGCTTGGTGGTCATGTGACTGGCTGGGCATGGCTTGTATGTAAATATTATAAATATTTATATAAATATTGAAATTTTTTTATAAAAAAAAACTTTTACCCAAAATCAGGCAAAGCAGGCAGGCAGATTGAGTTGCTCACAGAATCACATATTCATTCCAAAATCTACCTGTCATCGGCTAGCTCAGTCTGTCACATAAAATTTGCTTGCAAGCAAACTCATAAAAGTTTGCTGGATAAAGAGTGAGTGGGTGGGGAGGGTTCCCGCGGGCCATGTGGGCAGCGCAGCTTTGTGTTTCTGCGCAGCCTTAATTGCTTTGGGGGGGGTGCTCTTGGGGTGAGATTTCTCTGCGGCCCACCAAAATTTTCTCACAGCTCACCTGTGGACCGCAGCCCACCGGTTGGCATCCGCTGCCTTAAAACATGTATAAAACAAGTTTTATTGGATTGATGCATTTAATTATACATTCTTTTCCATAGGGTTAAAGACTGTATAATTAATATTATTTATTTTATTTATAAAACCTCAGTAAAAATAATCCCAGAACAGGATAACTTAATTATAACAGCAAAAGCAAAATTAGAACACTAGCAAGAAAGCAAAGAACAGAAGATCTACCAACAGTAATCAAGAGGCAACTAAAAACAGTGAATTAAAATTGATTTGCATAGAACTTTCCAAATGCTTACAGATCTATATATTTTGCAGCACTTCAGAATCGTAACCCAGTATGGTATCAAGCATTGACACGTGGTCTTAATGAAGATCAAAGAAAACAATTACAGGACATAGCAACTTTAGCAGATCAGCGAAGAGCTGCTCATGGTATGCATTTTAATTGAATTTTACATGGCTATATTAATTAGTATTTTGCCAAGGGATATATTTCACCCTGAAAAAGCTTCATCTTATTTCCTCTTTAAATTAGGAAAATCATGATCACCAAAGTTGGACCCAAGAAGAATGAGCTAACTTTAACTCTTCTACTAGAAGTTTGGTTTAGACTTCTCCCCCTCCTATGAAGGAATCCCCTCTTTAGTTTTAACTGCATCTTCAAGATGGGTGACTTTTTTCCTCAGCTCCATATTAAAGCTGACAAGAAAAAGAAAAGAACAATCACATGTCCTTTTCAGGTGGCCTTCAGAACAAGCAGTGCAGAAGGGTCAAAGAATCTTTTTAGAAGGACTTTGCAAAACCAATGTAAGCCTAGTAAAGTTACTCAAAGAGGCTTGGTCAGCGATCAGCTCCTTAAATCCCCGTATAAGAAGCCACTAAATGCCAGAGAAAGATATTCAAACTGTAGAGCAGCAGCAAGATAATACCCAAGAAAAAAGTTTCAGTGAACACTGGAGAGAATGAAAGTCACTGGTCCTCAAACTCCTATGCAAGAAAGTTGAGGCTATAGGAAGAAGAAGCATCAACTGATCATAGGAAGCAGCAAAAGACTTTGGTTCTTTGAGCACTAGTGCCATTAAAAAGCAGTCTTCAGCAGCCACAACTGTTGTGGATTGATATGCCACATAGAACCGTGGTTTATTGTCACAAGGAAGTAAGCATAGGAATTTTTCAGGGAAGATTATATACCCTATCTTACAAATCAAGCTGAAGGCAGATGCATTTCTAGAAGCAATTCCAGAGGTGGAGAAGGGGTTAAAAAGTGAGCACTATACTAGACTTCAGGTGCCACACACTATGGCAATTCTCTGGCAGCCTTTTCCAGAACTACACCTGATGAGTTACAAGTTTAGTAACTCTTGTGCAGCCTGAGGAAATTGTAGTTAGCATCATTAGCAGTGATTTACTGACAGTCAACAGGATCAGCTGACTGCCAAGAAAGTAGGCACAGGAAGTTCCAAGCCTTAAGGCTACGTTGAGGAGATGAATCTGACATGCCCTCTGTCTATTGCTAAAATGGCAAGAGCAAATTGTTAAGTGCTATCTGGTATGATATGTTGGAGAAGAGGGGGAGGATTCATTTTTATTCTAGTATAACAGGAAACATACAAGATACGAAATTCATTCCAATAGACATCCTAGAACCTTTAGAAAAAACACGGCCCTGTTCAGCCTGAATTATGCAGGTCATGAGAATGAACTTATCTCAAATTAGATGTGTACTGTGTGCTAAAATATTTCTCAAGTGCTCTCTGTAATAGACTATTGTCTTTGAAAACAAATAATGAAATACTGTATCAGACAGGTCAAGGTGCATATTGCTGTGGAATTCTCAAGTCAGCACTCTTGTCATCCCAGCTTCCTCTGTCAGAGTCAGCCATATTTGCAGCTCAAATTGTGTAAATATTTTCAACACTATGGTTTGCAACAAAATAAATTGATGGGATTAAAATCTTCATTCTCATTTATAGATGAGGATGTTTGAAGACATTTCTCTTAAAAACATTGACAAGAAACAGCTTAAAATCTATTTTTTTATCAATTTTTTGGGAGGAATGTTTGTTTTAATCTAATTTCTATATTGTTCATCACACTTGTGTGACTCAGATTTTAATTTTGCATTTTCTTTTAAATCAGGGCACTTTTTTGAACCAGCCAGATTCAGTACGATGAGTGATAATTTTAAGTTTTTACTTGTTTCTCTTTAAGGCTGAAAAAGTATATATATATTACTCATTCTTCTGCTTGTTATTTTATAGAGCACTTATCTTGTTTTTTTTAATATGCAGTTGTAAAAAACAGATCTGATTGAGATCTCTAGGTATTTTTAATATTCGAACTTGATTGTGAAGAACGTATTTTGCAGAAACAATATGTGACACTAAAGAATTTTATCTTCTCTCTTCTAGAATCCAAAATGATTGAAAAACATGGTGGATATAAATTCAGTGCTCCAGTTGTGCCAAGTTCATTTAATTTTGGTGGTCCAGCCCCAGGAATGAATTGAATTATCACTACTTTTCCTCCTACTGTGTGATTGTAGTGAAGAGCTTGTGTTCCTCCCAATATAGTGGTTCCAGAACTGGTTCATGTTATCTACAGCTCACGCTAAATGAATTGGTAGATTGAATATTTTAAAAAGAAAAAACCCAGGAGTGGGACTTGATCATGCAACCTAATACTGGAAAGAAGGTTTTATGAAGATAGGAAGAACCTGAAACTTGAGCTTCAAATGACACACTGTGGATATTGGAAATCAAGAGGGGATGTCTTGAAGGCAGCTTCCTTTCTATGAAGAAAATAGGCATTGGCTGCAGGACTGTTGGAAAGGTCTCATTTACAGTACACAAGCTTGAAGGCCAATTTAATTTTTTAAACTGTGGGACTGAGTATTTGCCCAATTTTCTTATTTCCCCCCCAATGGGTATCTATTCTTTTAATGTACATAAAGGCAATTGGATGGCCTTACTTAACATTTCATTATTTCCATTTATCAAGATTGTTCATATGTAGAATATCGGACACTTATTGTAGCACTACATAACTGATAAAATCTGTAAATGATTTAGCACTTTCATATTGAAACAAGCCTGCTAGCCTATGTACAAAATTAGCAAAATGTTTGTTTATAAAAAAAAAAAGGATGTTCTGGGGAAAATTTCAGGTTATTAATTTAAAACTAGCAGTTTTGTACCTGGTGAACTGTGGTGCAGCTACCACTGGTTGTGACTTGAATTTGATATGTAAAGAAGGGGCTAGTGGTATTTCATTGCTGCTAAAAAAGAAAAAAATGGCAACGTTCCGTGTCCTTTGTTTTTTTTCTTAAAGCTGTCATTGTACAAATGGAAAATTGAAAATAGAAATCTTCATGTTTAAATGCTGAGTGGAAATTCATTTTCTCAGCAACGTGAAAACTGACATGAAGTTCTGCTTTTCCAGGAGTGTATTTTGATGCGTGGTGAAACATCTACATAGGCAATCTTAAAATCTAATTTGGCTAACTTGGGCTGTAGTTAATTAAAGTTGTATTCCCATATATGGAATATGGTCAGAATTCATTACATTTCAAGGATCTCCTCTCATCTATGTCCCTTCCCACTTTAGGATGCCCCAAATCCAGGATTTTTTGCCTGATCCATTTAGAACAGTTTATGTAGCTGTCTAATTCATTGAGAATTAAATAAATCTTTTCGATAGTGCAGCCTCTTCATGCAATGTTTAAACTGTTTTAACCATAGATTTCAATTTGAAGATAAGATCTTTTGATTATCAGTTTGGAAAAAGTCAGAATCCTAACTTAATTTGAAATTTAAGGTGTTGTCATAATATAAGCCCTTGACCTGAAATAGGGATCTGTGGTCAGAGATTTCTAGCCATGAAAGGGCTGCACCTCAGAAAGTCTCATATTTTGAGTTAAGAAACTTAGATATGGTCATCTAGACATGGTCTCAGGGTTACCAAGTCCCATCTTTGAAGCAACAGTTTTATCAATGTCAGGTGATATAATAGCTAGCATTTTAGCTACACTATAGAAGACTTCTTCCTGCTGGGACCACTATTGAAGAGTGACTTGGTGAAGAAGGGAACATCAAATAATGTGACTGGGCTGGCTTAGTGCCCCATCTACAAAATAAATACATAGCTAAAATCATAGATGCTGAGTTTCTGATCTTGCAATAAGATCATTGGTGTCAAATCTTTTAAGCAAAATGTTTATTTCTCCTGACTGTTTTTATATTAATGGTCATCTGCTGTTATAACTGGTATTGAACAAGCTACCTTAATTTAAATGTAAGCCTCCAAAACTTTAAAGACAGGTGAAATGATCTGAATTTATATATATAAAAATAAAACTGAAATGAAACATATATATTATGATATTCAAAAATGCAATCTTCAGAAAACCAATGTGTGTGATGAGTATTTGTTTTCTATGTATTAGTGGGGGCAGACTGCTTGGAGTGTTGATTTCCTAGTGGACTATCTACCTCTCTTGTCTCAAGCTTGATACAAGTGCCCTTGTACTGTTTTTGACTGAGTAGAGATTCCGTTAAAGAGTTCTCTAATTCTATAGCTAGTGGCTAGAGGAGCATTTCCCATACGGTTTTGGGCAGATTTAGTGAGTTCTTGTGAGTCTAAATATTTTTATGCTGTTCTGTTTTATGTCATTGGACAGACTTCCTTCTTTTTTTTTTCAGGTATTAAATATGTCTTACTACAGTTGTAGATTTTTCTTAGTTCAGGCAAGATAAAAATACCCAGATAGGACAGTGTGGGTTCTCAGAAAAATATTTTGAGCCTAATCTTAAAAATGAACACTAGAAACATTAATTTATGAATATTTTAAATAATGGATTGAATTTTTAATGTTAAATTTTGTATTAAAAATGAACAATTGTTCAATACTAGTTGCACCAGAACTCCTTAAGTAAAACTTATAAATCACCATATATAAATCATTGTAAATCGGGAAGTTTTACTTCAGCAAAAGTAAATCCTTATTTTTTTGCTGGCCTATCTGTATGTTTATCCCATTAGCATTGCATAAGTATCTAAAGATTTTACAGTGATTTATAATTAAAACCCCTTTGAAGTACTCGCTGGGCAAGCAGTAAACTTTCAGATCTCTCCTAAAATGCTATGCCATTTTCAGTAACAATTACTGTATAAACTGAATTTTACAAATGATTATATACTATGATACATCACAATTGAATTTCCTTTCCAGATGTTCTTTAATAAAGGCTAAAATGAATGAAGTTTATTCTTCACAGACAACATGTACTTATGTTAGACTACATAAATGCTATATATCTGAAAGGATACAATCCAGAAAGAAGCTTCCAGCTCTTATTCTTTGTGATACTTAAACTTGGATAGTCAAAAAGTGCTACATGCAGATGTTACAAAACTTGGTAATTCATATAGCTAATTTAGAATATCATAATTTATGAACTTCAATACTTTCCCCAAGTGATATTTTTACTACACATACATTAAAAAATATATACACGAGGACTATATTCATTTGATTTTATAAATTATTGCCCTATTTTAATTCATTAATTATAACAGTTAAGTACTACCATTTTAGCCCTGATAGCTTTTTTAGGATATGCTGTACCCCAGATGCAAGATACACTTATTGTGGAAGAGATAATATCAAGAACAGAACTAAAACTAAATTCCAGGTTGTCTATCTGGAGCGTGGTCAGTCACATTTTTATATTCTTTTTGGGAGCAGCGGTTACTTTAAATTCTGTCATCTTTCAGATAAAATGCCCATATATAAGATATTTGTTGATATATTTATGACTCCAAATTAAAGCAAGCAGTTTTAAATGGCCACTAGGCAAAAAAACCAAAACCTTTTAAGATGCAAAAAGCTACAATAACTTGAGACACAAATGTGGAAGATTCTGTGGTAAATTACTATTTTAGTGTAGCATTTTATCCAATATATTTGCAGAAATTTCCGAACTAGCTGATAGTATCCTATGCTTTGCATGGAGTTGCTATGCATACAGTTAGCATGGGAAAAATCAATAATGCTTTCTCTATGATGCTGTAATATAAGACAGAATAGTAAATAAGAGTTGCAATTTTTTGTCATGACTTAGTAATTCTTTCTCACATTAATAGCTCTTAGGTACAACCTACATTTCTATATTTTATAATACAGTACTTTTCTATTGGATGCATACCACTTATTTTTGGTTAGTGCTCTTTAGTGTATTTGTGAAAAGTACAATAATTTGTACTGGCATCTGAAACAATTCTCATAGTAATAATTTAAATTTACTGATACATGTATTGATACCATTCATAATTAAAATCTGATAAATTATTAAATTCATAATTAAAATCTGATAAAATAGTTGCAAGTGCTCACTATGAAGCAATGTTTTTGGAAACCAAGGAATAAATATAGATATAAGATTGTCAGCATTGTTTTGCAAACTACTCCAGGAATGTCAACTTGTGAACCCATCAAAAATGTAACGACAATGACAGGTGGCTAATGATATATTTAGGAGCATATGTTTTACTGATCAAACAAAAAACCCAACTTCCAATCAGATTTGATTGCTTAACTTTTTAGAAGCACCCATGTCTTGTAACCTAATTGGGCTCATTTTAGTACAATCTTATTTAGAAAAAGTAAGGTATTTCTGGTTTGGAACTATTAGGACAATTAAAAGATCACAAAAATTCATGTGTTGAAAATCTGCATATTATTCATTAGGCAGGATTGCAAAAAGAAATGGTTTGAGGAAGCAAAAAATTACAGTATTGAATTCAACTTGTTTTCTTGAGCTTTTTATCAAATACACAATATAAAAAGAGCCTTGATAATGAAAAAAGGCACTCCATCCAGCAATAATACCCACCACTAAACCAGGTAATCTAATTTGAAGGGTTGCAGCTTTTTCACCCATCTCTTAAGGATCACAGGCATTCCACTTCAAAATCACATCTTCTCCCTACCCGCTTCATCTGTGAACATCTGTGAAATATCTGGAGATCCTTGAGCATTTGTGTATTTTTTGTGACCTTTCTCATCTTAAGTGACAAAAAGAATGAGAAAACATGCTATCTGCTCACTAAGTTAGCTATAATTCTGGATTGGAAATCAAAATGGTGCATTTGGAGATTTATTCAACCAGCCAATTAATTTAATCTAATTATTTCACTTCTATGAGGTAGAAGCCTTAACATTCCAGTTGTAATTACTAAATTAAACTAAAGAAACTTGTCGAAAGTCGCTCTGAGATAGTTTAGACCTATCACAAAGATTTAATTCAGTTTGATTCAGAGTTTGGAACTGGTAAAAACTTAACAGTTCAAGTCCTAACCAAGGACCTGAGACATGTTAAGATAACGTCTGAGTTTATAGACAATTCCGAATGAAGTGATTTTTATATTATAAACTTATTCATTAAACATGAAACTCAAGTCAACCGAACATTTTAAAATGTATCACAAATATCATTGACTGGCTCTGATGGTCGATACGGGTTGCTGCCACCATCCTAGGTATCATCTACTACTACTATTACTAGTTGTTGTTTTAACCATGTTAAGTTGGCAGACAGTAAGCTGAAGTGTTTCCTCTAGCGATACCTTCTTTCGCCGCGGTGATGAGAGAAAGCCTTCCCACCCAAGAAAATAAAAGCTTGAGCACGGGTCGGCTAAGTCCCAAGGTGATTACTAGCAAGAATAGTCATTCCAAAAACAACAAGACTGGAACTCCCTTTTCACCTTCCATTCTCTCAAGCCCTTCTAATCACAAAGCTCAGTTCAATTCAAATAGCTTGCTTCAAAAAATAACTCTTAAAATTTCCCTCATGGGGAAAGACCCGGAGGAGGGGGGGTAAAATGGCGCCAGTCCCTTTTTCCCTCACTGACGCATTACAGCCTCGCCCGACGTGATATAAAATGGTTGCTGCGATGGCCCCGAACTCAGCATAGTCAAGTACCCTGTAGGGTGGAGGCGGTCCCACGGGCCGATTACCAATAGATGGTGCCATCTAAAAGCTAAAACGCCCAATGGCGATTATGGGCGGTGTTTGGAATGGCCAAGTGGCCAATGAGAAACTAAGCAACTGCTGGTGGCAGGCCTTCCCGCGCGGCTCTGGGCGGTGCTGGGATAGGCAGGCGGGCGGGCGCTGAGACGGCCGTTTCCTGTCCTGGTGCATGGTGGTCGGACGAAGGAATTGTTGGAAAATTTCTCAGCGAGGTTCGTATATAAATGTGTTTTTACCCAGTGTGCCTTATTCTAACCGCCGCCATCTCCGACTGGGATGCTTCACTCTCGGGTTTGGTCTGGCCTAATCCCTTTGCGGCGATGTTCCACAGAGGGAAATGTGTGAGAAAACGGGGAGTCGCCCTAGTATCGCGGCTCATATTAATAATAAAGCCGAGGCGTTGCCGCCGCCCGCTCCTTCCCTCTCCCCCCTCCCTTCCTTCCTATTCCCGCCTTCTCGATTTCCCTGGCTCCAGGTCTTTTCTCCTGCGATGTATTTGTTTCGGGTGATGGGGGGAGGGGAGGGCGGGTGTCTGCGTAAAAGTACCCGCTTGGGGTCTTCGGGCTGCAGGCGAAGCGGCATCGGGCGACATTTTATCCGAATGACTTCCAGGGGAGTGTGCTTGAGGAAGCTTTCTCTTTCGGGGCTGCGTCACTGTAGAAGGTTGATATTGTATCTAGCCCTTGCAAGCCATGACAAAAAAAGGTGGTCTTGAGGCATTGTTTTGTTCCCGACATCGATCCCGAACCGAAGGCGTCTCGAAACGTCACCATCGCCCCTTGTTCCCTGGTGAATTCACCCACGCCGCGCTTTAAAAAAAAAAAAAGTGGAACCATTTTTGACAAAACCTCGTAGATGAGCGAGCGGCGATCTGAAGCTGCAGGTTCCGCAAGGGAGATTACAAATCAACGTGTGCGACAAACTTGCGTGTCTTTAGTCGATCTGTCGTCTGAACACCTTACCCGTTATTTAAGGACGTGCACGACAACCTTTTTTTCCCTTCTGATTACAACGCAAATATGACGGATGGAAGAAGCTCTGCGTATATGATTCTCAAGAGACCCATTTCTGATGAGGTTTTTTTTTTAGGTAATAGGAAAGGAAGTTTTCTTGTGGGTCCTACTATATATTTTTTTAAATTCACTTTTAATTGTACAAACCTCTAAAATGATAAGATTCCTGCTTCTATATGCCCATCAACCAACAAACGCTAGATCTGGTTGGTGTGTGTTGGTTGGACTGCAAGTCTAATATCTATATCAGAACTGGTTCACTGATTTAATTATTTTCAGAGGTTTTAGGATTGTGGACTGTTTGGATTGTCTCCTTGAGACTGTTTTTTTAAAAAAAGATGTTAATGCTACAAATAGTTTCACAGAAAAATACATAAGTTGAAAGTAATTGCACTTATTCATGAAACAAAATCATTTCACATTTTTGACATGCTTTTACAAATTCAATATCTTGCTGACTTTCTACATTTAATATAGCATTTTTGCCAACTTTTAATAAATCACATTTCCAGATCTTCCATAAAACATACATAGACTAAATATCAACTCAGTAGATATTTATAAAGTATACATGTAGCATATCAGAAAAATACATTTTTCCACTAACGTTAGAATGATTTGCAAATCTTATTTAAGAACTCTTAAAAATAATAAGAGGATTCTAAACTGATTCAAATCATATATGTATTCTAATATAGGATATCATTAAGATGTGCAATATAGGAAATTGCATGCCATGTATAAATAAAACGTCAATTTTTAAAAGGAATTATCTGCTCACTTAAGGGAAGATCAAAAATCTAAGATCAAGAGGGCTTAGTTGGAAACATTAGTGGGACTTATAATAAATGTGCTTTAATCGAAATAGATTTATATAGAAACTAATACTTGCATCCAGAAGGAACAAGATAGATAAAAATAGATTTGTTCATCCAGTGATCATAATTACAATTTTAATTTTATGAAGCAGCTAGAGACTTGAAGAATTCCCTGGCATGAAATGGTCATGGTATAGGGGTTCATGGGAAAGAGCATGAGTCTGCTTACAGATGTATGCATCTAAATCTAATTCCACTCCACTGAATTGGAAAATCTTATAGACATGGGGCATGCTTCTAAGTCTCAAACCCAGTTCATTATTATTTCTTTTTTAAATTCATTTTTATGACATGTTTTATTTATTGGTCCTACAAATTTAAGGAAACTTTTCAATAAAAGTTCTGATAAGTAAGCTGTATCCTTAATGATGTGTTAGTGTTTCATTTTTAGCAGTGATTCTTAAAGTGTGGTCCTTAGGCTCCTGGGATATATTGAAAAATAATGCAATATTAAAACCCCAACAAGCAATTCTTAGAAGTGGTACTAACAATTGTGTCAATTTTAATTTTTAATACATGAAATATTGATAATTACACTCCATACACACAAATCTCTTGAGATCCTCAATAATTTTTAAAAGTAAGGAGTCCTGAGAAAAAAACTTTTTTAAGAAAAACTGTTTTATAGCTATATTTAGATATACCCCTCAAAGTTGCTTGAGTGCTATTGTGTAAGATAATCAACCTCAAATCTTTCCATCTAATGTTCCTTCTTGTTAAATCATAGTTTAATTATTATAGACTGAAGTCTTGGAATATCATAAAAGACAAGGAAGTGGCAAGGAGCAGTGCTTTGGGTTCATTTTCAAGAAGGTAACTTTGAACCCAGGGGTACAAAAACATAGCATCTGGTTGTAACTTTATCAGTGTCTTCCTTGGATCACAGAATTCTCTAAACCTAACACAATTAACTAGTAGAGAGTGCCTAACTTCTCTAACATGAGTTCTTTATGGGTTTTATTCTTGCAGAAGTTCATTCAGAGGTTTTTTTCCCCATATGTATAGTAGAGCTTTTGATAAATTGGATTATATTGGATTAAATCTAGACTGACCATTCTTTGAATGGAAAATCTCACATCTGTAGAAAGAACTGCAATCCTTCAGTGGCTAGTGCTAAGATAGTAATGGGGAAGAGTTGATTTTGCCCTTTCTTGTGGACAGGTAGAAATTGTTGGAACCACCTCATTTAGCTTTTCTAATTAAAACTGATCCTTAATCCCTGAATAATTGATTCAGATCTGTGTTTAAGCATATATAATTGCTTTCATTCCATTTTACATTGCAAAGACAATAAGGCTAATGTGAAATTTATGATGTGAGCCTAGAAATCAAGTTTCATTCTGATCAGTGTTAAATATCAAGGGAGAGAAAGCTATTATGCTGTGATTAACTTGAGGAAACATTGCCATTCTGAAATGTCAACCTAATTAATTCAGTATTTTTATCAGAGGAAGTAGATTAAGTTTCCTGCAACACTAATTTGGATAGCATGTTGCTGTCCTAGACTTTATTTTGCTATTAGGTACAGCCTTTACATATAAACCTTTATGTTTTTTTACCTTAGAAGTGTTTTGTGCATTCACCCAGGTATAGCTCCTGTAGATGAAGATCATTATATTACATAGATAGAATACTTCATTGGCCAAGTGTGATTGGACACACAAGGAATTTGTCTTGGTGTAAATTCTCTCAGTATACATAAAAGAAAAGATAAATTTGTCAAGAATCATAAGGTACAACACTTAATGATAGTCATAGGGCACAATAACCAATCAAATAACACTAGGAAACAGTCAATATAAATTGTAAGTATACAAGTGACAAAGTTACAGTCATACAGTCGCAAGTGGGAGGGGGTTAGAGGGGAAGAATTTAATGGACAATTGAATTTATAATAGTAGTTATATTCTATATTACAATATTAGACATTGAAGAAGCATTTGTGTTTAGATTATACTGATGATTCTAATCATCAGTATATTGGGTATTGGGTCCTGAAAATTTATCCAAATATTTTTTTTCTCCCAATAACCCACTTTACAAGTTGAGGATTTGCCATTGGAAAAACAATAGCTTTGATTGTATAGATAGTCCTTGACTTACAGCTATTTGTTTAGTGACCAAAGTTACAATGGCACTGAAAAAAGTGACTTATATGATGGATTTTCACACTTTAACAGCCACTGCAGCATCCCTATGATTGCGTGATCAAAATTTGGGTGTTCGGCAACTGGCATATGTTTATGACAGTTGCAATATCTCGGGGTCATGATCATATTTTGCTATTTTCTGACAGGCAGAATCAATGGGGAAGCCAGATTCATTTAATAAACATGTCACTAACCTTAACAACTGCAGTGATTCACTTAACTGTGGCAAAAAAAATCTTTAAATGGGACAAAACTCACTTAACACCTGTCCTGCTTAGCAATGAAAATTTTGGGCTCAGTTGTTCTAAATTGATGACTCTGCATACTTTGGAAGTAATAATCATTGAGAACAGCAAAATTTTTCTTAAGAATGTAGGTATTGACTGGAAGCTTAAGATAAGCAGTTATATTTAGAAATACTTTTTAATTCTTAATTTATTTCTGGATCGTCAGTAACTTCCTGTAACTCATGCTTCTGTCATTAGTGATAGAATATAGCTGGTTCTCTTTTAGCCACTTTTTCATTTGGCTTTAATTTTTTTACAAGTATCAGGTCTTCTTCAATTACTCTTTATACTATGCAACCAAAATACTTAAGCTTTCCTTCATTATTAGTTCTTCTAGTGAATAATCTGTGTAATATTGAAGGCTTATTTCTACTGTTAAAGGTATTCTCAATTTTCTTCAGTGCAACAATTCAAAGGTAACAGTTTTTCTTCATTCTTCCAAAGCTGCAGCTTTCATATCTCTTTATAATATTGTTTGGTCATGATTTTCCCAATTGCAATCATAAAAAAACTGATGTGAGAATTGGGGTGCTGGAGATAATTGAGAATATCTTGGACTAGAAGAAATATCTTTGTTGTCAGTATAACAGCACTGCACTTTTTTCGTACCTAAGAAAATAAAGTTTATCTTTTTTACTTAGATAAAGTACTTCCATTTGCAAAATATAGCATTATGCACCAAAGATGTTATGGAAATATATAAAATTGAATATGGGAAGAATCAAAATTCATCACTTGAGACTTTCAAGAAGAGATTGGGTCTCTCGCTTGGGTGGGGAATGGGGGTTGGACTAGATGACCTACAAAGTCCCTTTCAACTCTGATTATCTGCTATCTGTTAAATTTCATGAATGAATTATGGGATGGGATTTTTGCTCATAGGCTCCTGTGGAGCACATAGTGCACAGAAAGAGGTGGAATTTATTATGCCAAATGCTACTCTGTCCATAGGCAAACATTTTGATATAATCAAATAGATTAATTTAATTATTACCCAGTTTCTGTAAATGAAATTAGCTTTTTTGTGAATTTATTTGATAGTTTAAAGGTAATTTTTTCATGCAGTATCATAAATTGTCATAGTTGTAGTGATAGATGGTTTTAAAGAGAAATGAACAAATTCATGGAATCCATCAGTAGTAACCATTTTATATATATATATATATATATACTTTGTATTACAACACCCTGTTAAGCCCCAATTAAGGGAGAAAGCATACTGCTTTCTTTTCTGTCTTTCGGCTCATCACCAGAGACCATACCGACAGAAAGCTATTTGTTTCGTTGCCTTTTGTTTACATGTGTGTAAGGTTTTTAAGCTGATAATTTTAAATAATAAATAAGGGAGACTAGTATAGATCTATTTCGAGCTAGTTAGCTCTCTTCAGCTAGCCATACCCTTACTGGGATTCGAACCAGGGAAGTATTACATGTGAGGCAGTTGTAATTGCCACTACACCACTGGCTCTCTCCTTATCAGCTCAGGCAGGGGAATAAGTATATACTTTGTATTACAACACCCTGTTAAGCCCCAATTAAGGGAGAAAGCATACTGCTTTCTTTTCTGTCTTTCGGCTCATCACCAGAGACCATACCGACAGAAAGCTATTTGTTTCGTTGCCTTTTGTTTACATGTGTGTAAGGTTTTTAAGCTGATAATTTTAAATAATAAATAAGGGAGACTAGTATAGATCTATTTCGAGCTAGTTAGCTCTCTTCAGCTAGCCATACCCTTACTGGGATTCGAACCAGGGAAGTATTACATGTGAGGCAGTTGTAATTGCCACTACACCACTGGCTCTCTCCTTATCAGCTCAGGCAGGGGAATAAGTATATACTTTGTATTACAACACCCTGTTAAGCCCCAATTAAGGGAGAAAGCATACTGCTTTCTTTTCTGTCTTTCGGCTCATCACCAGAGACCATACCGACAGAAAGCTATTTGTTTCGTTGCCTTTTGTTTACATGTGTGTAAGGTTTTTAAGCTGATAATTTTAAATAATAAATAAGGGAGACTAGTATAGATCTATTTCGAGCTAGTTAGCTCTCTTCAGCTAGCCATACCCTTACTGGGATTCGAACCAGGGAAGTATTACATGTGAGGCAGTTGTAATTGCCACTACACCACTGGCTCTCTCCTTATCAGCTCAGGCAGGGGAATAAGTATATACTTTGTATTACAACACCCTGTTAAGCCCCAATTAAGGGAGAAAGCATACTGCTTTCTTTTCTGTCTTTCGGCTCATCACCAGAGACCATACCGACAGAAAGCTATTTGTTTCGTTGCCTTTTGTTTACATGTGTGTAAGGTTTTTAAGCTGATAATTTTAAATAATAAATAAGGGAGACTAGTATAGATCTATTTCGAGCTAGTTAGCTCTCTTCAGCTAGCCATACCCTTACTGGGATTCGAACCAGGGAAGTATTACATGTGAGGCAGTTGTAATTGCCACTACACCACTGGCTCTCTCCTTATCAGCTCAGGCAGGGGAATAAGTATATACTTTGTATTACAACACCCTGTTAAGCCCCAATTAAGGGAGAAAGCATACTGCTTTCTTTTCTGTCTTTCGGCTCATCACCAGAGACCATACCGACAGAAAGCTATTTGTTTCGTTGCCTTTTGTTTACATGTGTGTAAGGTTTTTAAGCTGATAATTTTAAATAATAAATAAGGGAGACTAGTATAGATCTATTTCGAGCTAGTTAGCTCTCTTCAGCTAGCCATACCCTTACTGGGATTCGAACCAGGGAAGTATTACATGTGAGGCAGTTGTAATTGCCACTACACCACTGGCTCTCTCCTTATCAGCTCAGGCAGGGGAATAAGTATATACTTTGTATTACAACACCCTGTTAAGCCCCAATTAAGGGAGAAAGCATACTGCTTTCTTTTCTGTCTTTCGGCTCATCACCAGAGACCATACCGACAGAAAGCTATTTGTTTCGTTGCCTTTTGTTTACATGTGTGTAAGGTTTTTAAGCTGATAATTTTAAATAATAAATAAGGGAGACTAGTATAGATCTATTTCGAGCTAGTTAGCTCTCTTCAGCTAGCCATACCCTTACTGGGATTTCTCCCTTAATTGGGGCTTAACAGGGTGTTGTAATACAAAGTATATACTTATTCCCCTGCCTGAGCTGATAAGGAGAGAGCCAGTGGTGTAGTGGCAATTACAACTGCCTCACATGTAATACTTCCCTGGTTCGAATCCCAGTAAGGGTATGGCTAGCTGAAGAGAGCTAACTAGCTCGAAATAGATCTATACTAGTCTCCCTTATTTATTATTTAAAAATTATCAGCTTAAAAACCTTACACACATGTAAACAAAAGGCAACGAAACAAATAGCTTTCTGTCGGTATGGTCTCTGGTGATGAGCCGAAAGACAGAAAAGAAAGCAGTATGCTTTCTCCCTTAATTGGGGCTTAACAGGGTGTTGTAATACAAAGTATATACTTATTCCCCTGCCTGAGCTGATAAGGAGAGAGCCAGTGGTGTAGTGGCAATTACAACTGCCTCACATGTAATACTTCCCTGGTTCGAATCCCAGTAAGGGTATGGCTAGCTGAAGAGAGCTAACTAACTCGAAATAGATCTATACTAGTCTCCCTTATTTATTATTTAAAATTATCAGCTTAAAAACCTTACACACACACACACACACACACACACACACACACACACACACACACACACACACACACACACACACACACATACATATATTCATTAAATAGGGACATATTTATTCTCCCAAATAGGGACTTTGGGCAGTGAACAGCCATTGGTAAAAATACAGTCAATAAAAGTTAAAATAGATTAAAAAGTTATTAAATGGTGGCTGAAT
Organism: Bungarus multicinctus; assembly: GCA_023653725.1. Lineage (NCBI taxonomy): Eukaryota > Metazoa > Chordata > Lepidosauria > Squamata > Elapidae > Bungarus > Bungarus multicinctus. Next base: position 74,842,532 of record CM042838.1, read on the forward strand.
TAAATACAAAAAAATAAAATCTAATAAAAATTTAAAAAGTTACAAATTTTAAAACCCCTTCTAAGAACAGTAGGCCAGACCGGCCTGCTGGAAAAGGTGGGTCTTTAGTGCGCGCCGGAAGGTTCACAGGTCAATAATGGCCCTCATCTCCAGGGGTAATTCATTTCAGAGGGACGGTGCCCCCGGAAAGAAGGCCCGCACCCTCAGGGCTGCCAGCCGGCATCGTCCAGCTGATGGCACCCCAAGAAGGCTCACCCTATGGGAGCGCACTGGCTGGCGGGAGGGCGATGGTGGCAGCAGGTGGTCCCATAAGTACCCGGGTCCCAAGCCATGGAGCGCTTTAAAGGTGACTACCAACACCCTGAATCGCACCCGGAAGGCCACCGGAAGCCATTGCAGCTCGTGCAGGAGCGGTGTAACACGGGAGCTCTGAGGAGCCCCCAGAATCACCCGCGCGGCTACATTCTGCACCAGCTAAAGCCTCCGGATGCTCTTCAAGGGGAGCCCCATGTAGAGGGCATTGCAATAATCTAGGCGGGAGATGACGAGGGCGGAAGTGACCGTGCGAAGCATGCCCCGATCCAGAAAGGGTCGCAACTGTTAGATCTGACAAAAAAAAACCCCTGGCGATGGCCGCTATATGATCTAACAACAGCCGTACATTCAGGAGGACATCCAGATTGCGCGCCCTCTCTGTGGGGGTCAAGTTTTCTCCCCCCACGGCCAGCGATGGAGTGAGCTGGCTGTATCTGGGTGCAGGAAACCACAGCCACTCGGTTTTGGTCAGGTTGAGACGAAGCCTGTTAAGACCCATCCAACTCCGCACAGCTTCCAGGCACCGGGTCATCACTTCAACGGCTTCGTTGGGGTGGCCTGGGGTAGAAATGTATAGCTGAGTGTCATCAGCATACTGATGGAACTCTACTCCAAAACCACGGATGACATAAATGTTGAACAGCAGAGGTGAGCACAGACCCCTGAGGCACCCCACAAAACAAAGGCCTCGGGGCCGACCTCTGCCCCCCTGCCAACACAAATTGCGAGCGGTCAGAGAGGAAGGAGGAGAACCACCGTAACATGGGGCCTCCCACTCTCCCCCCCAACCGCCGCAATAAGATACTGTGGTCGACAGTATCAAAAGCCGCTGAGAGATCTAACAGGACCAGGACAGAGGAACAACCCCTGTCCCGGGCCTTCCAGAGATCATCCACCAACACGACCAACGCTGTCTCTGTGGTGTGCCCGGGCCTGAAATCCGATTGGAGGGGATCTAGATTATAGCTAAATGGAGTCCCATTTCAGAAGCAATACATCATTGGATAACGCTTTTCTTAGGGGGGAAAAGGAATAAGTAACCTGTATTCATTCTCTGCTTCTGCAAATACCTGGTTCGACTCAAAAATAAATGGTGCTTTTCTAAATAAATCCTCTTTTGGGGGGTGTCAATCTCACCTTTATTATTCTTTATTATTCATTTATAAACATCTCAAGGTGGTGAATGTATCTAATACTCCTCCTTCCTCATATTTTTCCTCACAACAAGAGCCCTGTGAAGTAGGTTAGACTAAGAAAGAACAACTGGCCCAGTCACCCAGCCAGCTTTCATGCATGAGGCAGGACTAGAAGTCTGGATCTCCTAGTTTCCAGCCAAATGCCTTAACCATTAGACCAAACTCCTCATTTTTTCCTCTTTCACACAACAGAGCTTTTGTCTTGAAAAATTCAAGTCAATTCAAGTCAAAATTCTGGTACAGCTGAAACAACTTTCTCTTTGAAAATGTGTACTTGGGGACTTCCAGTTGCTTGTCGGTCATGTCAGAGCAGAATCCGCGATCGTTCACGGTTTTGCTCTGAGCTCACTTATTGAAGCGTCCTGATTGGGACTGGAACCACTCTGGAGGGGGGGTGAAGAAAGGGGGAATCATTGGAAGGTCGAGGAGAGCGGCATCTCCCCTCCCTGACAATATAAACACCCTCCGAAGACAAGTTGCAGCGGTGGTTAAATATGGCCACCACGAAGACAGGAAGCAGTCCAGAAAAGTAAGACTGTGTTGGAGCAGTGAAGTTGCGAATGGAGTGTGAACAGGCAAAATACATGGATATTAATGTACCCCGGAATTAAGAAACACAGAACTATTTGGATGAAAGTGTGTATAAGCGGTGATCAGAGAGAGATAGAAGGAAATTGGAACTTATAAAACTGGCTTTGAATATTGAAATGAATTAATTTGAAGGTGAAAATTCAGTGGAAAATATTTTATCACAAAAGGCTAGGAAACTAAATTGGATAATTATTGGACTTTTGGTACTAAGTAGGCATAAGTAAATGCTGGAATTGAATGTGTTAAAAATAAATAATAACTAAAAATGAATTAGCAAAATTAATAAAAGTTTTATAAAAATTAAAAGAAAAAGAAAAGGTGGAACGTGGAAGTAGAGCTGAGCACCACCTAATGGTACAGGAAAAATTTCAGTGACTCTTTGAATAGTGTTTGGTCTTTTTAAAATTGGATCTTGGAACTTAAAAGAAAATAAGAGGAACTCCATTATAATAATAAAAACCCTGAAAATAAAATACTAGAATATTACAAGGGGAAAAGATATTTGAAGAAATTGCTTTGAAACTACCTGGTGACTCTGGGAAAAAGTTGGAAAAGGAATTAATAGAAGGAACCTGGAAACAAAGACTTATGGACATGATGATTGTTGAAATTAAATATAGAAGACACTGGTTGAAACAACTTATTGGACATTTGGATTGATTACTATTAACCTCATCACTCCTTATCTCCCATCCCCTCCCACTTGTGACTATATGACTGTAACTTTGTCACTTGTATCCTTACGATCTATATTGACTGTTTCCTAGTATGATTTGATTGCTTATTGTACCCTATGATTATCATTAAGTGTTGTACCTTATGATTCTTGATGAATGTATCTTTTATGTATACTGAGAGCATTTGCACCGAGACAAATTCCTTGTGTGTCCAATCACACTTGGCCAATAAAGAATTCTGTTCTATATAAGTATCAAGAAAGGAGGGAAGGAGCACATACAAAATGGGAGAATTATTTGCAGAAATGAGACTGGATTTACAAGACATGAAGGAAATGATGAAAGTAAGCTTGTAAATGTACAGTAATATACTACAAAAACTAGAAATGGCAATTCAGATTGAAGAAGAAAAAAGAGCACCAGAGGGGGAGGAGTTGAATATAGAGGAAACCAGTCTTGTGGAACAATGAACATTTAAACAGGGAGGGGAAAGAATTAAAGTTAAAAATTTGGTTTGATGTGATAATGAAAGGGGGAATGGTTCGGAAGCTAAACAAAGGAAAAGGAGAAAACAGAAGAGAGATTGAGAGAGGGAGGGGGATAAAATAAATAACTGGAATGAAAAATGGAGGGAAATAATAAAGGGAAGAAGGAGAATTAAGAGAAAGGACCAGAAAATAAAGAGAGGCAGGAAGCAAACAAGAATGAAAAGAAATTACATAATTAGGAGGGTGAGAGACAATGGGTAAAAAAAGGATAGGGAAGGAGATTCTGCAAGGTAATGTGATATATATAAAAATAAAGATTTGAAAATAGATAAGATTGGAACTGTTGTTTTTTTTCTTTTTAAGGATTATCGTTATACCAGATATAGATTTTATTGAAATAGATATGGAAATGGGAATTTATTATAAGAATATTAACCTATAATTAGTGATGAATAAAATTAAAATGAATTATGAAAATTGTGATGGAAAGATTAATGTCAGTTTCTTTAATTAACTGAATAGATTAATATTTTTGAAATATATAGATGATTTATAAGGTGATTGAGAAAAAGAATACCATGCGGAATCTGACTTAAAATACAGTATATATGCATGTATGATATGTAGTAGATAGGAGGATATTGTTATTAATGTGGAATGAGGTAATTTTAAAAAATGACCTATACTATGGTAAATTTATATAATGAATTAAAGAGAATTAATGAAGGAAAGTACAAGGTAAATAGGTGGTAAACTCGAATTGACAACCAAAGGGGACAATGAACTATTAGAACAAGGTTGGAATTATTGAATAATAAATGGAATAATAGTATGTGATAAAATTGCAAATGTGACAGATAAAAGTAATATGTGAAATAAATATAGAAATGAAATAATCTAAGATAATATTGTAAAGTAAGATTTGAGAATATTTTAAGAAAAATGAAATAAAATATGAACTGAAATTGGATAAAATAAGTTTAATGAATTTAATATTTGAGAATATTTAAAAGAAAATAGAATAAATAATAATGTGATATGAAATTGAATAAGAAAGATGAATATGTAACTATGGTCATATTTATATTGAAATGTAAAAACTTGGAACCACACTGCTCGCCAAAAGAGATGGTTTTTTTTAAATATAGAAGCAAAAGAAATTGAATAATGAAAGTATCATGTATGTTTCACAATATAATCACAATATGGTGATTGGCATTAGAAGAATATACTGGAATATTGAATAATGAAGGATTATAATTTAATACAACTATGTGTATTAACATTAGAATTATATGTTTGATCAATGTAAGAGATACGATTAATGTTCTTATTTTTGTTTGCACTAAAATGTATGATGCTTAGGTGCCACACTGTTTATGCATTGATGTGTATATGTAGAATAAAATAAAAAACTTGGAAAAAAAGAAAAGAAAATATACTTGGTAATTTTAATGAAACTAATTAATAAAACTAAGCTGCATTTAAGAAAAACCTAAGATCTAATGTCAAATTAATTAGCATTAGTGCATAATGCTCTATGCATTGATTTTGGTAATCTTATTCACACATAGAATATACCAAAGCATACTTCTGAGTTTTAATTATATTTAAAATTGTAATTTAAAATGTAAAAGTACCATATTTTTTGCACCGTAAAACGCACCTGACCATAAGACATACCTAGGTTTAGAGGAGGAAAACAAGAAAAAAAAAAATCAGGCGGAGCCCGTGAGGACCATAGATAGGTATCCTTTCATGGGCCAGCTCTGCCTATTGACTCCTATATTGCGGAAAAGAGACTGAAGAGGCGGGCAATGACAAAGACAGAAGAGGTGGGGTTCAGCACTATAAAAGGACCCTGCCACCACGGCCCAGCTGCTATTCACCAAAGGACTGGCACCGACACACAGACATTTCCACCCACTTTTGGAGGAAAAATAGTGTGTCTTATGGAGCGAAAAATATGGTACTTTTTTTTTTGTACCCTTTTGTGTTACTGTAAATGGGTTGCTGCAAAATACCTACCCTGATGTTCCTTGATTCTATTATTGAATTTATTATTGGGAATAAGCCAGGATTTGTTGATGAATTTATTTTTTTAGTTTTCCTTATGCATGTTTCTGAATAATAATTAACAATCATAAATAATAAATAATAAAAGTGGGAGAAATAATTTAAAAAAAAAAGGAGTTACAGTGACAGTACAGGTCTGTTACACAGACAACATGGAATATGAAATTATCCTAGGATGGCTGAGACAGCAGGAGGTAAAAAAGCATGTACAGAGAAACAGATAAAAGGCTAAAAACACATGCTGATTTTGAGGAGCATATATGAGAAGAATTAGCAATCAAAAGCACTCCTTATGTTAACACATTGTCTGTTTTTTGTGGTCCTTGGGTCATTGCAGGATTGTATTCTTGCAAATCAACAGCAAAAAGCCAAAAATTAGCAGCTCGGTTTTCTGCTTTTAAAAAAATATATAAAGGACATTAAGATTATCAAGTAAATCCTGCTAAAGCCCACAAAAGATTAAAAAAAGTATACCATTATCATGTATCTGAATTTCATTTTATTCAGTCCCCGGTCACCAAAATATGCAATGTCAGAAACTATATCCATCAAGTGAAACTGGACTCCCAGGAATGTCTATTCTAACTTAATCCATAACTTGTAATATCAATATTTTGTGGAAAAAAGTAAAGTATCCTTCAAGTATTCAATATTCTGGAGACAAGTTCAGCTCCAGATATCTACATATAAAGAAAATTGTGGGGATTTTCGCAACTACATGGAATTGGTTTGCTACTATCATCTTCCAAGATGTTTTTGATTTGCAGTATACCCTATCACCCTGGAATTTTCTGTGATAGCTAGCCTTTAGTCTGATCTAATTAGCCTTTTTGAAAGCTCAGTGCTGCCACTTGCTTTCTATTATTTAATAGCTATTGCAGAACAAACTGACCATTCTGGGTCCAACAGCTGGTTTTTCTACATGTGCAAAGCAAATGTAGAAAACTCAGCTGAAGACCCTATTTTATTATTCAGTGGTATCAATTGCATTAGCTAATTGATTTGACTTTGTATGAATGCTGTGGTCTTTTCTTTAAAATAAATCAATCTTGTATATTACTTCTTATTTAGAAAGGGATATCATAATTCCTTAGAACATTTTCCACTTCAGTGCATAAACTATTCCCCTCAGAATGTTTATTAATATTTGAGCCTTTAATATGTCACAATATTTTCCCTTGAAGGACAAAACTATTCAAAGTAAGGTTTAAACATAATTCAGACAAGAATTTTGGGAGGAGCAAGGATTCTTGCAATGCCTCATTAGAGGATTATAAGTATTTGCAAAAAGATTTATTCCTTAAAAATTAATCACAAATACTTAATGGTCTGAGAAATATTAAAGTGTTGGTGGATGGAATACTGTTTGAATCTAATTCAAATATTTGTATTCACTTTCTGTTATGTTTAGGTAGACAATGTTACTAGCCCAGATAAATCGGGATTCTCAGGGAATGACAGAGTTCTCTGGAGGAGGGATGGAAGCTCAGCATGTAACTCTCTGTTTAACAGAAGCTGTAGCTGTACAAGGTAAGTTTTTTGGATTTCCAACAAGCCCAAATCTATTTGAACTTAAAATTCATTCAGAATTTATCCCAAAGGTTATGCCTTAATAATTCATGCAGTAGAGGTGTAGTAAGTGCTGCAAATACTAATACCAGGTTTTTTTAAATTGTTGTAGATGGAGACAACTTGGACAATATGGAAGGAGTGAGTTTACAGGCAGTTACTCTTTCTGATGGATCCACTGCCTACATACAACACAATTCAAAAGGTATATCTAGAATAGCATTATTGCAATTTATTTAGTAAAAATAATCTCAGAAATTTATTCTTCTATGCTGTGACCAGTTTACAAAGTTATTGTATTCATTGTGAAGATTAATAGAAGCTTGGCTGAAAGAATTAGGGCTATATTCATTAATTCAGAACCTTTGTGTTCAGAATTACAGAATATCTGGCTGGCAGGCTGCCCATCTCACAAGCAAGTGACTCTGGTCAGCATACAAGACTAAAACGAAACTAAAAGAATAAACATCTAAAATCATTATCATTAACAAAATTTAAAAACATTAAAAATCAAGAATAATAAACAGAGGATGTTAATAATCACAGAGCCACATCACTAGTTTACATGATCTTGGATCTCCAGACCTGCCCACATAACCATATCTCAAGGGACCTTTGAAGGCTTAGAAAATTGTTCTTTTTTTAGCCATTTTATTTAAAAATTGAACTTTTGTAGGCATTTTATTTAGAAATAAGATAGTTTAAAATGTAACATTGGAGTCAATTCTAAAGAGAATTAGATACAATTATATTCCCTTGAAATCCAGATCAGTCTATGTATATGTAAACAGCATCCCAATGTTTATTCTCCTGAAAATGAATTTGAATTGCTTGTTTGGTTGAGTAAAGGGAAAAATATTTTTTTAAAAATCCTCTGATTTTCACATACATATACCATATACAGGTACACTCATTCCCCTAGCTGTTTTACTTGAGTAAAAGAATGATGAAGTCAAAATAGAATTAACATTAATGTAAGTGGATCTTACTTCCTTGCCTGCATTATGAGCACCAATCCAAAATCAGCAGAAGATATGAATGCTATTACTCCCAGGATGTCTTCCAGTCCATATGATCTCTTCCTTAATAATTTGTCTGGGAAAGTGAGAGGACAGTCATATTAATTCAGCTTCTCAGCCTCCCAACATGTGATCTGATTCAACTTGAGACAAGCAACTTGAGGACATTTTCTGTATACAGTAATTCCAGTGCAGCAAGAAAGATGCTGGATGCTGAGTTTGGAGAATGACCTATGGAAAATAACCTATGGAAATGACCTATGGAAATGAAAATGACCTATGGAAAATAAAAAAAAAACATTTTTAAAATGCATTCCAGGGTTTAAATTTGCAGTGTAGCCTGTTTTTTTGCAGCTTGCTCCTCTTGATGGAAATGATGTGCTATTTAATGTTCAATAGGAACACTAGAACAGCTTGCCCACGGAAGCTGTGGGAGCGCCATCACTTGAGACCTTCAAGAAGAGATTGGATTGCCATTTATCAGAAATTGTGTAGGGTCTCCTGCTTGGGTGGAGGGTTGGACTAGATGACCTATAAGGTCCCTTTCAACTCTGATTATCTGTTATCTAATATACTTCTATTTCAGATGGCAAATTAATGGATGGCCAGGTGATACAGCTGGAAGATGGCTCAGCTGCCTATGTCCAACATGTTCCCATGTCTAAAAGTAGTAAGTATATTTCACTAAATACAAATTTCAGTCTATTGGCTTCATGATAAAATTAATTATAATGCTTTATTATTTGAATACTCTATAAAATTTAATTTGAATTTTAAAGTTCATTATTAATATATTTTCTAGTGCAAGTTAAAGTATTAAAATAAGGGCTTGAACATTTATAATTCTAAGATATTGCATTATTGAAATTGTGTTTTTCCTTTTTTTGATGTAGGAGACAGTCTTCATTTAGAAGATGGGCAGGCAGTTCAGCTTGAAGATGGAACAACAGCCTTTATACATCATGCCTCAAAAGGTAAATTATATGTCAATGTATTGTTGATCTTCCAGTAAGGTTATCTCAATTTCTCTTCAATTTATGAAATACATTATTCAAGATTTGTCCTATATATACATCAATACATTTCTTTACAGAAATGCCCAAATGTTAGCATATGCTTTCACTTGGAGAAAGTATTTTTCACTTACTGTCTTTGTGGCTTTCAGTCTTAATTCCCATATGTCTGGAGAGTGCATATGGGATTATAGAATGACATCAAACAAAATCATCTGAGATATTTTTTTGCAACAGACAAGTACCATTGATGACATTTTGCTGATGAAAAATACAAAACAACACATTTATTGATAATCACATAAACAATGCTGCAAATAACCAGTGTATTTCAAATTGTATTTATATCATAAAACAAGAAATTCACTTTGTTATCTGAAATCTTTGGAATTCAGTAATTTTTTACTGCATAAGTTTAAAGAAAAACAATTAAAACATCCTATAATTGTAAGGGCAACTCAGTTTATTCTGAAGTAGGTCCATGCAATGATCTGGATTCAAAGGTGAGAAGAAATTCAGAACACATTTATTTACCAATTGATAACTCCTTGACGGTGGATTTTATTTAATGAAGTAAGACAAATGCACCCATGGATATTCTAAATAACCTTTTTCTGGGAATCCATATGGCTTCATACCTATGCTCTTAAATTTATCCTGAGAATGAAGCATAAAAAGTTATTTTGCTAAATACAAAATTACTGCTGCATAAATATGTAAAGTGGTAATTAGATTTAGCTCTCTAAATGCTGGATATTAACTGCTAAACCTTCTATGCATAAATTCATACACATATTCTTGTATTTATTTATTTATTTATTCAAATTTGTATACCACCCCCTCTCCCTAAGGACTCGGGGTGGTTCACAGCGAGATAAAAACATATAAATAGAAATATAATAATTTTAAAACAAATTAAAAGAATTAAATAGATAGGCTTTAAGAGATTAAGAGTGGGGAATTAGAAAAGATATAACCATTTAAAAGCCGAATTTATAACCATTTTATATAACTCTAGGCCAGACCAGCTAGATGGAATAGGTGGGTTTTTAGCGCGCACCGGAAGGTCAACATGTCGGGGATGGTCCTTATCTCCAGGGGCAATTCGTTCCAGAGGGAGGGGGCTCTCAGAGAGAAGGCCCGAACCCTCGGGGCCGTCAGCCGGCGGCTGAGGAGGCCCGCTCTATGAGACCGCACTGGTCAGCGAGAGACTGACAGTGGCAGCAGGCGGTCCCGTAAGTACCCAGGTCCCAAGCCATGGAGCGCTTTAAAGGTGGTCACTTTAAAGGTGGTCATCTTGAATCGCACCCGAAAGGCCACTGAGAGCCAATGTAGCTCGCGCAAAAGTGGTGTAACATGGGAGCTCAGAGGAGCCCCCAAGACCACCCGCGCGGCCACAGTTTGCACCAGCTGGAGCCTCCGGGTGTTTTTCAAGGGGAGCCCCATGTAGAGAGCATTGGCATAATCCAGCCGGGAGATGACAAGGGTGGATGTGACCGTGCGAAGTGCGTCCCGATCCAGAAAGGGCCGCAACTGTTAGATCCTACGGACCTGACAAAAAGCCCCCATAGCGACGGCTGCTATATGATCTTCTAACAACAGCCGTACATCCAGGAGGACACCTAAATTGCGTGCCCTTTCCGTGGGGACTAGAATTTCCCCCTCCCCACGGCCAGCGAAGGAGTAAGCTGGCTGTATTGGGGCGCTGGAAAGCACAGCCACTCGGTCTTGGCTGGGTTGAACTGAAGTCTATTTCGCCCCATCCAACCCCGTACAGCCTCCAGGCACCGGGTCATCACTTCCACGGCTTCGTTAGGGTGGCCTGGGGTAGAAAAGTACAACTGAGTATCATCAGCGTACTGATGAAATTCTATTCCAAAGCCACGGATGATCTCACCCAGCGGCTTCTCATAAATGTTGAACAGGAGGGGCGAGAGCACCGACCCCTGAAGTACCCCACAACTCAGGGGCCTCAAGGTCGATCTCTGCCCCTCTGCCAACACAAATTGCGAGCGGTCGGAGAGGAAGGAGGAGAACCACCGTAACACGGTGCCTCCCACTCCCACCCCCCCAAACCGCCGCAATAAGATACTGTGGTTGACAGTATCAAAAGCCGCTGAGAGATCTAACAGGACCAGGACAGAGGAAAATCCCCTGTCACGGGCCCTCCAGAGATCATCAACTAATGTGACCAATGCCGTTTCCGTGCTGTGTCCGGGTCTGAAGCCTGATTGGCATGGATCCAAATAGGATGATTCCTCCAGGTGCCGGGGGAGCTGTCGTGCCACCACACTCTCAACAGCCTTCGCCATAAAGTGAAGGTTGGAGACCGGACGATAGTTAGATAATAAGGTCGGATCTAGGGATGGTTTCTTGGGGTCTCACCACCGCCTCTTTCAAGGCATGAGATAAGAACCCCTCACTCAAGGAAGCATTTATAATGCCCTGGAACCAACCGTGTGACACCTCCCGGGCGGCTAAAACCAGCCAGGAGGGACACGGGTCCAATAAACATGTGGTGGCATTAAGCCCACCCAGCATCCTGTCCATATCCTCGAGGGTCACAGAATCAAACTCCCCCCAGATAACCTCACCAAACTCCATTCCCGTCCCCCCGTCCAGAGTTGCCCAATCAGAATCCAACCCATCCCGGATCTGAGTGATTTTGTCCTGGAGAAAATTCGAAAAATCCTCAGCCCGCCCTTGTAGAGGTTCATCCCGCGTTCCCACTTCGAGGAGGGAGCGGGTCACCTTAAAAAGGGCGGCTGGGCGATTCCCCGCGGACGTAATAAGGGTGGAGAAGTGAGAGCGTTTCGCCGCCTCTATCGCCACTAAATATAGGACCGCAATAGTGTTCGGTCAGATCCGGAGCGGGTGGTCCTCCAATGACTCTCTAGACGTCTTTTCCGACGCTTCATCTCCCTCAGCTCCTTGGAAAACCAGGGAGCCAATTGGGATCGGCATCGGGTCAGACGCCGCAAGGGCACGACCCGATCAAGGGTACCAGCCGCCGCCCTATCCCAGGCGGCGACCAGGTCCTCAACAGGGTCATATGTCTGAGCGCCGGGAAATGGCCCAAGCTCCATCAGGAACCTATCCAGGTTCATCAGGCGCCTGGGGCGGAACCATCATATCGACTCCGCTTCCCTGCGACGAGGGGGTGCAGTATGGAAGTCGAGTGTAAGGAGTGAATGATCAGACCATGACAGGGGCTCAATAACTATGTCCCCTACACCTAGATCATCCTGCCACTGTCCAGAGACAAAAACCAAGTCCAAGATATGACCCCCAATGTGAGTGGGGTCCCTAATTAACTGGGTCAGGCCCAAGGCTGTCATAGAAGCCAAGAACTCCTGGGCTATCCCCGAGGTACCGCCAGCTGAAGGCAAGTTTAAATCCCCCATGATCATAAGCCTGGGGGTCTATGACTCGAAGAGCTCAGGCAGGGCCGATGTCACATAGCAGGGATGTCAATTGAACTGTATATATTCCTTCATTTTAACAATGACCTTAAAATGCCATACTTTAAGAAATATCCCAGACCTCTAGGATTTTATTCATAGGTGATTTAATGGTTAGAAACTTAGATAGGTAAGTTTGTGAGAACATGCAGATTTTAGGTTACTTGCCTGCCTGGGTAGCTAAAGATATTATGCGCCATCTATATAAGCTGCTGAATATATCTGGGGAGCTGGTAGTTCTAGAGAATTCACAATAGGATGTTGTTCTATGACAGATAGATGATCTATTGTCTTAATATTCATCTTAAATAATTTATCAGACAGTTATGACCAGAGTGCCCTGCAGGCAGTACAACTAGAAGATGGGACCACTGCTTACATTCACCATACAGTACAAGTGCCACAATCGGACACCATATTAGCTATTCAGGCAGATGGCACAGTGGCAGGTCTTCACACAGGAGATGCTACTATTGACCCAGATACCATAACTGCTCTGGAACAATACGCAGCCAAGGTACTTTGTTCTATAACTACATATAGTTTATATTGGTTAACAAGATAAAGTCAAAGTGAATTATATTGCAATTAAAATATATTGTAACAGATAGGGGAATAGCCCATAGTCAGGCTCATATATGATATGCTTGTTAATGGTTTAGCATGTTGTGTGAACTCATAATTGTAGCTCATTCAATAAATATATTTAAGGAAATCCTATGCAGTATATGAATCCTGTTATTTAAACCAAACTGGCTGTACTTAAATATATAGTAGAATTGATGTTCAGAAAGGGTTGGAATGGAGGTTGGAAATAGAGAGACTAGAGTGGAGTACAGCAAACCATTAGAAGTACAATCAAAGAAATGTAGACATAGTGGATATACCAGATATTAAATAATTAATAGAAATATAGCATTTCTGGTTTTATATTTTATATTTGAAGCAAACAAAAAAGATCTTGAGAAAATAATTCTGATGATAAATAATTCAACTGTAAGGAAAATTAATAATATATTTTAATGTCAATAAATCGGTTCTATAATATAGTTTCTTGGAGATAAGAATATTAAAATAATTACATTTTAAAGATGATTTTAATAACATAACAAAGGTTTAGGAATTTCAACCGTGTGCTAGAATTTTTTTTCCAATGGGAAAGAATTAGCCTCATTAGGTATTCCTACTCCTGCAAGAAGGAAAATATGCATTGGCTCCTAAAATATTATACTGGAGAATTATGGAATCCACTTGAAGAAAGACTATTCTATAAGCAGAAGAAATATGTCTGCATTCAAACTAGTATTAAGAAATTTATCAGGCATAGTTAAGAGATCTTGGCCTTTGTTTACATAGATATAGTATAATTAATTTTAGTGCCTTAAATTGCAGTTGTGTACACTGCAGTGCACAATGCAGCACTACCTATTCTGTTTACAGCCCCTAAGCCAATTGTAGTTTGGATGTTCTAATTGTTATTTAAAACAACCATGGGAAATGTACTTAATTTATTGTGTAAGACATTTTGATTAGGTTGATAAAGAGTTCATAGACAATAAAATTTTGTGAAAGTGAACAAGCACAAAACAGATTTTTAAGTTGTTATTCTCTTTTATTTGCAGGTGTCTATTGATGGAAGTGACAGCGTTAGTAGCACTGGGATGATAGGTGACAGTAAACAAGATAAAAAAATGCAGGTATATAATAATCTAATTTGTCCTCTGGTTTTTCTTAAACTAGAATAGAAATAATCCTTAGTTTTGTTCACCAAGGGACTTGCTCAGTATAAAAACAAATTTAACATGAATATTCTATTCTTGACCATATAAAGAAATATGTTATACTAAGTATAGAATGTGCAGAATGCCATTCCATGTAGTGTTAAATTATATTGTCCATTCACTATAGAAAAGAGTTGAAATTGATATAAATAAATGTCATCCAAGGATAATCCCTCCTCTCTTTTGCAAGTTGAAAAAGACTGCAAGTGGACTTTTCCAGAGCATTGCACAGTTTCTACTCATATTATATGAGAGAACTGTACCTTTCATGGGTGTGGAGTTCTCTCATATCAAAAATTTACATCACAAATAATCATTTTCTTCAGTTCTGATCTGAATATTGTCTGATACACTATTCAGACAAATTTAATGTATGCTAACACATCCTAACACAAAACGCATCCTAAGATAAGAGTGTAGGTATATACATTCAATTTACAAAAGATATGTAGGTAAAAGCAAATCACACTATCTGTTTACCTGTTGGTATGCTATATTAAATGGCATTTGTTGCTGTGATCATATTACAGATTTATTTTGTGGGCCCTGCATTAGTTATCATTTGTCTTCTGGATACAATTCTATATGCTAATTTAAATTATAAAAGCGTATAAAGCTTGGTGCCAAGGTACCCTCAGGGCTATCTTCTTGAACAAGAGTTGGCCTCTCTGAGAACCTCCTGGAAGGAGCAGCTGATTTTTGTGAGGTGATAGAAGCTGAGAATAGAAAACAATTTTAGTTAGTTTTATTTTCTTATGCCACCACCTGTTTAGAAGAACCTTCTGGTCTGTTGGCCTCCATAGTAATGGTCTTTGAGACATTAGTGGAAACCTAATTTTTCTGAAAGGACTGGGTGTGGTGTATGGGGGCTAATTATTCACTTTTGATTATTTTTTGTTCTCCATAAATTATTACCAATAATATTATTTATTGGTATATTTAAAATTATTGTAGGTGTTCTATTCTTCATACCATCTCTGTGGTATAAAGAAGCCAAGATTTCTGACACAACATATTCTGGACATGGAGAGACAACAAGATCAGTCCTACTTGTCCAGAAACATTTACTCTGTTTAATACGCTACGTTCAGGTGTCCTAGAAGTCAGATACAAGAAAGTGCTGTATTTCCAAGTGATATGGGTACTGTAATGTAGAATCTATTACCCTTGCATTGTGGTTTTATAGAGACATTACAGTCAGTTTTATTTCTCGTTTGAAAAAATATCCAAATTGTATCAAACAATTTCACATACTTATAAAAGAGTTTCTTTTTATATATAATTTTATTAACATAAATACATTTTAGTTTAAAAATGCTGTTTTTTTGATAAACTGCCTGAAAATTTTCTTTGTAAAACCTCTATCAAAAAAAGTCAGAGTAGTCCAAAATAGCATTTATTGGCAATTCACTTTAAGGGCTGGGTAGATTTTTAGACTTGAAGGAATATAGGTGTATAGGTGTGTGTTAAAAAAGCCTTTTCTTGAAATAATGCACTTTTAATGAATTACCCACAGATGCTATATGAGGGCCCTGTATTTTCCAAAGCACCTTCTCCAGGGGTGGGTTTCTACTGGTTCTGTCCACCTCTGTAGAACCGGTAGCTCTGAAGAGCAGCAGACATAGAACCGGTTCTATGTCTGCTGATGTTTTTGCCCACCCACCTACCCGGGCTCTTACCTGACCTTTATTTCCTGATTTTTTCCACTTCAGCTGCCGTGCGAGGCACAGCTGCTGTTAAAAAAAGCAGGAAAAAAGGGCTTTTTGAAAGGCTGCTTCTCTGCATGCAGCGTGCTGATGATGATTTACAGGTGCGCCCACGCAGTGTGCAGGGAAGCACATCATAAAACACCAAACCTCATAAATCAACCAAACTGGTAGTTAACCCTATTGGATCCCACCCTTGACTTTCTCCCCTTCAAACCTAATGCTACACATCCTATTTGTTTGTACTTCATACTGTCTGATTGCAATGCACCTTTATGTATTTTTTTTTAATCTTAAAATTAATGATTAAGAAATCTTTAGGAAAATACTGATATTTAAGTGCCAAGAGATGTAGGAAACAGCTTGATTTGTACCATTTTAAAGGAGTTTTGTTTTTTAATGCAGATCCTTTTCTAGAATTTAGATATGACTGAAATGTTAATATTGTCATTTCTTTCCATTTAGATTGTCTTGCAGAGCCATGGCACAAGAGTAACAACTAAGTCCCAGTCAACTGGAGATAAGGCTTTTCGCTGTGACTATGATGGCTGTGGAAAATTGTACACCACTGCTCATCACCTTAAGGTTATTGTTGAAAAACTATTCAAACCTTCCACTTGTTCTTTGCAATTAAATCTGAAAATGATAGAAATGCAGTTAACATCTGACAGATGATAATTTAAATTTTATCTCTTTTTACAGGAATGCTATATATATTTTTATATTTCTAAGTGTACATTTAAGTGCTTAGTTATAAGCAGGGGTGGGATTCTACCAGTTCTGTCCAGCTCTGTAGAACCGTACCTCTGAAGAGCAGCAGACATAGAACCAGTTCTATGTCTGCTGCTGTTGTGGCCCACCCGCCCACCCGGGCACTTACCTGTCCTTTATTTTCTGCTTTTTCAACCTCAGTTGCTTTGCGCGGCACAGCTGTGATTGAAAAAGCAGGAAAAAAGTGCTTTTTCAAATGCTGCACACCCATGCGCAACGCTGCTCAGCTGTCCAGGCAGCAAGCTGACAATGTTTCGCGCATGCACGATACAAAACGTAAATCACCGAACTGGTAGTTACACCGGTCGGATCCCACCCCTGGTTATAAGTGCTTAATAAATAAAACTACTAGTAATATTACTAACATCAATTTAATTTCCTAGCTGCTATGCAGAATGGGCTACAGTTCAAATAGAATATATAATTTTAATATGTTAATATATTATATAATAAGATATTATAACAGTATTACACCTAATGTGGACATTTTGGTATAAGAATTGTTTGAAAATGATAAGAATATTGTGACTTTTCTATTTTGGGAGGTTTTTGATTGAGTCAGCAATCTAATAATATAAATCATCTAATTCTCTAACAGAAAGTCTTTTGTCAGTTTAGATAAATGATGAAACTCTGCTTCTGAGCTTTTAACTTTCCTTTCAAAAGTTTTAACTCGGTGTTAAAAGTATTGCTATAAAAATGACATTGTTTTTGCAACTATTAAACATGCTATGTACTCATGTGATGGAAACAATTTTTTGATCCTTATAAGACATCATTCAAATTGTCATTCTAATTCATTTTGGCCAACATGGGCAAGTTGACATTTGCTTTTACTTTCTTTACCTTCTGTATATACAGTCATATTACAAAATATATGATTTCTGTCTTTCAACAGGTACATGAAAGATCACATACAGGAGATCGGCCATATCAGTGTGATCATCCAAGTTGTGGGAAAGCATTTGCAACAGGTAGGGAGTTAATTCTTTTTAAGTGTAAATTTTAATTAAAGATTTATAAATAATGCAAGCTTGCTTATTTAGTAGTGTGAAAGAAACATGTAAATCATTGAATTTCATAGAAAATTAAAGACAGATAGAATAAAAGATTTTAAATCATACAATCTTTGTCAAGGTTATGGATTAAAAAGTCATGTCCGAACTCATACTGGAGAGAAGCCTTATAAATGTTCAGAAGAAAACTGCACAAAGTCATTCAAGACTTCAGGAGATCTGCAAAAACATATAAGAACCCATACAGGTATTTTGCATTTTAATACAACTTTAATTTTTATAATGGCATATTTGGATATCATAAAGTATTTCTTAAACTCATCAACCTTTAACCAATCTGTTCTATAGCCTAAAGCTTCAAATTAAGTTTTACTGCATCTATTTAAGGATAAATCCCATTTAATTCAGAAATTCTTATATCTGAATAAAGATAAGGATTAACTGTAAATTACTTTGAACATTTTGAAACTTAAAATAAAAATCTGAGTTTTGTAACACCTTTATTCACTTTATATAAAAGGTTCAACAAAAGTAGTTTTTCTTTCAACATAACTTAGAAACTTTGTTGCTACCAATAAACATTCCTAAACTCAAACAAAATTCAGCAGTTTAATCATGTAAAGGCACCATATCAAGGCAGTGAACAAACCTAACATTCTTCTCTCCTCCCATTTTTCCCACCACAATACCTTCTGAGGTGATTTGGCTAAGAAAGAGTGGCTGGCCTACAGTCACCCAGTTAGCTCTCTTACTTAAGAAGGGACTAGAACTTCCAGGCTCCAGGTTTCTAGCCTGGTGCCTTAACTACTATACCAAATTGGTTCCACAGGTAGAGTTCAGCATCCTATTTCTCTCATCTGCTTTTCAGATTTAAATGTCTTCACAAGGGAGGGAGACTTCACATAAATTTATCTTTACATTAAAATACGTAGACTGAAATTACAGTGGAGGAATCTATGAAACTATATAAATTTGTTTCCCTGTTAAAAGTCCAGTTTCTAAAATAACCATATCCTTATCGCTTGCCCTCAAAAAAAGAAATAAAGAATCAAAACAGGTTGTGTAACATTCTTACAGACATTCCATTCCTTCTGTTTAAACCAAAGACTGCTTTTAAGGAAAAGCTGTTGTTGGGTGTGTCCTAGCACAGTTCAGCTCTTTTCTCCCTTGTAACAATATGATATACAGCATCATGAAAGGATTATGGAAACTATGGCAATATAACATTATAGTAAACATACTTCAAAACATACATCTTTCTGGCAGAAAACTGGCAGGCTTTTTAAAATTAAAAAAAAATGCAATTTTTTTCTAGAAGGAAGCCAATTGTTGTCTTTCATGGAAGTAATTTGAAGGATTTTTCCTATCTGGTGTTTTATAATAGTAGTGGGGGGATTAATAAATATTTCAGTAATATTCAATAATACATTGAATTATAAAAATTGTGCTTTCACCCATCCCTCTTAGGCTTCTCTCTGTGGCATGAAAGTATACAGAGACTCGACAGTTCTTAGCAAAAGCACTTGAGAAAGTGTCGCAGAGCAGCATAAGGGTATGCTAGCAATATAACATTTGTTGTAGGGATTTAAGTACTGATCAGTGCAGACATATTTATGGTAGTTGTATTTAAGTTAAATGGGGAAAATACTTTTTTTCTTTATTACATAGGTGAGTTTAATACACATATGTTTTATGTGTATCCATATGTGGATAATTGATATGCATTTGTTCAAACATAGCCAGTGTTACAATCCAGAGAACAAAATATGCCCTTTCTTTCTCAAGCAGCAATTTTTCATGCTGTCTGACAAATCACATTTAACATTTTAATGACACATAAACTTTGTGTAAACAATTATATTACTTATATGTGTCCAAAGTTCAATATTTAACTGGGAATGCACAAATTCAGAAGTTTAATGCTCTGGATTATGGAATTTTCCTCTTAATTTAAGGACTAACTGAAATGGCAAACTTGCCAGCAGCAGTTAAACTAGACTCTGTACACAATACATAATAACAAAAAGTACATAGTAACATTCAAAATCTTTGCCTCTAGAGTTTCCTTCCATCCTGTCTCATTTGTATTTTGCCTTTCATTTAGTGATGTTTTTATTGTTTTTGTGAATTATTCATATGAAGTATGAATAGCTTTTACCCACTATGTGTATATTGGCATTTTAACATTCAGAGAAACGGGAAGAATAAAACATGTAAATTTTCAACCTTTAATACACTCAACACAAAACATGTGTAAATATTGCCTTATTTGTTTATAGAAGTTTCTCTAGCTGCATCTTTGACTTAAGCTAGTAATAGTATTGAATCTACAAAGATTTCCCCAATTTTAGTCATGATTCATGAATTATTAAAGAAAAAAAAGATGAAAATATTAAATATTAATGCCTGAGAATAGGAACAGTTTGTTCACCCAAAATAAATATAAAACAAATGAAGCGAAAAGTGAATTCAGTGATGTTTCTTCACTATATTTTAGAGCTCACAATTTTGTACAAGACAGCATTAGAAATTTATTTCTAATCTATTTTATTCAAAATAGTGAAAAAAGAAGGAAGAAGATGGAGCGATTTATTTATTAACATATTTAGTGCCAAATGTTTATAAATAAATTAATATTCTATAAATAGAATATTAATCTAAAAATAAATAATAATTTGTTTATCTCAATTTATTTTAGGCGAAAGACCCTTCAAGTGTCCCTTTGAAGGATGTGGTAGGTCATTTACAACATCTAACATCAGAAAGGTTCATATCAGGACACATACAGGTGAAAGACCATATTATTGTACAGAACCAGGATGTGGAAGGGCATTTGCCAGTGCAACTAACTATAAGAATCATGTGAGAATACATACAGGTATGGTATTTGATATATTTTGCTTATAGTCCTTGATTTTTTTTTTTTTACTTTCCAGTTTCATTTGAAGGATATTTTGGGAAAATAGGAAACAATTCATTCTCCTCTTAACAAAATAAAACTTGAAATATTCTCTAATGATAATCAAAGAAAATGGAGATAATTTAAAACAATGTGAATGCAACTGTAGAACAGAATTTCTCAAACTGTCATTGCTAGTAAGGTTGTAAAACAGCTGAAAATATAAGTATTCATTTTTGCATTTGATATCTAACCATTCATTCTGATAAAGTAGTTCTAAATTGGAGGCCTGGGTCTCTGGCTTGTGCTGATTATAATACATTGGTTTTAAAGATGATATGTATTTTTATGTTTCAGGATTGTAAAATAAAAATAGGAATAATGTACTTTGAATTGCAGAATTGGAATCCCAGGAATCATTTTCAAATGATTCATGAAAAGAAAGACTTTTGAGCAACTTTATATATGTCTTGTTTTCCTTTCTTTTCTTTTTGCAATATATGTAGTACTATGTATTATCTTAAGCATGCTACTTGCTTTTTTGAGAAACTGTTGCTGATACATAGTGCATGGTAACGTTTGCTAAAATAAATAATATTTTCTTCTTTTTTAAGTATTAATTAGCACATTTCCCAGTAAGGCATTGTCACTAATGGACCTAGAGTCTCTTCCTTTTCAAGATAAAGTGACTGGCATCCTTCTAAACAATTATATTTTGGGTCTTTTTATTTACTAAATAATGAGCTAATAATTCTTCATTTGAATTCTCCATTTCTTCTGGCATGTTTTGAGTTCAAAAATTCATACATTTTCCAAAAAATTGAAATGCTACCTGTAAATAGTGAGATCAGATGTTTTGTATTATATGCACTTAAAATAATAATGCTGTAATAATATATGTACATTACCAATTATTATGCTTTATAAGTACATAAAATTTGTAAACATAAAATGATTCCTTGTGATTTTCCAAAATATATATGATGCTGGAGAAATCTCTGAAAAAGGCAATTTAAAGTGCTATCAGCAATGGAGGGTAAGGGATGGGAAGTGGCTGTTTCCGGTGGGCATTGGTCCACAAAATGATCATGATTTCTAGCACAGGTAGTCCTCATCTTACAACAGTTCATTTAGTGACAGTTCACAAAGTTTCAATAGCATTGAAAAAAGTGACTTACATTTTTCCCACTTATGACCGTTGCAGCAAAGACATGATCACATGATCAAAATTCAGGCGCTTAGCAATTGACTCACATTTATGATGGTTGCAGTTTCCCAGGACCATGCGTTCATTTAACCAACCACGTCACTAACTTAACAAGTACAGTGATTCACTTAACAACTTTGGCAAGAAAGGTCATAAAATATAGCAAAATTCATTTAACGAATGTCTCATTTAGCAACAAAAATGTTGTCTCTTTTTGCCTAGGAGAGAAGCCTTATGTATGTACAGTCCCTGGCTGTGATAAGCGTTTTACCGAATATTCCAGTTTATATAAACACCATGTGGTACATACGCATTCTAAACCTTACAACTGTAATCACTGTGGAAAAACATACAAACAGATTTCTACTCTTGCAATGCACAAGCGAACAGCACATAATGATACTGAACCAATAGAGGAAGAACAAGAAGCTTTTTTTGAGCCACCTCCAGGTATCAGTTAATTAGTGTAACTTAATTTTTATCGCATATTAACTGTAAGAATGCTTTTTGTTCCTTACCTCTTGCAAATAGTTCATTATATTTTAAGTTCTACTCTTCAACGTCAGATGTTTTCTATGATGCCCATTTTTTGTGTTTTAAAATTATCTGTAAACAACTCGCCATTTATAGTTAATTACTACAAACATAGTTAAGTTTCTCTGAAACTAATCAGTCTCAGAGAAGATATAAATGTAAATACAAAATGTGCTGTATAAGTTTCTGAGATTGCACCATTCAAAGAGGCCATCCATAAGTCTGGGATGATGTATCATCAATAATCTAATGATATCCAGTTATATATCATCATATACCTTATCTTGATTAGATTATTGCACAGGCAGTCCTTGACTTATAATGAAAATTGGAAGTGGAATTTCTGTCACTAAGTGGTGCAGTCATAACATGCGACCACATCGCTTAGCAATGGCAATCCCTGTAGTACATAAAATTTCATAAAATAAAATATATTTCTTCCTTGGAACATCTAATAAAGAAGTACAAAGTTCTCCTCACAAGAGATTCTCCAATATGACTTTTAAAGCAAATATGTCGACATTGTACCTTTCCATTTTGATTTGAAGTAGGGATCAAAAACTTATTTTCTTGATTTACTTACTTGCAAATATTCTTCTTTCAATTGCATTGGGGGACCTGTAATTAAATCATCATCATAGTAAGCACTGTTGGAGTCAGATTTATATTCCAAAATTATAGTTAAGTCCTTTGTGTTGTCAAATATTTGTGTAATAACCTCGGGTTTGAGATCTTTCTGCAGTTGTTTGCATCTCTGGGTTTCTCATTTACTTCTAATTACTTGAGTAATTTGTTTCTGTCACTCTTCTTTCATAACATATTTGGGACATAGTTGATCTATAATACAAATTGTTTTGTTTAAATATTCCTCCAAAATAATTCTGCATATCCAAATCAGAATAGTCAGAAAACATCTACTAAAAGGTTATTACTATCAAGAGGTGTAATGGGAGGGGACCTGATATCAAGTACTCTCTGTGGTAATTTCCCTCTTATAGAAGAGTTTGGCCTGCAAGGCAATATTTGCCCCCTACCTTTGTGGCTAGTAAAAACCTGGCATATTTGGAAGACCTTAGGAGACTGATTGTAGGGCACCATGATCATTTTAATAAAGCTAATAAAATATAATAAATACCAATTGGCACTTAATTGGGAGACTAGAAGAACGAAACTCTAGGGAAGTTGAAAAAATATTTAGAAAGCTGCCAATGGAAATGCAGATTGTGTCCATTTGTTGCCAGAATCCCAACATGTATGTTTCTATGTAGTCAGGGCTTGAGCTCAATATAAACAATTTCTTACCTTTTTAAAGTGCAAATTAAACTCAAATTTCTTTAAATAGGTCAAGGTGACGATGTTCTGAAAGGATCTCAAATAACATATGTAACGGGTGTTGAAGGAGAAGATGTAGTTTCACAAGTTGCTGCTGTGACTCAGACTGGGCTGAGTCAGCAGGTGGCACTTATTTCTCAAGATGGAACTCAGCATGTAAGTATCTGCCATAATGTCATAATATTTGCCTTCAAAATAACTTTAAAAAATGTATTCCTGTTTGGTTTTTTTACAGGTGTCATTAAAATTGGTTTCCAGTACACTAATAATGTTAGGAACACATGATACATTAACTTTAAAAAAAGGATTGCAATACTGTGGAAACCATCTAAGGCAGGGGTATCAAAATCAAGGCCAACAGCCAGATCCGGCCAGCAGGGATGCTTAAATATGGCCCACGGGTCTGGCGTGGAAATAGCAAAGGCTTCTGGTAAAGTGCTGCAGGAGCCTATTCAGGCTGAAAACAGGCTGCGAGGGGTCAGCATGCGCCTTCCTGCATCTTGTTTTGGCCGGCAGGGTGCTGCAGGAAGCAGCCCATCCCATTCTATCTCTTCCCCCGTCAACCCCTGGCTAGTCCACAGATAAGTACAATGCTGATCTGGCCCTCAAATAAATCCAGTTTGACACTCCTGATCTAAGGCTTAAAACAATATAGTAAATTTACTTTAAAAGTTCCAGTTCTAGTTTTTTATGTCTGACTTCTGGTTAATGTTATGAACCTTGCTAATCTTTAATTTTTATTACTTATTTAGTTACTATAAAGATGCATTAATATATCCCAGGATGAAATCTTATATAAACAAATTATGCTCAACTCAATGTTGTTAATTAAATGATTATATACTATTTCAGGTTAATATCTCTCAGGCTGACATGCAGGCCATTGGAAATACTATCACTATGGTAACACAAGATGGCACTACCATCACAGTCCCTGCACATGATGCAGTTATTTCGTCTGCAGGAACACATTCTGTTGCAATGGTCACTGCGGAAGGCACGGAAGGGCAACAGGTAAATTGCTTCTAAATCTATAGGTAAAAATAAACAGTTGAGGCTTTATAAATAAATGTTGACAACAGACTTTTTAGCCATTAGCATGGCATTTGATTGATTGATTAATAGAGCCACCTTACTCTGGGTGGGGTGAATAATAACAGCAATAACCAATAAAACCACGTAATAAAATAGAAAAAATAGTTCAGAACATCATTGGAGAAAATAACTCAGCCTAAGATTTTTTAAAAATATATTTTATTGCTTTAAAAATAATAGTAGAAAAATAAAAAGAACAAAAAATAAAGATACACAAGTCAAACTATATAGCAATTGTTTAAAAGAAAGAAAAAATACAACAGAAAAAAATAAAATTAGAGTATACATTAGTAAATATATATAGAATTGTAATTGTTTACTATGGTAACAATACAAAGCTTACCAATATTAGAGGATTTATAACATAATTCTAGCCAATCTAGTTAAGCCTGAGATAATACATGCAAAAGGAAATGAATTAAAAAAGAGCTCAGTGCAACAGAAATCCAATTTGTTTTTACTGTTCTATGTATTAATTTATTTTGGTTCATTCATTCAACTTTGTAAATTGTTTAAAGTCAAATTGAAGCTGCATGGAATTTTTACTAATAAATAAATCAACATACTTTGTAACTGCTATTCATCTCTGTGCCCAAAGGCCAAAAGGAATAATTATTTATAGTTTAATGCACGACGCTATGATTTCCATGTTATGGGTGCATATTGTAGTTTAGATACTCTGCCCTAAGCATTATTAAATGAATGCTTCATCCTTTATTCCAGATCTAAACATAGTATATTTTAGCATATTGTATAAATTATTTTACTGATTTGTTTACCCTTTGCAAATAGTCATTATTTTTACTATTGGTTCTAGAATATGTAGAGGTATTATTGAAGGTATTATTCATATGTCTCTCTTTATGTCCTAGTATATATATTTAAAATATTAAGACTAATCATCAGCGACTTTAAAACTAAAATAATTATTTTTAGATTTCAATATTTAGAATGTTTTTTCCTCTGTGCTTTTCATTAAGGTTGCCATTGTGGCTCAGGATTTAGCAGCTTTTCATAGTGCTTCACCAGAAATTGGACATCAGCAACATGGACATCATTTAGTCAGTGCAGAATCTAGACCTGTTACTTTGCTGGCAACATCCAATGGAACACAAATTGCAGTGCAGGTAATTTTGATACGTAATAGACTTTGGAAATATTTTATTAATAATATATGGATTGAATCCAGGATAGAATTTCACAAACTGGAGAATCTGCAGGTCTAGAAAGACAACAGGGAAATTCTATCTTCTGCATCCTTTTATGTTCTCCACAATCTGCTTCTGGAGATTTGTTGATTTTTTTTGGATCACTGCAGGAAGTAATTTTGAGAGCCTTAGAGAAGAGGGAATCAGTGATCACTGACTTCTCTTCTACCCCTTTTTTCTTTTACAAATCCTGCTGTAGCAAAGAATGCCAGCTGGGTGACCTTGGGCCGGTCATTCTCTCTCAGTTCAATATCCCTCACAGGCTTATTGTGGAGAAAAAGAGGAGGAGGAAAGAGTATTAGGTATATTCACTGCCTTGAGTTATTTGTAAAAGTAATAAAAGGTGGGATACATATAAATATAACCCAGTAATCTTCATTGGATCCAATAATCTGCTTTAATTTTTCAGAACAATAGATCGGGATCTTCTTATATGTATGTGATTTTAAAGTAAAATAATTTTTTAAATAGTTAATGTATCCATGAAATATACATTAAATTGCTCAATTAAAATAAAATTGCTTTTTTGATACAAATAATTTTTACACACTCTAAATTTTACACACTCTAAATAATTTATACACACTCTAAATTTCAGCCATTTATTAAATAGTAATTATTTATCAAAATGCTGGTTTCTACTGCATTATCAGTTTCTGAATCATTGTAATTCATGCTTAGAAGCAATTTCAGCAGAATCCAGAAACAAGTACCTCAAAGAAGTTCCCATGTTTCAAAAATAAATCATTTGAAATTATGTATGTGGGCTCAAAAAAATATGACAAACTATTACCATTATACATACATAAGTAATATTGCTACCTGAGAAAAATATGCTAAAATGCTTTTAGAATGCTTATTTAGAATGCTTATTTTAAGCTATTTTTTGTT
Source organism: Bungarus multicinctus (assembly GCA_023653725.1). Taxonomy (NCBI): domain Eukaryota; kingdom Metazoa; phylum Chordata; class Lepidosauria; order Squamata; family Elapidae; genus Bungarus; species Bungarus multicinctus. Next base: position 74,869,377 of record CM042838.1, read on the forward strand.
TGTTTCAGCTTGGAGAACAGCAGTCTTTGGAAGAAGCAATTCGAATAGCTTCCAGAATACAACAAGGTGAAACACCAGGAATTGATGATTAACTCATAAATTGGCTAAAGGAACAATAGAATTCTATTTTATTTTTGTTCAACAAAAGTCTATGCCAGGTGAAAACCATAACATTTTTCCCTCACTAATACTGTGCATATACTTTACGCAACAGTGAAGAACATTTAAAGTGTATAATGTTTGTGTATATGAACTTTGGGAATACTGAATTCCACCTCTTAAGATTCATTATTCTCTACCCAGGACAAAGAATTAGGTTTTGTATTAAATTTACTTGCTTATATTCCAAACCAGACTAAAGACAAGCAACAGTCACAGAAGAAATGCTGGAAATAATTTTAAAGTCATACAAAATCAATGAAGGCATTATTGAAGATTTCAACTCTTTAAATCATAACAGCGATCATTCAAAAATCCTTTAGAAGCACGAATTTAATTGTTTCTTATATGCAGTTTTGAATTTTGAAACCTTTGTAAATATTCCATTTTAATTGTGGTTCATTCACATGTTGAACATTTACCATTTTTAGTTTCCTCTTCCGTCTCACTGATTGTAAATACAGACAATTGCCAGAATTGCTATTATATTGTCTTTGAATTGGATTATGTATAAAATGAAAACTTCTGGTTGTTCAATATTAAAGGAATGAAAACTGATTTTTCTACTTACTTGCCTACCATCATGTTATATATGAAAGATAATTTTTTCTTTATCTTTGTTCAGTCATTTGGAGAACATTCATATAGGCTCTAAGTAAAAGGAAGAAAAATGAGATATTACTTATGCTGTGGCCCCTCCATCACCATATTCATAGTTTGTGTAACATGAGTGACTGTAAGCATGAGAAATCTTCATTGTTATCCATGTGATTTAAAACTTTGATTTTCCAGATTCCAAATCAGTGGCCTCCAACCTTTTGGGCACTAGGGACTGGTTTGTGGAGAAAGGTTTTTCTACAGGCCAGAGGGGGCATGTGTTGCTTGCATGCTGTGGATGGAGCTTTGCTTCTTTGTGCAGACTGGTGCCAGTCCAGACCCTGGAGATTGGGGACACCTGATCTAAATTATACAGAGGCATTTTGCAACAGTCACCTTTAAACAGTAAGAAGAACAAAGGGTGAAGCAAGTGTTCTTATTTCCATTCTAATTAATTGCATCTGTGCTTGAGAGCAACTGCCCAGAACTCAAAGATGGATTCTTATGTAACAAATTGGTAAATCCCAGCCACAAGAGAAGAAACGTTGGCAGGTTTACAGAACATTTTACAGAAATACAAAAAAAATGTGAAAGGGATAAAGAAGGAAATCCCTAAGTGATTGTGAATGCTCAGTGGGATGGAGCAACACAATAAAGCAAATATATTAGAAAAGATATAGTGACCAACTGGAATACTAAAGTGGAGCATTCCACTGTAATATTTTGCTGTACTCCCTATATAATATTTAATTTTAAATCATCTAAAAATAGGATAAGAGACAATGGTTAGCTAGTCTGAATGATTGTGATCAGTTAAGCATCAATAACTATTTCTCTCATCATAATCTTACTCAACTCAAAATACAAAAACTAATTATTAAAAACATTTCATTTTTTTCATAAACTGGATATCCCAAGATAGGTCTTTCCACTTGTTCTGTTGTGATGTGTAGACTTTTAAAAATCAATAGCTGTGAGATTTATCAAGACTAAATATATTATGGCATAAACTTGTAAAGCAGGATGTACTTCATCAGACACCTAAATATGGATATTGGGGGAGGAGGATGGGAAAAAAATTTAGAAATCGAAAATACAGATAGTTTACACAGCAACCATCCTGGGCAGCGACTATTGCAATTACAGCAGTACTGAAAAAGTAACTATGACCAATGCCTTGGTTTATAACTTCTGCAGTATCTCTGTTATGTGTTTGCAATAACAATCGGTTAATACACGTCCTATTTAAAAACAAGCTCTGTTGCAGTCATGTAATTTTTCACTAAGTGACTATTTTAATGACCAAGTTTGCCAGTCCCAATTACGGTAAACGAGGACTACCACTACTACCAGTTCCCAAATTAAATGTAAGCTTTAATCCAAAATGGAAATGGAGCAGTATAGAACAGTTGGCGTAGCAAGATAGACAACTTTAACAGGTATACTTGATTCAAAATTCTCTGCAAAGGTACTGTTATGTAATTTGGGAGCTCTGGTGCTCTGTCAATGGTGTCACTGTGGCAACCACGAAAACAAATGGGAAACAAGGGGCAGGGGAATTCTAGCTGAATTTGATGCAGTTGCAGCTGTAGACTCTGCCACTGTAAATTAAAGGAGTAGAAAATGTTGGCCACCATATCTTTTTTAAAAAATAATGTATCTTTGATAGTTTCTTAGGCCTTTTTATTGATACTCTTATCTATTAAAATATTAAAAGGTATTGGTATTGAATGAGCAAGAAAAATAAATTTTGAGACTAAGATGTAAGGTTTAAAACACAATGATTGTTTAAGCTTTAAATAATTGCCTGTGTATCTTAACAGACTCTTACACTTGATGTTTTCTAATCACATGAAAGAATGAGCAATTATTCCCATAACTGGATTTTGACTATAGTTTTTCTGGGAATAGGTACAGTGTTAGTTTAAGGAATTTCTCCTACATATCTCTTTTAGAAAGAGGTTAGATTGCATGACTCTTAAAATATTTATTATAATCTAAGGTTATTTTTAAAGCAACTTCATTGTTTTTCAATATTTTTTATTAAGAAACTATTATTATTCATTTATCTGACAAAAAAGTACCAAACATGCCATTTAGATTGCTTATTTTTAAATGGAATGTCCATTTTGCTGATACAAAAGACTACAAAACAAGTGACTATCAAAAGTTAGACATTAAAAGTCATATAAACATTTTGACCCCATTTGATAGATAATAACTGATTTAAGCCTTATTTTGTAATTGCTTGGAATAGTCAAAGAATATCTTCATTTATAACTTTTGTCACTTAGTTGGTATATTACACAGTAATACCTGGGATTGGACCTTATACCCACATCACAATCACATACAAATCCCATGTAATATGATCAGACACAAATATACATTACAAAATGTTATACACAACAATTGTAGCAGGATGTCTTGTTAAATATGGTCAGCTGCCACTCTGCAAATGCACTATAATAATCAACATTTTTCAGTTTGGAAAAATATGTAAGGAAAATATGTAAATGGAGCTAAAAATATTTGAACTTCGTAATTCATTATATACTGCTGGGATACAATATTTTTGAATTGAAATGTTCAGAGAACATTTGGATGGATGAAAAAACAATACTAATTGTTTGGAAAAGTTACTGAACAAGCTTACCAACATAAACACATTAAACTTTTCTTAATTTTTCTAAAGGAAGGATAGGACATAGATGTTACCTTACACTATCTAGTTGTATACATAGTCCATCACACAATTATTCTTTATTCTGACCAGTGCCTGCTCTCCTGATTTGTGGCACAATTATCATCTACTATCTGCTACTTGAGTGTTTCATTCAGCCGGTGCTAAAGATTAAATCATGTGCAGGTATTATATGGCTTTCTTTTGAAAGAATAATACTTTTGAATTAAGTAGTATCAGAGATTAAGATTATTGTATAGTTAATTGTGATAATTGCCACAAAGACAGAAATAAACTGCAGCTCTGAAAGCAAAATATGGAATAAAAGGCAGAAGAGAATCTAAAATTATGTTGATTTCATAAAATGACCTGCATGAGATGGAAAACAGATAGTAACTCTTACCTGAGGCCAATGAATAAACAAAACTGACTTTAGCAGCTACACCTTCATTTTCTAAAAACATGGGTGCAATGAATGTGTTGCTCTTTTTTTTCTGACAGTGACTAATTAATAAATTTTATCTATGTGTGTTTTAATGAAATCTTTATCCACAGTACTAAAATCTTCAAGGTCTATATGCAGCTATATCCAATCAATTCAGAACTGAGAACTGCATGTCAAAGATGAAACTTCTGGCCTTCACTCCCTTTAAAATCAGCACAGTCCCTCTGTACAGACTTTATCAATATTTACTTTGTAAGATTATTGCTGCTAAAATTGCACACAGAAAATCCACCCACTGGGGTAGCCATTAAATTTTAACCCACATTTTTGATAAATAGTGCAGCTCTTCAAGTTGGAAAACAAAGGCTATGACCTCTTTACAAAAAATCAACCCCAATAAAACTCTATATTATTAATGATTGAAATGAATCTTGGATTATGAGTGATGCAGCCAGAAGATAACCTTTTCACCCTCAATTTGTTTTGGACAATTGCTGTACTCCAAAGTGTGTGTGTGTGTGTGTGTTATTTTGCCTGCATGAGGGAGTTACACATGGGAGAAGAAATTCCCGTCCCCTGATTTTAATTCCATTAGCAGTTATTTTTTCCTTTGGGCTTCATCTTTGTCACTTTTATTCAGGAGGAAACCCATTCTATTTGGTGGGAATTATTTTTTAGTAAATAGAAATGTAGCATTGTTACACTGTAAGCATATACACATCTACTCAGACATCAGCTGAATTCAGTCAGTTGTTCTCACTTAAATATGTATATAGGATTGCAAGATTAATATGTATTTATTTGTTTGAGATTGTATTTATATTTCTAAGTCTGCAAGAAATACAAAAACCCCTATAATTTCTTATTATTACAGATAGACAAAAAAAATCAAATAATCATACAACAATAAGCATAGAGATAGAGGAAATGAAAAAACCTAGGTGTGATTTTCAGCAGATCTATGCACACAGCAGCCTATACATTGAATATGTTGATTTAATTTATGATATATGCCTGGGCCAAATTTTCAGACAAATCTCATGTAATGTTGCCTGCGTATACAATAAATTTAAAAATGAATAGAACTGTCAGGTCCATGTTCCTATAGAAGTGAGTATTACTTACTAGTGCTATAAAAGATATCTCTTGACTAAATTCTATCAGAGAGTCAGCTGGCATGTGATTCAATCATATTGAGTGTTTATTACCAAGCTGCATCAAGCAGAATAATTTAACCAACAAATTATAGAATGTGCATGTGTAATAGGTGGAGTGGAACAGCCAGCAAGTTTTCCGATATAGTTCAAAAGTTAGACAGTAGACTTTAAATTTTTGCCTTGAATTTAAGGATTAAGAAAACTCAAGTGGGATTAGGTCGTGGCAGTCATACCATATTTGCAGCATGCGACATGCATGTAAATTGCATTGACTTCCTGTTGCCTTCCAAACCAAATCCAAGCAATTGTTTTAATATAAAAATTATTTATAACTTCTCTGTTATACTACCAAGGGAGTTTCATTATCTGAAAGTCAGCCTGGCTAGAGACAACTTAGAGACAGCCTTTTCAGTGGCAGGAAGTGGCCGCTGTACAATTCACTTCTGTCAGGGATACAATCATCAGCTTTATTTAATGTGGAATTTAAAATCTGGGAAGAACTTACTGTGTATGAAGACCAACAACAGTAAAAGAACTGGCAGGCAGCTGTGATTTCACATTTTTGTGCATATACCGGTAATAATAATAACAACAACAATGATTATTTCTGGATAATGAATATTTCTATTCTACTGTTTCCAGGTATTGCAGAGGAATAATTGTATGAAATCACAAAATATAAAGACTTATAAATAAAATTAGAATGCAGCAAAAAAAAAATCAAAGTTAATCAACCAATGGTAATAGATACCGTGGGTGAAATCCTAAAACATTTGGAGCACCACTAGAACACCATCAGTATTGACAAAATCATCATCAATCAATTGCAAAAGGCAGTTTTACTTGAAACAGCTTACATCCTGCAACAATACCATGATATTATTAAGCAACAACATCTGCCTATCCCAGGTCCTTGGAAAGACTCAATAGGTGGATCAAAATGTCAAATCCACTCTAAACATCTGGCTGACTATGTGTCCAATTATAATAATTTATTAAACTGATATGCTGCCCAACACTCAGTTGCTTAGCATTCTGGGTGGATCGCAACCCAAAAATATATAATAAAATAAAAAAATAAAAAATAAAAAAATGGTAAATGGAATTGAATGAGCGGTCTCGCTCTCTTGTATCAAAAACTTGAGGGAAGAGCCAGGTTTTCATAGCTCTTCTGAACAAACAACAGAATAGGATCTATTTTTGTTCCAGAGAGCAGGCATTGCTACAGAGAAGTTCCATATAATAAGGTGACACAATAAAAAGGACAGCATATTTATAATAGCATAAGCTTTTGTAGATTAGAATCTGTTTCACTGGATGCATCGACAGATACGGAAGGTTATACTTCATGTTTCTGATGAAGCAGGATGGTTTGTAGCATCGTCTAAGGATTTATCTTGATAATAGCATTGTCATTTTGCTGTTTTTGCTGTTGAACACCCAAATATGATTAATCTTTTGGAAAAGAAGGAAAGAATTAACTTTAAGCCTGGAATTCATTCCAAGCTAATCATATAATATTTTGCCTTATGAATATAGTACAGAGCAATTATGGAGAATTTGATTTCCCTGGTTTTGCTTCCATCCCTTCCCAACGAAGTAGTGGATATAGAATAGATCCACGAATCTCTCTTCTTGTTGTGGGATGTGGGGGAGGAGGTTAATTGTGGTAGCTGGATAGAATGACTTGTTTAGCCCTTAATTGACTCACTAGAGTTTGGTGCCTATTTCTCTCAGTTCATTAGGCAGCTCATCCACCTCCCATATCTGCCTGCATTGGTTATTTGATGTTTCTTGTCTATGAGTCTAATGAGTTCAGGAGAAAAGGCCGATCTGAAAGAACGAGACTCTTCTGCTTTCCTAATTCAGAATGTCATGGAAAAAAATATCCAGAGGCATCAGGGAAGCAACATGACTACACCAGTCTAAAGTAGCCGCAGGTAGTAGTCAATATATGATGGTAATTGAGCCCATAATTACAGTCATAAGTCATACTGGTCGTTTAATGGATTGTCATGTGACCATGTCTGATTTTACAATCTTTTTTATAGTGGCCATTCAACAAATGCTACAATAATTGGCAATCCAATTGCTATGGGCGTTGTTTGTCAGAAACCAGAAGTAATCAGAATTATGCATCTGCAGGATACCGCAGACAGTTGTAAATGTAGCCTAGTTGCTCAGTACTCAAAATGTGGTCAAATGACCACAGAGGTTGGTGGAGGCTGTCAGAACTTGCAGTATGGGTCATGTATGTTTGGGGAGAATCTTCATAACTGCATAAGTCGAAGACTACCTGTACTATGTCTCAAGTTAACCTCATCCCCTATGATCACTTGACTCTGCCACCAAATCAAATGGTCAGTGAAGTGGATCAGAGTACACTCACAATCAAACTGCTATGGCTTGTTACCTGCTTAAAGGAGAAAATGTTAATTTAGTACTAGAACAGCTTAGGATAACTTTAAGCAGCCTAAAGTAATGGTTATTATTCAACCAGGTATTGAAATCCATTGGGTGATTTTAGGCTTGTCACTCGCTCTCAGCCCAACCAACTGACCAGGTTGTGGTTATGCAGAAAAATTACAGAAGGCATACTATGCACAATGCCTAACACTTCTGAAGGTAAGTCAGAATATAAAACTAATAATAAATCAACAATAATGAAAGGCTCTAAATCAAGCATATTTCTCCAAAACTTTAAAAAAGCTACAAAGAGAGATTCCAGCTACTACCTACTGTAGAGCAACTACAGGAAAAGAACTAGAATAGGGCCGTTTCATGCTGTTATATTAACACTGTATAATATTCTCCTGAGAATTTTGGAAGGATCATAGCTCTTAAAGTGTTGCTTTACCTTCCCTAGTTAGGAAACTAGAGTTGTTCAATATACAATGTTGCTGATTAGCATTGGTTAAGAATGTTTAGGAGCAGGAACAAACAATGTTATCAATCCAACAAAGGCTAAGATAATTAATGCACAAAGGTCGCATTGCAATATATCTCTAATGTTCACTTGTTTGCTTATCCACAGGCTGGTTTTGAAAGTAGGTATTATTGTCATGCTGTTTTCTTTTATTTAATTGTTTGTGTTTCTTGTGCAAAGAACTTTCGTTATTGATGTGGTATGTAAATATTGAAGATAAATAATAAAGTGTATTTATTTATTAAATTTATATGCTGCTTATCACCCTGATAAGGAAACTCTGGGTAGCTTACATGTCATAAAAAGATAAACAGAAAAAGTTAACTTTTTTAAACTATACAAATTTTAAAAAATTAAACTATGCTTAAAACCAGAAGCAAAGGAGACAGATGGTAAAGGGATGAGGTCTTCTTACTCTGTCAAACACTTTCAAAGATAAGCAAGACCCCTATTGGGGCCCCCAACTGATAAAACCATGCTTTAATGTCCTTTCAGAAGACCAAGGGTTGGTATAGTTCTCATATCAAATGGGAGTGTTCCACAAGAGTCAGGGCCACAGCAAAAAAGGCTTTTCTCCTTGATCCCACACACCAGAATTCCTTGGCCAACAGATCCATAGCAAACCTCTTCTGCTGGTGTGAAAAAATACCATTGAGTGATACAGATACCCTGGCCCCTTGCCATATCGGGCTTTAAAGGTAATAACCAACATCTTGGACACAGAGGCAAATTGGTAACTAATGCAACCCGTGCAACAGCAGTATTTCATACCACCCTAGGGTATGCCACTGCATTTTGCACCAGATGTAGTTTCCAAAAACTCTTCAAGGGTAACCCCATGTAGAGCATGTTGTATTAATTGAACCAAGAGATGACTACTGCACGAGTAGATACGCACATTAGGGCAGAATCGACACACAACGTATACATGTTGGTCCTAAAAAAGCCATTGTCCAGTGATGGATTTTGAATGTTAAGCATTTCCTGTTAGTCCTCTAGCTCAGAAGAAAAAGAAATCAGCTCAGTCTATCAAATGACAGACGGAGCACTTCCATGCCTGGATGCTCGGAACAGCACTCAGGAGAACCCTGGATTTAATACACATGATAATTCTTGTCTCATGTGAGAACAGCTTAATCTGGACAAAGTTTTGAAATCCAATTCAACACTCTAGTCTAGTCTACTCCCATATCCTCTCAGGTTGTAAATAACGTGTGTTCCTCTTTTTGTAAGTTTACTTAGAATTTTGCCCCACTATTTTTCTCCTTCTTCCCCATTGACCTATTGAACACAATATACCAATTGTATTTTTTGGTTCTTATAGTGTAATCTATCTTTATGTCATTGGTGCATTTTGTGTATTGTGCTTCTGTTAAGGTAGTCAAGCTGTGGTCTTCCATGTGTTAGCAATTTCATATGCTGGTATTCCTAGAGAAATATGACTAGTAGCAAGAGTCACTGGGAGTTGTCATTCAATCTACAGAGCTCCTTAACTTTTCTATCAATTATTAAAGGATACATCCACATGATCCAGATTTTTTAAACTCAGTTTTCTTTCTGACATGATGTGAAAGCAGTATTTTTTATCTTTTTCTGCCACCATAAATCTATTTATGCTTAGAGAAGAACGGGACTCTGGTTCTTTCCAGTAACATTACTCTCCATAGTAACACCAAATAGCTAGAAAAACCACAGGGATTTCTTGGTGTACTGTTATTGATACAAAATCCATGGACCAGAGCCTCTTTAAAACGAACTGTATTGGGTCTGAGAGATGATTAAAACTTCTGAGAGAACTACCTTCTCTCCAAGTTCCAAACCTAGATTATGTGTGATGGAATTTTTTTCCCAGCAGCTGAGAAATCCACCAATTTCTTGACCTGCATTAAACTAAGAACAGTAGTAGAGGTAGAGGGAAGAACTGGGGTTTTACACTAATGGAGGCAGTGTCAGACCAACTCATGCAAGGCCTGCCTCTTTTGTTTGTGCATGCCATGTTCAGTACTACTTTCTAACCTTGTTACTTGGGCAGACTATATTGGCATACTCTGTGCTGCTTCCTGGTTGTCCAAGAGCCTTCAATGGTTATCTTGGAAAAGCCACAGTGAGATCAGTCAAAATATATTGCAAGTGGCTCCATTATGCATGAATGACTGTTTAATGATATTTATATTTCTATCAAGAGCCTCTGGTAAAAAGCAGTTCATAGTATACACTTAGGAAATAAAATATTTGTGTATCATAAATTGTACTTACAATGCTGCAGCACCTATTTAGATGGCAGCATTAGTCCTACACAAATCATATATTTTAAAAGATTTACAAAAACTTCCCACTCTTATAGTCAAAACATTGTACAATTATGATTGTAATGGTTATATTAATAGTATATAAAGTGTACTTTCCCCTTTCCAGAAGACCAGTACTGACCCCTTCACTGTATAAGTTCTTTTGTATATCCTTTTGTCACGACATATTTAGATTATAATCAACTAGAATTGCAGAAAAAAATGTCACTTTCATGACAATTTTATTGATATATGAATATTTATTGATATATTCATATAAATTTGTTATCACAGAACCAGAAGGGGCCTCCAGGTTTATATAATCAAACCCTTTGCTGATATTGGAAATTTAGTAGATTATTCTAGATAGGTTATCTGATCTTTCCACAAAAATTAGATAGTAATAAACTTCTGAAAAACCATAAAATGAATGGTTCTTCAGACAAGGTGCATAAAACCAATGAACAGCACAATGATATATGCAGACAAATGAGACTAGACAGGTAACAGTGATTTAACAATAGAACACATTCCTCTGTAAATCAATAAAACAATTAAACAAAATATAAAAATATCAGTATAGTGTCATCTTTCTTTTAACCCAGAAGAATGGAAGAATGCTAGAAAGAACAAATGAAAAAGGTTCTTCGTATCTTTTGCTTTTATCTGTTCCAGTATCTTCAGCTGGTATTCTGTTTTTATTGCTGTGTGTGTAGCTTTTCTCCACTTTGGGGACAGTTTTTCACTCCTGGAGATTGCTTGGACAAGTCCCTGCAGTTTTCTTGGCAATGTTTTTCAAAGCCATTTGCCACTGCCTCCTAAGATCCAAGATCACTCAATTGGCTTTTGCCTAAGACAGGACTAGAGCTTAGTCTCTTAGTTTCTAACCTGGCCCTTCAACCAGTACATCTAAACTGTTTTCCACATATGTAATTTTAAAAGCACTTATATGCTTCCTATTTTTTGATTGGCTCCCTTGGGAAATAGCTCCCAAGGAACTATTAAGCAAAATTAAAGCAAGGCTGGGTTTGGATTTGATCAGCATACAAAAGATGTTTGGGTAATTTGTAGTTTAGTGTATTGTACATACCAAGCAATTGAGTTAATTCAGCAAATCATGGTTTAATTAGCCTGGGGGTTATGTAAACATATTTTAAATGTAATTCTTATTGAAGCTTTGTTAAGGTAACGAAACAATTGAAGTCACATCTTAATCACAGGAAACACAGTTCACAATCTGACTCAGTCTTTGACAAAATGCTACCATGCAGTTAGAAAAAAAACCCTAATTTTTAGTTTTCTTGATTTACAATATATGGTTGGTTGATTTTGGTCAACATGCAGTGACTATGTTGACTATGATTCATTTAATAAGCTATAGGTAATTAACAGTGGCTTAGTAAGGGGTGAGCATTGGCTTAGTAATGGGTGAACACAGCTACTTAAGCAGAAAGTGTAAATATATAAACATGCATATGCTAAATTTTAGATATACATTGATCTGACTATGTTGACTATGATTCATTTAATAAGCTATAGGTAATTAACAGTGGCTTAGTAAGGGGTGAGCATTGGCTTAGTAATGGGTGAACACAGCTACTTAAGCAGAAAGTGTAAATATATAAACATGCATATGCTAAATTTTAGATATACATTGATCTTTATTGTGAATGGATGAAAGTTGTAAATACTTCAAAGATCAATGTAGAAATCAGTGATTATCACAATAATAGTCATTCTCAACATACATGTTGACAATTAGATATTTGTCTTTGGTATTTATTTTATTTTAAATAAACACACATTAGAATTTCTGATATGTTGTTCATGAAGACTTTTAAAACCAGCCAATTTATCTTCAGAGACAAAAATAAATTGTCTTGGTTTCTATATATTATTTTAATCTTAGATTTGTGTCTACTGAGCCTATTTTATGTAGAATTTAAAAAAAAGTTTCACACTTGGAGTTAATTCGAAGACAAACTAGTGAATTAACGGTTGAGCTGTTGATATTATGTCCAGCCCTCATAGGGCCAGACCAAACATGGGGACGGGGCTGTTTTGTTGCAAACTTTGGCCTGGGTTCTTGTTTCTTTCATGTTATTTCTTTCACGAGAGAAAGTTATTTTAACTGGAACTGACTGTAGAGAAGACACAGTAGCGATTGGCTCAATGGCACCCTAGCAGGAAACAAATGGTGCAGGAGACACGACAGAAGACAGCCCTACTACATTGCAGTTCAAAGCCCACCTGGGACCGTCGGTAAGACCGCATGTTGTACATGGTGCTTTCTCAGCGCGACGACAACCTCACGCCCTCTTATGACAACTTGCTCTTTCTTTTCCCGGCAAGCCTTAAAAGTCCACCATTGCCCCTTGAGGCCGCTTTCGGCTCGATTTGTTTTTTCGTTTTGGCTGGGAAGCCTGACGGAGGGCGCTGCCTGTTCAGGCAGGCGAAAGTCGTCTGGAGAGGCTTTTCTCCTCGCAGTCTCGAGTTTCCGTTTTCAGGAGGGACGAAACCCTTTAAACAGTTCAGCGCGAGCAACATTCCCCTGCGGTTAACCGTTTGGAGGATACATTTTTTTTACCACAGTGATCCAAATTCTAAACGTAAACCGCAGAAAAACCGTTCTGGCTGCTTGTTAGCAATTCCAGTGGGAAGCAGAAAAATAAAAAGTGCAAAAAAGCAATTAATTAACACCAATGCTACGGTCAACAGACGGACGCCCGTAACTGCAGGAACTAGGAAATCTGCCTAGAAATCTGAGGGGGAAAAAAGGGTGTACACAGGCGCCTCATTTGTTTAATCGCAAACGTTAGCGTTGCACTTCGGTCAAGCCGGTATACATCCGGAGTTTTGCGCCTCATTCTTTTGAAATGTAATCGATTCAATTTTTAGGTGGTGGGGTTAAATCATTCCGCTCAGATTGGCAGTTTTTTCGGCTCAACATGAGGCTCGCTTGAGCTTAAACGAGCGCTGATTCAGCTTCCTGGGCTTCCTCTTCGCCTCAGGCAGCAAAGCGCATCCAAAAGGAAGGAGGCCTTAAAACAACTGGGAGATGGATGACACATATAATGACTAAAACGCGCAGTTTCGGGCCATTCTAGATGCTGGGATTTCCATCTGAGTCAGCCCCCTCGCAGGGCTCACATGAAATCCTCCTTTATCTCTCCCAGCGCGCTTCCCCCAAGATCAAATACTAAACTTCCAGCCACATTTATGCCTTTCAAAAACTTTCCCCCTTTCTCTCACACGGCAAACTCCCCCGCCCCCACCACACACGCTCACTCCAACCCACCAATAAACCAACCCCTCCCACTTTCACCCCCCGAATTCGCGCCAAATGATCGCTGATGTCATCACGTTAGGCCCCGCCTCTCGCCACTGGTGTTTTCAAACGGAGGGGGCGTGTGTGATTGGCCGGTGTGACCGGCACGTGACCAACGGTCGCGGGAAAGCCGCGGAGTCTGAACGGGCGATTCTGCGGGTCGGGTGGAGACCGCTGGAGATTTTTTTCGGACAAGTTGGGAACCTCGTCGGGTAACTGTGTGAACGCTCGCCGGAGAAGAGTTTCACCGCAGGGGGGCAGGATTTGGCCTGTCAAAGGCGCCTGTCTGAACGGAAGCCTCGGCAGGGAGAGAGGAGCGTGTACGATCTCAGCCACCATGAGTTTCCTGAGCCGGCAGCAGCAGCCGCTGGCCACAGGGGCGCGGCGCCTGACGGTCCGGAGGGCTGCGGCCCCTATCCGGCAGAAACTGCTTTTCCCGGGCGGTGGAAGCGACTGCGAGGAGGAGGAAGAAGAGGAAGAAGGCGGCTATGAGGAGGAGGAAGAGGAGGGAGGCGGCAGCAGCGGCAACAGCACCGGGGAGGACTCGGCCTTCCAGGAAGCCGACTCTCCTCTTTCGGTCAGCCGTATCCCGGCTCGGCTGGAGCCTCAGCCACCGCACAACCCCGAAGAGGTTGGGAGAGAACTGGCCTCGACCGCGCTCCCGGGAGAGGAAGGGGACTCGTGGGAAGAGGAAGGCTTCGGGTCTTCGTCCCCGGTGAAATCCCCCGGAGCTTATTTCATGGCTGGCTCGCCGCCGCTGAAAGGTCCTCGCCGATTTTACGGTCAGTCGTCGCCGCCACCGCGAGCGGATACAATCCGGTACCGGGAACACCCGGATCCCGGTTCTCCTTTGCCCGAATACCCCGGCACGCCGCCGCACAAGACCTTTCGCAAATTGCGCCTCTTCGATACTCCGCATACGCCGAAGGTGAGAGAGGAGGTTTAGCAGGGCAAAGGGGCCCTGGAGGAAGACAATGGTGAGGTGGGCGGAACGCGCGGCCCGTGGGCCGAGAAGGAGCGCTTCTTCCTTCTGCCGCCGGTGGAGGGCTGAGTGGAAAGGGAGCGTTTGGCCACTTCGGCGGGACTGCTTGCTGGATGCTATTTTGGGGTGGGGGCAGCTAACCGAGAGTCGGAACCCTGTTTGGTTTGGTTTCGTCCGAGCACGTGGGTGAAGTGTGAACCTCAGGCGAGTTTAGATAGTCGATCTGTTTAGATGTTTAGGTGATCCTCTGCCAGGCGGTTAGATCGTTTGGTTTCTTCTCTGTCCATGACCTCTTGGCCTTTTGTGTAGTCAGAATAAAGTCGGTATTGTCTGGTTTGGAAAAAAAAAGAATTGTTTTTCAAGGAAGACGGCAAGAGGCGCTCTTGGATAAACTGCCACGCCCCCTTTCTGTCTTTGTCAGTTTTTCTGCGCAGGACATTTCAGAGGGATTATCCATTTGGTGCCAGACAGGTTTAGAGTCTTTCACTGAGGGTGCTTTCTGCTCTGTTAAATCTCTCAAATGTTAACGAAGTGGGAAAGAAGCTGATCAATGCCCAACTCATGTGGGCAAAGCAAAAGACAATTTTCAAGGAATAAGATGAATCTGAGATGGAATTTTAACCTTCAGTCTATTTAGCTGGGTCTTCCTGCTGTGTGTAATGATAAGCGTCATGTTTCACAGTACAGCTTCTCTCAGCATGCATTTGAATGTCCTGCGTGCCACTTTACCTATTTTGTTGAAGGTAGCATTATAAGAGGCAGACAAGCTCTGCTAAATTTGTAGTCATTGGGAGGTCTTTTTAAATTCTGACAGCCTTTCATTTCTCAGTTCATAAATCAATGCCAAGAATAATAGCAATTTTTCCCCCAGTGCCAAACCCTTGTATCATAATAGTTATGTAACAGATTTGCTTGCCTGTTACAAAAAACTTGGCATCTTGGTAAAGCTTGCCCACAGATTGTCAGTTAAGATTATGTAACTAAAATTTGTAACGAATTAATTTCCTCCCACATTGTGAAGTATGTGGTAAATCTACTACAATTGGCTAACAAAAGTACTCAACCTTTATGATCCTAATGCTGACCTCCTGGTTTGCTTAGTGATTTTGGAAAGTTTACTTTCCTGAAAGAAATCAGTTCAAGGATCACTCAGTATATATTAGGAAATCACCCTTTTTAAAAGAGAGAATAATGGAGAAAGTTTTGTGGTGATTTTTCTAAGCAAAGCATCTACTTTAAAATGTGTAAAGCTTTCATGAAAGTTTATGTGAATTTTAAATTAAAAAGAAATATGAGAGATGTAAATGAGTTGATTTTGAATCCATAATTGTCTGCTTGTTCTGAGAGTGATGTATTGGTTTTTCTTGATTTTTATTAAGATATAATGGTCATTGTACGATACTGTAGAATCAATATTTTTACAACTGCAGTTAATTTTCTGTTGATATTTTATTTGTAGAACCCTCTAAATTAGTAATAATCGCATATTATGAGGCTGTCATTTGTACTATAAAATTAATGTTTTGCTGTCAGTACTGTATATGTAAAATAACACCTTGAAAATGGAAGCCTATTTTATTAGATATTTATTCTGCCTTTATTACTTTATAAATAACTCAAAACGGTGAACATATGTTATACTCTTTCTTTCTCCTATTTTTCCCAGAACAACCCTGTGAGGGAGTTTGGACTGATAGTCACCCTGCTGGCTTTCATGCCTATTAAAATAATCTTAATGTTCCAAATGAATTTATACTCCTATTCTATCCTAGATATTTCAAGGCCTAAAACCTAGGGGACTGCAATCATTTTCAGTGGGATGTTGTGATACGTATCTTCTATATGGCCTCTTTGGTGGCTGTCACTGGAATGGTAGAACTGAAATATGGAGGTTTTATTTTTTTGAGGAGTCAAATGCTTGTCCTAAGCTTTGCAGAGGCTCTAAACATCTATGTTATTTCTTAACTTCACTTATACTAGGTATAAAGAAAACTATCAGTTTGGGAAATCACAAATGATGTTGGAGATCAAAGTTTGCCTGCCTCAGCCATAACAATGCCAAGGAGATAATTCATGATGTTCTAACAGTAGACAGGGCTTGGCTGCATATGATATTGCAATTTTCTGTAGTGTTTAACTAGCTGTTAATAATCATAAAATGACTATAAAAATGAAAATTATGCAGTAATCTAACAATATAAAGCTCAAATTATGAACAACACTAGTTTGGTTTTGCTGCAATTATAAATCACAAATTTGGTACAGGATATTTAAACCACTGTCAAAAAGGGATCAGAGCTTAATGCTAAAAAGTGTTGTATTCAGAATGTATTAAATATCATATGGCTGCTACGTAATGTTGCAACCATCATAAATGCATGCCGATTGTCAAGTAAATCAGTGAATGACTTGCTTCCAGAAGTTGTGAATGCTCCAACACTGGAAGTTTTTAAAAAGGTATTGAATAACCATTGTCTGAAGTGGTGTAGGGTTTCCTGCCTAGGCAGGGGGTTGAACTAGAACACCTCCAAGTCTGTTATTCTATATATAAAGGTGTGCATCCATTCTCAGCCAAGAGTGGATTTGTGTAGAATCAGAATATGCAATCTCATTGCTATGTATTTTAAATTTACTTAAACTGATGAAGATCTGAGTTGTAACATTTCTTCTGGTCAAATCTGTTATTGACAGAAAAGGTTCATGAAGGTTAGAGTATATAATTATTGCTGGAAATGTTAGATTCTTGTATATCAGTTCTGATTTTCCATATGGACATCTTCAAAGTGAAGGGGGAAAACACTCAGCTTTTCTTAACTTATAAGTTTAGTTCTTGTATTCTGTCAGCTATTCTAGGTTATTTGATTAAGATAAGTGGAATCTTCTTCCTGTCGTTCTGAAAAATCAATCACTTAGAACACCAAACTACCCCACTCAACAAGATCAATAGAGTCAGTTCAGTTACCAGAAAGGACTTATTAAAAAAGCAGACAACAGAACAACAGAATACCACTAGTTATCATCTACAGCTCAAGCTAATGAAACACATTATGAGTAAGCTACAGCCTATACTGGACAATGACACTGTACATTTTCTGGTACTGATAGGCCCATGCTTACATATGAACAATCACCAGAGTCTCATGAGCAACAAGAAATTACAGGAGAAGAATGCAAGCATGAGTACACACTTTGCAATAAATTGTAATAAATCAGGTGTATACTTTGCTCCCATTTCCACATCAGCAGCACCAACAAGTACACACACACGATGAGGGACACTTTCACTTGTTCTTCCTCCAATGTGGTATATGCTGTCATTTGCTTCTGGATTCTACATAGGATAAACGGGTAAGCTTGCACAAAAGAATTAATAGGTGAAGTTTGCTATCAGGACTCAAAACAAGGCGGGGGGGGGGGGAAGTATACCAGAGCATTTTAAGCCGTCCAGGACATTCTACAGCAGATCTCAATGTGACTGTTTTGGAAAAGCAGAACTTTAACAGCATCATTGAGTGAAAACTCACATGTATCAAAAAGTTTTAGGTAATGTCAGAAGGTCTCATCAGACACAGTGGGTTTTAAACATAATAATTGATGTAGTTCCCCACTCCCCTAACTTTCCCAATATAATCTTATATCAGTCAGGCCATTTCATGCATTTGATGACATAAGCAGCAGCTATACCTTTTACTAACGTTAATTAAAAACATCATTAGCACTTTTATTCTTTTAAAGTTTGCCAAAATCTGCTAGAAATTTTCAATTTTTGTTTCATTGAAATAGATACTCTCATTGTAGCAATAATATCTTACATTTAACCATTAGCCATTAGGAATAGTGTTCCTTCCAGTTCAGAAAGAACAAGAAGGTAAGAGTAATATTTGTGAAGGACATAAACTCCTGTAGCCAAGTGTAGAAACTGACTGACAAATGTCCAGAGAGAAATTAAATGAGTTAGTGGGGAAGGCAGGCCTTCTCCACATGCCTTATCAGCCAGCTTGCCCATTTATATCCTGATTTTTTTTAAATAAGCCTGTGTTTTACATGGCAGGGTTTTCTGGTGAGAAAAAAATAAGATTTTATTGCTGGTTACAAACTTTTAAAGACTTAATATCAAACATACATTATTGATGGTTTTTACACCGTGTCTTGGGTTCAGTTCCAAGATGTACTGATAGAAAATGACTTCTCTGTCTGCTAAAATATCTAAAACTCATGGCTTTGATTGCAACTTAACTCTGAGAATATCTGCATATTTTTGGAATAACACCAGAAGCCAATTTCTGCTGTAGTGTGTCAGAAAGAAAGCACAAGGAACAGTTTATGACAAGAATATGGGTGTATTACCTTTTAAGTGCTCATTATTTTGTTAAATATATTGTATTGGTTTTTCAGAGTCTCCTTTGTCGAGCTGAAGGAATGGGCTCGAGTTCAGCTAAACTTCGAGGTGGCTCTCTCTTTATGAATGTTGGAAAACTAGTAAAACAGGAATGTGATATAGGACAAGCCCCTCATGTGAACATTAATCCCTTTACTCCAGACTCTGTCTTTCTTCAATCTTCAGTTG
Organism: Bungarus multicinctus; assembly: GCA_023653725.1. Classification (NCBI taxonomy): domain Eukaryota; kingdom Metazoa; phylum Chordata; class Lepidosauria; order Squamata; family Elapidae; genus Bungarus; species Bungarus multicinctus. Next base: position 74,888,509 of record CM042838.1, read on the forward strand.
GACAGTGTCGAAGGAGAAAGAGAACACATTGGAATGAGTGAGTATCAAAACTGATCTTTGATACATCAGGGATATTTTTTTTTTAAAAAAATTAACTGTTACTTGAGATCTTACAAAGTATAATTCTGAAACTTAGTGTCTTCCAGATGTGTTGCACAATCTGTATTATACTTAACAACGGTCTTGTTCTGCTATACATGTATTAAAATATAGTTCTTACAATCGCCAACCAGAGGCCTACCTTGAGAAAGAAAACAGATTTTGTCCATATCATCTTACTGATTCATAGTGAACAATGAGTAATAAATAATTTCTAAATGTATGAGTGGGAGCAATAGATAATTTCTGTGGTTGCCTGAAGAGGTAAAAACAGGCACTTAAAAGAATTTTAGGATTAAAGTAGATATGAGCCTGGTGTGGCTTATTGTGTTTTATTCTATTTAAACTAATCTATGAACCTGAGATCAATTATAGCTGACTTTATACATTGAATTAAATCAAAATAGTTTGTTAACAAATCGTTGGCTTAATGTATACATCTAAGCATTGTTTATAAAATATGGTTTATGTGAAATCTGTTATTGTATGTTGAATCATGGTTTCAGTGTTCAGACTATGACTTAGCAAAACATTTCAAACTATCTATATTGAAAGTAACAACGACTTAAAATCAGGGGTGGGATTCTACCGGTTCAGACTGGTTCTATAGAACTGGTTGTTATGATTCTGCGCAGTTTGGAGAACCAGCAAATCGTGCCCCTGGCTGGCCCCTCCCTGCCCAGTCAATCCTTATCGTGCATGTGAAATATTGTGCACATGCCCAACATTGCTGGCTGCATTCTTCCCCAACCAGTCACTCCTTAAGGTATTTCTTTTTTTCCCCCTCCTGACGATCAGCTGTTCTTATGTTCAGCTGTGCCGGGATTCCCCTCGCTGCCTTACTGCTTCGTCCAGGAGGCTTCCCTGGGGCCAGGGAAGGCAAAAAATGGAGGGGATGGGGTGCTGTGCCCCCTCCATTTTTTGCCTTCCTGGATCTCAGGGAAACTTCCTGGGAGCAAAAAATGCCCTCTCCAGGAGGCTTCCCTGAGGCCCAGAAGGCCCCAAAATGGAGTGCAAGGGGTTGCTGCGTGTCCATCCCCTCCCCCCCCATGCTCAGTTTTTTTCCTTCCTGAGCCCCAGGGAACCCTTCTGGGAGCAAAAATGTCCCCCCAGAGGCTTTCCTGTGGCCCAGGAAGCACAAAAAACAGGGCGGGGGGTGCTGCAAAAAAAAAGTCATATCCACCCAGTCACATGGCCATGCTCACCTAGCCATGCCCTCCTAGCCATGCCCACAGAACCTGTTGTTACAAAATTTGAACCCCACTCCTGCTTAAAGTACCGATATATTTACAATGAAGTTCTCACTTTGTACAATGGTGCAGAAAAGGAAAGCTAGATGTTAGTTAATAGCAAGAAACTAGATCCTAGTTCAATGATAGCTAACTTTTTTGTTGTCACTCGCTGAAAGTGCGCGTGTGCGCATGTGCACACACATACACACATGCGTCCCTGCACTCAATGCAATGTGTATGCCCTCTGCGCATGCGCATGTCTCCCGCACGTGCCCCGCTCCTGCACATGTGCAGCAGATACCCGACAATCAGCTGGCTGGCGGGAGGCTTGCGCGCGTGCGCAGTGGACCTGATCTGGAGCAATGCCTCGCATGCCGGCAGAGATGGTTCTGCATCCACTTCCGCACATGTGCTATAGGTTCGCCATCACGGCCCTAGTTTATGGATCATAACAGGGAATTCTGGCTAAACCAGAATGGAAATGGACCCCCCCCCCCCCCCCCAAAAAAAAAAAAAAAAAAGGTAAGTTCATGAAGCTAGGAATAATAGTCAAAACAAAATCATTTTGTTAAAATGTGTTACTGTTACCAAAATTGCTGTATGTTTAGCTTCTGTGCTTGGATTATTGAAGCCATGATTTTCTATGTTTTACTCTAAGCTATTAACTCCACTGATGTGGAGATAAAGAGACAAAGGATATTCTATATCAGGAGAGACATACTGATTGGTTCTTGGTTAAGAATTGCTAGCATAAATGATCTTATTGTGTGACCTAGTTTTTCCTCTATGGACCAAATTTCTATTTTTATGTATTCAAAACATTCAAAAATAAATTGCATTTTGTTCAATTTATATTCCTATTTTTTTTTTTTTCTTTTAAAAAATTCCATTCCTCACTTTTTCACTGCTTCACAGAGATATCCTACTTTGGTCAAATGTTGTGGTATCAGCATAATATAGTAAGAAATAATCCTCCTAGAGGAGTGAATTTCATTTAAGATTCTCTACTCCTAATATTATTCTTGCCCATGTGTCCCATATTTGTCTTGCCTCTGAATGAATTATGTATTACTTAGAAAAAATTATTGGAAAGTTAAGATTTCATTGTATTTCTGTATATTTTTATATTTTAGCTCCTGTGATGAGGACATGGAAGCAAGCGATGGAGAACTTGAGGATGAAACTGTCAGACCTGCCAAGGTAAAATAAAAGAAATTCCATAAAACCACCTATTTCTAAATAAACACATTACAGTGACATTGGATTTAGCAGTATTTATGTTTATATAATTTTAGCGGATCAGCATAACAGAAAGCAATATGAAATCTCGATATGCCACAGAATTTCATGAATTGGAGAAGATTGGTTCTGGTGAATTTGGTTCTGTATTCAAATGTGTGAAAAGACTTGATGGTTGCATCTATGCAATAAAGCGATCTAAGAAACCATTGGCTGGCTCAGTTGATGAGTAAGTATTAGTAACAATTTAAATGCGAAGTATTTTGTGTTATATTTTGCTTCTGTGCCCATAACTCATTTAAAAATCTATAATAATGTTTCTGCAATTAAGTTAATGAATTGTTTGTACTTTAAAAATGTATAATTGTATCTCTGTGGAGATTCTCAGTTATTCAGGTCATGGTTTTCCCAAAGGTGCTTTTTCAAGGGGCAACTGGACTTTTTGGTTTTTCTTTGAAGATGTTTTGTTTCTCATCCAAGAAGCTTTTTCAGCTCTCCTCACCATCCAGTCAGAAATGAAGAAGCTTTTTGGATGAGAAATAAAATGTCTTCAGAGAAAAACCAGAAAATCCAGTTGCTTCTTGAAAAAAGCACCTTAGGGATGTATAGTTGTGCATACCATTTTTGCATCAAAATAATTAACATAGATCCACTAATATATTTGGAACAATCCTAAATATAACTGACTACAGTAGCACCTTTCTAGGGATGTACAAAATGTTCCATGAACAGATCAGTCACTTTTATGTTTCCTGGCATGGTTTCAGAATACAGATGTTCTGGGCTGAGATAATGGAAAAGGGCAAGATTGTTAGTAGTAGGTAAGGAAGTTTTCTAGAAAAATTGGGGCAGGATAGTTACGCCAATTGAGCAAGTTGCAATTAAATGCAAAGTGCAGTTCCTAAGCAAAAGCAAGGATCTAGAAAAATTAGGGGTTAGGGGAAAACTAGCACATAGGCCATGCAAAAAAAGTAGGAAAAAGGATGAGCACCAGGCTTGCCATATTTATCACATTAAACCTTTTCAAATTTTGTTCTGGGATTTGGTTTGGCCCTACCTGAAATGGGTATCACAAATGTATTCACCTCATGCAAGAAACATTGTTTCCTGTACATTTCTTTGTATTTGATTGAAGTTTTATCTAAATTACATAATATGATTGCATTATGCAGAATAATTTTTAAAAAAGTATTACTTTACTGAAATAACCAGAATTCTATCTATTTGACAACTTAATATTTGATAATAACTTTTGGTGAAATTGTTTTTTCCCCAATATGATAGGCAAAATGCTCTTAGGGAAGTTTATGCTCATGCGGTTTTGGGACAGCATTCACATGTAGTCAGATACTTCTCTGCTTGGGCTGAAGATGATCATATGCTTATTCAGAATGAATATTGTAATGGTAAGCTAGCTTTTGTTCTAATGACTGGAAAAATACCTATAGTAGGTTGTTAAGCAAGTGGTTTAGAAAGGTAAATATTTATTGCCTGTTACAGATTTGTCAATCCTTATTACCTTAAAATAAAAACTCTTAAAAGATTTAGTAAGGATTGAGGATTTCAGTTTCAGTAATTTGTACAGGTTTTTATGTGATTACAATTATGACAGAGCAGAACAAAAATGGAAGAACTATGATACATTAAATCATCAAAGCTGAATTATAATAAAATTATGCATATTAAATAAAACGAGACAGGAAGCTTTTCTTTCAAATATTAAAAGAAAAACGTTTCTTCTCCTGAGCTAGGAATAGTTGTCTAGTTTGCTTGATGGGTGTTTCTATCAAGCCTGATTATTTCAAATTTCCTTACTAAAAAAATAAAAAGAGTAATACTGTAATTGACTCATGTGCTTCAGGTTCAACTGAAACTGTAAAATTAAATATTGAAATGCATTTTTTCTACTATTAATTTTGTTTTATATTAATTGTGAGGGATTCCAGTTATACCCCTCAAAATATATATATTAAAGTGTCATCTTTTATTCCACAATGGAAATGTAGGATCATCTTCATATGGAAGCCAAAATTATAACTTCTCTATGTCTTACTACTACTTAATTTTCTTGTGAGCATGCCACAGCACTGCACTGTGATTTCCTTATTTTTTTTTTTGCCTTCTGCTCCAGTGATATACTTTAACAATAGGCAGGATTTCAGCCCAGCCAATGGAAATAGTCACACATGGCATCTATGAGGCATCTTTTGATGCATCCCTAATGTAAAATAACATCATTCGCTCCTTAGGCTGGACTTCCATTCCGCACCCCCTCGTTGCGGGGAGGCAAGACCAACAAAATGGTTCCGCCCCAGGTGCCTGATGGACCCAGATAGGTTCCTGATGGAGCTTGGGCCGTTTCCCGAGACTCGCACACACGACTCGATTGGGAACTTGGTGGTCACCTGGGACAGGGTGGCTGCCGAGGCCCTTGACCGAGTCGTGCCAATTGGCCCCTTGGTTCTCTGAGGAGCTGAGGGAGATGAAGCGCTGGAAAAGATGCCTAGAGAGTGGTTGGAGGATCAGCCGCTGCAGATCTGACCGAACACTTTTACGATCCCATATTAGGGCATATTTAGTGGCGATAAGGATGGTGAAGCGATCTCACTTCTCCGCCCTTATTGCAGAAAATCGCCCGGCCGCCCTTTTTAGGGTGACCCGCTCCCTTTTGGATGTGGGAGCGCGGGAGGATCCCTTGCAAGGACGGGCCGAGGATTTTTCTCGATATCTGCAGGACAAAATCACTCAGATCTGGGATGGGCATCTGACTGGGCATCTCTGGGCGACGGGGGCGGATTTCAGTGAGGTCATGTGGGTTGCGTTCGATCCTGTGACCCTGGAAGACGTGGACAGGATATTGGGCGGGCTTAATGCCACCACATGTTTATTGGATCCGTGTCCCTCCTGGCTGGTTTTGGCCACTCGGGAGGTGACACAAGGTTGGTTCCAGGGGATGATTAACGCTTTCTTGAGAGAGGGGCTTTTACCCGCCGCCTTGAAAGAGGCGGTAGTGAGGCCCCTCCTCAAGAAACCGTCCCTGGATCCAACATTATTGTCGAATTATCATCCGGTCTCCAACCTTCCCTTTGTGGCGAAGGTTGTTGAGAGTGTGGTGGCACGACAGCTCCCTCAGCACCTGGATGAAGCGGTATATCTATACCCTCTCCAATCAGGTTTCAGGCCCGGGCACGGCACGGAGACGGCGTTGGTCGCGTTGGTGGATGATCTCTAGAAGGCCCGAGACAGGGGTGGTTCCTCTGTCCTGGTCCTGTTAGATCTCTCAGCGTCTTTTGATACTGTCGACCACAGTATCTTATTGCAGCGGTTGGGGGGGGTTAGGAGTGGGAGGCACCGTGTTACGGTGGTTCTCCTTCCTCTCCGACCGCTCGCAATTTGTGTTGGCAGGGGGGCAGAGATCAGCCTCGAGGCCCTTGTTTTGTGGGGTGCCTCGTGTCGGTGCTCTCGCCCCTGCTGTTCAACATTTATGTGAAGCCGCTGGGCGAGATCATCTGTGGTTTTGGGGTAGAATTCCATCAGTATGCTGATGACCCTCAGCTATACATCTCTACCCCAGGCCACCCCAACGGAGCCGTTGAAGTGATGACCCGGTGCCTGGAAGCTGTGCGGAGTTGGATGGGTTTTAACAGGCTTCGTCTCAACCCTACCAAAACCGAGTGGCTGTGGTTTCCTGCGTCCAGATACAGCCAGCTCATTCTATCGCTGGCTGTGGGAGGAGAAATCCTGACCCCCATGGAGAGGGCGCGCAATCTGGGTGTCCTCCTGGATGTACGGCTGTCGTTAGAAGATCACATTGCGGCCGTCGCCTGGGGGGCCTTTTGTCAGGTCCAGCGGATCTACCAGTTGCGGCCCTTTCTGGATCGGGGCGCTCTTCGCACGGTCACTTCTGCCCTCGTCATCTCCCGCCTAGACTACTGCAATGTTCTCTACATGGGGCTCCCCTTGAAGAGCATCCGGAGGCTTCAGCTGGTGCATAGTGCGGCCATGCGGGTGATTTTGGGGGCTCCTCGGAGCTCCCGTGTTACACCGCTCCTGCGTGAGCTGCACTGGCTTCCGGTGGCCTTCCCGGTGCGATTCAAGATATTGGTTTAAAATGCTTCATGGTTTGGGACCCGAGTACTTACGGGACCGCCTGCTGCCACCATCGGCCTCCCGCCAGCCGATGCGTTCCCACAGGGTGGGCCTCCTTGGGGTGCCGTCAGCTGGATGATGCTGGCTGGCGGCCCCGAAGGTGCGCGCCTTCTCTGTGGGGGCATCCTCCCTCTGGAATGAATTACCCCCAGAGATGCAGGCCATTACTGACCTCCAAACCTTCCGGCGCGCACTAAAGACCCACCTCTTCCAACAGGCCGGTCTGGCCTAGTATCAATTACTAGGGTTTTAAATTTTTAAATTTTTTGGGTAATTTTAACTTTTTTACCTTGTTTTATTGTGTTCTTTCAGCCACTAATTTAATTCTTTTTAAATCTATTTTAAATTCTATTTATTGTGTGATTTTATCTTGGCTGTACACCTCCCCGAGTCCCATTGCGGGAGAGGGGGCAGTATAAAAATTTAATTAAATAAATAACATAACGTAACACAGAGGAAACTTTTGAAGCTTTTTATAAAAATTACACAGACTGTACAAGCAAACCTGACACTTAATTTACACAAAAGGAAACATTTTCTTTGTGTATCAATAATTGTTAAATATTCCAAATGTTTTATATACATTCATGAGCATCATGTAGACAAATATCTAGTTAATTAATATCTCCTGATTGCATATAAGTTAGAGAAGCCTAAAAATAGTGGGTTTCTCTAATACTATATAACAAAATTTCCTTGTGCTACCTACATCTAGAGTTAGCAAGAATATAAAGTCTAAGTTATAGTTCCTATTTCTTTATTGTGAATTCAGTAGTGATCTTAACCACATGTGCTTGGAGCTGTTTGGAGTAGCATGGCATAGAAATACCAGCAATAAACAAATCCATTCTGTAAGTCTATGGCTTCTATCAACATTATAAAGCCAAATATTTTAAAGAACAATTATTAAATATTACATGCTAAAAAAAAATAAAAAACGGTGTTTTTTTATCCTTTAATATGATTTAATTTTATATTCAGGTGGCAGTTTAGCTGATGCTATAAGTGAAAACTATAGGAATATGCGTTACTTTGGTGAACCAGAATTGAAAGATCTGCTACTACAAGTTGCTCGTGGTTTAAAATACATCCATTCAATGTCACTGGTGCACATGGATATAAAACCTAGTAAGTACTATAAAATCTGATGTCTTCTGCATTGTAAGGATTTAATGTTTTTCCATGATGAACATATATGTACAGTAGTATCAAAATGAATAGTGAACCACACCTTAGCAACTGAAACTTTTCAAATCTAACTACAGAGTACAGTGCAAAAGTTCTTTTTGAAACATGTGGTTGGCCAACTGTTGTATTTGTTTTGGAAATATTTTTGTGAGATTAAGTTTGCTTGCTTGTCTTTAAAGGTTTGGCTTCTTTCTAAGGAAGCTGTTAATACTAATGTACATTACTCAAAGAGGAACAAGAGAGCAGTGAGAATTCTACCTCTGAAATTAATTTATATTTTGATACATTTTTTATAATTTTATTCCTTGGCAGGTAATATCTTCATATCTAGGACCTCAATTCCAACTGCTACATCTGAAGAAGGAGATGAAGATGAATGGTCATCTAGCAGAGTTGTTTTCAAAATAGGTAGGAAATACCAGAATTATATCTATTCATGCAAATCTTTTTTAAGTTTGAGAAAGTAATTTTTTATCTTTTACTGTTTTAAAAAAGGCGATCTTGGTCACGTCACTAGAATAGCCAGTCCTCAGGTGGAGGAAGGAGATAGTCGTTTTCTTGCCAATGAAGTTTTACAAGAGGTAATGTAATCTTAAATTATGACAAAACAACTAACTTTGAGTATCAATCTTGATTTGATTTATAGAAGGATTGTTTTAGATTTCTATCCTATAAACGATAGCTGGAATGTAGGGAAGAAAGATTGTTTAATTTGGTGTCTTTTGTATGGTGATTTTTTTTCCAGAACTATAATTACTTGCCAAAAGCGGATATTTTTGCATTGGCGTTAACTGTTATATGTGCTGCTGGGGCTGAACCATTGCCAGCCAATGGGGATCAATGGCATGAAATTCGACAAGGAAAACTACCCAAAATCCCACAAGTCCTTTCTCAAGATTTATTAGACTTGCTAAAAGTAAGTTTAAGCATATATAGCAACAAACTACATATTTCCTTCATATGGGAAGAAGAAAACAGTAATCAAATGAACCTTTAATCTATTTTAGGTTATGATAAATCCTGATCCAGAGAAAAGGCCCTCAGCAGTAGCTCTAGTTAAGCATTCTGCATTGTTATCCACTGCGAGAAAGAGCGCTGAGCAACTACGAATAGAACTGAATGCTGAAAAGTTCAAAAACTCTTTGTTGCAGAAGTAAGTTTAATCTATGTACTATGCCTATTTTAAAGTACTGAGGAATACTATTGATAGTAAACAACTGTCTAACTAAGTAAAGAGGTCTGAAACATTAATACAAAGGGATCTGAACTAGAACATCAACATTTTGGCTTCAGAAATATAACTTATGATGCTATTACAGAAGGTTGGAGTGAAATTGTGATTTCTAAGTGTTTAAAGACAATGTATTCACTTGCTGTGAAAAGATCTTTGTGCTCCCAATAAGAAGAAAATGGATAGGGGTTGTTTTTTTTTTTGTTGCAAGAAGCATGTTTATATCACCTTTTTTAAAAAGAACAATGTAGAGACGAGAAAAAGTCCATCCTGGCTTCCGTCCCTGGAAGATGGTTGGTTTTCTAAAGTATTATCAGTATAGTTGATGAAATCAAAATTCAAAGGTAATTTACAGAATATAAATAGAATACTATAATCAGAAGGAAGGTGAGAATTCAGTGAATGCTCTAGTTGAATGTGAAAATTACTCATATGAGCAGCATGCCAGGTTGCACCATGAAAATCAAAAGAAAACAAGTTATCTGTAGCTTACTTTATCAATGAAGTTTGAAATTGATAATTTAAAGGAAGTGCCTCCAGTGCCAGAAATAGCATGCTTTTCAGTTTTAATAAATTGAGATTCTCTCGTGGATAATGGTATCTGTACAAAATTGTATTCATGAAACTTAAAAAGCTTTTCAAATTTTGGTAGGAAATATCCCCCATCCTGCATATATCCTGAAACTCATCCACAGGTCCCTCATTCATTCATCCATCTGTTGTTTTGGCGGCAAAGGATCTTGTTTTTCCTTTTAGCTTTATTACAGGATTCTTACCCCGCTCCCCCCTACCAAAAAAAGAGTTCTGATTGTTTTTTTGGGGGGGATGGAGGATCTGGGATTCATGGATTTGACTGGCTCAAAATTGGCTCAAAATTGCAAAGTTTTACAGGTAGTCCTTGACTTACAAGCACAATTGAGCCCAAAATTTCTATTGCTAAGCATGACAGTTAAGTGAGTTTTGCCCTGTTTTGCCACCTTTCTTGCTACAGTCATTAAGTGAATCACTGCTGTTGTTAACTTAGTAACATGGTTGTTAAGTGAATCTGGCTTCTCCATTGACGTTGCTTGTCAGAAGGTGACACTGCAGTGTCAGAAATAAATGCCAAGCAGCTGAATTTTGGTCACATGACCATGGGGATGCTGCAACAGTCATGTGTGAAGAATGTTTTTTTCAATGCTGTTGTAACTTTGAAAGGTTACTAAATGAAAGGTTATAAATTGAGCACTACTTGTATAGGCTTATTGCAGCCCTTTCTCCTTCCTTTTTGAAAATGTACTAAATGTGATATAAAATATCCAGTGCCAAATGTGTTAAAGTTGGGATAAATTTAGACTGAAGCTGAATTTAAGAAAGAAGTGTAAAGCAGAGTATTATAGAATATGCAAAACAATATTGGGGAATAAAAATAATACAACAAACAAACATTGGAGTTAGTGTGGAGATAGCAGTTGGTTTGACAGTTGCTGACAGCCTCATGAAGGATTGAACCACAATAGCATTTCAGTGATTTAACCAAATAACCTAAGTTAGGGCTAATTCCTGAAAACTCTCCATTAGAGCCTGGAATTAGGAATAGAAGCAGTCCAGGGCAAGTAGGAAGGAAGAGTGAGTGTCAAGACTTGAATATTTCATCGGTGACAGCAGCAGGAGAACAGCCTTGGTATGGGGAGGAAGAAGCAGCATGAATATAGTCAGGCTGCTTCCAAGATGCATATGAAGGCTGGAACATCCTTCTAGCATTAATGGTGATATTTGAATTGGAGCTTTGCCTGGTAATCTGCTGGTTGACTGTAGGGCAGAGCAAGGCTGTTTGGGGGTTACTTAAGAACAAAGTTGGACTTAATTTGAAAACTGAAACGGAGTTCTGTGTAGAGTTCTTCAAATAGTTAGATCTCTGGAGGTATAGCCAGGGTAATTTGACTTTTGGGTTTCAGGTGGTGGATTAAAATAGAAAATTGGTTATTGGATATCATCCTTCATGTGAGAAGTTGAAGGATGAATAAACGAGTTGGAGGGCCATAATCAAGGTGGTGTATATTGGGAAAAGATTGATCTGAGAGGATTATATTGAGAGTGGTAAGAGGGATCCTTGTTGGCCAGGAAGGAATGTTAATTATGTAAGAGAATGGTGGGGTGATTAGGATGAGACTGAATATGTGTGATTTGGATGTTCTAGTATTATTTATTGTGTATATGGCTAGTGATAGGAGTATGATTCAGAGAGTTTTTTCTTGGGGAGGTGGGCACAAGAGAGAGTAAAACTGGTTGTGAAGTGTTAAGGAACATAAAAAGGGGATGTTCTTCCATAGGAAGAGAGATCAAATTAAAGATGATGTGAAAAGAACTAACACAGCCCAAATGTACAGAGTGTTATGAATTGCTCCATCTCCAATTAATCATGTTGTAGAAGAAGTAAAATATGTAGCAATGTCATTTATGTTATACCTTTGTTTCAGATTCTTTATAATGATTTTAAATACAATTTCTGTAATATTATCTGAAGGGGAAATAACAGATTTTTACCTCTTTACAGGGAGTTGAAGAAAGCACAAATGGCAAAGGCAGCTGCTGAGGAGCGAGCACAATTTACAGATCGAATGACAACTAGATCTACAGCACAGAATAGAATTGCTCGTCTTACTGGGAAAAAAATGAACCGCTCAGTTAGTCTCACAATATACTAATGACTCTATTTCATAAACTGACAAAGGAAGATAATTGGTTATTTCTGGATTGAATTAGGAATAGAAGAGAGGAGTCTGTTTCTAAGTTTCTATTTAATCATTGTCGATGGTTTTATAAAGAAGCCTTATGCAATTTGAATTTTACAAGATGCAGTTAAACAATTATCTTTTTCTCTGCTTCTCCCAATATTTAGAAGTTATGTTCAAGATCTTCATTTTCTGGAAAAATAGCCACTGCCAAGTGAAATGGATTTCTCCTCAGTGGTGTGCACTCCCTAAATTTATTCTAGAGGGTTTAGGCTTGTGAGGAAAGAGTTTCTCTTGAGTAGATTTGGGAGATCCCAATGCACAAAGGAAGGCTGCTCAGAGAACACTGGATGGAGCCACTGCTGAACAGGCTTTTGACTATAGTATATATTATATCATCCAGAGCCAACCATTGGAATGGTGTGCTGCTTTTTAGTTTTAATGCATTGTTAGAAAAGGCGTTTTCCTGATAATATAAAGAATTACTTTATAAATTGCTCCATCAGGCATGGAGATAAGAAGTGCCATGGAGAAAGTCTAAAGGACAACAAGCCAAACCATACCTGGGGTCAGGTAAATCTGTTGTGTATTTTATTCGTGGATTCAACTGGGAGCACTTTGTTAGGCATTGTTGCAAACCACAGGAGTAACCTTGTGGATACATGCCATGTGAAACTGCTGCTATTTTTAGTTTGTCTTGCTATAAACTGTAGCATTAAAACAATCATTGTGTTAGTGGGCTTTCTTTTAAAAAATTATGTGAAAAAATACCAGAGTTGCTCTAGTGAAAGCAGCTTCCTTCTTTGAAGCTAGTGTACTGTGTACAGAAACAGCACACCAATTTTATATTTGAATTACATTGTTAGTGTAAATGTCTTTTTTATTATTGTTCCTAATAAAAGTTGTCAAGTTAATTCCTCTTTTCTACCTTCTCTTCCCTCCTCTATTAATATGTGAATGTCACTGTTCATATGTTTCACTATTTGTACATAAGTATACTGTTTTAACATTTTTCAAAATAACTGTATATAGCTGTTACATTGTTCAACATAAAAACTGTAGTTTGCAATTTCAGAAGATTCTATTCAAATTTATTTCAATTTTAGTTAAGAGAATAATATAATCGGTACCCTAATAATCTGTTTCAATATTGCCCAAATAGATGCTATCTATTACTGGCTTTTTGGTTTAATCCAGTTTCCTACTTGAATGTTTCACTCTGTTTTTAATTAGCATTGCATCAAAATATTAAAGTGCCACTTGGAAATTAACATTGTCTTTTTTGCGGGAAAGTGGTCAGTTACAAAGATTACATCTGTACCATTCTAGAAAAACATTCCTAGATCTACCTAGGCCCACTGATGCAGTCCTGCTGTTCTGGGCAGTATGTCTGCTGAGGTAATGCCTGATGCTTTCGAGGTAGGATGTGGCTTTCAGTATTCTTCATTTCATCCTGGATGTGTACCAGTTACACTGTATATATCTCCTAGTTAAGATAAATGCAGGCAATAGTAAGTCATCCTATTAAGATTGTCTTGTAAAAATCCTAACTTCCATAGAATATCATCAAAATACTTGGGATAAAATATGACTTTGGCTGTGCTTGTACTAGTCAAAAATACCAACAATGGTTAGTACCATCTTTAGCAAGTCGTAATCAGAGATCAATATCTATAGGTCCAGCTGGTGATGTCCATATATATATATATATATTATAGAAAGAGAGAGAGAGGGAGAGAGAATTATAAATTAAAAGAACAACATATTATCTAGATAGTTATGCATGCATATTATATGAAAGTAAGAATTCCTAGATGTATGTTATTGTTAACACAACAGTGAATGGCGATGATGAAGGAACTAGAGCATATTTATTTGATTTATATCCTGCTTTTTAAATATAAGCTAAGGCTACTTACTTATTGTTCTGTTGCAAATGGAATGATGAGAGCATAAATGAAAACTGAGCCAGTTCAAGTTCTAAAAATGAATGAGATTAGTCATTGGTGAATATCTGCTTAGAAAACTGTTCTCACTTGATAGTAGAAGTACAATATTAATATGATATGGGTAAACTTAAAAGAGGAATGAATAAAAATATTAAAATGTTGATGAAATATTGAAACAATGAAAGATAAAAGGATAATGAGAGATCCTAATTGTTTGACAAACTATTTGGTAGCATGAGGAGTCTGTCTTTGAGAAATTAATCTGAAAGAACTGAGTCAATAGTATATCTAGGAAAGTGTGGCAATATTCATTTCCCAAAAGAGTGAATAGTTATATGTAAGAGAAGATGTGGAAGTTGCTTGGGGCTGGAAAAAAAAAGATTGTAATAGAGTTTAATGGACTTGTGCTATTGGGAGGTAGGAAAAGGGATGCTGAATGTAATTCTGAAATGAAAGACTATGCGGTGGAAAAAAGTCCTCACTGAGTGGAATTGGGACCAGCAACACAATCATTAAACAACATGATCCTGCTCAGCTTAGTATTGGTCTAGTCACAGTCATTAAGTGAATCACCACAGGTCATTAAGTGTGACATGAGAGTGCAACCTGTGGCTTCCTGCCAGCTTCCCCACTGACTGCTTGTTAGAAGCCAACTCTGAAAGTTGCAAATTGTGATCGTGTGACCAGGAAACACTTGTAAATGCCCAAATCATGATTGTGTGAGTGGGGATGCTTGCAAAACTGCAACTTCAAGGACTGATTGTAGGTATTTTTGTTCATTAAGATTGAAAAAGATTCAGATGTTTTGGAAGTGGGTGAGGAATAAACAAGGAGACTCTTGAAATAAGTGCAAATGGAATTGAAAATTATAGTGATTTGGGATAAAATTGAAATAAGGGGTTCTAAAGATATATTTTGTTGACTTGTTTTGGAATTCTATGTTAAAGATGAATCAAAATAAATGCTAAAATGTATCACCAGGAGAGAAAAAAGATTTGAAAATGTTGGTAGATAATGTATGGTTGGTAAAGTTTCAGGAATAGCTATAATTGGAGGAATGTTAAATAGGGATATGGCTCACTTATGGAACAACTCTTACCTTGTTTAATGCACATTTACCAATCAGGATTTAAAGAATAGTCTTTTTATTTCCCTATCAAATGAATGGGAAAGTAACAAGATTGAAAGCAAAAACTACAGAAACGAAGCAGAACTCCAACTGAAAGGTATTGAGGTGGCAACAAAATTTGGGAAGTGCAATGCAGCATGTGCAGACCAGAATTTTGTTCTCTTGTCCATTGAGAGATCTGTGATTATAAGAAAAAGTTATACTTGATTAAGAGAAATTGCATAAAGCAAATAGATTTGAACTGTGGGATGTTTTGAGCAAACTGAGAAATTGAAGTTTGGTTGTCAAACATAGTAAGGACATATGATAGAAATAAAACATACGTGAAAATACATCATTTAACAGGGAGTAAAAGAATGATGTGTAGTGCTCTCCTCTTTGCCTAATAATAAGATTAACATTTATAAACTAGAAATGTTGGATAGAGTGATTTATCAAACTAAGTGAAATATTTTGTATAAGAATCTCCTGCCCACTTTGTCATGTGGAAGCAAGAATTAGGAATGTTAAGAAATATAAAATACAGTGAGTGAAATGAAAAAGGGATTAAACTGTGTGATAATAAAGTAATATAGATAAAGTATTGTTTAGAATGAATACAGATTGAATATAAAATGACTGTTTAACCACTATAAAAGAAGTGGAGTTTAGTAGTAGGAACCTCTGTGGCATAGTGGTTAGAATGTAGTACTGCAAGCTACTTCTGCAACCAGCTGCCTACAATTTGGCAGTTCAAATCCCACCAGGCTCAAGGTTGACTCAGCCTTCCATCCTTCTGAGGTGGGTAAAATGAGGACCCAGATTGCTGGGTGCAATATGCTGACTGTAAACCACTTAGAGAGGGCTGTAAAGCACTATTAAAGCAATATGTAAGTCTAAGTGCTATTGATATTTCAAGGTGATTTGATCATATAAAGAACATGAAGATTGCAAAAATGAATGGTTTAAGACAAAAAGGAAAACATGCTTGAATGAAGTTGAGATATTTAAAAAAATGTGAAAGAACAAAAAGCACGATGTACTTATGGACATTTTGGAAGCAAGGGGTTAAAAAATTTGGATTGATAACTTGACTCTATAGCTATGCATTGAACTTCAAGTAACTTAAAAGCAGCATGCTGTTATGATGGGAGTATCAGTTTCCTATCAAGAGCTCTGGGTTTTCTGTGTCCTTGCAACTGCATATTAGGACTACAAATTGACAGTGAAGAGATGCAGAAAATATTAAATCTTGCTGCCTGATAATACATTTTGCTGGTAGAAAATATGCTTTGTATTGATCTAATCTAATCTAATGTGTAATATACTTCTTGAAGAGTTCATATCTTTGCAGGAAAAAGAAAAATATTAATTAGATGAATTGGATGAAATGTCTACGCCAACATAAACATACTAAGTTTCAACCAGTGAGATCATTACATTGCTGAATGTGAAGAGTAACTGGAATGTCTGCAATGTGACAGATAGTGTTCAATTATCTGAATAGTCTATTATTTTGCACTCAAATCTGTGGTACTTAACCTATTATGACGCTCAAACAAAGATGCCTAAACCAATTAAGATAATTGTCTTGGCATGCTTTACTCTGCATACAATGGACAACTAATAACTTCCTTGCACTGGGTAGAGAAAAACTTTTCCAGAATTATTTCATCAATTTATTATGCCATTGGCACTAACTTTAGAATATTAATTAGTCCCGAATGTGCTCTGATGCTATTTAAACAATGCATAGTAGTTAATGTTTATATAGGTGAATAATTAAGTAAACCTGTGAATAAGTAAATGTGAGCTTTGCTCCAAGAATCTCTATAGTCCTTCAATGCTTTTTGACACTGAAGGTATAATGCAGTTCAGTGAATTTATATCTTCAAACCCCAGACATGCCAGTGCTGACCTGCTGTTGCTTAATATTTGGCCTTGCTTTTTATGGAGATAAAGTTTCTAGCCAGTTAAACATTTGGAATTATATTTACTTGTCATCACATCACATCATATTGTTCTCCAGCTAAAGAAACCTTCCATCATACTGTTCGTTTCATCTTAAAAGTATTCATTAAAAGCTTTGTTATTCCCAAAAGAATTATAGTTTATAGAACAAAACATGTCCAATCTTTCAGTTTCTCATAAAGTCTCCAATATAGCTTATCAATTATGAAATTCGTAAGTTTGTTTTTGCTAAAATCCAATAAAAATAAATCTTAAAAATAAATAAAGATAATAGTGCTATAAGGGAGAATTAACTAAAGGCACAGCCAAACAATCTACATATTTATTACATCAACCATCAGGGCACTGAACAACTGAAAAGATTTGTTTTCCAAATCAATTGGACTTCTAGTGTCAATGAAATCAAGGCACAGTCTCTATAAATTTCTTTCCTTTTCTCCTTCCCCCTCTTTCCCCTATAAAGGATATGCTGGGAAGGCTGCAAGGAAGACCGATCATACCTTCCAGTAGCCTGAGGAAAATCTTGCTTCCATAAATGGAAATAGACCATCAGATTCCATCCATTTACTCATGTATTACTCATGTGCAAGCCCCTAATAAGTGTGCAAAAGATAGAATTCTTGACAATAACTTAAAGTATACATTCTTGGGTGCACAAAGAGTTACAGTACTAAGTTTAAGGACTTTGTTTAACTTAATGCATTTTCTGCTAATTAAGCTGTTCAGGCAAAAGTGATTGTCATCTGCCGTAACTTAGTGAATGTTTCCTCCTGAAGATATGAGTCACCATTGAAAGACTATGAGGCAATTTCCCTGCCTGTACTTAAAAAGGTCAGAGTGCAAATAAACTCCCTATTCTTCAAATGTTACATTAGCAGTATTAACTTCTGTCTTTTGTGATAGTACGGCATGGGCTTACATTAAAACAAATGCATTCATTTGGAATATCTGCCTCTCTCTGTTTATGGAAGATCCATTCTTGTTATTTTAATGAGGAAAAGGAGAAAGGTAATATGTGCCCCTGCTAGCTCAGTACTGAGCCCACAAGATTATTTATTTATAAAATTTATTGACCACCGATCTTGCTACAGGATAATTATCAATTTGGAAAACAACTCTTATTTTTTCCCTGCCTTTAAATCATTCTTAGAAAAAAAAAGTTCAATCAATTTCCTAAGAAAGTGTTTCATAAATGGTTTTACCATTTCCTTCTTGCTAGGCTGAAAAGGCTAGACTGGCCCAAAGTCACACAGCTGGCTGATTCAAAGCCTGGTGCCTTAAACTGTTACTCCAAACTAGTTCTAAGTAACCATAACAACATCAACAAATCCAAGCAAAATATCTCTCTTGATTGGGACAAAAATATAATCAAACTTGGAAGAGGTAAAGTAGGCAGTAGAATAAGGTTTTCCTCTGCAGTTTTGGCTGTTCCTCTCATCAGTGTTTCTACTAGAGCATGTTTCTGTTTTCAAAACTATCCCTGGGAGAAAATACAAAAATAAAGCTATTGATTCAAGCTCAACTCCTTGCCACTTCATGGATAGAATCTTGCAGTTTCTTAACACAAAAATGATTTGTAGTTGAATATAGATGTATGTGTGGGATATAAAATGTAAAGAAGGTGGCTTCGATCACCAACTGAGTGGTGGATCAATTGAAGCCCTGCCTGCTTTATAGATACTTGTGAATGTTAAAAAGGGGGCAGAGCTTTAATTACACAGTCATGCATACAACTTTTTTGACCTATGAAATGATTGCCCACGGACTCTAGTATAACCTGAATGCAAATAGATCTAACTCTGCTTCTAAGCACAAACAAGTTTGGCCAAATGCTATTCCTAACAGCCTGAGACAGAAGAAAAAACAATCTCAAATTAGAAAAAAAAATCCTGAGAGGGAAAAATGTACACGTGAAATTGATTTCCTTCTCCCTCTACAAATGTGTGCTTTAAAATGCATTACACACTCAGATGTACACTTGCAAATTGTATCATATTATCTAACATGCTAGAACAGAATGCCATCTGAATAAACCTCATCTAGATTAGATTGTAGAGCCCGCCTATTTAGTAATAGTCATAAAATGTTCCCTCCTGCAATAGCAGAAACATGAAATAAGAATTCAATGGATATTATTTGGACCTAAAGTCCCATTTCATTCCTAAAGGGCTTCTACTCACAGAACCGTTTATATCCTAGCAGAAAAAAGTACTGCATGAAACAAATAGGTTCTGAACCAGAAAAAGGTTTATTTTGGTGCATCCTTTTCTCACTAAAATGTACACATTTTAACTTGTAATTTCTTGTAAGTCCTCAAATTTTTCACACCACAGTCTTGCAAAAGTAGGTTGGACCTGCACTGTGAAAGATCATCCACTAGGTTGCACAAGAGCCTATGAAATGCTGTACTAAGATATTTTTCTCCTGTTCAGAGGCTGGGTTCAAGTTGTTAAATTTTCTCTTTTGTTTTCTTGAATTGTAAGTATTATAAATGCTTCATTCATTTCTAGATAAGGAATAGCTGCTCACCTGCACCCTACATCTCCATGGTCCATTAAAGCTGACATAGCAAAGAATTTGTTTAACAATTCAAACCTGTACAGGTTGTCTTCAACTTATGACCACAAGTGAACCCAAAATTTATGTTGCTATGTGAGGTATTTGTTAAGTGAGTTTTGCCCCATTTTACGATCTTACTTGCTATAGTTGCTAAGTGAATAATTGTAGTTAAGTTAGTAACACGGTTGTTAAGTGAACATGGTTTCCCCATTGACTTTGCTTGTCAGAAGATCGCAAAAAATGATCACATGACCTTGGGACACTGATGGTCATAAAGTATGAACAAGTTGGCAAGCATCTGAATTTTGATCATGTGATCATGGGAATGCTACAATGGTCATAAGTGTGGAAAAACATAAGTCTCTTTTTTCAATACTGTTGTGACTTTAAATGTTCACTAAACAAACATAAGTCGAGGACTACCTATACTTAGTATCTGTTCAGTAGCTTGAGAAACTGCTCTTATGAATATAAGCAAAAATGTCAACACGGCAGCAACAACTGTGTGATCAAATCCATCCCTTTTTATGTGCATTGTTACACATATAAAATGGAGGCAGCCACCTTGATTTTTTGGACACTTCAGGATATAAGAATTTTCTTGTATGGCATTTTTCACCAGCCATCCAGGCAGCATTCTTTGCCAGCATCTAAGCAAGCAGTAGGCACCAGATAAGGGCTAGCTATTCCATGAAATGTATAATTATACATTAAATAAATGAATAAATACATAAATTGCTTTAAAATGGTGAATAAGAAGATGCTTCTCAAAAGTTCAGAAGAAATGCATGAAAACCTTAATCGTTCTCAGATCTTTACTACACTTTTTTTTATCCCTAACCTGAGAACTGACTATTCCAAATCAGTAAGAAATATTAAAACAACAAGCAACATTATATTAGGCAAGTTGTTCTAGGAGACAATAAGGTGCAATCAATTCCAAAATATTTTTAAAATTGAACAAAGTCTATGTTTTAAAACTATTCTAGATTTTTTTTTTTGGTCAGTTTTTTCATAATCTCACATTTAAAGATTATTCAAAGATGAGTTTAAGCGACATCACTGTTTACTTGCCCTGGCAAATAAGGATAAATTCTGTAGGGGCGTGGACATGTATGTTTAGAAGTATCTCTGTGACAGTAATTATATACCAGAAACTTGGTTGGGTTTTTTTGGTTGCTATTTTGGAGTCTTTCCTATTCTTCCAAGAATCTTTGGACAATGTAATACTTTTTTTCTCCTTTTTTTTTGTCCTTCAAAAGCAATGGTTCAGTAGGGAGTATATGGGGGAACCCAAAATACTGAAATAACTCTTGGGATTGTTTCAAATCCTAATTTTAGATTAGGATTCTTCCATGTATGAATCATGTTATTCCTACCCTTTACAAAAGACCATGGGCAAAAATTCAATTTGCCCCTAGCACAATGTGAGCACTTGTGGTAAATAGTCTCTAAGATAGAGAAGGATTCCTGAGGGGAACAAACATTCCTTGATGAAATATTGTCTAGTGAACTCTGCTCTCATAACTTGTCAATTTCATCTGAAAATTATTTCCAACAATTCACTTTTTTACCATATTATAAAGCACCCTCTGAATGTATATGTGTATATGCATATACATATGTGTATATGTATATATTAGTGGATACTACTTGTTTCAAAATATTCCTCCACAGCAGCTACTATGAGGACAAATGCAGACAGGTGATATTTTAAAAAAACTAAAAGCTCATGCAGACAAGCTCCCAAAGCCTTTTGCTCATATGGCTCAATAGCAGCTGCCTATGACCAAGGAGGCAGTATGGTACATAGACATCCATATTAGTAGGTGTTGAAAACCTGGTCCTTTTATGACCCTGTCCATTCCTCTTTGAAAGCCAGCCAAATTGACTGTATTACTAGAATTGTCGGCAGCAAATCCCACAATATAATTATGCATTGTGTTAAAAAGGATTTCCTTCTGCTGCTCCTGCATTTGAATGGGTGACCTTGAGTTCTAAAATCACTTATTTTAAATTGCATTTAATTAACAAAAAACAAAACTAATTTAAAATTGGGAAAGAAAGAAAGAAAAATTTATCATTGCCATACATAGTTTAGGTTATTCCTTTTTATCTAAACTTAACAAGCACCATTAGCTGTAGTCTTTGCTCAAAAGAGGGATTGCTCTTTTAGTTGTGCTTTTTATACCTTTTTTGGTTCTGGAAAAGATAGAATGACCAGTACTCCACTGAACTGCTATTTAATGATATAAATGCATTATTATTATCCTGGCAGTTCTATTTCCAAATCCTAACAATTTCATGTTTTACCCCAGTCACATTCTGGGTTGATATTTCATTTTATATATCATAGGGGCTTTGAGATCCCTTTCCTAGTCATTCACTGCCAGCTCAGTTGGTACTAATACAGATTAAATTTAGATTTTTTTTTGTGCACCAATCTGTGTCATTTCACATTTACACTGAACTGCATTTGCCAAGTTGGAGAGATCTTTACAGAGCTTTTTATAATCCCTGAATCTACCAATCTACCAAAGTTTGGTATCAATAAGCACAGTGCCTGAACTCCAGGTCATTTATGTAATAAATAGCACTGGTCTCAGCGTTGATCGTAAGTGATACCGTTTTTGTACATCTTGGCAGTATGAGAATTACATATTCTCATTCTTATTCTGTTTTTCAATCAGAGGCAGTCTATGAGAGTAACTAGAGGTTAGTGAGCAGATTTGAAAAGTAATACCACTTAAAATTGTTTAACTTACAGCTTGTGTATGTGTAGACATGCTGTAACACTATTTAAGATATATATTTATGCAAGTATGTATAATTTATAACTTTTTATAATTATAAATAGCACAGCTTACAATACGTGGAAAGGGCATTTGAAAGCATTGTGCATACTTTAAAAATGACTTGGAAAAATGTGCTTCAAATCTCACATAAGATTGTCTGCAGCATAAGTAAAGCAGCTTTCTCTCCACCCCCCACCCCCAATCTGTGTGAGTCTGGACAAAAAGTGTGGTTGCTTTAAAGAGTCAAGTTGTTAAAGTTAATGTGAGTCCTAAAGTATCTTTCTTCAGGCATACAGGAAAAAGGAAAGGTGTTACAAAGAATAACAGCTTGCATGAGGATTAAATGAACTGATTCTTAATCAGTTTTGAAGCTTGCACGGCTCCAGCATTCCATTTGCTCTGGAAACTCAGTGAGTTAAATTTGTTGATCTATGTCAGATTATTATTACTGGATTGATAGTTTCCTGGAGACTATTCCTTTTTGAGGATGCGTATATTTGTCCTCTTCATTTATTTGGCAAATTCTGTATCATGTTTATATAGTGTGTACCGGACTGTTAGTATGTATCCAGGATACAATTTATATGAGGCTAATGCTTTAACCTGGGAAAGCCTTAATTTTTTCATATTGCAGGAATCAAGACAAGCAGAACTGATTTCCTGCATATTACTCTTCTCCCTGAATGAGAAAGTGATCATCAGCAAAGCAAGTCACAAATTTATCACAGACTAGAGACTATGTGTAGTAGAGTATTTCCCTCTGTTCTTGTCATAATTAAAATCCTTCACCACTACTTCATACCTCTTAGAAAGGTCTTCATTTTTTTAAAAAAAGCACAATTTCCCTCCTTTTTTGACAATGTATGTATTTTTAATCATAATTATCTTTGTATTTATTTTTCCCCTTTTCATTATTTTAAAAGCAATAATAAATAAGTCATATTTCTCTTTGTATGTTATGAGTTCAAGCTCATTTGAACTTTTACAATGCTCATAGTCTAAGCATTAATAAATAAGCAACCAAGGCTGCAATCTTCATAAGCAGATGTTCTTCCTCTTTATTATTTTAAAAAATCTTAACTGTGGTCAATCTTTCACTTCCTTCTTGAGTGTACAAATTTTTATCTGAACTTCTCAGGTCTAAGTTTCCACTTTCAACCCTACCAGGGTTTTGCTTAAAGCATCTTTCATCAACCTTACCATGTTTCATTATTATTTCTACTTTTTTGTGTCATGCAGCCCATATTTTGTCACTGTCTTTTATCCAGAAAATATAGCCCTGAATCATAGAATCATAGGGCTGGAAGGGACTTTAGAGGTCTAGTCCAGGCCCCCTATCATGACAGGAGACCTTGTATAAACATAGACAA
Organism: Bungarus multicinctus; assembly: GCA_023653725.1. Classification (NCBI taxonomy): domain Eukaryota; kingdom Metazoa; phylum Chordata; class Lepidosauria; order Squamata; family Elapidae; genus Bungarus; species Bungarus multicinctus. The sequence continues at coordinate 74,912,113 of CM042838.1, forward strand.
ATGGTTGTCCAATGTTTTCTTGAAAATCTCCAGTGATAGAATAGAATAGAATAGCTTTATTGGCCAAGTGTGATTGGACACACAAGGAATTTGTCTTGGTGTAAATACTCTCAGTATACATAAAGAAAAGATACATTTGTTAAGAATCAAGAATCATAACATACAACACTTAATGATAGTCATAGGGTACAATCAACAATCAAATCAGACTAGGAAACAGTCAATATAAACCGTAAGGATACAAGGGACAAAGTTACAGTCCTACAATCACAAGTGGGAGGGGATGGGTGATAAGGAGTGATAAGATTAGCAGTAATAGTAGTGCAGACTTTGTAATAGTTGAACAGTGTTGAGGGAATTATTTGCTTAGCATATTTGTTTATTTATTATATTTATTTGATGGTGCACCCACAACTCCAGGGGGCAAGCTGTTAATTGTCCTGTCAGGAAGTTTTTCCTTAGTTCTAGATTGGATCTCTTTTTAATGAGATTCCACCCATTGCTTCTTATCCTACCCACAGGAGCTTTGAGAAGTTGATCCCCACCTCTCCATAGCAGTTCTTCATATATCAAAGACAGCTATTATGTCACCCTAATTTTTCTCTTCATTAGGCTAGACATACCTCGTTCCCTTTACTATTTCGTGTACGATTTATCCTGCAGACCCCTTATCATGTTAAATTACTTTTTTCTACACTCTTTCTATGGTATCATCATCTTTTTTATATTATGGTGACAGAACTGGACACCGTATTCCAAGTGTGGCCTCCCTAGTGCAATATAAAAGAGTATTATAACTTCTCGTGATATTGATGCTATTCCTCTACTGATGGAGCTAAGGGACCAAATCTCTTAAATGAAACCATTTTTTCCTTTTCCAATTGTCATGGCACAATAATCTAATCACTATCTTAAGTGCTTTCTTATGTTCTACATCTTCTTCCAGTCAACTAAATGAGCTATATGTCTCATCTTAAGTGTTTTCAGAAAGTGACAAAAGCATTTCTCTCTCCATTTTCTCCATGCCACACGTGGTTTTATTACACCCAGATCATGTGTATAATCTTCCTCCAGTTAAATTTTTGTCAAGCTAAAATGTCCCAAATTTTCTCATACGGATGTTGCTTGAAACACATAATTACAATTATGCCTTATCATGGGATTTGCTGTTTTACAGCTGCCAAACATTAAGCTGTCATCTATGTTGAGCTCTCAACATACATCTCTGAGATATTTTTCCTGGTTGGTTAAAGACAACTCAGACACCATAAGTCTACACTTTCTTTTGGTGGTGTGGTGGAGATGGGGGAATCCTGTTATACTTCACATTAAACTGTGTTGCATTTTCCATTTGGGTGACCATTCACTTTTCAGAAGCTCTTCAGACCATTTTATTACCCTGAATAGTCGAGTCCCCAATTTATTCCCAGAAATATGGCCAGTCCCCAATTAACTCTCAAGTCAAGATCATTTTCCAAATTATAAACCTCTTGATTGCAGCATTGATTCTTGAGAGACTCCAGTGAGAAAATTGTCCATATATTCCTGTTATTGACTTTTGATCTTTGTTAATAGTCTCTACAATGGTTGGTCCTTTTATTCTAGGACTGCTTAATTTACTCAAGAGCTATTGAATCTTTTTTCCCCAAAAGGCTTTTGAAAAATCCAAGCATACATTGACAAGAAGTTTATCTCTTAAAAACTAAAGTAGTTTAATGAGGGAAGATTTAAATTTTGAGGATCTCTGCTAATTCTTTCAGCTAGGCTTCATCCTACTGCTTAGTTTATCATTTATATCTATTTGTCTGGAATAGATGTTGAACTTTTTCAAGTTTTTCCAAATTCTTTTCTCCTGGGTCCTTTGAAAATATATTCCAGCCTCTGGCACAGAACAAAAAAATTAAAGAAAAAAATGTTTTTGGTAGATATTGAGCAATTTTACATTCTGTTTACTGAAGTGTAGAAGAGTAGATACTCTCAGAAGCAGAATTGTTTTGTTATTATTAGTGTCTCAAAATGACCCAGAATATCTATCTGAGTATCTCAATTTGCTTTAACAGTTACAACTCCCTGTCTGAAAAGTACAGATCATATCTCCAACTTCTATTGTAAAGACAGATGGAAATAGGTAATCCAGGTTTTCTCTGATCATCGTATCTTCCTTTTCTTCTGTAATGGTCCAAAAACTATTCTGCCAAGTTTCTCTGATTCAAATATATGTAAAGGACCATGTCTTAATGTATTTTGCCATATGTTGGTACAATAATAATCCTCCATGTTGGTAGGCTTATGAGAAAGAAGACAGCTATGCCAGAGATTCAAACATACTGGGGAAGTCTCAGCAGAGGAGTCAGAGTGTTTCTCCTATAAACAATATGGTGACAAGTATTTTACAAAATCCATACTGAATTGATCATTGCCTGGATCAACAAGGACCACATTAGGTGCTGGAGTTCCTGGACATCTCATGATAAATGGGCTACAGGACTGAAAACAATTGGCTGAGCAACCAACTGCAGGATTAGTGGAAGAAAAGGTGGAAGAAAACCTATTGCAATTACACAGAGCTTGAAAACAAAAACAATAATGATCTATTATTACAAATCAAGTCCAATGCTAAGAGGATTATCTTGGGGTCCAGAATCCTAGGAACATCTTTTAAGGAACACTGGTTAGGCTATCTAGAGATGTGGTTTCCTTGTTTTAGAGAAATAAAGTTGCTTTGTTTTTAATTTTCATATATCATGGTTTGAGGCATGGTACATGTACGCACCTGGGCAATGTGCTGTTTTGGCATCAATCTAACTAGCTTATGATTAAGAATGTACAAAGCATTCTATATATGTACTATTTTTGTGCACAGAACAGTTGGGTTTTGCATAAGCATTTTGGAAACTTGGGATCACCTATAGAACAAAATTGTTGCCTAGGTAAAGAGTTTGGCAGAACTTCTGGAATGCAATGGCTTGTTCCAGATTCAAAACAAAATTTTGTACTTCACACATGTGCTTACTAGTTGTGCAAGTTTTGTAATAGATTTCAAAATCAACTGAAAAATTGTCTTATGTATTACTAAATAGATAATACCCTAATAAGTACCATTCATACTGAATGCTCTAAGTTTAAATCAAAGCAATTAGAGGACTTTTAAGTCCGATTAGATATTTTTTAACTGATAGGTTGAAAAAAAAATATTTTCTATGGGTTCTTGCATACCAAAGCTGTATCAGCATAGTAGATAGATGTTCTCCAGGAAGAAATAGTGGTACACACCTAGCAAATGAAGTCTTGTGTTATGTTCCTTCCAATTTACACCAGGTACAGAGAACATGTGGTATTTTTTTCTTTTCCAATTTCAAATCTTTTCCACCCCCACCCCCCAAATCTTGTCCGTTTTGTTTCCCTGTAAAGTAAAAGGAAGACGAAGAAGAGCTTTTTTGAGATCAACATCCCAAGAAGGCTGCAATTATATATCCCAAAGGAAGTAAACACGAGATCTAGGCAACAGAGTTCACCCGGATTTGAGGAAGATCTGCCTGAATTTCTCTGCATTTTTAATGAGAAAGGCTTTGCAATTTAGTCCCGCCCATCGTCGCAAATGAAATCAGAGCCTGGTCTGGCAGGAAGACGCCTGCTGTGCCCTCCAGTTAGGTCCTTTCTCTACAAAGCACCGCTCGAGGCCGGGGTCCGGGCTGAGACGGAAGCACAGCCGCACAACGTTTTCGCGGGTGCGTAGGCCGCTCTCTTCCGAGCGGGGCCGCCTCTCTGGCAGCCGCTGGGTGCGAAGGTCGCGCGGCTCGGGCGGCGGAGCAGCAGCTCCCTCGGGGGAGGCGCGCTTTGAACCAGGCGCCGGGAGACAGAAAGGAGAACCATGGGGAGCCTGAAGGAAGAGCTCCTGAAGCCCATCTGGCACGCTTTCACCGCCCTCGACTTGGACAGGAGCGGTAAAGTCTCCAAGTCGCAGCTTAAGGCAAGTCCAGGAGAGATGGGAGAGCTCCTCGAGCCTTCCACATAGGCGAGGAGATGGGGCGGCTGGGGCAGTTTCTGGGGAGCCCTCGAGGGGAAGCCCATTTGCTGCCCGCGGCGGCACCTTCCCTAGACACTTCCCCTTTTGGGGCGGACGCGGGGAGCCTTCCAGACACGGGTCAGAGCGGCATGGGGTTGGTAGGGGGAGGGACCTAGACTCAAAGACTGGGGTAGTATCGGTTCCATTGCTAAGCCCAGCTGCCCCACCTAAAACTCTTCTCCGCCTGGAAAGCTTTTTTTTTGCTTTTCAGAGTGAGTGGCATTGGGGAAAAAAAATTCCTGGAGCATTTTTGTCTTTTGGCCTCAGAACTAAAACAGAGCGTGGGTCCCTTAGGATGTGAGATGGAGGTGGTACAGGCAGCTCGGATTCCTTCCAGGGGACGATGGCTTATACAGGAAGTCCTCAAATTACAACCACAATTGAGCCCAAAATTTCTGTTGTTTAAGTGAAACATTTGCTAAGTGAGTTTGCTCCATTTTACTATTTTTCTTGCCACCGTTGTTAAGTGAAGCATTGCATTTGTTAAGTTAGGAACACGGTGGTTAAGTGAATCTGGCTTTCCCATTTGCTTTGCTTGTCAGAAGGTCACAAAACCTGATCACATGACCCCAGGACACTGCAACCATCATAAATATGAACCACTTGCCAAGCATCTGAATTTTTGATCATGTGACCACGGGGATGCTGTAATGATAGTAAGTGTGAAAAACAGTCCCTTTTTTCAGGTGGCACCTTCCCTAGTCACTTCCCCTTTTTCGTTGTAACTTTGAATGGTCATTAAATGAACTGTTGTAAGTCGAGGATCATCTGTATTTTCAGAGAGGCTTTGTTTTGGGTGTTCTTACAGGACTTTACTAAGAACTTTGTTCACATTAAGCTATTGGTTGCTTTATTAGACTTTATTAAGTAGCAGTAGCACTCAGACTTATACACCGTTTCATGGTGCTTTACAGCCCCCTCTAAGTGGTTTGCAGGGGTCTCCAACCTTGGCAACTTCAAGATTTGTGGACTTCAACTCCCAGAATTCAACTCCCAGAATTCAGAATTCAACTCCCAGAATTGAAGTCCACAAGTCTTAAAGTTGCCAAGGTTGGAGACCCCTGGTTTACAGAGTCAGCATATCGCACCCGATAATCTGAGTCCTCATTTTAGCGACCTTGGAAGGATGGAAGGTTGAGTCAACCTTGAGCAGGTGAAGAAGACAATTGTGTGGGTTCACACAACATGCTGACCCTAATCCCAGAGACTGAGCTCAGACAACACTTTCAGCCAAAACCAAATAAACCATGTAACTAACTGAGTAGGATATCTGAATCCAGGCAGGATCTGGAGTTGATAACTCCTGATCAGAATAATCTTGGGCTCTACTTGGGAGAATCCAGAAATCAAAGTATGTTTGTAAGATGGGTTTCTGAGAGACCTTTGGCAAGCCCACCTTTTTATTTCTGCAGATTGGGAGGCTGAAAATGCTTTTTCCTTTAGAGGACATTTTTTTTTTCTGGGTCTAAGTGATAGAATTCACTGGCACAGGACCAGGCAAAGCAGATTTCAAATTATTAGCCTGTCTTTATCAACAACTTTAGAGGAAATATAAAAAGTGAAAAAACTACACACACACCCTTCCCGGATATCTGAATAAGGATATTACATAGTAACTCAAGTGTTCTTTTGTTTTAACTAATTTAAAACAATTATAAAGTAATACAAAAAATTAGTGTGGCATTTATGTATGTTTTCAATGTAGCATGACTCTTAGGGCCACTTGAGTATCAGCTATGCTGCACTTCATGTAAATGAGATGGTGTTGGCCAACTAATTTTGCTATGTGCTCATTTTGTAATTTAGGATGAGTTAAATTGTACATTTAATTATAGGCATGCTAGAGTTCTATAAATGCTGAAATAAGCTAAATGTGCATGCGGGGTGGGAGTTAAATCTTAAAACAGCTTACATATCAGAATGTATGCATTATGCAGGTGGTTCAGTGCAGATTAGAAATTACATCCATGTATTCATCTTCTCAACATGTTTGGTCTTGTGGATAGACTATTCAGAGACAATGTTACACTATTAGGCAGTGATTTATCTTAAATCAGAGGTCTCCAAACTTGGCTAATTTTAAGACTTTTAAGACTATGCTGGCTGGAGAATTCTGGGAGTTGAGTCTTAAAAGTTGCCAAGTTTGGAGACCTCTGACTTAAATGGTCAAATGAGACATACTTTTAAAAGAACAACAAACTGTTAATGATTGATCTCATTGCATTTATGTAAGAGAAGACTCTGGGCTTGAGTGCCTAGAGTTGCATGGAAATAATAAGGTTCAGTCTTTTGTAGTTCCACATAAAACTTGGAAATTCCCCTCTCTTGAAGAGCCAGTCAGCTAGACGAGACTGCTTTAGAAGATTAATGCCTTGATATGGAGTAAATTAATTTCTGTTGCTTTCTAAATTTTTGCAGCTTTGTGATGTGTTAATTGCTCTACCTCAACCCTATCAAAACATTTTGGCTGTTAATATTAATATTCCCTAATATGCCTTGTTGTGTGTGAAACTGAATCAAATAAGATAAAGTTGGCTTTGAGTTGAGTTTGGCTTCTTGGTGACACAACCACAGTGGTATGGAAAATAATGTGCAGTTTTTTTTGGCAAAAGTACTGAAGTGATTTTGCTGTTGCCACTTTCTTCTTCTGGGATATTTTTCAATTTTCCAGTTTATAAGTTTGATATTTGTTTATTTTATATTTTTATCCTACTTTTATTACTTTTATTAATAACTCTAGGCAGTGACCATACTTAATATTTCTACCTTCTTCTATTTTCCCTGCAACAACCAACCTGTGAGCTGAGTTAGGCTGCAAGAGAATAACTGGTCCAAAGTCAACTAGCTGGTGAGATTAGAACTTAAAATTTCTTGGTATGAGGTCAAGCTGGCTCTCCCTGATTGTCACAATCCAAGTATTAATCAAACCAGCTTCTTAACCCAGATATCATAGCTCTGTTTAGACTAATGAAAAGGAATAATTGTTCTTATTCTAGAGTTCTCTCTAATTGATGTATTCTAATTAATAAAATGTAGCTTGAATTTTGGGAACAGTTTAAGGAAATATAAAGCTGCCTCATATAAATATATTTTCTAGTCCTTGGGTAAAAAGTAAAGAATCTAGAGCAGGGGTGTCAAACTTGATTTCACTGCGGGCCACATCAGGGTTGTAAGTTTGACCTTGGGGGACCAGGGTGGGCGTAGTCAGCTCGACGTCACTCATGTCAGGGTGCTTGGGGTGGCTGGAGCGCTCTGCCAGGGAAAATGGGTTCCCAAGCTCCGTTTTCAGCTGCAACAGCCTCCTGCGTCCCTCTGTCAACGAAAATGGAGCTTGGGAAGGCCACTGCAGCCCCTGTGAGCTTCATTTTCAGCTGTGACAGCCTCCTGCAACTCTCTGCCAGTGAAAACGGAGGTCGGGAGGGCTGTGTGTGGCATATTTCGCTGGCAGAGGCACTACAGGCCGGTTCTTCACTGTTTCCAGGACTGCTCGATGGGGCAGTTTTAAACACCCCATGGGCTGGATTTGGTCCCCAGGTCTTGAGTTTGACACCCCAAATCTAGAGAGACAATGAGCTTCTCCTGTTTTTTCCACACTCTGATCCCTTTATTAGCAAAGTAAATTAATCTTGGTGGTTTTAAGAAAACGAATGGTGGAGGAAACCCATATAGGTAGTCCTCAACTTACAATAATGGAGGCCGGAATTTTCCTCAAAAGTCAAGACAGTTATAAATTGAGGTAACCATGTGACTGGACCAAATTTTATTTTTTGTTTTGTGGTGGTCAGTAAGTGAACCAAAGTATTCCTATGAGCGTTTTTTGGGCTGGAAACCAAACAATGTTGTAAAGTGTGGACATTGTGATAACGGAATGCTACAACTGGACATAAAAGAGAGCAGATTGTCAAGCGCCTGAACTGCAGTCATGGGATCACGTGTGAGTGTGAAAAGCCATTGGAACTCTGGAACTTAAACAATCACTATGTGACTGGTTTTAAGTCAAGGACTTAAATGTACTGCATTCTTGAGGCACCCACTTTCTATTTTACCATATCTAGTTTTGTCCTGGTTCTGATTACATGAACTTCCCCCCCAAAACCTATAAACCCACTTTATCCTAAAAGGGTTTTAGGTAAGGCTTTCCCAACACTTGTTATTAGAGACATATTAATTGTAAGGGATGAAACACAGATCTGCTACAACGTTCTACCACTGAAGTGTGGTCCCTTCTTCAGCATTTCAAATAATAGAACACAAAAAAATTGTTTGATGTGTTGAAACAAAGACATAATTCTATCCTTAGTTTGGGATGTGGACCTCCCCTGTTTAAAAAAAATTAAGTGATTTAAGCACAGTGATATCTGGCACACACAACTATTGAGCTAAAAATTAAATTTGGCTTAGAAAATTGCCATTTTGCTGTAGTGCCCATTCAAATACTGCCAAATTATAATTGTTCATTACTGTAGATCTTTTTGTCCTGTGAAAATGAAGAGCATATAATCTTAGCTATTTTAGGCCACGGTTGGACTGCCAGGCACAGTTGGAATGAAGCCATTCTTATTATAAGAATTATTCTGTCATTGTATTTCACATTTAATGCTGTAAAGCATAAAAACGTAGCATGTCCCACCCTCTTCCATTCAGTTGGTTGTTGCTCTTTCTACTCCATTGGTCTACAACATTCAGGCACCCAAATGAGAAGAACTGGCTTTTGTTTCAGTTCCATGTAGAGCTTGCCAAAAGGAGATATTCTCTATTGGAGGCGAAATAGAACAAATAGTCAAGAGCTCCATTCTTGCTATACAGTCTTTGGAGCATTCACCATAGCACTCTTACGCAGTTTGTAGATCTTTGATCTGTAAATCTGGGCATATTCCAGCAGGCTCCCTTGGCCCTCATTTCCTCTTGGTTAAACCAACACTAAGAATGTTTTGAAAAGGCTTCTACACCTGTGGAATGCCTCGGATAGTAGATCATTGTAACATCACTAGTTTGGCTGGAATCTGTGCTGGCAACTCTGAATCCTGTTAATAATTCATGGCAGATTTAAGAGAATTAGGCAGGACTGAATGAAATTCCAGAATTCTTTTCCGTATTTATAAGTCTTTTGAAAGTTGTCTGTGGAATTTTTATAAACATTGCTGGAAATCTTACACAGTTCTTCAAGCGTCTTCTATTTTTTTAACTTAAATTGACACTATGGGTGGTAACTCTAAATTAAAAGCTGGATTAAGTATGAAAATGTTGTCTTGAAATTTGAGAGTAGATTTGATGTCATGGAATAGATGGCCAAGATTAATGCAAATATCTTGTGCTTCCACACCACAATGATGCTATGGAACCTATCATATCCTCATATGAACACATTGCTTACTACAAGGAAAAAAATTACTTTAGTTTGGACATTGTAGAGAAGAATAAGGAACAGGAAGAACTTAGCATTTATTTTCTGCATTACATTGAATACTGCTAGCAGAGTAGGTGCTGTGTTAGTTTTCTGTGTGAAGCTGCAGTAAAAGTTTATTAACTACATTGACAGTTCCTAGGGCAGAAGTTCAGCAGGCAGTTATAGAAGCTTCTGCAGTTTGAGTAATCAAAGGGTTATTATGAGTATTTTATTTAAGATAGTAGCATATTTGCTTTTACAGCACTGTACTCTAAAATACTTGCATCATGAAGTGTAACTAACTTTTGAAACTTTAGATTATTTTAAGTGTTGCTCCTCTACTTTTTTGAAATGTTACACTTCAGTATTTTTTTTAAAAAATCTTATAGATAGTATTATAGTATGCATATCTTGAATTTAAATATATAAAGTTTTTCATGTAAAAGGTTGTAAACGTTTCATTATGCATGTGGCAGGTTCAAAACCTGATGGACTGCTTTCTGGCATGAGGAAAATGGAGATAATATTAGAAAAGATTTAGACATGTTGACACATTACAAACAAAATCTGTTATGTCTTGCATTTTTAAAACACACAAAACATTGCACTACTCTATTCCTATCAGTGACCAACCTTTTGTGAGTGAGGGAGCAGAGATTTTGTCCCCTGTTGTAAATTAGCCTACCCATTCTGCAGCCTTCATTGCCAGTTCAGCAGAGCTTAAATTATCTTTAAGATAATTTAAGAGATGGATTCTTCAAAAGTTGTATTTCTTCTCTCTCTTGCACTAGAGCACCCCACCAAATCAGTACTATAAAGAATTTGGCTGTAATTTTTTTTAAAGAAACTGTAGCTTTGTAATTCAGGTTATTGCTGAATTTATTGTCAAGACCTCCCTGTCCCATAAAAACTGTATAATGTCCATATTTTAGTCTATAACCATAGATATTTTAACACTGTAAAAGAGACTGCAAGGTAGGCAGCCTCAGCAGTTTTAGAGCAGTGTTCTTAAGGTTAACATTTCTATTTTGTTCAAAGAGGAAATGGTGTAAGTATTAGAGCTAGTGAAGCAAGACATTGTAGCATAGAGGAGGAAGTGCTACAATGAAAAGCTAATGGAAAGTAATGTTTGGAACAGAGCTGTATTAATCTCTGATAAGATAATATTGTTCAAGATACTCTTAATTCCTTTGAATGAATGATACATCTATAAATCATAAATTACATTTTTTAAAATTGAAAACTGAATTTTCCCAAGGAGGATAGCTCTTAAGTGAAATCTGCTTAGAAATATCTTTCCCAGTACTGGAATCATGTTTTTTTAATTAATTAACTTTTGCAAATGGATTCTCTCCAATTGTGTACAAGTGTGAAATCTGTGAAGGCGCTTTGTTTGGTGAGAACTTAGGTGTAGTGGCAATAATGCTGGCAGTTCAAGGCCATCCATATCTGTAATTTTCCATATTTGGGAAGGGTGCATTGTGGGTCCTTCAGATTATTTAATTTTTTTATCTGGCTACTCTTAATAGATACATTCCCTTAGCGTGTGGGGGTAGAGAAAGTGCTTTGGTTTATTTGATAATTCACTGCAGTGTCCTTCACAACTTCTTTTAAAAATACTCTGCAATTTGCAGCCAACATCATAGCTCCAAGCATATAAATCATGTAGATTGAATGGCACGTCTGACATGAAGGTAGATTGTGAAAATTTCCATTATATGTTAAAACAAAGGATTTTCTCCCTTAATAACAATGTGAATAAAGATGGTTACTATTGAAATATTCCAATTTGAGAGAGGGTGAAGCTTTATATAATCCCATTATATTGCTTTTTTAATATTAGTTTTTGCTAATCAATGCTGAAGGGACCATAGAGATTTACTAGTCCAACCTCCTGCTCAAACAGGAAACCCTATACCATTTCAGACAAATGGTTGTCTAATCTCTTCTTAAAAACCTCCAGTGTTGCAGCACCCGTAACTTTTTCCTATTTTCCTATTACCCTAGTTCCTAGTTCCTTTGTAGTATTGTTACTTGTGGTTTTTGCTGCTTGAATTCCCAGAATGTTTTATGGTTACTCTAGTCACCTGTTCCTGAATAACTTTTAAGATTATCTGTAAAAAGTCAATCTTTAAAATAAAAATGTTCATTGATTCATGTAAAAATAGATAATCATCCATCTCTTTAAAGCAGGTGTGTCTAATCCATGGCCTGCGGGCCAGATACAGCCCTGGACAGCTAATAATGTGGCCCCACAACATTATAAACTTTTAACAGGAAGTTTGTTATTTATATTAATTAACTGTATTATATATTTTATATGCAGCCCAAGACAATTCCTTTTCATTTAATATGGCCCAGGCAAACTAAAAGATTGTACACCCACAATTTAAAGTCTTCCTGTCCTTTTTCTTCAAAGTCCATCTTTCCTTTCCTTAAGAGTGTCATAAAATAGCTTGGCTTGCATGATTCTTATCTTGGAACAGATAATGACTTCATGACAGAAAGACTACCATAGAAATGCCCTATCTCTTTTGTTAGCCAGTGTTATAATTTTACTCAACAGTAAGTTCTTAGGATCTAGGGCAGAGTTTATAGGCAGTGTTTCAAGTTATTTAGACCAATCCTATTTTAAGTTGATAAGCACAAAATTAACTGGGAACTTATTACAGAAGCAGCATATGTTTTGGTAATAACCAGATATTTGAATTCTGAATTAACTGAAGCTCCTGGACCATCTTCAAAGGCAGGCTTGATAACTTTTGTATTTGTTTTGTCTCATAAAAGGTACTATCCTTAGAATTGGACAAGCATATAGAATACTGGCATTCTGCATTATTAACATTGTTCTATCAAACTATAAACAGCACAGAACATTCATGAATGATACTGTAAGATACTTTGGAACTTAAAGGTAGCAGGCATAGAAGGAAGTCAGTTCAGTTTATCAGGATTGGTGAGCATTAGAATATTTGTAGGTTCTGAGGGTTTCTGATAGAGGAAAATATAACATTATTGGTTTGTGCTTTGATATCATGCCAAGGTTTATTGTAAAAGTTGCCTGGTTGATGTTTCCAATTCCTTCCTTTGAACTTGATCCAAAACATTGTTTGGGCTGCCCCAGACCTAACACATTATTCTTATATCTCAGTAAAGCACAGGACTCTTCAGGAGGTCATTATTCAAACCAATGTTAACTATTGGTGGTTGTGTTTAGGATCTTCAATAATGAATGCCATGGTACAGATAGTCCCCAGGTTAAGAACGTCCGGCTTACAGACAACTGTAGTTACGAGCAGGCGGCTGACACAAAATGGCAGATGATACTCCCCCTCCTGAGCTGATGATCCATCAAAGTTGCACAATGCCGCCATGAGTGTCACAAAGTAGTGTGTGCATTTTTAATATACTGCACAACCTGTTTTCAGTGATTAATGAAAGCATGGAGCAGCTGCACCCATTTGACGATTTTACCTCACAAATACTTCCATTATGTAAATCATATCCCATCCAATATGTAAGAGGAGACATGAATGCTTCTCCTGATATGCAAGACATACCCCTTCCTGTATGCAAAACAAGATGGAATGAGGATACTGTGATCTTTTTTTATTTTTTCCCTGTCTAAATTGTTTATACAACTACACCGCCTGGGCTGTACACCACCCTGAGTCCCAGTTTGGGAGAGGGGACGGTATTTAAGTTAAATAATAATAATAATAATAATAATAGTACACACATATGTATATAGATTTTCTTTCCCTCTGCCTTCAGAGTAACTGATTATTCTGTCTTACATACAAATTTGAGTCAAAGACAGACTTAGAATGGAACTTGTGCTTAACTTGGGGATTGCCTGTAGCTACGTGCTATTCTTTTGCTCTACAATCCTGTTTGGTTCTTTTACATTCCTCTGAACAGAGTCTTCTTTTAGTTTCTCACTTCAGGGTCACGGGCTGCAGGTTTCAGGACTCCAAAGGAACTTGGTCACATGAATCTTATGCCTTCTCCTTTTAGTCTCTGTGGAAATATGTCCTTTAAAGGGAAGTTAAAGACCATTGATTTGATTAGTGGGTTAGTGTAGGGCTGGTTGTCCTACCCCATTTTCAACAAACACCTGTTATGATGGATAGATGTATACTTGGTCCTATGCCAGAGCATTATTTTAAATGTAGAAACAGAATTGAGATAATTTTGTTTTGTTGGTTGTTACTGTACTAATATTTGCTTACTGTATTCAGAACTACTTTTATTAGACCGATTTCTAATTATTGTGGTGTTGTCTTGCTTTATTTTGTTTTGTAAAGACATGGCTATAACAATTTGTAAAGCCGGTGGTGGCGCAGAGGTCAGAATGCAGTACTGCAGGATAATTTTGCTGACTGCCAACTGCCAGCAGTTCGGCAGTTCGAGTCTCATCAGCTAAGGTTGACTCAGCCTTCTATCCTTCCGAGGTTGTTAAATGAGGACCCAGATTAGCTGTGGGAAAGATGCTCTGGAACTGTTTCCAGGCTTTCAGTAGTAAAGATGCCCCTTCTGCTCTTGATTGCTTTTAATACATTTGCTGAATGTATTGGCTATAAATATGCAAATCACTGGCTTCTATAAGAACTGCCCTCTATATGTTTCTTCCTTCATTGACAAAGAAATTAGGTACTTTTGTGTGTATCTCTGTTAAACATTGACAAGAAAAAAAAGCAAGCATAAATTACTAATTCTGGAATAAAGGAAGAAAGATTATGACCATCACTTGTGGAACAGCATTTTTCTTTATTTATATTTCAAGCCTAGAGTTGAAATAGTTTTACATGCTCATTCTCAAGCCAGTATATTTTTTTTGGTATGGTAATTATTATGTAGGAACTCCCAAATTTTACAGTGCAGGTATGGTCAAATGGTCTTCTCTTTTGTCATTCATATATCTCATTAATTCCAATGGAGTCCGTATTTTCTCAAAAGTAACATTGCAAGTGTTTCCCCTCTCCCTCAGTATTTAATAGCATCAGGAATTATATAGTATCCCAGAAAAAAATAATAGCAAACTATATCTGTACTGTTTTGCAGAAATCTATATAAACAGGTATGGAAAATAACAATGAAATCATCTTAATTGGTATTTTTTTCTCTCTTTTTAGGTCCTTTCTCACAACCTCTGCACATTGTTGAATGTTCCTCATGATCCAGTGGCCTTAGAAGAGCATTTTAGGGATGATGATGAAGGACCTGTTTCTAATCAGGGATATATGCCTTATTTAAATAGATTCATCTTGGAAAAGGTATGTGTGCCTTTATTCCTTATGTGTGGATAGTTTTCATTTAAGCTTTTGTTCTTTCCAACCCAACAAAATATTGGAAATATGTAAAGCCTTGGAATTCTTGTTAGTCACCAGGATAACTCTCCAAAAAATGAGCAGAGATACAAAAAGGAGGAGGAGGAAGAGAAGGAGAAGGAGAAGGAAAAAGAGAAGGAGAAGTTGAAGGAGAAAGGTCAGATCTGGAAATGGGAAGGATCCAACCAGGAGCTGTAAAGAAAAAGTTCCAAATGAATAAAAAAATTGCTTCCTTATAGGGGGAAAAGTTGACTCAGAATTTACATATTGTCTGCCTCTTCCTTCTGACCATTTGACTGAGAACGCAGTCTAAAGTGATTTTTTTTACTGAATATAGAGTATTTTTAACAGCAATAATTGCAGAGAGAATAAAACCTGAGTTATATCCCAATTAATCTAGATTTGCTTCAAAGAGATATAATCACATTCTGCCAAGGCTTGCTGGTTCAAATTATTTTAATAATTATTAAAAATAGGATATTAATGTGTAGAAAAGACAACTAACTACCTTTATATGGTTTGACAAAAGAAGGGAATTAAATTTAAGCTCTTACAAGATTAAAAAAAAAGATAGCTTGACGATGCCAAACTTGTATGATCAAGCCTGTTATGTAAGTTAGCCAGGAGACTAGTTGAGAGAGCAGGATTTTCAAATGATTTATATAAACACTTTCAGCTTGATACAGTGTATAACAATCAATAATAATTCTATAAGCAGTAAGTTAAAAGTGTGGAATAGATATAGAAAAAAAATAGCTCAGATTTATCACCTATGGCTTTGTTATTAATCACGTGTTTTCATGAGGATGAAAATGGAAACAGAATAGTGAAGGAATAAAAAATTGTAAAAACTATAAGATTTAATTATCAGTAAGACAAAATTCTATGAGTTTCTGTCTAAAAATTATGCTCAGCGCCCAAAATGAAGTAACAGGACTGTGGATTGGGGTGGCTATTGGAACTTTTGAACTGGGTAATAAGTTCCTCCTGGGGAAGACTGTTGTTATTTCGAACAGCCGCTAAGCAACTGGTCTAAATCAAGAATACTTCTGTTCTGATTTAGTGATATATTTAAAACACCATTTGGGCACATACTTATTCTGCCATGTGTAAAGCAACGAAGTTGAGTGCAGTTAGTAAATTTGGTGACAATGTTAGAACTGTGCAAATGGTGCAAATATTAGAACTATCTTGATTGCTATGGTATTATAGTTTGCCATCATCATTAATGTGATACATTTTTAAAATTAGAGGATATATGACACTTTGAAGAACCTGCTTTTGCCCTTTTAAAAATGTGAGTAGCAAAATCTGGAAATAAAATAAGATGTAAATATTTAACTTACTAAATTAAATCACTTAATATTTAATAAAGCTAAACATTTTTTCAGAGTGAAGGCAATGTGTTTAAAGTGTGGAAAGTCCAAAAGGTGAACTTCCTTGTTCTGTACTTCTAATTTTAAATAAAATCCCCTGAACTTTATTTTTTCAATGTTATTGCATCATTTTATTGAAATCAGTGACTAGGTGAATACAACCAACTTGAAAGCCAGTAATAAATACCTGATTTCAGGCATGAGGAAGCTGTAAAATCATTTCGCACTTCTCTAAATATCTGATTATGCAAAGTGAGTGGATTTTCTCTTATGCAAAAACTGGTTGATTTTAAGAATCTGCCTTCATATTAAGTTGAGAGATTGATCCGAAGTGGAGAGGGGGAACATAAGAATTAGAATGAGGTCTCGCTTACTTCTTTCCAAAAGACCAGATGATGTCTCTGTATAGGATCACTTTCTCCTTTAAAGTTACACATGCTGGAAAGCAGTTTCTGGAGAGGAATTATCTTGGTATTTGGTAGCACATGAAATAAGGGTTCCTGAATAGACAGCTCTATCTGCTTCTTTGACATTGGAGGAGGTGAGAAATATGCAAAGTTCTAAGAAATTGTTGTTTCCCAAAACTGTGAAAAACTTTAAATTAATGATTTCTGGGAAACCAGTTGAGAAGCAGCTTGATGTAGTGGTATAAACCACCAAGCTAAACACCAGGGTGGGGTTGTGAGTTCTAACCCTGTTTAAGTCAAAGTTAGATGGATGGTTCAGGGCCAGTCACTTTGTCTCAGTCCTAGGAAAAGCAGTGCCAAAAATATTGCATGGACCTGTCCAAGCAGTTGCCAGCAATCAGCAATGAAGGCACACACACACACATACACACAAAGTGGACAGGTAAGATTTTGTGTGTCACTTTACAGCCCCTTTGCAGGATTCTTTCTTTCCTAAATATAGGTTACTTTCCCTAGTAGAAGGTAATTTTCAATCAGAGATTCAAAGAAGCAGTTTTGAATTACCCACATGATAGTCATATGTGTTCTGCATATAGTGTTAAACAACACACCATCTTTAAATCTAATAAGCAAATGTGCCAGCTCCTGTTTCTTAAGCAAGGTAGTGATAGATAAATTTAGATTGAAAATTTAGCACAGAATAAACAAGACTAAATTCCATGCAGTTTACATGGTTTTATTGGCTTCATATTAAAATTGTTTTTCAGTGCAAACCCCATGCCTGATTGTCCGAGCCAGGTTGGGAACACAGGGGAGGGAAGTGACAGTCTCATTTCCTCCCACATTAATCTCTTCATATTAATGTGATATAGTAGAATATGGTCGGCCTTTTACCATGCTCTTAGCAGTGTTGCTAATCCACTGGTTTGGCCTGGTTCTGATGTACCGGTGGTGCTGAAGATCAGTGGAGACTGAACCGGTTCTCTCTGATGAACTGCTGTTGGGCCCACCTGCCTACCTGGGCTCCCAAACTAACCTTTATTCCCTGCTTTTGAAGCGTAGCTGCTTTGCACGGCACAGCAGATTGCCGCGCGTCAGCTGTTGAAGCTACAGGGAGAGTACAGGATTGCAGGAGACGAGTAGGCCTTACACCAAGCGTGCCCACCAAGCCACACTCACCAAACTGGTGGTAAACCACTTTGCAACCCACCGCTGTTCTTTAGTATATGCTACGTAGCTTCTTACTATATATGGATCAACCTGAATGTATTGGTCATTGATTGAAAAATCTGTTTGGTTAAAGTGATTGCTTGCATATCGGTGTTTTAAGAATACAGACGTTTCTGAGCATACATTCCAAGTATCACTGTATTGTGTTAATATAAATACAGTTTCTTAGGCTTTGATACTTCATGGAAAGATTATTTTACCAATTATATACAGTTTTCTTATTGCTTGCTTTGACTGAAATCTGGAAAGTTTATTTAGCTGTATTAAGAGCAGTGGTTCTATGCTATCTATACACAGATCATTCAAGATAAATTTCCTGTGACAATCTTTATAACAAAAACAACAACCCTTGGTTTAACATGAAATTTGTTTTCCTGTTTCTCATTTCTCCTGCAAAACACCTTGACCATACCAATTAGATTTACAAAATACTTTCCTCTTGTGCTCTTGATGGCAAATGAATTAATTATCTAGCTCAGTGGACAAGTCTCAGCCTTCAACAAAGTGTGTACTGTTGAACTGAGAGTGAAGTGGAGAAATGCCCAGGCTGGCAGTTTAGCAAAAAGAAGCAAATGGCAGTACAGTTCTTTTTTTAATTACTATCTAGATTTTGAATCTGAAACTTCTAATTAAGAACAAGTTATGTTATAGCAACAAGTATCAAGCAAGCTCATGGTTTTTAAACAATTGCTTCTTAAAGAATATTTATACTTGAGTATAATGTGGCCTTGAGGATAAAAAGGAAGCAAAACCAGTATTTGCTGCAAAAATGAATAGCATATAAAGACTGAAAAAGGTGTTGTTGTTTTTTTGCTAGTATTTTCAGTGTAATTAAGAGTGGTGTAGTGGGCTAGTGGTGTAGATGCTCCCCTTCCACTCAGATGATTAATCCTTAGGTAGCAGATCTTCCTCTCTCAGAGCGCAAAAAGGAAAATACCTGTTGCAAACTCCACATAGGCATCAGGAAGGCATCCGGCCAGTAAATGCTCAGCTTCATTCAGTCGCCCCCAACTATATCTCAAATTAAGGGATTACAAGGTCATAAAAGAAAAAAATTTTTCACTGTAATCAAGGAAGCAGGTGAAATGCAATGTTTAATAGCCAGAGAGGTGGTTTTTGAGAAAGTCTATACAATAGGTATTTTGTTTAGCTTCAGTTGTCTTGAGAAAATGCTCCTTTGCTGTTGGTTTAGGAGTGGAATTTACAACATCTTCCCACTGTTGCTATTGTCATCCTGAGTTTATTGTTGAGTCTTGTACCATATCTTTATTTATTTTTATTTTTATTTAGGTTCAAGACAACTTTGACAAAGTTGAATTCTATAAAATGTGCTGGACTCTGTGTGCCAGAAAAAATCTCACAAAAAAAACCTTACTCCTTACTAATGATGATGCTTTTAAAGTGTGGGTCATCTTCAATTTTCTATCTGAAGACAAATATCCATTAATCATTGTGCCAGAAGAGGTATGAAAGAGTTATTTCTATCATCCTATTTTTTTTTCTTTGACCCAAGTAGAACTGATGACTTTTTACAGTATTTTTTTTACATAAAAGAGTAATTTGTCCCCACTGGTTTTTAACAGAAAAAAAATGATCCATCAATTCTGTGTCCATGCAACAGTATATATCACTGAAACAGGGCTATTTTTCTCTTAAAAATCAGGCTGATGACAGCAGTACCTCAGATGAGTTTTAAAAGGAGAACAAAGAATCAGTGGCTACCAATCATGATGGCTATATTATTTCCAAGCCCAGAGATCTTTCATATCCCACTAATGGATTTCTTATAAACACTGGATGGCCATTGGGGAAATATAGCTGAAGACAGATAGACTTAGTTTCAGAATACACTGTCTGCCAGAAATGCAATAATTTATTAGCTTGAAAACTGCCTTAAAAACATAATTTTTAATGTACCAGTAACTTCCAAAGTTAGTTCAGCATATAGTTATTGTGTAGTTTTACTTTTTCTTATTCTGGCCAATATTTTGAGTGGTACAAGAGAGTCGGTTGCATTTAGTGTTTAAGGCACTAGACTGGAAACTAGGAGACTATGAGTTCTGGTCCTGAGGCATGACGCCAGAGGGGGGACTTTGGGACAGTTAGTCTCTGTCAGCCCTCAGAAAGAGGCAATGGCAAACCATTTTCTAAAACTGTGCCACGAAAAATGCAGGGGCATGTTCAGGCAATTGCCAGGAATTAAACACTGACTTGAAGGAACACTCAAAAAAGTGCAGTTGTGCAGTATGAGAGATTTTAGAGTAATAGTTTTTCCTACACATATTTGTTATATTCATTCAGCTGTTGTGTGTCTTTTCCTGGACAGATTGAATATTTGCTTAAGAAGCTGACAGAAGCAATGGGATTAGGCTGGCATCAAGAACAGTTTGAACATTACAAGATCAGTTTGGAAGCCAATTGGGAAGGTCTTTCTGCTTGGGAACTGATTGAGCTCATTGGAAGTGGTCGGTTTAGCAAAGGGATGGATGGACCAACTGTGTCAATGGGCATTAATGAAGTCTTCAGTGAACTTATATTGGATGTATTAAAACAGGTAAGATCAGCCTACACACAGGCAAACTTGAATGAATTATGCAGCATTATTTATGCCTCATAAAACTATATGGAGACAAAATATTTTTCATTTAGAAAAGCTGTTTTAATGAATATGGTTTATATGAAGGAAAGCTAAAATTCTCAGTATAAAAATAATTGAAATTAATGTAGTTTGAAAATATTTTTTGTGTTACAAGAAGTTACTTTAGATGGGCAGCTATATAAATTAGATAAACAAATTCTCATTATTCTAATCAACTTCCGCAAACTCATAAGAAGTTAAGAACTCTGAATTGAAAAACTTTTGCTGTGTTCTTTATGAAATGTAAAGTCAGCATCCCTGTCAGATAGATACTCACTGCTAGAAGGGTTTTTGAAATGAATGTTAAAATTCTAAAATTTCTTCATCTACATCAGTTTGTATTTTATCTCAGGGTACAAAATGCATCATAGAACTCCTATACCAGTAATTCAGTGGCACCATTTCTGACTAAAACGTTTAACCAGTTTAACATGGGATTTTTGGCCCATTACCAAACATGGCTCGTGGGAGGTAAACATGCCATATGAATTTTTTTTCACCCACAGATTATAATTTTTTGTAATGGTAGAATTATAATGGATTATATTAGATATAACCAATCAAAATAAGTTTGCCCTCCAAGCATCCTCACAGTTGTTTAAGGGCTAAGCTAACTTACCCCAGGCAACTAAGTCCTCTAATGTCATGCAAACTACTTACTGAGGATTTGACTAGCTTTACCTCCCAAATCTGAAATGATATCCTAGATCAGACTTGGGCATTTTATGACTCCTTGGCCATATCCGGCCCTTTGGCTGTCCCTGTCCAGCCTATGTGAGGTCAATCAGAAACTAGAAATCAAATCTAATAAACACACCGCAGGGGACAGAGAAGAAGCCGAGTCAGGTCCTGCTCTGGCAGTTGCCATGTGCTCCTTCACTTGGCTAATGGCCACAGGAGGGCAAAGAAACAAAGCAGTTTTCTGCACTTGTGCAGTGCTTGTTCCTTGCCTGAAGCAGCCTGAGGAGATGATAGTCATCACATGAGGGAATTCGGGCTCGGCCATCCACCGTCACCTCAGTCAAAGTGTGGCCTTATGGGCAAATGGGTGGTTATCAATATCCTGTTTGCCACAATCTGAGCAGTAATATGGTGATAAGTATCTTAAAAGCAAAGAGAACAAGCTTTGTAGAGCTTAAATTCTACAAAAAAAGTATAAACTTATTTTGCAGTTGTCTGCGGTGTCTCAGATTTGAATATGACATGAAACATGGAGCATATGAGGGCATAAAGAGGAAGTGTAAATCTCAGAAGTCCAGGTGCATGGCTAGGAAGGGGGCAGGATGAGAAAGGTTGCTTAAATCACATGTCAATTGTGGTTTGCTTTTAATGCAACCAAGTCCCCTAAGGATTGCTTGCACATCTGACTCAGTTCTGTCAGGATATTTACTAATATTCCCCAAAGTATAATTTTCTTTGTAAGGCATTGAGATTAAATCTCTTTTGAGCATAGCACAAGCTTCTGATCACTGATAAGATAGATCACAGTGCCTCATGCAATCACATTACATTGCTGCCTGAAGCTCCGATATTGTATGCTAAAGTTTTTTTTTTTTTTTAAATGCCTCATTTGCCTTTCAAGAAAGTTTTTAGGAAAGTTATCAAACTGTTGCAATTGATCTAACACATTAGCTTAAATTTAGTTTCTTTAAACTTAATTCACTGCTTTGCAGAGATTCAGCAGCATTTGGATTGTGCTTTGTTTTAAGGATAGTGCATCTACAGTAAAGCATTGGAGTTTTTGTCTTTAAAAATATAAAATGTGTATTTGTTGTGTTTCAGTTGGTGAATTGGCCAACAATTCAGATTTCTAAAAACAGATAAAAGAGAAAGGGATAATAGTGAGGAAACTGATTTAGTTAAGGTTCATAAACGTTTAACTGAAACTTGTGGATTGCCCAAAATGAATAACTTTCTAAAAGACAAATAGGATAGAATACCTGGCTGTCTGTGATGAACCATAATAATGAAGCGGCAGAGCCTCTCAACTCTTGCTTTAGTTGGGTCTTCTTCAACAAAACGTTTTGTGGTGTGTCAGAACATTGTGAAGATCAGAACTGAAGGAGCTTGAGATTGACAGAACAATGGATGATGATACTTATATGTTTGAATGAATGTAAATATTCAGGACCAGATAAATGATATCCTAGGATATTAAATGAATTAATCTAAGCAAGTTCCTATGTGGTATCACTGAGGCATCCTGAAGGATTTTGTGAATTGCCAGGGATTTGGAAGGTAGTAAGCAGTGTTCCCAACTTCAGAAAGGAGAAAAAGGGAAGAGTTAGCTGATTGTATGCTAGTCAGTCTAACATTGGTACCTGGGACAGCCAGGTATCTGGTTTCCCACCCAGACATTAGGCCCCCGTAGTAGATGAGTTTATTTAGTGCGGTGGTTGTCTGTTTATTTGGTTTTGCTGTATGCATACAATGTTCTTTTATTTTTCTTTATGTTTAATCAGTATTGTGGTTATGTTATTGATTTAACATGCAAAGGTCTATTAGGATACAAAAAATCATATGCATGCATGTACTGTAGAACGTGAGATATGTGAAAAATATCTTGGAGTAGTATAGGTAGTCCTCATGACCAAATGTCTTGTTTAATGACTGTTCGAAGTTACAGTGGTGTAAAAACAACAGCTTTGCCACGTCTCCTCATATTTATGAGTGTCATAATACTTTGTGGTCAAGTGATCACCATTTTGTGCTTCCCAAAAGAATTCTGATAAGCAGAGTTAATGGAGAATGAGGAAGTAAAATTTCAAGTTGCAATCATGTGATGTCTTGCTTAACAACTCACATAACAAGCAAATGGGAAGTGACATAAGTCTGTCACAGTCACATGGTTTTTCACTAAGCAACCACGGCATTTAGCGATGGATTTGCTGGTCCCAATTGGGGTCACTAAGATATGAATCAACAGTGTAAGGTGGCTTGAAACAAAAAATACAATTTCAGGCTGCATCAATAGAAGCATAATTTTGAAACTCAGGAAGTAATCTTTCCACCCTATTCTATTTATACCTCATCTTGAGTACTGTGTCCAGTTCTGATCACTACACTTTAAGGAGGATTTGAAAAAAACTGGCACTATTTAGAGAAGGGCAATGAAAATGTTCAGGGGACTAAAAACTGTAACCTATAAATAGCGATTGAAAGTTCTGGGCTAGTTTAGCTGTCTTTCTCTGGATATGTGAATGAATGTCAAATAGAAGACATCTGTTCCAGAATATAGGACATGAAAAAATGAATTTAAGTTACTGGAAGGCAGATTCTGCTTGACTGTTAGGGAAGGAAAAAGTCTCTTAACAATAAGAAGTGTTTGACAATGGAACTGATTATCCAGGAAGATGGTGGGGCTCCCTTTTATCAAATTAGTTCAGGTAGAGGCTGCATCGCCATTTTTCTGGAATGCTTGAATTTGGATTTCTTTACAATTAGGCTATTGGATTTGATGCTTAAGTAGCATTTCCAAATCTATGGCTCTAATGTGAATTCTCTTTCATATTGCAACATTTTAAGAAAGGAAAACAACCTGGTGGGTATTTATGCAGAGGTGGTATTCAGCAGGTTCTGACCAGTTCTGGAGAACCGATAGCGGAAATTTTGAATAGTTCGGAGAACCGGCAAGTACCACCTCTGATTGGAGATTTTTACAGTATCCTTCTCCATTGAGCTGCTCTGAGCATCCAGAGAGTGGGAGGTGCTTAGTCTCTGCTGCAATAGGCTGGACTTAATTAATAGGACGCTGATGCTCCTCCCTGGCTCCACGCCAGCGTTCCCAGTTTTAGCTCAGCCTTTGAGCTGGTAAGCAGCTTTCCTTGGTCGGAGCAGGAGCAATAGAGGTGACCTAAAACAAGTATTCTTTTGCAAATTGCCTTTATTCAATTCTTTCCTTACGTTTGTCCTGAGAAACAGACAGCAATTAGGAAAAGGCACTCGGTGTGGTCGCGGATCGCCTCTGGCATTCCGGATGCATCTGCGCTCACTGGCAGAGGCATTTTTCTTTCCCTGCTGCCTTAATTGGAAACTGATTCCTTTTCTGGTTCTTTTCTTGCCTTTTTGTGTCTCCCCTCCTTGCCTTTCAATTTATCGGCACACAAGGACCTCTGTATTTTCCATGTGGACAAAGTAGTTCTTCGGCCGGATCCCATTTTCACACCAAAAGTTAATTCAGCCTTCCACAGGGCACAGGAGCTGATTCTCCCAAATTTCTGCCCCAAACTTTCCCAGGCCCTTGAACATCAGTGGCACAAATTGGACGTTCGCAGGGTGATCCGTATGTACCTGCACCAAACGGCGCCTTTCAGAAGGCAGAAGCACTTTTTGTATCCTTTCAGCCGGCCACTCAAGGTCAGAAGGTATTCTCCTCGACTATTGGCAGGTGGTTGAAGGCCACGATAGCCAAGGCGTACAAGATGCACTCATTACCGGTGCCTAGAGGTATCATGGCACATTCAACAAGGAGCATGCAACTTCGGGGCCTGGGCCATCCAAGCTCCTATAACAGAAATCTGTAGGGCAGCGACATGGGTCTCCCCATCACCTTTCATTAGGCATTACAAAATTGATGTTTTTGCTTCTGTTGAGGCCTCCTTTGGTAGGAAAGTGTTACAACAAGTCCATTCGGACAGGGAGGGGGTTCCAACACAGACGGAGACCCTCCCATAGGACAAGCCAAGCTTTGGTATGTCCCACTCTCTGGGTGCTCGGAGCAGCTAAGTGGAGAAAGGATGTTGGTACTTACCTGATATGCCCGTTCTCGATGAGCTGCGACAAGCATCCAGTCCCACCCAATATCCGTCCGATGGTTCCTGTTCCGGCCAACGATAAAAATCGATAAAATGTATAACAACAAACTTATAAGAGTGAGGCCGGGGGGTTCCGTCACCTCGTCTTTGCCAAAACTGGGAGATGCTCTCATGGAGCCAGGGAGGAGCATCAGTGTCCTATTAATTAAGCCCAGCCTATCGCAGCAGAGACTAAGCACCTCCCACTCTCTGGATGGTCGTCGCAGCTCATCGAGAACGGGTGTATCAGGTAAGTACCAACGTCCTTTCCCCTGCCATGGCCACCAAGCCACGCCCACAGAACTGGAAGTAAAAAAAATTGAATCCCACCACTGTATTTATGTTAATAAAATTGGTAGGCAGCCAAAGGTTCAAGAGGTGATTCATAGCATTTTCAGTCTTTAGTGTCTAGTAAATTATTTCATGTTAAATAATAGAATGATATATCTTTAAATGTGAATTTCTTCTGTCTCACACCATTTAAATAGTTTACAAAGTGGATAATAATTCCTAACAGGTATGTACTCCTATCTTTTAACATTTCAACAGTTATTTGATACTGAATGATAGACGGTGATAATTTGTGCCTTTCAAAGACCAATTTTCTTTACATCATGTAATCCAGCAGCGCTCCCCCCCCAACCTTTTGGGCACTAGGGACTGATTCCATGTAGAGGTTTTTCTGTGGATTGGAGGGGGCCTGGTTCACATGCTGCCCGCAAATGGGGTTTTGCTTGTTTGCACAGCCCGGTTTCTGGCATGCTGCAGACAGGTGCCAGTCAATGGATCGGGGGTTGGGGACTCTGATGTAATCAGTTTAAATATATGTTTTAGATATTAAATATTGTTTACATTTTAAATGAAGTTCCAGTAGAAAATGGAAGGAAGGATGCATATTGCATATCTTGCTACTAGACTTGATCTTCTGTGCTTTAGAATCAGGTGAGAGTGGAGCAATTAAGGAATTGCTTAAGAAATTTTGTAGTTCACCATACAGGATTTTATATTCAGCCCACATAGGCAAAACATTCATGTTATGGTTTTACCTATGTTTGCCATTATCTGGGTGGGGCATAAGGAGGCAGGTTTATGCAAAAGCCTTGTTTCCATGACATCCCGAGAGATTCTATGGTAATTCTGAATTGTTTGAAGTTGTAGCCAGGAACCTTGTAGCTATATGCTTTCCCCCCTATACATTTCTTGCAAGCAATCCTGATTTGAGGCTTGGTAATTCCCATTTTTTTCAAAACATGAGCATTATACAGGTCCTGTACTAATGTTACTACTTTATATAGGGTTTGTTAATTTAATTTTTGCTACTTTGTAGTTTTCAGATGGAAATTTATAATTATTTTCCTTATTTTCTAATCCCTAAGTGGAATTTGATAGAAGAATGTAATAAATCCTTTTCCATCTTCAACATTCTGCTGTTTACCACTTTAGACCTGATAACTGGAATGGTTTTTCAAATGGACAGAAGTTGGGAGGTGGGGTTTAAAAGATATAATAGAAGGGCCCAATCAACTAATCAAAAGAACTTTAGAGCCAGTGAATTCACACCTGGTTGGGAAACCAGAATATTGTGTTGTAGAACCTATTGCTTTTTGGGTTTCTGGCAGTAGAATTTTTAAGATAAAAAAATTCATGGGTAGAAATAAAGGCTGAGGGTCAGCTCTGCTTACTGGCAAAAAAGACTGTCTGTCCATACAGTAAGTATCAAAATCAGTGATTTTTCTCTCTCTAAGGATTTACACTTTTTTCTCACTGAAGATAAAAAGTTGAATTACTCTGATGGTTTTTCATAAACTGTGCTTGTTAAAAATTATGTTTAAATGCCTACAGTGATTCAGTGGTGGTATTCTACCGGTTCGGTCTGGTTTGGATGAACCGGTAGTAAAAAATGCTACCGTTCGGCCGCACCGTAGTAACAAAATAGGTACTGGTTTGGCCGAACTGGTATTTCTTTTTTCTTTTTCCTTCCCCATAATCAGCTGTTCCAACGATCAGCTGTGCCAGGATCCCCCTCTCTGGCTTCCCTGAGGTCCAAGAGGCAAAAAGGGCGAGGGGCATGTGTGTGCGGAAAAAAAGTCACACCTACCCAATCACATAGCCACTCCCACCTAGCCATGCCCACAGAACCAGTAGTAAAAATATTTGTATCCCACCCCTGCAGGGATTGGATTGAAAAGTCTGATTAATATCTCTTGAAATTAATTGTGTCTGGAACTGGGATCAAATTTAAACATTCCAAGTTAAAATAATGTAATAAAGTAATTATTTCATTGTTTTTATAGGGTTATATGTGGAAGAAGGGTCACAAAAGAAAAAACTGGACAGAACGTTGGTTTGTTTTAAAACCAAATGCTATATCATACTATGTTAGTGAAGATTTAAAAGACAAAAGAGGAGACATTGCACTGGATGGCAACTGTACTGTAGAGGTAAAAAATAAACAAATGATTGGAAAGTAATACTTTTCTAGATGATAAATATGAAAATAGTTTAACTTACATATATTTGATTCAACGTGTTGGATACATTCTGGAATTTTTATTTTCATGGAGAATACAGTGGAGTGCTAATAATAGTGTTCATGAAAAGAGGGAAGAAATCTTTATTTTTTGAAATGTCCATTCAGGATACTTTCTTAATTTATGGAATTTGTTAACTAGTGAAAAAGAGTAGTATTCTATATAGACTGTGGAGCTGGGCTTTTTTCTCTGACATGGCTTAAAAAAATTGCACACTTTTTTTTAATTTATGCCTGTTCCTTCAAAGACTACAGAAGTGGGACACATCTTGCAAATATAATTCAGAATAAAGTACTTTCCTTGTGAACAACATTGATCAACACCATTTTCATCTTAATAGCATGGGTGTTTAAAATGCAAATCACTCAAATATTTTCTGTGAATATGATTACCTATGGCACATTTTGTTCCATGACACTGGGAGAAAATTTGTAAAAAAAAAGGATTTTTTTGCCCCAAATATGCCTTGTTTTAGGGGAAAAAAAAGGTGATATAACATTCAATAGCCATGTCAGAGAAAAAAGCCCAGCTCCACAGTCTATATAGAATAATACTCTTTTTCACTAGTTAACAAATTCCATAAATTAAGAAAGAATCCTGAATGGACATTTCAAAAAATAAAGATTTGTTTCATGTTTAACTTTTGTGCATAGAGATATTATTGTTGGGATATTTCATATGTTCAGAGGCTCTGAAGTAAGAAACAATATTGTGAATGTCAGTTCAATGTCATATTTGCTAGGCTTCATAGGAAACTAAATTTAATTTTCTCTTATTAGGGCTTGCCCGACAAAGATGGCAAAAAATGTCTCTTTCTTATAAATAATTTAGAGAAATGTTTTGAAATTAGTGCCTCCGATAAGAAGAAGAAACAGGAGTGGATTCAAGGTAAACTTTTACTGTTTTGCTTGATAGAAGCCAGTGGGGAAGCTTGCAAATTCTGTTTTTCTATTCACTGCTTAATGGACCCTCTGTTTGGGTGCCTGTTGTGAAGTCTTATGAATCTGACTATTAATAAGACAATAGATGTCCTACTAAGCTTTAGCCCAACAAAGAGATTGGACAACCATTTGTCTGAAATGGCATAGGCTCCCCTGCCTGAGCAGGAGGTTGGACTAGATGACTTGCAACACCCCTTCCAACTCTGTTATTCTGAATTAAATAATTATCTAATCTAACTACTATTTCTGTTTCTCTCTTCTGGCCAAATGTTTTGGTTCTGTATTATATATCTGATTGTACACCTGACTGGTTTTATCACAGACTAACCCCCTTTGCAGTGATTATGTGGAAAAAATTATTTCATTGTATGGAGAACTAGCATTATTACAAAGTACAAATTGTATTTGATATTAACTGTTTTCATTGATATTTCACATGTTATAATTATATATCACTATTCCATTATTGATACGCTAGGGATTTTTTTGGCACACAAATGTGGTTTTATTTTTAAAATTATTGATGACCTAATGTTAGAAACCAAACAGCATTGTAAGACTGAAAAAGTAATAAAGGTATTTATGGGCTTAAACTAGAAATATTATTGTAGCTATTCTTATTATTTAGCCATTCAGACAACAGTAAATCTGCTGAAATTAAAAAGCCCTTCACCTCATAAAGAGGCACGGCAGAAACGGAAAGAATTACGCCAAAAACTGCAGGCGGAACAAGCAGAATTGGAGAGGCAAATGAAAGAGCTCCAAATAGCAAATGAAAATAAGCAGAAGGAACTGGAAACTGTCAGAAAGGTAAATCTGAGGTTTTGTAACATTCTAGAATATAGGATTAATACTTTAATTGTAAACTATATTTCTGAGGCCAGGGATTTGAGGAGACTGTAGAAGTCATTGTTCTTAGTTCGTATTCTTGGTTGATGATGTTCTTAAAAATATCTTGTCCTTTTAGATAGTAGGGTTTTCTGATTTTGCTTCAGGCTCACTTAGTTCACACAGCAGAATTGTCAATGTATGATGCCATGTTGTGCTTCAGCCAGCTCACTGCAGAATCTGACATTGATTAGGATTGAGAGGGATGACTGGCCCAAGGCCTCATGACTGGCTTCTGTAGCTAAGGGAAAACTAGAACCAACCTATCCATTCCTTGTCCAGTAGCTTAACCACTACACTGTGGTTCATGACTATAGCAATGTATGTATTAATATATGGAAATAATATAGTGTACTGTCCTAGGAAAATGCCTTAAACATAATTGTCTAATATCAAGTCTTCAGGGCCTCAGGAAAGCAGAACAGGTTGGTGAAGTTCCTTCTTAAGATATTGCCACAAGGAATTGGTAATCTTGCATCATTCTTCCTAAATGTACCTGGAAGTATTATGTTATAGAAAACTGAGTGGGCAGGAGAAATTGTCTGTCCCCACAAAGACTGGGGATGAATATAGATGTTTTACTGGATTTAAAGAAAGAGTTGTTAGAAGAAAAATGCTATGTACAGAAACCACAAAAGTTCTCATTTGGAATGATAACGCAGAGAAGTTTTTCCCAATAATTTGCGCATTGCTTATGTTAGTTGTTTTACAATCAAGGAGAGGTTTATTGGGTGATGCCAGGCACTCAGTTCAGCTTGAAATAATTTTGCAGACTAAGGAAATGATAAGAATGTCGGCTTCCCCCCATCCTAATTGCTTTCATAGGCATGAGTATTTTATGTCTATGAAAACATAACTGTCTTTAAATAATAATTAAGATGCCAGATCTTCATTGGCAGCTTTGATCATTGCAGAATTGTTAGGATATTTCACAGCTAAAATTTGACATATGCACATCTAAAATATCTTCAATGATGATTGTAGAATGAGATATATTTTTACACCTGAGCTGTCAATGTAAAATGAAATGAGCATTCAAGCAAAGAATAAATACACAAGAACAGAATATAGCATGTAAAAGCTATTCTTTATATAATTCAGCCTGATTCTAAAGGAAAAATTGCAGTATTAGTCAACTAATAAATCCAAGAAAACTGACAATACTTATGAAACGAGGCAGGAGTATTGTATCATTCTGAAGTTCTGGAAAAATATTTTGTCATAGATGCAGAATTTGGGTATTTTACACTGATGATATTTTTTTAAGCAGCATAGCAACCTAACAAAAACAAGAATTAATTCAAATTTGTCGAATCAGTGTTAATTCAAACTAAAGTTCAGTTGTTGATAGAAAGAAATGCCAGTTCAGCCAAGCCAAATTACCTGAGTCATTGAAATGTGCCTTCCTAACAGCAGATAGAGAGAATTAGGAACCGATAGTGGTGCTACTGTAAGCATTAAATGTTGCACAAGTGCTCCTTTATACTACTTCCTTGTTTTTGTTTAACCAAACCATTCAGAAACTTCTAATTAGGCGTGCCTCAAAATATGTGGAGATTACTTTACTAGAGAAATTCAGTTCCCAAATTTCTCATGGTTCTTGTGCAACAAAACATTATAATTTAACAGAGTAAATTTGAGCTAGAAGGAACAGATTTTGCAGGAGCATCGACTCTGCTATTTTTGGAAATGCTTATCTTATCTCCAGATCTACAGAAACCTATGTAGAGTTTAATCTTTCACCAACTTTTTATTGTTTATGCACCATTTGAGAGTTGATACCGATTGATCTTTTCAGAATGTTTTGCATGAAGCCTCAGGGAAGATTTGGAAGTCCTCCTTTACTTTACCCCTTTTTAATGCACATCATTTCTTTCTTTTTAATTTTGAATATATACCGGTATATATTTCCCTTTGATAAAATTTTTGCTTTTATCAAAAAATGTTAGTATGTTTATAGTTACATACTAAATAGTTGATCTGTACTTTCGTGTGTACATTAACTGGAAACAGATAATAATTGTTTTTCTTTCTTTGGCCAGCAACTTGATGAAGCAGCCGCTCGAGCATCAGAAGAAGAGACAAAACGTCTGCAAACTCAGATGGAATTACAAGATCGATTCAAGCTTGAACTGGAGAGAGAAAAAATGGTACATGTCAGCAAAAGAATGGGCTAGCTGTGACATGGTTTCTTTAATGATATATTTACAGCATGTGCATGTTTGGACAAAAAGGAAAAGCTGCAAACATTCTTTCTCTCTCTCTCTCTCCCTCTCTCTCTCATGGAAATAGGCAGCACTGTTTATCTTGAAGGATAATGAAGCATTCATTCATTTCTTGTTTTCTAGGTAAGACAGAAAATGGAAGAACAGGTTGCTCAGAAATCATCTGAGCTTGAGCAGTACTTACTGAGAGTCAAAGAACTTGAGGAAATGTATAATCAACTACAGGAAGCTTTGGAGGATGAGAAACAAGCCCGTCAAGATGAGGAAACTGTCAGGAGACTTCAGGCCAGGTCAGTGTGTAATTTGATAGAATTGGATGCTAAAGCTGGCAGTCATTTTATGTTCCGGAAGGATGGCAGAGACATATAGAAACTGTAGACTGCCCAAGTAACCTAAATATCATTGCAATACTGCCGAATGTCTGTAACTTGGGTGTAAGATGAGAGTGAAGGTTTGATTTCCGAGCTTGTGGGTTGGTTTCTGAACATTTTCTTCTGAAATGTTTGGAAACCAATTCATAAGCCCGGAGAATGAAACTTCACTTCTAAATAGCATTCTTACATTTAAAAAGAGTTCTCTGTCTTTGAATCATTCTGAAAGATAGTTTCCCTCTCTCTGCTTCTCAGCATATTATATAGTACCACAGAGATGTAAACAAAATATGTCATATGGAGTTGTTTGTAGATCAATAAATAAGTTGAAGCAAATGTATTAAGCACATTTAACAGAAATATTAATAATCCTTGACTTATGACTCTTCATTTAACTATGGTTCAAAGTTACAACAGCCTTGGAAAAGGACTTACCACTTGTCCTTGAAGTTATGACCATCTTATCTCCTTCATGTTCACGTGATCATAATTTAAATGCTTGGCAACTGGCTTGCATTTATGACAGTCGCAAAATCATATGATCACAATTGCGATTTATTATTTATCATCTGAGCTTCCCAGATGATTTTTGACAAGCAAAGTCAATTGGGGAAGCTGAATTCAGTTAACCGCCGTATGATTCAATTAACCACATGATTTGCTTAATGACCATGGCAAACCTCAAAGTTGGGTCCAGTTGCATAATGACTTGATTTATGACCACATTGTTTAGCAACCAAAATTCTAGTCCCATCTATGGTCATAAGTCAAGGGCTACCTGTAGATGCTAAATGGGGTAATGAAAAAGGAAACCACCTACCTTATGTGTGGGGTGCTTTCATTTCTGAATGTGGCATCTTGATGGACTTGAAGCACAAAAACAAGCAATTCTGTGGAACTGTTTTAGGGTATGTTTTCTTAACTATTCAGTTCATGTGGGAAAGGCATGCATCTTGTGTCAGTCCTGAATTAATATGCCTCCTTGATTACTTAAATTTTTTCTAGACTGCTAGAAGAAGAGACAACCAAGAGAGCAGAATTGGAAAAGTGGCATTTAGAGCAGCAACAGGCCATTCAGGTGACTGAGGCAGAAAAGCAAGAGTTGGAAAACCAGAGGAAAATGAAGGAACATGCTTTACAGGTCGCCATGCAGCACTTGGAAGAACTGGAATTAGAGAGGAAGCAAGCTTTTGAACAATATGAGGTGAGCTAGTATAGCCTTTCTAGGATTATACTATAAATTATATGAAGGGATACTTTGCAAAATACATTAATATGCCTGAATGTCATTGTTAATGTCATTGCCCAGAAGATCATTGGTTGCCCTCTCCCCTCTTTGGAAGAGCTTTATAGCTCCGCTGCCTTAAGAAAGTTCAAAACATTCTCAAAGATCCATCTCATCCTGGGAACCCTTTTTTTGAACTATTACCATCTGGCAGACGGTACAGAATAATGAAAACAAGGACAAATAGGCTGAAAAACAGCTTCTATCCCAGGGCAGTAGCTCTTTTGAATTCTGCTGTAATAGTGCAGTGTTGGTGCTGTGTCGGAGGTTTTTGGTTCAATGTGTGGAGGGTGAAGGATATGTGTTTGTGTTTATTTTCATGGTCATGGTCATGATGTGCACTGAAAATGGTGTTTGATTTTGTTGTACGAGGTGCAATGACAATAAAGTAAACTAAACTAAAACTGAAGCATTCTTCCTCAAAGGGTGAAGGCTGTTGCATTCCTCAGAAGGCTCAGTGTGGATGCTATAAAACTTTCCCCAGTCATCTCCATAAGCATGTGTGCACAACAGCTTGTAATCAGTCACCCAAATGTGTTCAAATGTTGGTAACAGGGGTATCTAAATCATTTGATTTATACCTTCTTCAAGACACCAGACTAGTGTCTCTGACCACTTCACAGAGTTGAATCATTTCTTATTGGGCATTTATGATTGTACTGTATACTCAGCCATAATAACAGACCTCAACTGGAAATTATCTATAGAGAATTACCAGGATAAAATATTGTATCAGTTTGGTACAATAATAAAACGAGCAGAGATGGATCAAAGATAAATGTGGTTAAAAGCCATATCAGGAATAGATTTACAGTAGGTATTTGATGAAACATGGAAAAGTTATTGTAGCTAAGAAACCATACATAGGGGGCTATACAGTATAGTTATGTCCTAGTAACTTACGGGTAACTTAGCAGCAGCTAAGATTGGCTTTGAGTACTGTGAATACATGCTTTACAAATGTTTGCAATTGTGTACTCCTTCATGTGCTGACCTTGGCTGATCCCTGCTCACATCCAGTTAAAGTCCAACCTTTTGTGATCTTGTGGAGAGGTGTTCTTTTTGTGCTGTTTTGAGAATCTCTGTTGTAAAAAAAAAAAGTTTCCGTATAATGTTGGTGTTAATTCTGTTTCAGGAGGTAAAGAAGAAATTGGAAGTAGCAGCAAGCAAAACTAAAAATTGGAAAGATAGAGTAGCTCATCATGAGGGATTAATTCGATTAATTGAACCAGGTAGGAAACAATCCTTTATTTTGTGAATCAGCATTCATGCTGTTATTTTTATCTTAAATAACCCATTATGGTTTCCAAGAAGTCTGAATATTACTGAGTCAGCCTAGGCTGCACTTCCCGTTTAGTGTGTGCTATTGTCTGGAGAAACGTAGCTGAACCAAATTCCTAACACAGGAAAGGAAGTCAGTGCAAACACTGCCAGCTGAGACTTTTAGGTGCCTTCAAGTCAAATTTCTCATTAGCCTCATCATGACATAAAGCTCTGTTGACCTTTGCTCTTGAAGTTTATTTACAGCATTTATGTTATTTTGAATATTCTGCCTTTATTTATTATTGTCCAATTATAAGTGCTCTATAAAAGATGCATTTATGTTGCATCCAGGATAGAATAATGTATATACAGTATGTTTATCTACTTTCTCCTTTATGGGAGCTGAATTTCTGAAGGAAATTTCTTATGGTTTATTCTTTCTTCATTTGAAAGAACAAATGAAGTTCAGTTGCAGGTTTTTAATGGAATTCAACCAAGCAAATGTGTGTTAATCAACCACTGAGTTAATCTATAAAGAATGTAAGCTTCTGGTTCAACAGGAAATTTTCAGTCCAATGAATTATGTTATTGTAGATGACCTTAAAGTGCAATATGAACATTATTGTCTGCAATTATAAATTTATCAGAAAAGATAATGAAATGCTCTTGAGAGGAGCTTTGATATCTCACCACTACTAAATGTTTTAGTAGTTATTTTAAATTTAAGTTAAGATGCTAGATGTAACCTACATTTTCCGTAATGTAGGTTACAATATGAAATTGAAAATGGACAGCATGGAAACATTGGACTGAGAGTGATTTGTCATAACATAGAATGCTGTGCAAACTTTGAATAAGATAATTTTTACATATAGAAAATAGTTGAGCAATCAGTTTAGATATGTCACTTGTATGTATTTTTGCCTCCAACCTGATTGATGGGGTCCCAAGTGGTCTCAATGGTACCAGCAACCTAACTTTACCAATGCTCAACAACTGTCTCTGAAGGTTACTTTGAACTAAGTATATTTAATGTCTAATTGAAGCTGTTAGTTTTGCTTGCAGAGTCCTAAATGACATGAACTCCAAATATAAAGGATTCTCTGTCCCTACTTGCATCTCAGGAACTTGAGAAGGAAGTCATCTCAGTTAAAATTTATTAAGGAAAGTGCATTATATAGTAAAGGAAAGAGAGGAGTCAAGATAGACAGACTTCTTTTAATGGTACTTTACTTTTAGAATATTCTCAAACTTCCATAGTAATAAAATTGATAGCATCATTATGGTATTTTTGGTATTAAGTCAAAATGTATTTATTTGAAAATTCACATTTGGCTGAACCATTTTATTAATATTATTTGATTTATTTATAATACATCCATTTTGTTTCTTTATTTCAAATCACCTTGTTATACATAAGGATGAAAGGCATTTTAAAAACATTTTTATTTAAATGCTTTTGATTGGACGCATTTTTAATATATTTTCCTCAGCTATATTCTCACATGACTAATCATTTATTTATTTATTTATAACATTTATATACCGCCCTTTTCCCTAAGGACTCAGGGCAGTGTACAGCCGAATCAGACCCAAAACAATACAAAAGTTAAAAAGAAATTAAATAATGGCTGTTTAAACTAAAACAACCCTCCCCCAAAAAATTTAAAACCCAGGTTAAAACCGAATTAAGGAGACAATTAAAACTATCTCAGTCCAGGCCAGCCTGCTCAAAGAGCCAGGTCTTCAACGCGCACCTGAAGGCCCTCAGGTCCGTGCTGGTACGTATCTCAGGTGGCAGAGTATTCCAGAGGGCAGGGGCCCCCACAGAGAAGGCCCTACTCCTGGGGGCCGCCAGACGACACATAGAGGCCGACGGCACCCGGAGAAGGCCCTCCCTGTGGGAACGCACCGGTCTGCTGGAGATGACTAATCATAAAGCAAAGTTAGAACTAGATTTTGATACATGGAATAAATTAGGTTTAAATGACTAAATCTAAAATATTATTTCTTATAGGTTCCAAGAATTCCTATTTGATCACTAACTGGGGACCGGCGGCCTTCACTGAAGCTGAACTTGAACAAAGAGAGAAGAGTTGGAAAGGGAAAAGGGGCACTTCTGATTAGCAAATGTGGCTGAAATACAATTGGGGGCTGCACAGAGCAGGAATCTGATAATTAAAATATTGTTACAACAATTTATTGCATATACTGCACGCTAGCTCAAGATATTTAAGGAATTTGAATACAAAATACAAGTTCTACCGCACTACATGAATTATAACTGAATTTCTGAGAGAGTTAAACAAAAGTTTACATAAACTGTCTGAATAATTGTGTGCGGTTTATGAAAATGTGAATGTTGAAATTTGAAGTGTGTTCTTTTTAAATTTGGAATTGGATGAGTTGAATGAATTAGAACACATTGGAAATATAGTGAGCTTTTTTACCCATATTGTTAACCTAGGTTGATTAGAAAACCATGAACATACCCACCTACTTTTACTATATCTGGGGCAATAAAAACTTACGTAAATAGTAGGAAGATTGTTATCTTTAGTAAATCCAGGCCCACGGAGAAACATAGCAATTTTGACCAATATGTCAGTATATTAATGGCGCATTGTATTAATGTATGACTGGAATACTTTTTCCATATAAATGCAGAATATATTCTCAAGTAGTAATTTTTGGGATCTTAATA
The DNA here is from genome assembly GCA_023653725.1 of Bungarus multicinctus. Classification (NCBI taxonomy): domain Eukaryota; kingdom Metazoa; phylum Chordata; class Lepidosauria; order Squamata; family Elapidae; genus Bungarus; species Bungarus multicinctus. Next base: position 74,949,547 of record CM042838.1, read on the forward strand.
ATTCTGTAGGAAGAAAAACAAAGAAAAATTGAACACCTCACAGCCTCCTTTTGATTTTTTTATCATTACACTAATAGCCTGAAGTCAACAGTTAGCTGAATATCATTTTTGATTTTGTTGAGAGTTGGTTAAGATCTTGATCCAGAAATTTATAGTCTAATCTTGGCTATGTGAACATATTTCTTCTGTGAAAATATGAATAGCGTGATCCATAGGATCAACCAATTGATAACTGATTCAAAGTAATAATCTATCCTTGTTCACTAAATTTCTTTAATTTCGTATTTAGTGCAAATACAACTAATAATTGCTAAATTATTTTGCAGGTAAATGTAGCATTAATATATTAGACTTAAAAGTAATGAAGTTTATAATATCAGTAGATTCTCTATAGCTCAGTTATTTCCGAAATAAAATATTACTTTGAAAAAGATCAGCTAATCAATTGTTGAAGTCATTAGGATAGGGGTGTCAAACTCGCAGCCCGCAGGCCAGATGAGTCACACGCTGGCCCTGCTCCCTCCCAGTTTAGTGAAGGGGAAAAAAAATGTCTTGATACATCATGTGACGCTGCTGTTATGATGTGAGTTTGGCACCCCTGCATTAGGGGAATCCTGCAAATGCTGCCAAATAAGTGCCCATTCATTTAATTAAAAATTATGGAACTCTCATATAAGTTGACTTGAAATTAGGAAAATGTGCAGCATGAATACTGCTGACTGGGTGGGAAACTTCAAAATTTGGCCCTTTTAAGAGAAGAAGCTGATAGGTAGGCAAAATCCATCTCAAACCTTCCCAGGAGGAAGGAATCCTGGATTATTTGTTTTTGTTTTTAAATTGTGTTGTAGTTTTATTAATGAGATTTGATGTTTTTTTGTAAAAAATTGTGTCTAGAAAGGTAAGATACGAAATAGTGAAATAACTAAGAAATGAGCAACTATAGATGATTATAACAGTGTTAGCTTCTTTGTGTAGTTTCTTTTTCTTGGTGTGATATTGCATCTGTTCATAGAACTGCCTTGAGTCTTGTCACTGAAGCAATGATACCACCACATGCCAAAGGCAAAACTATTGTCTAAGCCTTGGGGTTTCCAGAAAGAATGGAAATAGGCTCCTTCACATTGATGGAAATAATTTCTGTATAAGCAAAATAGCCTGTCAGAATTGGCATCTGGAAGTTTTATGGAGCTATATCAAAGGGAGGCATAATTGAAGATTATCAAAGTGAAGCATCAAATTGAGGCTTTGCACAAATCTTCCTTTTTATTTTGTTGTGTTTTGCTAACTGAAAAGTGTTTATAAAATAACTTCAACCTGTTTAATGAGTATTATAGTTTAATACTAAGTTTTCTTAAATGTGTAGTTACTGTACAGTAACCATGCCTTTTTATGCTGTTGATATATAAGCATTCTAGTTGGATAGGAACCAACAATACTGTACTAGGAGTGTTGTATTCTGGTATATCCTGTGAAACCAGTTGAAATATATTTATAATATCAAAACTACCAAATCATTACTGTTAATTTACATGTAAAATTATTTGTTGTGCTAATTGTGGTTGGACCAAATTAAGAAATTGCCAGTTTTTCATGTGTTCCATTTTGTTTTTGCTTTAGTATTTGTTAAAATAAACAAGAACAATTTTAGTATTTGCACGTTTATTTCATCTTATGTTTGGCTTTGAATTGGATAGAATGGATTATTAAATACAAATTTAAATATTTTTTTCTTGTTACAGCCACACTTTCTCTTTATTTATGATACTTAATATTCTTGTAGGAAAGGGATGCCTGATAGCATAGGCTAATATTCAGTGGGAAAATATTTATTTTATTTCTACAGCTTTTGGTTAAAATAAGCTCTATGACATATTAAACCACTATAGAATTTAACACTCCCCTTTCTTGCTTAAAACCCTACCAAATATCCTCTAATAGGAAACACCCCTCACCCCCCTTAAAAAACAAAAGGGGAAATCAGCTTTAAAAAGTATGCCTTTTGGAGTAACTTCACTATTGTGTTCTTGTGGCCCTCAGAACTCATTTAAAAATGCCTGGATCCTAATGACAAAAAGTATCCCTATTGTAAGATATGTAAGAATTGTGTTGATAGATTGAGATACATATGTACTTTCTCATTAAAGGATACGAATGAACAGATATCAAAATAACTCAGCCTGTATAATATGGATTCCCATAATTTCAGTCCTTAATTCATAGAGGCATTTTATGGAGAATGATATCAGGTAGATGGAGAACTATGAAAACTATGTGAGGAGACCAGTTTTTTGCCATTACAGTATTATGGGTTGTGATTTGCAGAGGCTCTTCCTTCCCCACCATCACCTACAGTTTGGTCAAATGTCTTAATTCTTCAGAGCAGTGAAATGCTTATTAACAGAGCATATTCTTTGTAGTTGGTATATAGTCAGCTAAATGATTTCAGGAAATGGATTTATAATTAAACTGCTATGTGTTGAAGATAATCCTAAAATAGAGTAACTTTCACATTAGATCAATGTTGTGATAGGGCTTAACACTCTCACCCCTCAAATTCACAGGGCCTTTAGCTCCATTTGATTTTGTACTTGCTTTCAATTTTATTCTTTCATTTAACCTATTTATAATCAGATAAGACTTGCTGAGCTCAACGTGAGTCATCTTGATTATGTCTTACTCAGAAAGGGGATGTGGCTCTTTAGTGAGCCTTTTCAGCATGTCAGTTCTACAAAGATCACATCAAATGACCTCATGCTTTGCTAGGCATTGGGCATATTAATTAGTTCATTCTACCACAAATTTGAGTTATCTATTTTGTATATTTGTAGGAAGAAAAAAAAGGCTTTACTGTCCCCTAGTGGTGTTTTCTAAAGTGGACTGCACAGACCAAACCTTCCAATTGAAAAATATCCGCGGAATGCAATCTAGTCAGAATTAATACATGAGGAAATTGCTGGAAACAAATCTTTGTCATAGAATCAATTTTCTAAGCATGAAAAAGATGTGGTTGAAAAACAAAAGATTCTTTTGTAGGCCTCCTTATGCATATAATCATTTTATTCATTTGCTTTTACAAGCTAGGTGGTATTATTTTCAAAAGAAGTAAAATAAGAATACTACAACAAGAAAAATTTAAAAGAATAACAAAAGGTATAGATACTATACCATTTGTTATTCTTTTAAATTTTAGATACTATAAAGGCTTAGTGAATTGTCAAAATATCTGAGATAAGCCACAAATCTAAAATATGCTGCCAGTATATTCTAATATACAATTAAAAGCTTGAAGTACTGAAAGACATAGCCAGTTTCTAAATAAATCATATCATAAAAATATTCGATTAAAATAATTAAAACCAATAAGAGGAAAAAACTACAGGTAGTCCTCGACTTATGACTATAATTAAGCCCAAGATATCTGTTGCAAAGTGAATTTTGATCCATTTTACCCACATTTCTTGTCAACTGACAATTTTTAAGTGAATCACTGCAATTGTTAAGTTAGTAACATGGTTGTTGAGTGAATCAGGCTTCCCCACTGACTTTGCTTGTCAGAAGCTTGCAACTGTCATAGATATTAGTCAATTGCCAATTTTAATCACATGACTATGGGGATGCTGCAATAGTCGCAAGTGTGAAAGAAGGGTCATAAGTCATTTTTCAGTCCTGTTGTAACTTTGAATAGTTACTAAATACATTAAATTATTGTAAGTTGAGGACTACCTGTATGGATAATAATGCATGAACGGAGTACTGAAGACAATGTGTGTAGATTATTTTTCAAAATATAAACTCTAAAATTCAAACTTTAGCACAATTCTATGTACAGAATTCTACTTGTAACTTACAATTCAATTCCAAATAATAATGTATTATATATATATATATATATATATATATGTATCAAACTTACTTTTGAAATACGAGTTTATTCTAGACACTGAAGCATCTTTCCACAATTTGGTTAGCCATTCTTCCATAGAGAGGATCAAAGACCTTTTCCTATGAAAAGTCATATAAAACCTTTGCAGTTGTTAACATATGTAATGCCAGTTCAGTACACTTTGAAAAAAAATGTATGATTTAGTGAAGCTTATTCAGGCTGAAGTGGAATAGTGACTATGAAAATAGCATTATTCCTTCCTTGATTTTCATAACCTGCGTAGCAAACATGATTTTCTAAATTGTCCAATTCCAGATTGTTTCAATTCACTGATGTTTAAGATACCAATGAGCAAGAGTTTTATTTAATTTTTCACTGTGTTGCGCTTTTCTATGTCCTTCTAACTTTCTGTTGTCTATTGTAATTCTGCTTTTGGTCTTTCAGTTTTCTTTTTAAGTATTGCAATAGAAGCCACTAGATGTCTCAGTAGCTTTAATATACTAATTTCAGTAATCCAAAAGCTCCTCAGCTCTTCCTCAGTAGCATGTTGAGGGCCCTTTGACCTGAGAGATCCATCATCTGGGACTATATTGTTGATTACTTTATATTATCTATGTTGTTTTCTTGGTAAAAGACAAAAGTGGTTTACCATTGTTTTCTGCATAGCATGTAATGATGCCTTTGCCATTGTCAGTAAAATGATGAATTGCCTCCAGCATATATTGCTGTTGACTAATTTTGGTGCGTAGTTGATTTATTTGGGCAGCTAGGATGACCTTGGCTGACCCTGCAGAGATTACAGGTAGCTCTCGACTTACAACAGTTCACTTAATGACCGATTGAAATTACAATGGCACTGAAAAAAGTGACCTATGACCACTTTTATGACTGTTGCAGCATCCCCATGATCACATGATTTACATTTGGATGCTTGACTACTGACTCACATTTATGACGGTCACAGTGTCCCTGGATCACCTTTTACAACCTTGACAAGCAAAGTCAATAGGAAAACCAAATTCATTAACAACTGGGTCACTAACTTAACAACTTCAGTGATTCACTTAACAAATGTGGCAAGAAAAGTTGTAAAATGGAGCAAAGCTCACTTAACAAATTTTCAGTTAACAACATAAATGTTGGGTCATATGTTAAGGACTACCTGTGTGTAGTTTTTGTATACCCTCCCATCATCTTTCATCACCTCTCTTAGGAACACCCCTGCTCCACAATGAGGCACCGTAGTAGGACTTGGATATCTATGTAAGGTAGTTTTACTAAAATATTTTAAAGGTTTATATTAAACTCTAAATGGGAAAACTAAATGTAGAATTCCATGTGAATGTCTACGTAAACAATGACGTCAGTAAATCTATACCATCAAATGATAATTTGGCATAGGAATGGGTGAAACTTTGTGCCACACTAATTCTGACATAATTCTTCAGATAATCTTGTTTTAAGAAGATTACAAACTGTGTGGTAATGGCTGCATCATAGGAATTGTTTTTCAGTGGTTTAATTCTGGGAAATTGTAATAGAAGTAGTCATACCTGAATATCATCTTGTTGTGTACTTGAAGATAATAAGCTGAAGCATTTAGGAGAACCAGTTTAGTGTAGCAGTTAAAGGCACTAGGTTAAAATAATGGGAGATTCATAGGCTGGTCTTAGCTATGAAGCCAGCTGGATTACTTTGGGCAGTCACTCCTCAGTTCTAGGAGGAGGCAATGATGTGGGGGGAAAATGCTTCTTGAAAATGTTGCCAAATAAACGGCAGGGACTTTTATCCAAGCAGCCACTAAGAATTAAGATAGACTAGAACATGGGTCGCCAACCTTTTGGACCTCAGGGACCACCAAACTCATAATTTTAAATCCGAGGGACCTCTAACCGGTTCTGTGAGCGTGGCCTAATTTGTGGATGTGGCTTGGTGATCATGTGACTGGCTGGGCATGGCTTGTATGTAAATATTATAAATATTTATGTAAATATTATAAATATTTATATAAATATTGAATTTTGTATTTTGAAAAAGCAACTTTTACCCAAAATTGGACAAAGCAGGCAGGCAGATTGAGTTGCTCACAGAATCACAGATTCATTCAGATATCTATCTATCTGCCATTGGCTAACTTAGTCTGTCACATAAAATTTGCTTGCAAGCAAACTCACAAAATTAACTCACAACACACCATACATGTAAATATTGAACTTTTATTAAAAAAAGAGCAACTTTTACCCCAAATCAGGCAAAGCAGGCAGGCAGATTGGGTTGCTCAAGAATCATTCAGTGATCTATCTATATGCCATCAGCTACCTGAGTCTGTCACATAAAATTTGCTTGCCGTGAGTCTGCACTGAATAATAGAACCTTCAATCCTAAGCGAGGTTCAGCTGTGCTTAAAAGCAGAGCCAAAGATCTAAAGACTAGCTAGAAAGCAAGAAATCCAACCATTTCCTGCTTCCTAGCTAATCTAAATCTCCCGGCAAAGCAGAGCAGCTGATGGTCAGGAAAATAGCAATTTAGCAGGCAAGTTTGCTGGGTAAGGAGTGAGTGGGCAGGGAGGGTTCCTGTGGGCCATGTGGGTGGTGCAGACTTGTGTTTCTGCACAGCCTGAATTAATTGCTTTTGGGGTTGCTCTGGGGGTGAGATTTCTCTGCAGCCCACCAAAATTTTCTCACAGCCCACCAGTGGGCCATGGCCATGGCCCACTGGTAGGCGACCATTGGACTAGAAGAAGCAAAAGAAAAAAAAAAAAGATTAAAGGTAGCGTGCATGACTGCAACTCATCATCCAGACAGAAGAGTGAGGAGTTCCCCTGGTGGAGATGTGCCCACCCGGGTTTCGGGTCTTTCATCGGCCAAGGGCTCAGGGGAGGAGTGGGGGGGTTGCGGTGGTTATTAAGGAAGATCTGTGTCCTAAGGAATCCACTGTTTCTCAGATGACCGGATGTGAGTCCCTTTTCATGAAGTTTGGTTCCAGGGTTCAGGTGGGCCTGTTGATTGCATACCTGGCTCCCTGCTATGTGACATCGGCCCTGCCTGAGCTCCTTGAGGTTATAGCCGGCTTGGCGGTTGGGACCCCCAGGCTTATGGTCATGGGGGATTTCAACCTGCCTTCTGCTGGCGGAGCCTTGGGGATTGCTCAGGAGTTCATGGCTTCCATGAAGCCATGGGTCTGACCCAATTAATTCGGGACCCCACTCACTTGGGGGGTCACATCCTGGATTTGGTTTTTGTCTCTGATCAGTGGCAGAATGATCTCGGTATAGGGGATGTTGCTGTAGAACCCCTGTCATGGACTGATCATTCGCTCCTTAGACTCGACTTCCATTCCGCACCCCCCCGCTGCAGGGAGGTGGGGCCGATAAAATGGTACCGCCCCAGGCACCTGATGGACCCAGATAGGTTCCTGATGGAGCTTGGGCCGTTTCCCGAGACTCACACACACGACTTGGTCGAGGGCTTAGTGGCTACCTGGGATAGGGTGGTGGCTGAGGCCTTGACCGGGTTGTGCCCTTGCGGCCTCTGACCCGGTGCCGATCCTGAGTGGCTCCTCGGTTTTCCGAGGAGCTGAGGGAGATGAAGTGCCGGAAAAGACGCCTAGAGAGTGGTTGGAGGGCCAGCCGCTCTGGATCTGACCGAACACTATTATGATCCTATATTAAGGCATATTTAGTGGCGATAAGGACGGTGAGGCGGTCTTACCTCTCCGCCCTTATTGCGTCCACGGAAAATCGCCCGGCCGCCCTGTTTAGGGTGACCCGCTCCCTTTTGGAAGTGGAGGCGCGGGAGGATCCCTTGCAGGGACAGGCTTTTTCTAGGTTTCCGCAGGACAAAATCACTCAGATCCGGGATGAGCTAGACTCCGACTGGGCATCTCCGGGCAGGGGGGCGGGGGCGGATTTCGATGAGGTCATTTGGGATGAGTTCGATCCTGTTACCCTGGAAGACGTGGACAGGATACTGGGGGGCTTAATGCCACCACTTGTTTATTGGACCCGTGCCCCTCCTGGGCGGTCTTGGCCACTTGGGAGGTGACACGAGGCTGGTTCCAAGGGATCATTAATGCTTCCTTGAGAGAGGGGCTTTTACCCGCTGCCTTGAAAGAGGTGGTGGTGCGGCCCCTCCTCAAGAAACCGTCCCTGGATCCAGCATTATTGTTGAATTATTGTCCGGTCTCCAATCTTCGCTTTGTGGCAAAAGTTGTTGAGAGTGTGGTGGCACGTCAGCTCCCTCAGTACCTGGATGAAGCGGTATATCTAGAGCCCCTCCAATCGGGTTTCAGGCCCGGGCACAGCACGGAGATGGCGTTGGTCGCATTGGTGGATGATCTCTGGAAGGCCTGAGACAGGGGTTGTTCCTCTGTCTTGGTCCTGTTAGAACTCTCAGCGGCTTTTGATACTGTCGACCACAGTATCCTATTGCGGTGGTTGGGGGGGCGGGTTGGGAGTGGTAGGCACTGTTTTACGATGGTTCTCCTCTTTCTTCTCCGACCGCTTGCAATTTGTGTTGACAGGGAGGCAGAGGTCGACCCCGAGGCCCCTATTATGTGGGGTGCCCCAGGGGTCTGTGCTCTCGCCCCTGCTGTTCAACATTTATGTGAAGCCGCTGGGTGAGATCATCCATGGTTTCGGGGTGGGGTTCCATCAGTACGCTGATGACACTCAGCTGTATATCTCTACCCCGGGCCACCCCAACGAAGCCGTCGAAGTGATGACCCGGTGCCTGAAGAACATGCGGAGTTAGATGGATCTTAACAGGCTTCGTCTCAACCCAACCAAAACCGAGTGGCTGTGGTTTCCTGCATCCAGATACAGCCAGCTTATTCCGTCGCTGGCTGTGGGGGGAGAAATTTTGCCTCCCATGGAAAGGGCTCGCAATCTGGGTGTCCTCCTGGATATACGGCTGTCTTTAGAAGATCACATTATGGCCGTCGCCAGGGGGGCCTTTTGTCAGATTCATCTGATTTACCAGTTGCGGCCCTTTCTGGATCTGGACGCACTTCGCACGGTCACTTCTGCGCTCGTCATCTCCCGCTTGGACGCTCTCTACATGGGGCTCCCCTTGAAGAGTGTCCGGAAGCTGCAGTTGGTCCAGAATGCGGCCGCGCGGGTGATCTTGGGAGCTCCCCGGAGCTCCCATGTTACACTGCTCCTGTGCGTGCTGCATTGGCTTCCTGTGGCCTTCTGGATCCGATTCAAGGTGGTACTGATCATTTTTAAAGCGCTCCATGGCTCGGGACCTGGGTACTTACGGGACCACCTGCTGCCACCAACAACTTCCCGCCACCCAGTGCGCTCCCACAGGGTTGGCCTCCTCGGGGTTCCGCCGCCTGGTCGTTGCCAATTGGCGGCCCCGAGGGTGCGGGCCTTCTCTGCGGGGGCTCCCTCCCTTTGGAACGATTTGCCCCCGGAGATACGGGCCATTACCGACATTCAGACCTTCCAGCGCGCAGTAAAGACCCTGTTTTTTCAACAGGCCGGCCTGGTCCAGTAACGATTTTTGGGCTTTTAAATTTGGTATTTTAAATTTTTTATCAGTTTTATATCTGTTAATTGTATATTCGGTCTCCAATTTAATCATTTTAAATTGCTTTTAATTGTATATACTGTTTCTGTTTTAGTTGGCTGTACACCGCCCCAAGTCCCTTTTTTGGGAGAGGGGGCGGTATAGAAATTTAATAAATAAATAAATAAAGAGTAAATCATCTTTAGTTTAAATAAGACCTGGAAATATCAGGCAAATCTCTTGCCAAATATGAAGGATCAGAATTGCTAAAATGGCTCTTTTATGTAGACAGCTTCATATATTGATTGTACCTGTCTATGTGTGAGACCCAATCCTCAGAATCTAAGAGGAAAAATTATTTGGAAATTTCACCTCTGCCTACTTTATTGATGTTACCACATCACTACCACAAATCCAAAGGCTCTTGGGGTTGTATGTATTTGTACACGAATGCTGTATATACATGTACACACACACACACATATTTAAGGATCTCTTCCCAGCTGGAAATGTTACCCAAGACTGGTGTGAAAGGTACGTAATGGATCAGTAGCCAGGTCTAAGGCAACTGTCATATGTAGAATCCAATCTGGGTCAGTTACCAGCATCAGAGCTTTCAGCCTTGGGCTGGAGCCCATCCCCAGGGAATTTTTCTCTAGCAGAGTGTGTGTCTGTCATATGTTCCGGGAAACCAAGAGCATTTGAAACTTTTTTTGGAAAGCATCTTGGGAAAACTATTTACTTAATTTTAAATGTATTGTTTGTGGCGGTTTGTTTCAGTGTAACTTGTGAAAATTAATTGAGGAAACCATAATGAAATTAATCGTTGTAACATGCTATGCAAACAGAGTCTTGGAGCAGATGGCAGCAGCTCCTGCTGACATTGAAAAAAAAAATGGAGTAGCTAAGAATACACTAAGGTTTTTGTTTTTTATGTTATATTGTTATATGGAGGATTTCCAGGGTAAGAGAGACCTGTTTAAACAACCCTCTTTCATTAGCATAAATCCTGTGAGAACGTGAATGTTCATTACAGAGATCAAACATGAAGTTTCTTTCATTTAAAACTGATGTACCTTGCTTGGATAGAGCTCCTATTGAAAGCATCTTAGCCATCTGTTTCAAGGTAATAGGACTTCAGCCAAGAACTTTGTAGGGCATCTTCTATATTCTTTGCTTACATTACGTGAGGGCTGCTTGCCAATTTTTGCTATGGCAAAATCATTAATTGCAGAAAACACCTACCAGCTGCCTATACTCGTTCCATTTGCCTGGCTGCAGGGTCTAGAGTGTTACTAGGGCAAAGGTGATGGTTTGACTTTGTGTTTTTCTTTCAAAGAAACCTTTGAAGCACATTTCTGGTTTTGAGTTTGAATCTAAAATAGGAGTGGAGAAGCTGGGGCTCCCTAAAGCTTAGGTGTAGCCCCTGAAACCATTCCAAAGTTAGGATTATATTGTAATTTTTGGTGTGGGAAAAAGAGGTCAACCAATCTTATTCATTACATTTAGCTTTAAATGGAATAAAAAGTAAATTGAGCTTTGGTTTTTGTTCTATTAATACTTTATTGTGTTCCCTCCCCTTCAAAGGTTGTATACAATCTTCAGGCCTGCAAAAAAAAGTATATTAAATTGTTGATTCCAATACAAATATCTCTTATTACTAATTATCCCAGCACTGCAGGGTGAGTATAATAACAGATAATCAGAGTTGGAAGGGACCTTGTAGGTCATCTAGTCCAACCCTACGCCCAAGACCATAGGTGTGGGGGAAAAGGCTTATAAGATTTGCCCCTTCACTCAACTTTGTGAATCAAGTTCTGCAGGCCTTCCCTGCCATTTGGGCTCACCCAGCTGCTTGGGGTCTTATTCTTCTGATACCTGAACAGGACGCAGGTAAACTTAAATAAAATCATAAGCATAGTTGCAGTCATGTGATTTTCAATTAGTAACTGCTCTGCTTAATGCCCAGCTGTCGGTCTGAATTGTAATGAATTGTAATTTAAATTTATTTATTTATTTATCAAACATTTATATACCGCCCTTCTCCCGAAGGACTCAGGGCGGTGCACAGCCAATTCTACCCCAACACATGAATACAAAAATTAAAATGAATTAAATAATTTGGGCTGTTAAATTAAAAGTCAACCCTCCCCATAAGTATTTAAAACCCCAAATTAAAATCCAAATTAAAACCAAATTAAAACGGGAGACGGTTAAATGAGAACTACCTGTAGTTCTTTAAAGAGCCAGGTCCAAAAACTTTAAAGGCTACAAAGACTTTAATGATTAATATCAACATCTTAAATTGAGCTCAATAAAACTGGCAACCAGGAGCAAATAGTTTAATATGGGCTGTTTCTATCTTATTTTGCGGAGAATATCCAGGTACAAATCTGCAATTAAATAAACATAAATCCATGATTGGTTTATTATTTATTTATTACATTTATACTTTTGCTTTTATCCAGAAAACTATAAGCCTTGAGCTAGAATCTGTGGTAGATCCTCTAGGCTGGAGATGAGGCGGAGAATTATTATTATTTTTTTATAATTCCCTTGGGCCAATTGTACTTTTTTAAAATAACATTTTTAATTTTGTGAAACCACCCAAAGTCATTTTTGGAGTTGGATGGCTTAGAAGTGGAACAAATAAATAATAAAATTTGCACTGATGATAAATGTGTTGCTAGAAGAAAAGATGTAGCTAAAGCATAGATAACTATTGCCAAAATTTATCATCTCAGAAAAGATTGCAGTTGGGGTGCTAGATGCCAAATCTTCTGTTTTTTATCTTAAATTGGACATAGATTAGGATTAAGCCTGCATAATTTGTAGAGTGGAAAGGACCACACCGACTGATTAAAAACCATTGTGAGTTGCAAAGGATTACCTGAGAGCTGATTAGCTGTTTGGAAGATAGTGGAATGGCAATATGCTAGAGCTGGTGGCTGAAACCTACAGGCATTGCTTAGCAGCAATTTTTGGTGCAACAGCAACAGTGGTAGTGAATTTATGGACTTTCTATAAAAATTAAAGGGCCACACAAGGCTGCTTGGAAATTAAATCAGTCATAAGGTAAGTTTTATTTGAAGTATTACTACAATAAAATGGTGACTAGTGACTATAATAGTCCTTGGATGTATAAACAGAGGTATAGAATCAAAGTCACATGAAGTATTAGTACCACTTTATAAAACCTTAGTAAGACCACACCTGGAATACTGCATCCAGTTTTGATCACCACATTACAAAAAAGATGTTGAGACCTTGGAAAAAGTGCAGAGAAGAGCAACAAAGGGGATTAAAGGCCTGGAGACTAAAACATATGAAGAATGGTTGCAGCAGTGGTGGGATTCAAATTTTTTTTACTACCGGTTCTGTGGGCGTGGCTTGGTGGGCATAGCAGGGGAAAGATACTGTAAAATCTCCAGTCAGAGGTGGTTTTTGCTGGTTCTCCGAACTACTCAAAATTTCCGCTACTGGTTCTCCAGAACGGGTCAGAACCTGCTGAAAGCCACCTCTGGATCACAGGATTTGGGTATGGCTAGTCTAGAGAAAAGAAAGATTAGGAGTGCTATATATGATAGCAATATTCCAGGATTTGGGGGCTGCCACAAAGAGGGAGTCAGCTTATTTTCCAAAGCACCAGAGGGCAGGACAAGAAACAATGGATGGAAACAAATCAAGGAGGGAAGCAACCTGGAGTTAAGGAGAAATTTCCTAACAGTGAGAACAATTAACGAGAGGAACTGCTCGCCTTCAGAAGTTGTGGATGCTTTATCACTGGAGGTTTTAAAGAAGAGACTGGACAGCCACTTCACTGAAATGATATAGAGTCTCCTGCTTGAGCAAGGGAGGTTGGACTAGAAAACCTTCAAGGTCCCTTCCAGCTCCATTCTGAATTAAATGAAATGATTCTACATTTCCTCTATCCTACTTTTCCTTCCTTCTAAAACCAAGGCAAAAACAAATCATGGGCTTTGGACCCTAAGACATTAATACCACTTGTCATTGAAAGGATAGTAATGGGTAGAGATTCAAATCTCATGCCTCACTTAAGCTTTCTTTGGAAATAAGGTTGAGTTCAGCAAGGATTGCTTTTCTCTTTGCCCCACCTTAGGTCACAGACTGAAGAATCTACTGCAGTTTTTGGGCACTAGATGGCACCCACAGCCTACAGAACAAGAGTAGCAAATTTGATTTGAAAGTTTCCAGTGGAAAAGAAATCATAGTTGATTTTTTTCTTTGTGGAATGAAACCAATATTTATTTTCTTGCACACCATATTTTATTCTTGACTGCTAAATTCTCTTTAGCTGTTGAATTTCTGAATAAGCAGCAAAGTAAACAGTCTAAAGAAGGTCAAAACTAAATTTAAAATATAAATTTAGTACTGGAAAGAAGAGTGCTGAAAAAGTAGTAATGTTGATTGAACTCGTACTGTGTTCTTGAAAACTGGGTTTATTCAGAAGGAAATAGGAAAGATAGTTCACCAAAATGGAAAAAGAGAGGCTGAATGTAAAAACTGCTCCTTGGATTTCCAGGCTACACTGTTGGCACCAGTTTTACATATTATGGTTTTCTCTGTTGAACCCTGATATACATTTTTTTTCTGACTTTCATGACAAAAACCATAAAACCAAGACTAAAACAATTCTTTAGCTGGTGAATAACATAAAACACCATAAAACAATTATAATATTCTTTCAACAACATCAACAACAGAATAACATTTTCTGTGAGAATTAGATGACAGATTTAAGCACATTTCCTGAAAGAAGATACCCATCTTTTTTTTTTTTCAAATTTAAGAATCACTTAGAAAGCATATAATCAGGATTTTCAATAAACTGGATCCTCTGATTTTCCTGAAAAAATTAACTGATTAAAAATGCACTGCTAGTTCTATATACATCTTTAATGGCAATGAAGATTAAAATAAAACTTTGAATTATCTGTGAATGAATTTCTGTTTCCAAGCATAGTAAATTTTATTTCATTCAGTGCTAGTACTGTCACATTTCACCCACCTTCCTGTTACTAAATGTCCATTATTTTAGCCAAGTAGTTGAATTCTTTACAAGCTCTATTTAAAAATACTTCCTCGTATTACACTTGTAAAATATAATGCAAAAGGAAAGGATAATTTTCACATTACTTTTTTGAGCTCTTCTGCTGGCACCAATGGCTTCTGGCACCCTGCAAAATAGAAGTGTTATTATTCAGATTCCACAGATGAAGCAAAACATGGATTTGATACAGGACTCCATTTCTTAATGTTTCTCCTTGGACTGTTAGTTGGCTTGGGAGTTTACATTGGTTAAAATATTCCCAGAGTTGAATAGTACTTGTAAATTAAATTCCATTCTTTATTACTGTGAACTTCTAAACAGGTAGTCCTCAATTTATGACACAATTGAGCCCAACATTTCTGTTGTTAACAGAGACATTTGTTAAATGAGTTTTGTTCCATTCTCTGACCTTTCTTGCCACAGTTGTTAAGTGGACCACTGCATTTATTAAGTTAATAACAGGGTTGTTCGGTGAATCTGGCTTCCCCACTGACTTTGCTTGTCAGAAGGTCACAAAAGGTGATCACATGACCCAGGAACACTGCAACAGTCATGAATGTGAACTGGTTGCCAAGTATCCAAATTTTGATCATGTGACTATGGGGATACTGCCATAGTCGTAAATGTGAAAACTGTTTTCACTTTTTTCAGTGTCATAACTTTGAGCAGTCACTAAAAACTGTTGTAAGTTAAAGCCTACTTGTAATAGTTTCCCTATAAACCATTTGCATCATTATGACATTAAGTTAATATTTCTCTGTGCTAGTATGTTCTAGTTTTATCAATGACATTTTTAGAATACTCGGTTACTCTAAATCAAAATTCCCAGAATGCGGTCCAGTTTTTTCTAAATAAACAAATCAACAAATGCTTCTGTTACATTGCAAAAAAGGACAAGTAGTGTGTAATCTTATCAGGGGGGAAAATTATATTCCTAAATTAAATTTGATTTGATTTACCATTTTTTTTCTTTCAGACTATTTAAGTGCATATTTAGTCTCTTCCTCTCCCTCCCTCACACAAAGTATTTGTCCATAACAACACGCAAAATAATTTTTTATTATTCTCAGGGAATCAGTCAACAAATCCTGAAATTATTTCTTCCTGAAATAATGGTTGGATTTATCTGATAATGCTGGCTGAGTGTTTTTTAAAAGGGTTTTTCACAGTAATAGTTCTTTGGCTCTTCTCCATCTTTTTTTTCAACTAATAAATATTTTATGCTCCATTTATATTAATAAAACTAGAAACTTAGATTGAGCATTTTTGCAATACTGGAATGGCAATGGTGTCTCTCAGAGAGCTACAGAACTCCCTAATAATTTTCCAAAATTAGCTATGAATAGACTTAAAATGATGGTTCCCAATTGGACTTAATATAATATTTTTCCACTAATGCTCATCCTCATAAAGTTTTAGGAAATAATTCCCATTCAGTAAGGCTCCTATGCTACTAAGTACTAGTTATTTTTTTCCTTGTTCACATTGGTGGCAACATTAACTAATGAATGTCATTTTAATTTGCTCTTAAGCAGTCAGTTCTTTATGCTTTAATTATAGATTCAATTAAGGAGGAATAAGTGGAGTAGTGCTTTGTAATACATCTGTGCTGTGTTGAATAGGAATTCATTATAGAGCCAGAAGTGCAAGAAAAAATTACAGATACGTTCTTAAAAAAGAAAGGAAAGGAAAGGAAGAAAGAACAGAACATTTGACTGATAATTGTAGACTAACTGAAGATGGCAAAACACCCAGTGACAGCTCATAGGGTTTAGTAGCTGAAGTCATATCATTTAAATCAACTTAAGATTTCATGTGATGTAATTTATATTGTACTTCTGTTCAATACATGTATGCAAAAAAGAGTTAAATGTCATTTAAGAAGAAGATACTGAAAACCCCCACTCTTTATTCCAAAGTTATTAATACACTGGTCTCTTTTTCCCAATGTCCTAGTGAATCCATGACTTGTCTTCTTTAAATAGAACGTGACTTCATTGCACTCTGAATGTCTGGCTGCCCATAAAATTCCATCACTGAATAAGACGCAAGAGAAATCGGAACAAGAGAAAGAAAAAAAAGAAGTATCTTCCCAGGTCATGTGTGTGTGTCTGTGTGTACATGTCTTGTGAGAGTAGAGAGCCTAATTCATCAAATAAGGGCCTCTAATACTCATTGGATCAATGGAGAGAAATATTAGAATTTCCACAAGCCCAGCCTTCTCTACATGATACTTTCTACAGAAGTTGAAATCCAACTTCTGTTTTCCATGCTACTGAAGGACTATAGCAATACCACTTTATTTTTATTTATTTATTTATTTTTGTCAATTGCTTACAAGATAATAGGTATAAGTAAAAACATAGTTATGAATACATGGATACATATAAGAAAAATAAAATATAAAAGAAACAATAGGACAGGGACAGTAGGCACGTTGGTGCACTTATGCACGCCCCCTACAGACCTCTTAGGAAAGGGATGAGGTCAATAATAGACAGTCCAAGGTTAAAGTTTTGGGGGTTTGAGGAAGAAACCACAGAGTCAGGTAGAGTATTCCAGACATTGACCACTCTGTTGCTGAAGTCATATTTCCTGCAATCAAGTTTGCTGCGGTTAACCTTGAGTTTGTATCTATTGTGTGCTCTTATGTTGTTATGGTTGAAGCTGAAGTATTCATTGACAGGTAGGACATTGCAATGTATGATTTTATATACTATACTTAGATCGGACCGAAGGCGGCATATTTATATACTACTTATATAAATACTAAATATAAATTATATAAATTATGAGTTTATAATTATATAATTATAAACTTAGATTTATATACTACTTCAGAGGGCTTTACAGCCCTCTTTAAGCAGTTTACAAAGTTAGAATATTGCCCCCAATTTAGACCCTCATTTTACCATTCTTGGAAGGATAGAATGCTAGGTCAACCTTGAGCTGGTCAGAATCAAATTACTGGCAAACAGAAGAATTAGCCTGCAATACTGAATTCTAAGCACTGCACCACCATAGCTCTTATGGAAGTTATTCAAGCATAGAAGCTAGCAGGTGGATATGGCTGCATTAGGCTATCATATTCTTTATGTAATTTATTACACAGTGTTACAATAGTTGGGCAGGTATGTGCCCAAATGTGTAGATTTGGAACACTCCCTATCCATTTTATGCCAGGGCTACAACAACAACTTGGTCATTTTTTTGTAATGAAACTTGTACTTCTATACAGGGAAAGAAAAAGCAGAGGGCATCTGAATTATAATGGCTTTTTAAAAATTTCACTATTCCCCTGACTGTGCTGAGACTTGCTCAAGATGAAATCTGATTAGAAAACCTCAGACTATCAGTCCAAAGAAAGAGCTTTGGCTGGAGATTATCTGCAACAATACAAGAAAGAGGAAACATTCAGTGATACTTGCCTGCTTCGATTATCATTCCAAGTAACTCTAGAAATGTAGTATGTACTCAAAACAATATTTATTTGCCTTGGCTTCTTCTTAGGACCCTGAAGTGATAGCCAACATGAAGCACTTCCATAGCCAGCATGTGCATCTGAGTCATATTTATTATCCTTGTTATAAAAGAGTAAAAATTTTTTTAAAAAAGTACAAGAGCACATTTTTGTTGTTTGATGCAATCAAGCAAGACTTGAAACTGGAGCCCATTTTGAGCCTACCCTGTCTTTGCAATCTGTAGAGATTTGCCATGCTCCATATTTAGACCTTGTGGGTGGAAGGTTAGAGAAGAGCCAACTGTTTATGCAATTACATCACAGGAATCAGTGCTGTGGATTCCAAGACAATTAATGAAGAGCAGCTGCCTATGTTTCAGTAACAAACTTGAAGTAATTAATAATTAAAGTGGTTTGGTTAACAACAAGATCATTTTACAATGCAAATGAAATACCCCCCCCCCAAAGATAGACATTTGCAGAGAGGAAAAACTCAGCAAAGCTTTAATAAACCATTTAGACTGTTCCAGTTAAGCTGAAAAACGAATATGTCCAGCCCAAATGTTTCCATTTGTAAATAGCAGATGCCGTCAAGAAAATGGCATCATTGTTCTTCCCTTGGTCTGTGCAAATATTACCAAAGTATGATTTATATATTGCATGGACAGGATTTAACAAGTTAAGGCTTTTTCCCAAAGGGCAACCTTGGGCATTCTAAACTAAATTTGTTTTCTTTTAGAGATTTGGGAAACCAAAAGCAATCCAGACACCTACTTCCATAATTGTACACCAGTAAGGTCCCTTCTCTGGTTATACAGTTAACAATACTTGTTTCTGGTTTTTCTTGTGCTTTCCAATAGCCTTCGGTGTCTCAAATACATGACTGAATTCTGGTGAAATGGCTTATATGCCTTGTAAAATAAAGAAAATAAAAATATATACCGCTTCAAGCCAAAATGGTAATATAACTTGAGTTTGTTTTGGCTAATGTCTGTCTAGAAAACAAATCATAGCAATCTGTCTCTCTAAGAAATCTGGGTTTTCTTAGACAGATGGTCCAGCTCAGTTCAAGCTTTATTGTGCTAGTAAGATCTTAACTGATTATTAAGAAATTAAGCAATTAAATTTATTCATTCCTTTTTCATTCGTAATCTGTGGTCCCTCACTGAGCATTATGCTTGAGCAGACATTTGAATTCATTCCTACTTGGACATATAAAATCACTTTACTACAGCATAGTCCTGTTGAATTGATTTTCTCCTCTTGTGGACAGTCTCTTTTTCTGGTGCATTTTTCATCACAATTAAGACCTCTTTTTAATATTCCAATTAATCTCCACCAGTCAAAAATAATTATTTGTAGAACTAGTAGAGGTCTTTCAATATATACTGCAACTACTGAGCAGACCAATTACCAAATTTTGTACTCACTGGAGTTTCTAGACAGTCTTCAAGAACACTTCCATGTAAAATAACTTGTGATTGTCTAAGTGTGATAACAGATGTCAAATCAGACAAACTCAGTACAAGTCACAACAGGTATCTTACATAGAGTTGTAGAAATATTAGGCAGGACCTAATATCCAAAGATGAATAAGAATCAAGAAGAACATTGCTCTCAGAACAGGTCTTTCAATCTTTCACTCAGACTTTGTCCTGGCTGAATATATCACTGTGTTGTCAATATTTAATTTCAGATTCTTCAGTCCATCCTTTAGGCAACTCTGAAAGCTATTAATGGTCTCCTTGGTGTTAGATGACAAATTGCTCTACAGTGATAAGTTTGCCCCTGCTGATGAAAGATCAGATTAGTCTGGCATTCTGTTAGGAATAATGACTAGCCAGATGCTTCAGACAGATAGGTCTGATCTGCGAACTATGTGTCTGAAAGCACATTACCAGAGTACTTCTAATTTTAAATACTAGGGTACTAAGCTAAAGATACCCTCAGTCTTGCTTGCTTTAAAGGAGAGTCTCACTTTTTAAATTGAAACATGCGAACACTAGGAGTTAAAATTTCATGAAATAAATCTATTAGACTGTATTGAAAAGTGCTGGCTTATAAGGTTCCTTGGCAGGTGAAATTAGTACACAATTAGTATTGTATAGAAGAGCTACGTATAATACCATTCTTTGAAAAGAATGTGATATGAGAATATTAATTCCATTTCCCACATTCTTGAAATACTGATAAATTCCATCTTTTTCTTTATTAAAAAACAATGATAATTTCCAAGTAACCGAAGCAAAATGGACCTCATTATTCCTTAGTTAACAATCAAAAAATTGAACTAAAACATTTGTCAATTTTGGTTATTAACAAAGATTAGGTCCTGTTTCTTGCTATTGGATGAAAATGTCAGAGGAAATGATTATGCTTAATTGACAGTGGACTTTGGGAAGGGCATATGTGGAATATGATTGAAGTGATTTAATGCACGGAATTAAAAAATAAATGAATGACAATAAACTGCCCACTCAAGGCTTGAGTAAGTACTACATATAAAAAGCCATCGACCCGCCACCCTGTTTAGAGTGACCCATTCCCTGATTGGGCTGGGAGCGAGGGATGATCTCTTGCAGGGAAGAGCGGAGGAGTTTTCACGATTTCTGCACGATAAAATCGCTCAGATTCGGGCCGGGTTGGACTCTAGTTGGGAGATCCCGGGGGAGGTGACCGCGGTGAGTCTTGAGATGGTTATCTGGGATGAGTTCGACCCTGTGACCGCCGAGGGTATAGACAGGTTGCTGGGGCGGCTGAATGCTACCACATGTTTATTGGACCCTTGCCCCTCCTGGTTGGTCTCTACCTCCAGAGAGGTGACGCGGAGTTGGCTCCAGGGAATTGTTAACGCTTCTTTGTTGGAGGGCTCGCTGCCCACTGCCTTGAAAACGGCAGTGGTGCGATCCCTCCTCAAGAAGCCCTCCCTGGACCCAATTCTCTTGAACAACTATCGTCCTGTCTCCAACCTTCCCTTCGTGGCGAAGGTTGTTGAGAGTGTGGTGGCAGGTCAGCTTCCCCAGTACCTGGATGAAGACACGTACCTGGATCCCTTCCAATTGGGCTTCAAGCCTGGACATAGTACCGAAACGGCATTGGTCGCATTGGTTGATGATCTATCAGCGGCTTTTGATACTATCTTTTGATACTATCAACCATAGTATCCTATTGCGGCGGTTGGGGGGGTTGGGGGCACCGTGTTGCGGTGGTTCGCCTCCTTCCTCTCCGACCATCTGCAATTTGTGTTGGCGGGGGGGGAGAGATCCACCTCTAGGCCCCTCGATTGCGGGGTGCCTCAGGGGTCAGTCCTCTCTCCTCTCCTGTTTAACATTTATGTGAAGCCGCTGGGGGAGATCATCCATGGCTTTGGGTGAGATGTCATCTGTACGCTGATGATACCCAGCTGTACATCTCCACCCCAAGCCACCCCAATGATGCCGTGGAGGTCATGTCCCGGTGTCTGGAGGCCGTGTGGAACTGGATGGGCGGGAACAGGCTCCGACTCAACCCTTCCAAGACTGAGTGGCTGTGGTTTCCGGCGTCCCGATATAGCCAGATAGTTCCATCTCTGGCTATTGGGGGTGAGATTTTGCCCCCTGCAGAGAGGGCTCGCAATCTGGGTGTCCTCCTGGATGTACGGCTGTCTTTGGAAGACCATATTACAGCCGTCTCCAGGGGGGCGTTTCATCAGGTTCGCCTGATTCACTAGATGCAGCCCTTTCTGGATCGGGATGCCTTACGCACAGTCACTCATGCCCTGGTCACCTCCCGACTGGACTATCGTAACGCCCTCTACATGGGGCTCCCGAATGGGAGCATCAGGAGGCTTCAACTGGTACAGAATGCGGCCGCGCGTGTAGTTACAGGTGCGTCAAGGTTCGCGCATGTGACGCCCCTCCTGCGCAAGCTGCATTGGTTGCCAGTAGCCTCTCGGGTGTGTTTTAAAATTTTGGTGTTAACTTTTAAAGCGCTCCATGGCATCGGACCAGGATATTTACAAGACCGCATTCTGCCATTTTCCTCTCACCATCCAGTGCACTCCCACAGGGAGGGTCTCCTGCGGGTCCCGTCGGCATCTATGTGTCGGCTGGTGACCCCAAGGAATAGGGCCTTCTCTGTGGGGGCGTCTGCCCTCTGGAATGGGTTGCCCCCAGAGTTACGGACAGCCACGGACCTGAGGACCTTCAAGCGTGCCTTGAAAACCTGGCTCTTTGACCAGGCCGGCTTGGGCTGATTTTAGTTTGGGGTGTTTTACTTTTTATTAAATTTTAGGGTTTTAGAGAAGGGTTTTAAATTGTTTACAGCCAGGGTTTTGGTTTAATTTAGTTTTATTTTCCCACATATTTATTGTTTTAACTGTACGGCTGTGCACCGCTCCGAGTCCTTCGGGAGAGGAGCGGTATAATAAATATTTATTATTATTATATTAGCGGTATAATAAATATTAGCGGTATAATAAATGTTTATTATTATATTATTATGTGATATCTGAATAATATCAGACTTCATATCTATGTCATTGGTTATTCTATGTCCTTTTGTTTCCAGAAAACAAAGATCTTTTGAGACAAGGCAAATATAGCAAATCCCTGCTTGCACAGATAGAAAAGTATTAAGACACATCTTTTGAACCTGTTTTTTTAAATTATTTTCACTGTGTTCTTGATTTACTTATTTGAAGACACCTTACATGTTAGCTGTTGTTGTTTCTTGCTATATTTTTATATACTGTGTTACTTTGCTTAGCAAAATGTTAGTATTAATTATGTGCAAAATGTTAGTATTAATTATGGTAATAAAGATAATATAGTATATATGTTGAAAACTTTATTCAGTCGCTTGGTATCCAGAATGAAGAAATAGCTCTGAGTTACCTCTATTCATTCTCTGTTCTATATTATTGTATAATGCTGATTTTATAAAGTTAATGACATATCAATATTCACTTAGATTCTTTGGCCTACAAAATTCCAGTATCTCCAATGCACATTCCTGCTGACATAGTTTTAGATAAGTTCTTATAGATTTAGCCCTTTGTTTGTTGAGACTGGATCACAATCTATGATTGTATTATCTAATAACTATGCTGAAAATACAAATGAAACCACTGTGAGAAAAATATATTTTTCAATATGAGTGAATTTGGAATTGTTACATCTTATAAGATACAGTAGATTGGAATGTTATTTTTAATTTAAAATTACTCTTCCAAGCCATAAATAAAGTATAGTGTTTATAGAATAAATATTGTTCATAAACCCAAAAAACAAGGACTTTTCCATATAAATTACATTTTGCTTCTTATAACTCTCTGGTCTTATAAAAATTAACTCCAGAAAGTTTCATTATAACAAATACACAAGGAGAAATGAAGTTATGAGGGAGCAGAGTTTGGCTAAACTATTCCAACATTAAATATCATAAATGCTAAAATTATGAGCCTGATTCATTTCCTGTTGTTTTTATGCTGCAGAATTTTGAAGGGCTGGAAAATATTAGGGTTTGAAACTTTGAAGTTGATAATTGAATTTGGAAAAAAAGAAATAAAATAATTGTGAAATGTTTGGTATTATTAAAGCCTAAATAATATTAATTTTTTTCTTGTCATGTTCACTATTTAATTCTGATGAATCCAGTAAACAAATAGTGTTTATTGTGACAGAATGAACAGAATGTACGATGGAGAAAGCATGACTCATATGTCCATAGGACTCCTGCTGTCTTGCTTGAACATTGCGCCTCTTAACCTGAGGTTTGTTGTACAGATTGAGTTTGTCTTGAATGGCTTGTCACCAAAAAAATCTGATATTTTAACTTTATTAAATGTGCCGTATTTGTGGACATATTGTTAAAGCAGTTTTAGGGCAAACATCCTCATAAATTACTTGATGCTCTCTGGTTGCATTTGGAAGCAAAAGACTATAACACAATATAGCACATGTTTACTTCCATAAGCCCCAGTCCATAGTATCTCCAAGTAAGTTGACCCTTTGACCCTTTGCTTGTTAGCATCTGAAAACTGCACTAGGGGGACCATTGGCTTGATTTTACATAAATCAACTTATTTGATTCTTATGTCATAAAACATTATTTTCTGAAAAGCAAAACTTAAGGCATTCAAAATTGTTGTTACTGGAATTATTAAGGTTGTGACCAAAGAAACCCCTAAGCTAGGACAAAGATTAGCTATAGAATAAGTATCCTATTTTTGTATGTATTGCTTTAAAAACTTGGATATGAAAGGTCAAGTAAATAAAATATGAATATATCAGCACATTCTGTATCTTTTCTGAGTTTCCACTGAACAGACCTCCAAGGAAGAGTTCTACCTAAATATGCATGTTCTTTTGAGAAAACAATAAATATGCTGCAGTTGGAATGATCTTGTGATCTTCCTTCAACCCTGTACAAAAAGTTAAAGAAGTCATATCTGTATAATTTTCAGGACTATTCTTAGAATTGATATACAGTAGTTCTTCTATACAAAGCATGTCTGCACATGTCTGACATTTTACCCTTCTTCTGTACTTTAAAAAAATGATTCATGGTGCCCCTTGACTATCTTCACCACTGATATTTTCACAATGTTCTTAACTATTCATATGCTAGCCAGCTGACAAGCAGACAGGCTTAAAATTCAATAGCCTGTTAGCTTCTCTTTTCTATCTTAATCCAAACTTCCTTCTCTCTTTGAGGATTTTGTAGTTATTTACAAAGAAAAAGAAAAAAAGACTTTGCTGCTTAATGTCAGTGATCCATAGTGATCCACATCAGGATCAATCCAGGATTCTTAACTTTCTATATTTGGCTTAGATTCTTCTCGGTCGTCTAGTGTAAGAATCACAGTTATTATCAGAATGCTTATTTGCTATGCCAGAGAAAGGTTTCAGCAAAACCACTGTAATTTGAGTGGTTATGAGCAATCCCCTCACACGTGTAAATCAGGCTTTGCATTGTACCAGCCAAACAGCAGTTAGAGTTTAGGAGTAACAGTGTCTTTTCTGAGTACAAATGGTTTTGACAACCTTAATAGGCACTAACAGTGATTTTCCAAGCATAAAATCTCTGAACATCAGTGTTTCCTTGTTTTCTAGCAGCTGCAACAGTTCATTGTTTTATTTATTTGTTTCAAAGTAAAATTAAGTAAAAGCCCTATATAGATGTTTTTCATTGTCCATATAGTCACTAGAAGATGTGCTCAATTTGAGAGACATTTAAAAAAAAACACTTTGAAGTATTAAATAATATTTAAAAGAAAGCAGGAATGGTGGGTTGGGGTGAGGTGGGAGAAATACACCAGCCTCAGGTTCATCTTTATTTCTTTGGATTTGACATGAGCCCCAGAGGAGATATTAGGAAATTAAAAAAGATAGGCACAACAGTCCAAGTCTACATATGGAAAATGCTATCAAGACATCAGCAATTATTTATTTGATCACATAATTGATTTATATGGCCTCTCTTATGAAGGCAATTCTGAGTAGCTAACAACATGTTAAAATGATAATAACAACATTACCAAAGAATGAAAGCTACAATAGTTATCAAGGATAAACCTAGGCAAAACACTTAACAAAGACCTCTGAGGGGGACACTTAACCGTCCAATCCCTCAGCCACAGAGAACATCCTGGATGTGAATACTGTGTGAAAGGCTGACCAGGTCAATTTATTCTTGGGGCAGATGGTGCTCCAGGGAACAGGTGCTGTAACAGAAAAAAAAAATCATATTTCTGAAACTCCATAAGAAGGCATTCTTTAATTGAAAGGAACCTAAGGTGTCTTTTCTTATGGATCTAGTAGTGGGATAAGTAGAAACAACAGGGGAGCAATAGTTTGATAAATAATCTGACCTCATGCCGGTTTGCAAGTAAGTTTTTAGTAAGTTATATTTTACCATGCCCATTGGGGAAGCTATATTCTGAATGGACATCCCTAGTAGCAGCATTTCCTTTCACAAGCCTGCTTCTTCCTCCCCTAAATTTGGGAACCTATGTGGTTGCTAAAACACTGACTTCATGGCGCAAAGTCATTCAATCTAATAGAGAGTCTCTCGCATTGTCTGAAAGATTGTTTGGTGCCACTATCTCCTCTTCCCTCAGTTGTTTTCTTTTTTTATTCTCTAATGGCTGATAAAATGGTCAGTCCTGAAAGAAAAGTCAGCTTTCTGCCACCTTGATTGCTGCCCAATCGCACTGTGTTATCAGCAAATAAAAATGGTAGTCTCAGAAAGTCCATTTGTGTGAGCTTAGTGTGTCTGAAGCCAGGAATGTTGTGCTTGTCTATTTTTCATCCAGCAAACTTACTTGGAAGAAGCCACTTTTCAAGATTTCCTGTGCTATCACTTAGCCAGTTGGCTTGCTTTATCTGACCGTTTGGCTAGTGGATATAATATAGAAAATAAGGAATTACTGCAATATAGGTTCAGAAAATCTTTCCCCTCTTACAGTATGGAGTACAACCCTAGAGGCCTTATCTATTGTAAGATACTTTTTTAGTACACAGATCAAAAATGCTTTTTGAAAACTAGCATGTGCTGAGATCTAAGCCCAATATTGGCATCAGGTAGTAAATTGGCTGCTTGCACTTGCTCCAAAAGATTCTTTCAGTACAGTAGAGAAATTCCATTCATGGCTTTATACATCCTATGCTGTGTCATGAGATCTTTCCTTTATAAATGCTAACATTCCAGGGTTAACTAAGCTTATCGTGCCTGGTGTCCCCTGAGACTTGTGGATTTAGTTTTCATGAGAAATTGACCTGAATGTGGTCCAGTAAAGACTTCATCTCAATTGATTAGGATCTGGAACATACTTCCTTAGACAAATTATAGTCTGATGAATAGAGCACTCTCACTTACAGCTGGATTGCCATAAAGCTAAAATATTTTCTTCTGTCTAGCACTCATCCCACAGTGACCCTTACATAAAGTTCAGAATCCAATTTCATTTTTAATTCATTTAATTCCATTCCTTACATTTCATCACTAGGCAGTTGAAATATGATTGGTAGTAAACATTTTACCTTGAAATTGTTCCCTACGATGCGATCAGCTTGGAATGACAAAATGTTTTTCTTCAATTTATGGTGTGGTAATTAAAGAATGTTGTTCTTCTTTGGTGACACAACTACTATCCATACTAAAGGATGAGCCTGGAATAATCTAAATTAATTTTACAAGATTATGCCAATTAATATGTAGTCAAGCAGAAGTCTACGCTGAGAGTATTTCCAATATTTCATAAAATATTGTCTTTCTATTCATACTGTTTTGTACCTTATTATCATATAAATTTCTCTGGAACACTTTTCATGAATTTTAATGCAGTTTAAGACATAAACTCAAATGCACTAAAAAAAAAACAGCAGGGAAAAATCACATTGATCAACAATTTAGAATACAATGAATATTAACATTAAGATTAAAAATTGAAATGCTAAGATAACTGGAAAAAATATATCCTGGCACTATAAAGAATAGAAAACAAATATTAGTTGAACCTTTCTGGAGCATGTAATCTGTTCCACCTATAGTAATCACGAAAGATGCCATTTTTTCAGAAATGCCTCATTTGATAAAAACATTTAGAGACCATCTGAAGGGCATACTAATATATATTTCAAATGTTGCTATGTATATGCAAAATAATTTTATTTATTTTAAGCTTTATAAACACCAAATACTCTCTACCAACCTATGAAAAAATATTTTTTGCACAATTTCAATTTCAAAGAGGAAAACAATCCACTTACAGTTAGGAAAGAAAAGAAGACATCTTAATACAATTTTTAAGACATTATGTGTGCTGTCCAGCCAGTGTATGGGAATTGGATAGTTAGTTAGCAATTGTGAGCTGTCCCCTTAAGAGAATGCATCATGGTAAATGTAGTTAAGGTATCCTGGGAAATGTAGTCCATGTCACATGACCACATCTGTAATCCTGATTGGTCACTAAATTGACCCTTGATGGGTTGGGGGAGGTTTCTTCACTCTTGCCTGAACTCACGGACTCATGGTAGCTGCTCTACCTCTACCGCTACGAGATGGGAGGAAATAGATAAGGAGATAACCATCTTTTTACCTACAAGACAGATATGCAAAGGATTGGACATTAAGAAGAACTTCGTCACAAATGTGAGTTATGAGGATACCTGATGAACCAATAATAAAGACTTTGTATGAATATTTTGTTGAGTTTATCTGTCTGCATCTGTACAGAAGACAAAATTTACCACTGTACAGAATACAGAACATTATGTTAGTTGCACAAGCGTAATGGAAAGACTGTAAGAACTTTAGTGCACAATTTCTACAGCTGAATATGCTTCTGGCAGAAATATGGTTATTAGGATTCTGAGATAGTTGTAAAGTATTTTGAAGCTATGTTCCCAACGAAAATGCTCAACTATAAGAAAAAAGTAAAATGATTCAGTCGCATAATGATTCATTATAAACTCCGTTATAATGAACTGGTAACATTCAAATGAGAAAATGGGAAATGTTTGCAGATGATGCCCTGTGAATGTTGGTTTCAAGGGATTAAAAAGTCATGTAAGGATACATGACTGGAATGAGAGATAAGGCTGGCTTCTGGAATGATGTGATAGTCACAAACATGTTCTTCCATTTATATTGACGTGTAATACAAAGCAAGTTGCTTGAGGTGATTCCAAAGAAGAAGCAGAAAATAAGAAAAATGGCGTTCTGGCTGAGAAGCGGAATGCTTTCGAGTCGTCGTCTACATTTCCTTTCACCATACTAATCCCTGTTGTTGACAGCCATATATTCTTGAAATGTATGGGTCTGAGACAGAAGACTGCAGCAGTCAGCTTTAAGGCAATCAAGAAATAGCCTCACAGCATCATATTTTCCAGATATTAAAAAATGCTATTATTGCAGAGTGGCTTTTAGTATACCTTCCTGCATTCCCAGGCATCTCCCAGCAATTTTTACAATAAAATCTAATCTATCCAAGCCTTAAAGGGTGAACTGGCTACCCATGCTGAGTTCAAAAGGCTGGAAACAGAGACATTCTGTTCTATGACTATGAATGAGATTACTAAGCTATTTTAAGTGAGATAATGCATATGGCTGTAAAATAGCTCTGATCTGATATCCATATCCACTAGGGATTTCAGAGAAAAAGAATCAGATAGTTGCTCCTAAACGGAAATGTTGTTGATCAGTAGCACAATCTTCTTCAAATAAGAATGTGCTTCCTCTCTCACACATTCTTCTATGGGTTTATCTCATGTTTTATGATGCCCTAATTTCATAGAATGAGGGATTTAGGAATTTTTAAGTACCAGGTCTAGCCCATAGCTCAGTGCAGGAATTCAGATTAAAGTATCCCAGAGAGAGGACAGCCTAGACTCTGTGTGAAAATATATATCTATCTCACTGTATTTATATATCTCTATCTCTATATATCTATATATCTCTATCTCTATATATATCTCTATCTCTATATATCTCTATCTCTTCTCTCTCTCTCTCCATCCATCCATCCATCCATCCATCCATCCATCCATCCATCCATCCATCTATACCAGCTACCTACCTACCTACCTACCTATCATCTATCTATCTATCTATCTATCTATCTATCTATCTATCTATCTATCTATCTATCTATCTATCTATCTATCTATCTATCTATCTATCTACACCTGCCATCCTTGTCCAAATTTTTCTTTTTATTCGTATCCATTTCATGTATTCATAATCATGTTTATACTTATAATTGTTATCTAATACTTGCTTGACAAATAAAGACATAAAATAAAATATCCATCAAAGGGAAATCCACCATTTTCCTGGTAGCTGGTTCCAATCTTGAATGTATCCTACTGCTACAAATTTTTAAAAATCAATTGGTATTTATTTGTGTGGGTTTTTTTTAATAAAATGTATGGGTTGCTCTACTCCCAGTGACCCTGGACAGTTTACAATTACAAATGAGAAAAAAATACAAATAACAAAGAAGAAATTCATAAGTTCCTGAAGACAAATATATACTTCACCCCAACTTCCCTTCCAGCAGGGGTTCACCTATCCCCTTGCCCCAAAGCTTGGGAGAATAAATAATAGACAAGTCTTTAAAAACTTTAATAGCTTCCTGGACATCATAAAAAGGGCCATGGTGGCGCAGTAGTTAGAATGCAGTACTGCAGGCTAACTCATTGCTCACCCGAGGAGTTCGATTCTCACTGGTTCAAAGATGGGTTTTGTGAAGAGATAAAGAAATGCTTATCAGATCAGCAATGATGCAAACTGGGTAGAATAGGTTCAAAGTTCAAGGTTGACTCAGTCTTCCATCCTTCCAAAGTTGTTAAAATGAGGACCCAGATTGTTGAGGGCAATATGAGGACTCTGTAAACTGAGTAGAGAGGGCTGTGAAGCACTGTGAACCGGTATATAAGTCTAAGTGCTATTGCTATGGCTATTAGGGTAGGAGTCACCTGGATCTCTGGGGTTAGAGTGGAACCGTCATTTCAGAAAGCAGATAGGACAAGTATTTGTAATAATTGAAAATGATTCCTGCCTTCCCATAACTTGGATGGATCATTTTGCGCCCTGTAGACTTGGCTCGCTTGAACTCAGGGATGGCCTTCATATGTGTGATATTCTTTTAGGGGAGTGCTATCATATCTCCCTGCAAACTTTCCTTTGGCAGATTAAACATTCTCATTTCCTTCTTTCTTCCTCCATAAAACTCCGCCCCCGGCATCTAGTTCTTTGATCATCCTTATGGCTCAATTTATTCCAATTTACCTGAATAAGTATTGTGCCCAGAACTTTATTTGTACTGACTTCTGATCAACATACTGTTGAGTGGAACTATTACTTCTGGGCATTCTAAGATCTTTTTTGCTAAGCCAAATATCCCCTCTTTTATACTGAAGCATTTCCTAAGAATTTTGCATTTGTCACTGTCAAATG
Source organism: Bungarus multicinctus (assembly GCA_023653725.1). Classification (NCBI taxonomy): domain Eukaryota; kingdom Metazoa; phylum Chordata; class Lepidosauria; order Squamata; family Elapidae; genus Bungarus; species Bungarus multicinctus. The sequence continues at coordinate 74,980,416 of CM042838.1, forward strand.
TCATTGTGTTATGTTCAGCCATTTTTCTAATCCAGTGATTCTCAACTTAAGCAACTTTAAGATGTGGTGGCTTCTGAATGGGGACTTATGGAAGTCAAAATCCATAAATCTTAAAGTTGTTAGGATTGATAAACACTGCACTAATCTATTAAAATGGCTTTGAATTTTAGTTTTGTCTTCGAGAGTATTAAATATCCTACCCAGTTTGCATCACTGCTGATCTGATAAGCATTTCTTTATCTCTTCACAAAACCCATTAATAAATATCATATGAGTGTATGATTCAAAAGTCTATCTTGTTGCATCCCATTGAATACCTTTTTTTCTTTAGTTTGGTGAGGGACTCTCTTTGACTTCCATTTTGGAACCAGCAATCTAGCTACTTTATTGTCATGCTGTCCAGATGACATCCAACTAGCTTGCTACCATAATGTCCAGAGACACTTTTGTCAAATGCCTAAAGCAGGTCCACAAGTAAATCACTCAGTTTAAGACATTAAGACAACCCTTTCTGCAGTTCTCTTTCTCATTCCAAATGATTTCTTTGCTTCACTTGAAAGTTCAGAAACTATTTCTTCTGCAAGGGATTCAAATATGTTTCTGTATTCCAGCAATGCAGAATATTTTCCATCTCTTTTGTTTCTGGCAGTCAGTTTCATTTCCTGGATTTGCTCCTTTGTCTTACTGTCTTTCTTCTGAAGAGTTGCTTTCTTGGCCAGTTATTGCCATAATGCAGCCTTTTTTGATCTCATACATCTGTACTCTTTCTCATGTTCATTTGCTGTTCTAATCCTCTTTATGTTTTTTTTAAGCATCACCATAAACTTGTCTTTACTACAAATTTCAGGAACACAGTTTCACAAACGCATCTATGTCGTAACTTTTGTAGATCATGACTGCAGGGTCCTGAATGTTAGTCTTTACTTGTATTTCTTCTTCCTGCAGTCTTTAGAGATGGGATGTTGTGGCAAAGAGGACAAATACTATGAAATCATGCAATTGTTCTCTGATTCTGCTTAGTTGCCAGTTCTGACCTTTCCCATTGCTGGCATGTGGCTTTTGGATATTATTCCCAGGGAAATACAGAGTCAACAATACAATAATAACTTTGTTCCCCACCCATGTTCTATAATGAGGCCTCTCTTTCGGAATGACTAAATCAGCTATAATAAAAAATGCTTTGTATTTTCCCCTTTTCTTGTAATATTCCATGCTGTAGTCTTTTCCAAAGGCTGTGATAATTACAAATTCTGGGATCTGGAAACCTATAACATTTGGATTGAAACAAGGGGGAAGAGTAACATTTGGCACTGTACTTGTTGGTGCTGAGGTATTGTAGACTTTTCCTGAGAGAGCGACTAAAATTCAACTTTGGGGACTGTGCCTGTCCAGTAGATCAGGAAAAAAACTGTGCCCCAAACTGCCTGAACTTTACCCATGATCCAATCTTAGTTGAGAATGGTACTAAAGTAACTGAAAACGGGGATGACCAAATGCATGCATGGACTTAGCACCAATTGTTGATGTTTCAAGCTGTATTTGCAATACTAAGAACTGAGCAAGAAATAAAATTATGGGGCCCACTTCTGAGGAAAAACAATTGCTGGGCCAAATAGAAGCCCTGAATTGGAAAGGACAGTCTACTGATACTGTAGGTCAGGGGTCTTCAAACTTGACAGCTTTAAGACTTATGACTTCAACTCCCAGAATTTCTCCTCCAATCATGTTAGCTCAGGAATTTTGGGAGTTGAAGTCCACAAGTCTTAAACTTGCCAAGTTTGAAGAACTTTGCTATAGGTAGTCCTTGACTTACGAGCACAATTGAGCCCAAAATTTCTGTTGTTAAGTGAGACATTTGTTAAGTGAGTTTTGCCCCATTTTGCGACCATTCTTGCCACAGTTATTAAGTGAATCACTGCAGTTCATAAATTGGTAACATCAATTACACAAACTAGTAAGTGAATCTGGCTTCTCCATTGATTTTGCCTGTTAAAGTGTTGCAAAAGGGGATCCACTTGACCTTGGGATACAGCAACAATCATAAGTATGAACCAATTGCCAAGCACCTGAATTTTTAGCACATGATCATGGGGATACTACAAAGACTTAAGTGTGAAGAACGGTCATATGTCAGTTTTTTCAAATTCCATTATAACTTTGAACAGTCACTAAATGAACTGCTTTAAATTGAGGACTACCTGTATCAAGATTCATTATCGTATATATCAAGTATGAGAGAAGGCATTTGCTTCTGGCCCTGAAATGTGAGATTGTGACAATTCTCAGTAAAATTCTGTTTCATACAAAGAGATAGCACTCCATTAAAAGAGAATGTCAATAAAGTGGAATAGAGGCATTTATACCTTGTCCCTGCTTGGTATTTTGTCCTGAACCTATTCAATACCTACCCAAAGTGGATTCAGGCTATATTTCCTCTTTCAAATTTTACATTGCATTAAAGATTTGTTAGGCAGGCTGAGTACATGTGAAGGACATGAGAAGGAGGAGGAATAGCAGGTACTGCTTTTGTCTATTTAAGAGAACATAGACTCCTGTAAAAAATATATTAAAGGTACCCCTTGACTTACAACAATTCATTTCAAAATTTCAACTGCACTAAAAAGTGACTTAAACCAGTCTTCGCACTTAATAAAGATCACAGCACTCCAGTGGTAGCATTCAATTTTTTTACTACCAGTTCTGTGGGCATGGCTTGGTGGGCGTGGCAGGGGAAAGATACTGGTGTAAAATCTCCAGTCAGAGTTCTCCAAACTACTCAAAATTTCTGCTACCAGTTCTTCAGAACTGCTCAGAACCTGCTGAATACCACCTCTGCAGTACTCCCATGGTCACATGATGAAAGTTTGGGTGCTTGGCAGCTGGCCGGTATTTATGGCAGTTACAGTATCCTCAAGTCATGTGATCACCATTTGTGACCTTTTCAGCTGGCTTCCTACAAGCAAAATCAATGGGGGTAAGGTTGGAGGTAGGGGGAGGCAGAATTGTTTAATGATTGTGTGATTCACTTAACAACTGCAGTGATTGGCTTAATAAACATGGTAAAAAAAAAGACCATCACATCAATGTGATTCACTTAATAAGTGCCTTGCTTGGCAAAGGAAATTCTCGTCCCAAATGAAGTCACATTTGAAGGATATTTTTGTATAGGTTATAATTTTTGCTTGGCTGGAAGTCTAGTGGAGACAAATTACAGCATGGGTATTTGCAGTTGCTCCCTCGAGTATGTGCCTAAACAGAATCAAAGGACACTCACATCAGAAATTATTTCAGACAAAGCAGAAATGTGACAGACTTACAAGACAAGGTGTTGCCAACCTAGAGGAGAAGATGCTAGCTGACATTCTTTCTGAAGAGAAAATCTTCCCAGAGAATCCAGCAAACAACTGCAGGATCTGAAATCTAAGGAATGCTGCCATGACCTGATGTTCCAGTAGTTTCAACCCTGTGAGGTTCTTATTATAATTATTAAAAGGTCATCAAACATAAAAAATAACAGATGCTGTTATAATTTACATTTTATTATTCCCAGTACTTTTTGGAAGTTCAGGATCTGAAACAAAGTGTCTCTGTTTGCTTTTTATGCAATACAGTCTCAACTGATAAAGAACCAAACATTCGAAATGTGTCAGGAATGATAAAAATCTCCAAATTATTATTGCAGGTGTGAATCCACATTGGTTGTTATTGGTGAGTGCAGTTATGTTGCTTCCTTGTTGATTTTTTAGTTGTTAAGGGCCCTAAGCTATTTCTGGATCTTTATTTTCCTGCATGGATAAGGCTCAGAAAAAACAGTGGTGAAGTTAAATTCCGAATCTGACATTGAGGAAAAGGTTACATCTTCAATAGGTTTAGAAAGAAAATGGAAGGGACCTATGACTGATAGGACTTTTTAGGTTTCCTTGGAGATAACTTTTGAATCCGCCATTCCAGGCTACAAAGATGAGTGGGATAACCTATTCTCCAAAGCATCTGAGACCAAGACTTATCAAGGAAAGATCCATCCTAGAACTAAGAAGAAATCTCCTAAGAGTGAGAACAATTAATCAGTGGAATGGGTTCAGATAGCTATGGGTACATACAGAGGTGGTATTCAGCAGGCTCTGACCAGTTCTGGAGAACCAGTAGCAGAAATTTTGAGTAGTTCGGAGAACCGGCAAATACCACCTCTGACTGGCCCCACTTCCATCTATTCTCTGCCTCCTGAGTCCCAGCTGATCATCTGGGTCTTCTTTTGTTGCCCTGCACAGGAGAAAGGAACTGGAAAGCAGGTTAGTGGAGTGGGGAGGGAATGGAGATTTTACATCAGTATAGGAATAGTGTCAACTATTAGTTGTAATCCTGCAACGAAACTGCCAAAATCCTTCTCCAAAACTAGATATGTTGACAAGCCCTGCTACACCCACCAAGCCATGCCCACCAAGCAACGCCATGCCCACCAAGCAATGCCCACATAACCGGTAGTAAAAAAATTTGAATCCCACTACTGGGTACATAATCCCTGGAGATTTACAGGAAGAGATTTCACAACCATTTGTCTGGAATAGGTTCCTACCTGAGCAGGAGTTGGACTAGAAAACCTCCAAATCTGGTATTCTGTTATACATAATGTTAGAAGCACCCATAATGTTAAAAGTACCCTTTCCAGATGTCCAATAATGCAGATCCTTAACACTGGACAGTTTAAAGTTGCTTCAGACATTCAGATACAGATCAGAAACACATATAGAATGAACTGGATGTTCTCATAAGTAATCTTACTAGGATAAACATTAAGATTGTAAATCAATGCCAGAAGCATTGATTAACTAGATTAGGAGAACTAGCAGAGTTTTTTTTTTTTTTTGGCATCCTTGAAAACTCCACTGTCTTGTTGCTCTATAACTGTCTTGAATTTTTATTAAAGCCTACTCTTAATGACCAACTGATGCATATCCTATTTGATGAAAAAAAACACAGTTCCTGCATCAGTATAGGAATACAGTGTCAACTATTAGTTGTAATCCTGCAACGAAACTGCCAAAATCCTTCTCCAAAACTAGATATGTTGACAGGCCCTAAATGTAGCCCGGGCTGTAATATATAGATGTGTGCAGTTTGCCTTGGTAAAACAGCTGTTGTGTCTTGACACAGAATTATTTATGATAACTGCGGTACAATTCATCGAAACTCCCATAGTCCTGTGGCTATCACCTGGCAGATGTGTAATTGGACAAGGAGCCCTTCTGTGGATGCAAGCACTACCACGCAGAGGCTTTTTCTGTTTTACACCAAGAGCAGTTTGGTTGACCCCAAGAGCACTCCGGACGTCGAGTACATTATGCCTGACATAAGGGAATGCTCCACAATCGCTCTCTTGAGACTCCACATTTGAGGAAGCCAAGAACAAATTCCATTCTCCCAAAATTGCAAAATGGCTTAACCTAATACACATTACGAAGAAGGAAAAGAAAACAGGGAGCTTCAGTGACTGCCCTCTTAAGCCCAAGTCATATTTCATAAGTAAATAAATCCTTTTTGGTTATGATGCTCTTGTCTGATGGACACTCAAAGAACTTTCATATTGCCCTTCAATAGGCTCTAGCCTCTGCTGGGGGCTAATGTGGTCCCATACTCCTTTATTATGGTTTACTGTTGACCATAGAAATGCTGAACCAGATTGGGCAACTCTCCTATGAGAAAAGGTTGAGATGTCCTGGATTATTATTTTTAGCTAAAAAGTAAAGAGAGACATTAATAGAATAGAATAGAATAACAGAGTTGAAGATCTTGTAGTTCAATCCCCTGCTTAGGCAGGAAACCCTACACCACTTAGGAAAACATAAGAGAGATGTAAATTATAATATAATAATAATAATGTATATTATTATTCTAAATATAAAGAAACCTGTTAGGAAGATGTTTGCTTCCTGGTATTAGAAAGATCCATTAGTCAGTTTTCAGGCTGAGATTCTCTATGAAGAGAGCTTTAATCATGCTTATTGATGACCTTGAGGCATACCTGGGATGGAAGGGATGCTTTTATTCTTGTGCTTTTTGATCTCTCAGTAGCTTTTGATGCTATTAACTAGGGTATCCTTTTGAATATGCCTAGGGGAAATGGGGTTGGAAATTGGGAGCACAGCCATGGTGGTTCTCTTCTGTCCCCTTTTCCTAGGTTGATTGCAGTCAGTGAGGGGTGCAGTGGTGCAATGGCTTAATGATGCTGGAACTGCCAGCCATAAATGATCTGCGCTCTGGTGGTTCGAGCCCAGTTCTGTGAGACTGAGTGACCTCCTGTTACTCGATCTCTAGCACCTGCCCACCAGCAGTTCGAAAGCATGCACTATTGCAAATAGATAAATGGGTACCATTTTGGTGGGAAAAGCCTAGCTGAGTTCATGTGTGTGGAAGGCAGAAGCTGGCAATGGACCCGGCCAGACATGAGGTATCATGACACGAGGCGAGGTGATTCTGGCAGAGGAAGCCAGAAAGAGCCAGCAACCTGAGCACTGCTAGCTAATTGTTGTAATGCTAGTTCTCCCCCTGTGGTGCACCAAGGGTAGGCCTAAGCTGTCAGGAGATTGTGTAGATTTCCCTACCACATGCTAAACAAACAAACAAATAATGCAGTCAATGTTGGTTGAGAGGGAGAAGTCACTTGCTAGGTCCCTCCTTTATGGAGTGCCTTCAGAGTTTGGCACTTTCTTAGATTAAGAATCTACATGCAATTACTAGATGAGGTCAGTTTGGGATTCAATATTACCAGTATGCTGATGACACCCAATAAAATTTTGGATATCATCAGCATACAAGTAGAAGTCCTATTCCAATGCCCAGACGATGGAGAAGGCTACCAAAACTAAATAGCTATGGATATTTAGGGTCTTCTTGATCAGGGAAGATGTTAACTTTAATCCAGAGTGGGATTTGCATTTACTCACTTAAGCATAGTTGTAATCTTGAATCTTCTGGGATTCATAGTTTAATTTCTATGCCAAAGAATAGAATAGTTTACACACCTTAATCTGATATACCAGTTGCACCCATTACTGAATAAGGAGGCCCTGCTGACAATTCTTGCCTGAATCATCATATAGCTTGACTATTGCAATACACCGTATATGGGCTCAGTGGTGGGATTCAAATTTTTTTACTACCAGTTCTGTGGGCGTGGCTTGGTGGCATGGCTTGGTGGGCATACTGTAAAACCTCCAGTCAGAGCTGGTATTTGCTGGTTCTTCAAAATTCCACTAATGGTTCTCCAGAACTGGTCAGAACCTGCTGAATACCACTTCTATATGGGCTGCCCTTAAAGACCACTTGGTAGCTCTAACGTACCCAGAATGCAGTGGTATGGTATTGATAGGTATGTCTTGGTGCGCCCATGTGAACCTTTTGCTATGCATTGGCTGCTGGTCTACTTCCAGGTGTGATTCAAAATGCAGATTATGATATATTTTTATTTATTTATTTATTTGATTTGATTTGATTTGTCAATCGCTTACAAGATAATAGGTATAAATATAAACATGAGTAAGAATACAGGAAATAGGTACGAATAAATGGGGACAATAGGACAGGGACGGTAGGCATGATGGTGCACTTATGCACGCCCCTTACAGACCTCTTAGGAATGGGGTAAGGTCAATAATGGATAGATTAAGGTTAAAGGAGTGGGGGTTAGAGGAAGTAACAACAGAGTCAGATAGTGCATTCTAGGCATCAACCACTCTGTTGCTGAATCTATAAAATCTTACATGGCAGAGGGCCCAGTTATCTGTGGGGACATCTATCTCTCCTGCTGTTGGCCTGTGTAGTGCAAACTGACAGGGTTGGCATGCTTTGGGCCTCTTCATTTAAACAGTGCCTGCTCTCTGGAATGAAGACCTCCTTGTAATCTGGATGGCTCCCATCCTAATAGCATTCTGGAGAGCCTGGAAATCCGTTTTTTCTCTCAATTCTAGAGCTGGTGTGAGTTCTGTTATCGAGCAGATTTGCCAACTTGTTTTTTTATCTGCTTTTTTTATTATGCAAGAGAATGACATTTCAAACAATTATTTCTATATCTAAAAGAAATACATTTAAACACTCTTCATAGTAGGAAAATTTTGAAAATCAACATCTGTGGCTTAAAGATGAAAAAAGTTCACCCGTGAGAAGTCTTTGCACACTGTGACTTGTTCATGGTCTACTGAATAAGATATTTTGCCATGTATTTTACTGTGGTGCAGAAAGAAGTCCAAACAAAAAGCTGTCACCTGTCCTATCCTCAGAGAACCTCTATGTGATGACCCAGGGTGGGATACAAAAGCAACAAAGTCACAAAAACAGGTGAAGTCCCTTTAATTCCCTCAACTTGGCTTTAAAGGTCCAATTATCATTGACTGGAGAAAAAACTCTCCACAAACAGTCGGGAAAAGGAAGAACTTCTGTTCAAACTCAAAATACATATAAATTATAAATAGACAAAACAACAACACAAACCACACTGGAGAATTAATGAGATAAGGCAGGATAAGGGTTTGAACACGTCTACAGATATTGAAATACACACACTGGGAAGGATACCAGAACTCAGATAAGAACTGACAGACTAGAAATATTTTCACACTTTGCTTCCAGCAGTGACCCATGTGCAGTTTGTCCTTTTAAACAGTCCTCACAGCTACAGCCCATGAAGGGGATCAAGGCTCTTTCCTCCCCCGTAGACCATGCCATTCACATTTCTCTCTGATCTGCTCCTCCCTGCATGCCCTAGGATGAAGAGGGGATGGGCCTGGGTCTTACTCTGAATGCCCAGCCGGCCTGTGCCCTTCCCCAGTTTCCTCCACAACTTTCAGAGCCACACTCCCACTCCCTCTTGGCTGTTCCTCCTCTCCCTCGGAGTCAGATTCTAACAGGGGCATGACACTCTAAGAATCTTTCCCTCACACCAGTTTTTGGCCTTGTATGTAAACAGAGCTAAACCCTGACCCTAACTGTAACCCTAATTTAATTTTAAGTGCCAATGGGATTTTACCATGTATTCTACTGTGGGGCAGAAAGAAGTCTGAATGAAAAGCTATCACTTGCCCTATGCTTAGAGGACTGGTGAGAATCTTCCCCCAACACTGGTTTTTGGCCCTGAGTCTAAATTGAGCTAACCTTAAACCTATTGTCAATTAAAATTAAGTTAGGGTTAGCACTATTTAGACTCAGGGCCAAAAACTGGTGCGGGGGAAAGATTCTTAGAGGTCTCCTGAGGATAGGCCAGGTGACAGCTTTTCATTTGGACTTCACTGTGCATCACAGTAAAATACGTAGTAAAATCCCATTGGGTATTAAAATTAAATTAGGGTTAGGGTTAGCTCTGTTTAGACTTGGCACCAAAAACTGGTGTTCAGATAAGATTCTTAGACCATCTGTAAGGATACATCAGATGAAAAGCTTTTCGTTCGGATTTCTTTCTAGACCACAGTAAAATATATGGCAAACTCCCATTGGGTATTAATATTAAATTAGGGTTAAGGTTAGCTCTGGTTAGACTCAGGGGCAAAAACTGATGTGATGAAAGGTTCTTAGAACTTCTCTAAGGATAGGCCAGGTGACAGCTTTTAGTTCAGATTTCACTGTGCATCACAGTAAAATACATAGTAAAATCCCATTGGCAATCATAATTAAATTAGGGGTAGGGCTAGTTACACTCAGGGACAAAAACTGGTGTGGGGAAAGATTCTTAGAGGTTCTCTAAGGATAGGGCAGGTGACAATTTTTCACTCGGACTTCTTTCTGCACCACAGTAAAATACATGGTAAAATTCAATTGGCTATTAAAATTAAATTAGGGTTAGGGTTAGCTTTGATTAGAACAGGGACAAAAACTGGTGTTGGGATAAGATTCTTAGACCATTTCTATGGATAGAGCAAGTGACAGTTTTTCATTCAAATCTTTCCTCCACACCAGTTTTTAGCCCTGAGTACCGATCTAACCCTAACCCTAATTTAATTTTAATAGCCAATGGGATTTTACCATGTATTTTACTGTGGGGCGGAAAGAAGTCCGAATGAAAAGCTGTCACCTTAGGTATCACTCTGAAGTGCTATTGTTGTTGGTTTATAAAATATCTGCTGCGAGTTTCAGTTCTCCTTTTCTTATAATTCCAATATTTATGCTTGATATATCGACCTAAAATGAAACCCTATGAATATTGAATTGGGAGTGAACTGTACTACGTATTAGCTGCCTATTTCAGAATTTCAACCCTTTTGGTAGCTAACCTAATATATCAAGTGCAGCCAGTAAAATAATCTTTTTTATTGAATTGTTGTTAGATCTTTCATATCGATTAGTTACTTGTGAGTAGGGAAAAGATTGCATCTAGTCATTTAAAAAGTACATGTAGTCCTCAGTCTACGACTGTAACTAAGCCCAAAATTTATGTTGTTAAGTTGGTGAGTTTTGTCCATTTTACGACTTTCCTTGCCACAATTGTTAAGTGAATCAATGCAATTCTTAAATTAGTAACACTGTTGTTAAATATGAGTCAGTTGCCAAGCATCCAAATGTAAATCATGTGATACTGCAATGGTCATAAGTGTGAAAAATGGTCATAAGTCACTTTTTTTCAGTGCTGTTGTAACTTCAAATGGTCACTAAATGAACTGTTGTAAATTGAGGGCAACCTGTACATGAAACTTCCATTTCTTTCCTGCAATGTAGAATTTCAACATTAAGCAATTTGTGCATCAGATTTATGCAGCTATGGACTCCTCCGCTTCTTTAGAGTAGGACCTGTTTTCCCTCTCTCTCTGGAATTGATTAATGAGAAAAGTGTCAGATCTAAGTAACAGACACATGACTAACAGGACTATAAAAGTCACACATGTTGTCTGGCCTAGAAATAGAGGCAGTTCTTACAATATCCAATATTGTAGCAAGAATGTTCTGTGCCTTCTTATGGAACAGTCCAGGAAATTGTCTAATACTCTGAAATTTTATGGTTTCTTTGATTATGAAGATGTTCCAGATCTTGTCGTTCCATTAGATAATAATTAAAAGACCAATAGATAATGCTTTGGAGGAAATTCCTTAAATGCTTTATGATCTGTAGAATAAGCTGCTGCTTTTTCACTTCATATCTGCCTTCTGGAAACTTTCCATGTATATTCAGATTTGGGAATAAAAGTTCAGCTTGACAAAGCTGTTTATGAAATTAAGTATATGTAATTTGATTTGAAAATGCTAAGAAAAGTCTCTGAATTCGCTGTGTCTTAAGACTAAGCTCAGGTACTTGGGGTTATATTACAGTGAACACAGGAATGTTTACTTCAGATACATAGAATTGCTTTGAAAAGCTTATTAGATTTTCTTTCTTGCCCAAGTACTAAATACAAATTTCTAATTATTTTTCAGATTCTAAGGAATAACATTCTAGATTTTCTATTCCTCAACTAGTGTTTGTTTACATATAAAAAAAGCTATACCCGTAAAAGCTACAGTAAGCCAAAGACTGCTTTTTGGATCATACACAGGAGTGGGATGCCACCGGTTCTGCCCAGTTCTATAGAGCCGGTAGCTCTGAAGAGCAGCAGACACTGAACCAGTTCTGTGTTTGCTGCTGTTTGGCCCACCCGCCTCCCAAGGTTCTTACCTGTCTTTTATTTCCTGCTTTTTCAACCTTAGCTGCTTTGTGCGGCACAGCTGAAGTTGAAAAAGAAGGAAAAAGAGGCTTTTCAAATGCACACAACGCTTTTCAGCTGTCCAGGCGGCACAGCTTAAGGGTTTTTTTAGACACACGCGCAGCAAAACGTAGTCACCAAACTGGTAGTAACACCAGTTGAATCCCACCCCTGACTACACAGAATTGTTATATTTTAAAACATTACATAACAACCTTGGATAATCAGTATTTCAGAGAGAAAGCTAGTTTGAAAATATTCTCATATTCATGTAGTCCTCGACTTACGACCAGAATTGAACCCAAACTTTCCATTGCTAAGCAAGACAGTTGTTAAGTGAGTTTTGTCCCTTTTTACAATCTTTCTTGCCACAGTTGTTAAGTAAATCACTCTCAATTGTTAAGTTATAATATGGTTGTTAAGTGAATCTGGCTTTCCCATTGACTTTGCTTGTCAGAAGGTCACAAAAGATGATTTCAAGACTCTGGGATACTGCAACCGTCATAAATATGAGTCAGTTGCCAATGTCTGAGCTTTCATCATATGACCAATAGGGATGCTGCAATGGTCAAAAGTGTTTAAAAAGTCACTTTTTTCAGTGTCATTGTAACTTTGAACTGTCATTAACATATGGTTGTGTTATGTTCTTTTGTTAAAGGTTCTAACACAAACTAAACACACTAAGCTGTAACTTAACACCCTTTGAGAGATAATTTGGACAGTGACATATGTGGCATATAAATTTAAATATAATAATAAATACATCAATAAATTACATATCTAACACAGAAAAAAAATCACAATTCTAAAGAGAAGCAAACTACGAATCATATATGGAAGATCTTTACTCAAAATTATATAATGTATAACTATACTATGTAATCTATAAGTTTTACTACATCTTGCTGTTATCTGGGAGGAGGGGTTTCCATGTTTTATGACTGTCTGGCCCCAGGATTTTGAGATGCAGATGTCACCACTTTTCAGCAAGTTGAAATTTCTAATTAAATATGGTGTTTAACTAGTCCATCGATTACTCCAAACTATAGTGAACATTCTTATATGTTGACTCCAAACTATATTCTTAATAACACATATTAAGTTCCCAACTTAAAATGGCTGCTTACATTTTTATAAAGTAATTTTAATTTAATTTTTAAAATTTAAAAATGTTGCGTGTTTGTGATACTAGCATAATTTTTCCTTTTGCCCTGGCACTTCTGAAGATGTGTTTGGGAGCTAAATCAAATAAATCCATCTTCATTTATGGATAGAACTAGTTCAAATATAGTACCAATCCTTAGAAAGAAGAAATTTGGCAGGTGTCTCCCTTGAAGCTCTGAAGAGTAGCGCAATATGCCTTTAACAACTTAGAAAATTATTTTTTTTCAGTTCCTCTCTTCAAAGTGTTCAGCATGCATCCCCCTCTCCCAAATTAGGATGAAAGCATTCTATCTTTCAATTATTCTTGGCATAATAAGGAGAAATGTGTGTGTGTATGTCATAAACACGCACACACACACACATGCACATGTAAATTCAGTGCCACAAGATTGCAGAAAGGAAACTGACCACCCATCAGAAATCAACTGTAATATTTAATAAGAGTACTGAAAGTGAGCAAAAATGTCTGCAGTGCATTGACAGTGGAATCATCTAATCCAAGAGTCTTCAAATTTGGCAAGTTTAAGACTTTTGGACTTCAACTCCCAGAATTCTTCCTCCAATCATGTTAGCTCAGGAATTCTGGGAGGTGAAGTCCAAAAGTCTTAAAGACCCCTATCAAGTTTGAAGATCCCTGATCTAAGATATGTGGCAACAAAACTGACTCTGGGCAAGAAGAAGAATTAATTAGTGTAAATATGTGTGCTTGTTATATAGATCCAATAATATGTCCATTTATTTGTAATATAATTTTTGCAGGGGGTTCAGTGGGCAATAATCCACAATATTAACAATGAATTTTTGCTAGATCCAAATCTGGAACACTATGTCCCCAGACTCTATTTGATTGCCTTTTGCTGGCTTTTGCATCACCTTTGGCTGATGAATGGGATTATTGGAAATATCTGTATGAGGCAATTAAATGGTTAACCCGGCAAATCATGAGACATGGAAACAGGGTATTTCCTCGGGATGAAATGCCCCGAACCGAAGTCCAAAGCACTCTTTTATTTAGAAAAAGCAAGGTTACAGAATTCTCAGCCAAGCAATAATAACACAAAGTCAGTTCATTAAAATCAGTTCATTCCGTTACCTCATGGTTCCAGATAAGACCACATTCCTGACTCTCTTTGAAGCATCTCCCCTGTTCCAGCAGCCTACTGATAATAACTTTCACCAATTAAGCATGAGTTGAATATGTCATAACACATTGAGCATCATTAATCAGAACAATTAATCCCACATCTGTAGAGATGCTACTCATTATAACCATTGCATGAATTTCTTGACTATTTAAAATAATCTGTCCATTATGGTTGCTTTAACCCATGTCAACACCTTTTCCTGAAGATATACAATGGTTTGCGATAAAATAAAATCTGGTCCTAAACTTCCTTGCTCTCAAAATTTAGCAATTTCTCCAGGCAATTCAATAGATTGCCTTGTAGTAATCTAAGGTCCTTGTATTAGGTCCTTGTATTCTACAAGACCTCTGACTCAAATGGTCCATGACAATATTTCCTCATGGAGTGAAATATTTAATCAAATCAGCCTTAGCTTGTGAAGAGATACCTTCACCACTGTACTGGATCTCCCAGTAGTGTACAGTAGTAGTGTGGTTTTGGAGGACTTGGAAGGTCTCAGAAGACTAGACGAGAGCAAATGTCTCCCCATCTTCAAGAAGAAGAAGAAGAAGGACAAAAAAACCTGCAGACTTGTCAGTGTGATGTCTATATTGGGCCAGTTGAACAATTTATTGAACAACATGCTTTTGAGTACTTGGATAGGCATGCCATAGTTAACAGCTAATCTAAAGTGCCTCGTAGGTGAAACTTGACAATATCCATGACCAACTTCACAAATGCCTACATTCCTATTCTATTTTGAGAGAGGGAGAAAGTGAGAAAGGTGGGGCCCCTTGTTAATTGCTTATTTTTAAGAGCAGATTCCAAGTAAAGGGTCAACAATAGCAGAATTAATTCTGACTTCTTGCATCCAGCCCCTACTGTTTTCTGATTTTGCTATTAGTTTGTTCTGCACCACCTCCTTCTCTTTGCAAGCTGTCCACAGATGGAATTTCCAAGGGTCTGTTTTATTTCAAGTGTTCTTTGTCAGAATCTGTTCTTTCCTACCCTTCAAATTTGGCTTGTCAATTTCTCCCTTTCCGGTTCTCTATTAATGGGGTGGCCAACTTTCTTTTAGTGTCTCTGCCTCTGTGACTTCAACATCTGTCTGTCATGTGAACATTGCTTTCCCCATTGGTTTTTTTTTTTTTTTTTGCATATGCCAGGAAAAGCAAAGCCTGCTTAATTTCTTCATGTCAAGTCATGACTATTTTATAGAAAAAATTAATGTGGTTGTTGATAGAAATGCTGGGATGAAATTCAGAAACAGTCTGGAGTGATGCATAGTGAGCAATTCCCACAAGTGAGTTCTCAGTATGCACAAGCCAGTTTGCACAAACCTTTTTCAGGTGGTGAGAACTTTAGTCCACTTCAATTTATATACCACTGCAAACATATTTGGATTAAGATAGTCTGGCTACAGTTACCATGATTTGTAAACCTCCTATTTAAATTAAGGCAATGCCTGAAAATGGGACTGAACACATGTTCTTCTAATCGGACAATGAAGGAGTGGTTCAACATTAAACAGGACATGCATGGAGGGGGGTGGAGGGAGGAAGAGGAAAATGATAAAGCTAGGTAAACACTGTGACTTACATACTTGAGTCTGATGTTGACAGCAGATCTGTGCTGTGATGTCTTGTTTGCTTTTCATCACATGATTAGTAGCGGATACCTATGGATAAGTATATGTGATCTTTCCTTGTTTGCTCAATATACTTATGTTCATTAACTTTATATTCCATTTATTCATAAGCTCAATACTGCAATACTGTCCTTCCATCTATTTTTCCTCACAACAGCAGTACTCGTTTCATTGTTCTATGCCGACCCAAATTGTGATTTTTGTGAGTTGGTGGTCCTATAAATCTCCTCAGTAAATCTGATTGAGAGAGAACGAATGACCCAAAGCGTCACCTAATGAGATTCAGTGACTAAGAGTGGACTAGAAGCTAGGTTTCCTTCCAGCTATCCCAGCCCCTTAACCACTATACCACACTTGATTGATTTTGTATGGCATAACAGAATTCAGCATTGGTGCATAACGTTAACAAAAAAACAGCATATAAAATATCAATAAAATCAAAATATAAAACACTAGTACAGTGAATTATTTAAAAATGCATAAAAATAACATTAAATTATGTATGAGCAGTTACTAAACTGGCTAAGCCTACGGCTGGATATCTAGATTGTTTAGCCATTGAACAGCAGTGCCCTTGAGATGATATAGATCCATGGAACTTTATGAGGGAGGCATTCTGTTGCAACATGATATAAAGTTTGTGGGATGTTCTCACAGTCACATGCTAGTATTATTAATCAGCCCCCATTTGTATTCCCAGTTTTACACCTGCCACAGTTCATCTGAGCACGGTCCAGTTTTTCCTTGGAAGATCAAAGCCAGAGAGGCATTGTACTGGATCAGATACTAAATTAAACTATATCACACTGATGCACAAGGAGAATGGATTTGAAGATGCCAGCAGGCCTCGGGAACGCAGAGC
This sequence comes from Bungarus multicinctus, assembly GCA_023653725.1. Lineage (NCBI taxonomy): Eukaryota > Metazoa > Chordata > Lepidosauria > Squamata > Elapidae > Bungarus > Bungarus multicinctus. The sequence goes on from CM042838.1 coordinate 74,996,871, forward strand.
GGGATGGAGCCCATTAAATGGCTTGTGAGATTGTTGTTGCCAGGATGGCGGTGGGTGGGGGGGTTATTTTATTACATGACTTTATTACTTTATTATATGATTCTCTCTTTTATTAGTTTTATTGTTTTTTATATGAGGTTTTAATATTCTTGTAAGCTGCCTTGAGTCACCATGTGCAAATAGGCAGCAATATACATTTCCTAAATAAATAATAAATAAATAAGATAGCATATATTAAAGACCAAGGCAACTGTGCTTGAAAGAAAAATGGTCAAATTGAGAGATGTACATAATAGCTACAGCAAATAGATGGATTTATGTATTTGGTAGAATGATTACTAAAAATGGGAAAACAGAAATTTAGAGACATGCAAACTGTGGTAGAAAGTAACCACCTTATTGAGGGGAAAGGATATTTATTGGGAAAAAAGTGCTTCTGCTTGCCTTGTTATGTGGAAGGGATAGTTAAGTCTATCAAGAGAAGTATAAAAGTTGAGTAAAATGGGAAAGCTTGTCATAAAACTAGAGGAAGGGTCATGAATGAATGAATGGATGCTGAAAGAATGTGGATTGCATACAAAAATGAGTAAGTAAGCACATTAGGATACTTTAGTCACATAGGAAGAATAAAACTGCAAAACAAGTATACAAAGGAGAATGAATGAAAGAAGAATGAATCAATGGGGAGACTGAAAAATCATGTTAGATGGAATTGATTAGATTCTGAAAAAAAGTTGTGAGAAATTTAGAGATTTAGAAGGCATTCTAGTGTTATAAACAGAGCTTCTGCTAATAGTTTTAAGGAATATATTTTAATTCTTCTCTTGACTGAGAACTTTTATGCTAGAAATGTTTGTACTGGAAATTATTTAAGTAATTAATTTGACATTAATTATTAATTAAGTACAGTAATTACATGGGTATTAACTTGTCTTTTCATCATTTTATAATGTAAACAAATTTTTAAACTGTATTCTGAGGAACATCAGGTTTTTGTGAGAACTTGATGAGTTTCTCTTGGAGGCTCTGAGTTTAAAAAAACACAACCAGTTTGCAATCACTGGAGTTCTGCCTCTTGCTAATCTTAAATAGATATTGGGTCCTGAAAAAAAAATCATAATATATAGAGAATGACAGTGTTGGGTATCTTAACAAATTAATCAAACAATATCTTCTGCCCATAGTAATTGTAACTGAATTGTACAAATTGTCCTTTCAAATATCCAGGCTCAGGATAAATTTTGGCCTGGTGTTCCTTACTTGTGTAGGAGAAATTACACATTGTACTTTGACTCTTGCCACTGCTTTAGAGAATGTCGAGTAGCAGAACATTCCTTTAATTCTGAGCAAACTGGACTATACTTCTTGTAGCTTAAAAGGCACAAACTTTTGTTGTTTGAGAAACTAAACTTGTCTGATATCTAAAATACTGAATTTCCCTCCCCTCAGATTGCAATTCTGCAAGGAACTCTACACCAGTGTCTACTTAGACAAGTAATGTATAGGATAGTTTATTGATTTTTATTTTCTACCTTGTATATAAGATTTGCATTGATTCTCCTTTCTTTCCCACCTACAAGGATATTTGACTGTTCTTTAAAAAAAGAGTATTAAGCTTGTTTGTGTAAGAGACAAAAAGGATAAGTGCATTTAAGCTCTTTCCACTAGGGCTATTGAAAGCCTGCTGACTGCTAAGAGTAAAGAACCTTTTTTAGCTCTTTACTGCCATCTTGTGGTCAACTGGGTTTTTGCAGTGCAGGTCTGGGATCTTTTTTCTGAGTGTTCATGTCTCTGTCTGAAGAATTATCACCCTTTTTTTGCTGGGCAGACAGACTTAACTGGGGCTGAGATTTATTTTCCCTTGAATTTAAAATCAGACAGCATTTTGTGAAACTCTAGGAATTTATTTGGGAATGGTAAAATCCTGGGAGCAACCAAGCATTTCTATAAATGTAGCAGCTACAGCCAATGCATGTTTGATAACAAAACAATAAAGAGAAAGGATTTGAAGCACAGAACCCACTGATGTCCTTACACCTGTGATTTGTTTGTGCAAATGAATATTTTGGAAGTATGGTTTTATGTTTGCTTTTTCTGCTCCAAAACAATTATCCGAGATGGAGTCGCAGAAATAATCAAAGCTTGAACATCAATATTAATGAAAACAAAACTTAAGCATATTAATTGCCCAGGCTAATAAACAGCCTGATGAACAATGTGATGAGAAGTGATTCTGCCTGCCTTAAATAAACTCCAGCTACTAAGCACATTGGGCTGTGTCACAAATATTGTCACTGTATTTAACTTTCCTAACAGCTGTGTTATCACAGGGATTGTTTTAAAATGTTACTTATCTGTTTTAGGCACAATAAAGTTTTATTTCAAGTGATTTAGTCAGACTTAGTCAGGCCAATTTATATAAACAACTTTTCAAAAATTAAAGGGTCATTCTCAAAATATTATCCCTCCAAAAGAGACATAAAAGCAGATTGGGGACCACAGTTGCTGAATTTTTTTTAATCTTACAAAGGACACCTCTTTCCTTTATTTGTCTTTTATTTATTTTATAAATAATATCCTACTTTTTAAAAAAAGTGTTCCAGCCTTTATTGAAAAAGAAGAAATATTCTTGAGTGCATGTTGTTCTTATTTCCAACTCATTTAAATCATGGCAACTATCATGACTAAAGAGAAAATAGAGTTGTTCCCATTGCCTTGGTTTTGTTGTTTTTAAAATATATATTGTTTACTTTAAAAAAAAGAACTAAAAGAGCATCTGTAATATGCATGTATTCACTGGTTATGCCCTGCCTGTAAAGTATTGGTTACAATACTAAGAATACAAGGAATGACAACATCAGGTGTGGCAGGTCTAACTGCTTGGTTACTATACGAGGCCTGTTTCCAGCTGTTTCTATTCCTTGCTGTTTTCTAGTTGTCCTTTGGGGTCTCGGGCTGGAAGATTTTGGCTTTTGGTTTGAGTTTTAATGGAGCTATGTCATGGCTTGGACTTGTGAAAGGCTGCTTCTTCCAGAATTTGACAAGTAAAACAAACTCTATTTCCGGATGAATTGTTGTATTACTAAGTTTAGAATGCCTAGATAAGAAGAAATTTTAAAACCTAGAAGGGCTTGATAAAATGTCTCATTGTAATTCTTTTTGATATCTTGAAGAAGTCTTCAACTGTTCCAAGGTATGGTTTTAGATTGTGACTCAACATAATGGCTCATTATGAATAAAGGAAAGAGGAAAACAAAGAAACAAACCAACAAAGAATTATCTAGGGTTGTGGTGTAGGCTGTCAGAATAGGCAGAAGTTCTGGATAATGTCCTCCTGAACTAAGTTACCAATTTTCAGAGAGAACACAATCACAGTAATAATAGGATACTTTAAATACTTGGAAAATCAGCCCAGTATAGATTAAGTAGTCCTAACAATTCCTAAGAATTCCACTCATTCAACAGTGGAACAGATTACTTTCAGAAGTGTTGGATTCTTCTCTACTAAAGTGTTCAATCAAAGACTGTGTAGCCTGTCAGACTGACAAGAATGTTATAGTCGTTAATTCTTCACTGAGTGGATAGTTGGAGTAAATGTTCTCCAAAGTATCTTCTAACATTTCAATTATGTGATTCTATACCACTTGGGAAAATGTTTCTGATTACTTCTGATTTCTGGAGCATTTCCAAGAACTAGTCAATCCAAAATACACAGTAACTGCAAAAATTCAACTTGTGGTTATTTCATTACTAGGAAATGTTACCACCTCGGCTATATTAATACAACAATAATAACTATGTCACAAAAGGAACATTTTTACTATATTACAATTTTAAATTTTCCTTTGAAGTCTTAATGTAATAGAACAATAGAATAGAATAGAATTCTTTATTGGCCAAGTGTGATTGGACACACAAGGAATTTGTCTTGGTGCCTATGCTCTCAGTGAACATAAAAGAAAAAATATATTTGTCAAGAGTCAAGAATCATAAGGTACAACACTTAATAATAGCCATAGGGTACAATAAGCAATCAAATCATACTAGGAAACAATCAATAAAAATAGTTAGGCTACAAGCAACAAGGTTACAGTCATAAGTGGGAGGAGATGGGTGAAAGGAAGGATGGGAGGATTAATAGTAATAGTAATGCAGACTTAGTAAATAGTTTGACAGTGTTGAGGGAATTAGTTATTTAGCAGAGTGATGATATTCAGGAAAAAACTGCTCTTGTGTTTAGCTGTTTTGGTGTGCAGTGCTCTACAGTGTTGTTTTTGGGTGGGCAATTGGAATTAATCTTACATAACTGTATAACTGACATTATCAAATCCTTCAGTATGGAAATGTTTTTTTTCTATTGCTATTTTTCAGTTCAAACAATATTCAGGTATTAATTCAACAGAAAATTTCTATTCATGTATCATAGATTTGAAAAAAGAATGAGTTACATTAATACATATTAATGCTACTGAGACATGCCCTCTTCATTTTAAGTGAAAAGCAGTGAAAAGCTGCCACCTTATGGTCTGGATAAAACTTTATATGTTCACTGTAATAATTAATCCATGTGTGCCTTTCTGTTTCATTCTACAAATTTAAACAAAATATTCCCTTTTTTATAGATAAAGAACATTCAATACCTACTTTTCACTAGTGGTTTGGTTGCTTTTGTGTGTGATGCGTATGTGTTGCCACTTATCTAAGACATACATTTTGATTAACAACACAAGCTATTCCTGCTTTCTTTAGTAGATATTCTCTAGATATACTGGACTTCAAATCCCATAATTTTGAGACAGTGTGGTCTGCTGGGAAAGACTGAGATTATTTTGTGTTTGTGTTAGCCTATTTTATCAATGGTCCCCTAAGCAGGTTGAGATCCTGAATTGTTCTAATGAGAATCATTTCAATGTATCTGTTCTATCATGTTGTTTGCAAAGGGCACAAGCAACATTTTCTTCTCACTGTCTCTTCCTATAGTATATCCATTTTTACAGCTGCTTCTATACCTTGGATGTTACCTAACCCTAAAATGGATTTATTTGCTCTTCAGTTATTTCTCAAGACTGCAGTTCACAAAAACAATGACAGAATTCATATAATTCCATCCACAAAAGGTTCATGAGAGGATTTTCAATCCCAGAAACCGTATCTTTTGTTTTGCATTCTAATCTTTATTCAATTTTTTAAATCTTCATCTTATTTTGAAATGCCTAGAAAGCTACAGCAAGACAGGTTAAGTACAAACAAACAACATTAACAGCTGTGAAGGGGGAAAATGAAATGTAAACATCCTGTAACAAACAAAGCAAACAAAATTATGATTAACTGTTTAAAATAACACCTGGGCTGGAGAACATCAAATTATCATGTCAAGCTTGAATGTAAGCAATACCCCACCAGCTTGAAGGATCCAGAAGAGAAACAGATTGCTCTTTTGAAACAGGAACAGTGAAATCAAGTGTGCATCAACATCCCAACTATTGAAATACCATCTTTTTGCCAGAATTATGTAAGCCTAATCTGAGGTTTAAACAATAACGTTGGGGCTGAGTAAAGTTGTTTGGAATCAAGATCCAGATCAGAGGTGGTATTCAGTAGGTTCTGACCAGTTCTGGAGAACCGGTAGCAGAAAACTTGAGTAGTTCAGACAACCGGAAAATACCACCTCTAACTGGCCCCGCCTCCATCTATTCTCTGTCTCCCGAGTCCCAGCTGATCGGCTGGGCCTTCTTTTGTTGCCCTGCATAGGAGAACGGAACTGAAAAGCAGGTTAGTGGGGTAGGGAAGGAATGGGATTTTGCAGTCACCTTTCCCCAGGAATGGGGAGGGAATGGGGATTTTACAGTATCCTTCCCCTGCCATGCCCACCAAGCCAGGCCCACCAAGCCACACCCACAGAACCAGTAATAAAAAAAAATTGAATCCCACCACTGATCCAGATGGAGGCTCCAGGTCACTCCACAGAGTTGCTCACCTATGGATTACAGTATGTATGCTTTGCTTTGCTTAGAATGTTTTGTGAATGAGGCAACTGATTAAACTATGGCTTAGCATACTGGCTGATCTCAATACTTTGGGTCCTGAGCTTTGCTCTAATACACAAGAAGTTGTGGGTGCTCCAACACTGGAGGTTTTTAAGAAAAGATTGGACAACCATTTGTCTGAAATGGTACAGGGTCTTCTCCTTGAGCAGCGGGTTGGACTAGAAGGCCTCCAAGGTCCCTTCTAACTCTGTTATTGTGCTATGTACTGTTCAGAGAAAAATGTATCTTTAAAAGAGATTGCAGTGAATCTCTGGCATATTTCTGTCATGCTGAAAACAGAAATGTAAAGAAAACATGCCCGGTGAATGTGATTGGTCTAGCTTTCATGTGATGAATGCAGGTGCCCTTTTGCTTCCTAACCTAAGGTGTACAAAAAGTTTTAAGTTTAAAATACTTGCTTTCAGTTTGACTTGGATCATTCTGATTATTTTGGAAAAGGTTTGAGACAAGATTTTTGTGAGCCAGAAATGCCACCACAACAGTTGGAACAACCCATCCCAAACTTGAAACAACTGTTTGGAATATGAAATTGAGTGCTTGACATTTAAAATGTTTTTGATGCCCATATTCTTATACTGTTTTCCACCCTTCATATTTATCTGTATTTATTATTTTAAAAAACTGTTGCCTGTTTCATAATTTTTCCTTTATAGGATTACAGTACATCAGCTTTATCCTTATTCTGTTGCAAAGAGATGAGAAATTTGAATAGTTTATATAGACTGTTTAAGTCACTTATAGTGATCTACTTGGGGTGGGTGGGATGCTAATTAAGTACATTTCAATCCTTGTTTGAAGCCTCCCTTTAATTCAATGAATTACCAGCTTTTTCAAATATGCCTTCCCTGGAATGTGCACAACTAAAGTGTAGTAACAGCTAATTAAATTAAGAGAAATGCTGTTCATTTAGTCTACAGTGAATTCAGGCTCTTTGACCTTTGTCTACATCACTCTACTTGGAAGGTCCATCTTGTCAGCTTTTCCATTTGTGGTCAGATGGCTTGTCAGTCAAGCTTTGGTCCATGCATTCCATTTTTTGAGCAGAGGGATGACAGATCACGACGGGACAACTTCCTTGGTTCTATTGCCCACAAGCTGAGAATCAGCACACCCCGGGGAGCCAGGCGGGATCAATTAAAATACTTTGGATTTTTTTTTGTTTAGCTCATTTGCTGCTTTGGCAAGAAGAAACAGTGTAGTCTAAGCTATTCCCATTCCATCTGGGATTGGGGCAGTATGTTATGAAGAAACTCTGTTTAAAACATAGGAAATTTATTGTGTTGGTATGTGCTATTTTTGGGGTTATTTTTTTTTTGAGATTACCTATTTGTTAGATTATTAATTTTTGGTTAGATTATGTTCTTTATATGTAATATGTGTTCCCAACTTTAAAGAACAGACCACCATAGACATCAAATTAGTTCTTAAATTGATTTTTTTTCAACTACAAAAATAGGAACTTTTTGCTAAACTAGTTCACTTTGTATCTCTGCTAATAACTTTGCTGATGAGCTGCAGTGGCACAGTGGTTAGAGTGCAGTACTGCAAGCTATCTCTGCTGACTGCCGGCTGCCTGCAATTTGGCAGTTCAAATCTCACCAGGCTCCAGGTTGATTCATCCTTCCATCCTTCCGAGGTGAGTAAAATGAAGACCCAGATTGTTGGGGGCAATATGCTGACTCTGTAAACCACTTAGAGAGGGCTGTAAAGCACTGTAAAGTGGTATATAAGTCTAAGTGCTATTGCTATCTTTCATTAATTAAATGTGGCTGTATTTCATGGAGCTATTTCTCTTACATGATGCCATATGTTGCTATTAGAAGCTATTAATATCTTTCCCAGGTTTTGCAGTTCAGCAGACTACTCATATATATTTCTTGAATTTGGTCTAATCTTGCCCTCAGATTAGAATGCAATCAAACTGAATGTATTCCATTTTGGAATACATTATTGGACATGAATCAAGAATGTATTCCAAAATGGATCCTAGCCCCAAATAGGGTCAAGATACTTTCCCAGAAGATCACTTCCAAGACTGTTCTGCAATTGACTACATTTCTCTATTTACCACCACAAAAACGTATCGATACTTGGTCCAAACCTGCGAGAGAAACTCCTTGGTTCCAATGCATGGATCAATCTCAGCATTTCATAAGAATGAATTAAGTGTTAGATTTGGCATACATGATGCCAAAGGAGAATTTTAAGAAAAATTTAAGGTTGGCTTGCAATATTGAAACATGATGTTTTATATTCCCTTTGCTGTGGAGGCAAGAATTCAACATTTGAAAAACATCTGCGAGGGAATTTCAGCGACTCCTAATCAATGGTTCTTAGGAAAAAAATGCAAACTAAATTCTTGTCTGTTTAATATTAAAGTGTTCTAATAACCTATCTGACCTGCAAATGCCCATTCAAAGTCAGCTCTATCAATAACTAATTACATCATCCAGCAGATTTTTAGGTGTCAGAAAAGGACAGGAATTCTTCTGGGGCTGGATCTTCTATTAAGAAGAGCAACAGACATCTGTTCTCCATCATCTTTCATGTCTCTTTTTTTTTCCAGAATTCAAATTTTTAAAAAATCATTGTTTTCCTTCATATGTGATATCTTTATCTGAAAAACACTTATACCCTTATCATTAAAAAAAAGGTGCATCTACTATGGTCACATAGGGAATACAAGCACTAAACTTCACCAGAGACAAACCCACAAAATATGATTCTGTCTTCTCCATTTTCTGAAGGGTATCCATAGAAGTAGCAGGATTCAAGATCACTTAAGTTCATGTAAAAGGATGAATTCCTGATTCGGAACTAGTGTTTTTCCATTTCCTTTTCCCCTCTAAGAAACTAGAAATGCCCATGTGTGTGGATTATCTCACTCCCCTTTTTAAATATTGTACTTTGCAAAAATGGCTGTCAAATTGACTACTATGTATCAGTTTTTCTTCTGTTATTCTTGATTTATTGTGACCAACATTTTAATATAATTCAATTTTATTTAACTTTTCTCTCACAGTTACTCCTACTGAACCATATGGATATGGATATAGATATATGTAGATGATAGATGATAAATGATAGATAGATAGATAGGTAGATAGATAGATATAGATACACACACACACACTCATATGCATATATGTATACAGACAGACAGACACACACAAGAATGATACATTTGCAAAAAAAAGATCCAAAATAAAAGAATAACTGATTAATGAATCATTTAATGAATAAGGAATCTCACTTATAAAATTAATTGATATCCATCTTCATATACAAAGACACACAAACCATTCTATCTCAAAGAGAATCCTCTCTCTTGTGACTTTATAATAACAGGTCTATCTGTAATTCAACCACAGGAGGCGAGAATGCTGCCATGTTGCAATGGTCTTATCTGACTTCAGTTATGCATATGCTTAGTGCTCTGCTGGGGAGCGATAAGTTTAGCCTCACTTATTTACTCCATGAATGCTGAGATGGGAACTGTTAAAGGAATCCCTGCGGTATTTTTTTTCCATTTTCTTTGCAGCAAAGGAATGACTTGATAGAAGCCTTTCTGAAGGTCTGCAAGGACAAGAAAACCTTCAGGTTTTTACTGCTCTATATTACTTGCATCCATTTATAATTGGCTTTTTGGAATAGTAAACTTCAATGTAGTCTGGTCAATTTTCCATGTTTCAGTAGTTGTGTTCTAAGAATTATTTTCATCTGATTGTGCTCCACAGGATTCAGCTCTCAGGAATTTCCAGCACTTTGTTTGTTCCTGGATTTGGGGGCGACTGTTAACCACAACAAATGTTGCAAAGGAAGCAATTCTGGAAAGTTTCTGTAAACAAATAATTCTTTTGCATTTGTCCCCTAGTTACTACATAGCATTGTTTGCATCGTTACAGACTGTCTTAGGGCAGATGATAGGTTTCACTTGACAAGAATGTGGGGGAGGAAGGATGCAGTAGGTTAGCCATGTCTCTAGTGGAACCCAGTTTTTGACGTGCCTTTTGCAAGGAAAAAGAGCTTTAATAATAAGCATGTGTATTAAGTTTCTCAAAACATACTGTTGGGGTCATCAGAGCAACTGGCAGTGATGCGAGTTCTGTGACCTGCCTCTGAACCTTTCAAACTCATTTCCTGTCAAACCTCATACCCAAGAGGACCAGCAAAGAGTTGTTAAGTTCTTTTCTAGAGCTGTCTCAAATTAGAATTCCAGGCATGGCTTGAATTCCATTCCACTTGTCCTCAACTGGCCACTTTCCATAACTGTGGATTATGAATGTTTATGGCAGAATTATTATCCAGGGGAGCAGAGGAAATAGAAGTCATCAATAAAGTTCATCCTTTTGATCAGAAGAAAAACAGCAAAGAAGAAGATGCACCAAAGATGGTTATGGAAATTGTTAAAGACACTGCAATTAACAGAGTGGTCTGAAAATGGGTAGTAAATTTAAAAGTTAATAGAACAGAACTAGAATAGTTGACTCAGCCTTCCATCCTCTCGGGGTAGGTAAATTGAGGACCCAAGATTGTTGGGGGCAATAAGCTGACTTTGTAAAAATGCCACTTGGGGGGGCCAAAAGCCCTACTAATAAGCAGGCATATACAATGGAATGAAGGCTATTGCTGAGCACTTAGCATGATGCTCCATAGACTGTAAACTGCCCTGAGTCTCCGGAGAAGGGCGGCATATAAATGCAAATAAAAATAAATAAATAAATAAAAATAGAATAGAATAGAATAGCTTTGTCGCTTTGAATATATACTAATTGGCATATATTAAAAATGAAATTTCATTGCATACAGCTCTCAAAGGGTCTCTACCTCTAATGTACGCTATATAACCATAACATAATAAATGAATATGTAAATACAAAAGTATGCATTTACTACATATATTATATGTCACAGAGAAAGTTAAACTCTTAACTTAGTTGCCTTAGATATATCTCAAAAAAGAAGACAATTATTTTGATTGTGTCTGATCGTAATTTGGATTGGTTCCTAGTACTGTAGTATGGTGTCCTATTCATTTTTTTCTGTCCCCATCTTTGACTCTACTCTGAACTACTGCCTTGTCTATCTATCTATATGGTTAGTTAGTGGCTGACTGCCTGTGAGTGTGTGCATAATCAACTATTTCTGAAGGCCTCTATATCATGGTTAGCATCATGGATAAGCCTGTAGACAGAAGGTCTACAGAAGGTTTGGGAACAGAGAGCTTCTAGGAACTCATGCCAAATGGAGAGTCTAGTGGCTGAGCTGAATGCTTGCACTTCTGGCCACTACTTTAAAAAAAAAAACCACTTACATTTTTCATTAGTTCCTTTTACAGCATCTGTCTTCATAAGCAGTGTGATAGTTCCATCTGAATTTTCTTTGCATGGCCCTTGGAGCGCCCTTTCTGACGGATAGTAGTTTTCTGTTACTGTGCTGATGTGGAACACATATGAAAATAGACTTAATACAAGAATGTGAAGAAAAACACCCACATTTCTCTTAAATCTTGCCCTGACCAGAGCTACCTTGTGACTCTTGGTGTACCAAATTCAGTGTGGTCTTTGGCCACCAAATGTTGCTCGGTGGTAATCAAAGTTCAGGGAGGAAAAGGATATGGAGCTGCTGGCATTGTTTTTGAGCTAAGAAGAAATGAGGTTGAACTTTAGAAAGCTATCTGAAGGCCACATTGGAGATAGGGAATGTCCTTTCCCAAATGATAGTTCATGAGAAAAATGTGGACATCAGCATACTCCTGCATAGTAAGCATACATAACAGAGATAGAAAATTTGAGATGCAAAAGATGATCTCACCTCCCAGTTTCTTAATCTCTGACTGAGGACACAAATAAAATATCTACGTATCTCACCTCCCCTCCCCTTCCACTTCCACACTATTTATGAAATATGAATTAAATTAAAAGTAATTTAATTATTAAATTAAATTAATTAAAATGTAATTTTAACTACGTACTGGAAGGCTTTGGAAGCAACATGTAACACAATGGTTATGCTGTGGTTTGTTGAATCCAACTCCAGTAGTTCACAAAATAAGAAAGCTTCCAAGATTGAGTGGTTGACCCTAGGGGCATTTTAGACAAAAGAAAGCTTTGAAAAAAAAGAATGTAGCTTTCCCAATAAATGAGGATTCAGCTCAGTGGAATCGCTGAAATAAGTATTATGTTTGGTGTTGCCTCTCCTTATCTGATGGGAAAGAAGTTGGATGGATTGCTATTTCTTTCCTGAAAGTATATTCATTGTTACTAAAGACATACTAGCTTTTACTGAAATCAAGTGTTGTAAGAATGCACACCACAGTGGTTTAGTATTGATTTTAATGACACTCTTGTGTATTCCTGAAATTTCATCACTGTGCTCAGTTACTGCATAGGGGAGTTCTTCTATAAAAGGGAATGTTACCAAGATACCACAAAAGGCTTTTCGGTAATAAATGAGGAGAATAGCTACATCCTAATCTGTAGAAAGCCTTTACAGGTGCTCTTAATGACCACAAGAGGACTAAAGTACATCAAGGATGGGGCAGTCGGTGTATCCTGGCTCCCAACCCATTCCCTCCAGCCACGTGTCCTGCACACCCTGTGCTTTGCTCCTCCTAACCTCTGCATGTCCAGCCAGGAAGCCTCAAGGGGAGGTAGACTCACATGCGCTCGAATACAAACACAGCTTTCTCAAAGGAGAGCTCAAGGAGACGTGATTACATGATTTCCACTCTTTTCCAATTTTCCGTTTACAAGTCAGAGTGCAAGAGGCAGAACTAACAGAACCCAAAGACAGAGGAGATTGGCCACATGCAAAGCCTCTAATGCGTTACTTTACATAATTGTTGTATTTATATTATTTTTCTATTCCTGACTTTCTTCTAAAGTGCTCAAGATAATGTACATAAAATCATCTTTCGGTGGGAGTCAAAGAATGAAGTGACTCAGGCTGAGAAATGATTTTTAATTTAATTTAAAATAAACACCCATAATTTTATTGAAATAATGTCATATTTTGGCATTCATATTTGTTGTGGTTTGCTGGCAGCATGTGCAGAGGACTGAAGAGAGCGATGACTCTGATGAGGGGCCAGGACCATCAGGGAGTAGATTGCTGCCTTCAGAGATTGTGGGGGCTGGCAGCAGTGATGAGGAGGTTCCTGAGGAGCCTGTGCCAAGTGCACGTGCACGAAGGATTACTTGGAGGAAAGAACAATTACAGCAGCACAGGTGACTCGGGAGTAAGGGTGCAAGGTAATGGCCCCTGCCGCCTTCAAGAGGATAAAAGCCACATTTGAAAAGCATTCTTTGCAGAAAGCAAAGAAGCTCTAAGGACCCAGCATTGTGTGTAGAGTCTCCGGCTTATCTGAAGAATTCTGTCAAGGCTTTTCTGGTTGGACTAATTGGCTGCAAGCCATCTTTTATCTAGAAAGAAGTTTATTTGTAGATTAAAGTTGTGAAGGTTTGAGTTGCTGCGTGTGTTTGAGATTTTCTTGCTGGTAACAGGGTTGGATCAGAACAATATTCTAAATCTTGCACTGGTTTTAGGGCACTAGCAAAATCTCAAAAGATGTGGACGTAAATTAAAATATATTTAATATGTGGCACTTATGTGCACACCACATTGTTGACTCTTATATTGTAGTCCTCAAATTGTCCAATAGTGATGCAGCATTTCTACAAATGAAAGTGCTGGTGCCCTAGATCAGGGGTGTCAAACTCACAGCATCACAGCAGTGACAAATGACGTATCGGGACTTTTCCCCCTTCGCTAAACCAGGTGTGGGCGTGGCCAGCATGTGACGCATCTGGCCCATGGGCTGTGAGTTTGATAGCCCTGCCATAGATCATTTAGCTTCTTACATTGATTTAATCCACAGTTTTTGTTTAGGAAGAACTTTTATCAGATGGCAGCTCAATAGGTTACCTTCAGCTTCCAAATTAAAGGAAGAACATTCTTCCTTTAATTTGGAAGCTGAAGGTAACTTATTGAGCTGCCATAGAGAAGGGTCCATAGAACTTCATGTACTTCATGTTCTTCCTAATATTAATCCTTGCAGCTTTGATTCTGTTTATTGGTGGTAAATTTAGATATCATTTTGCATTGCATGATAGAAGAAAGAGGAATAAAATATATTTGTGATGGCGAACCTATGGCAAGCATGTCACAAGTGGCACACAGAGCCATTTGTGCTGGCATGCAAGCGGCAGGCAAACTTACCTCACTGTGCATGCGCGTGTCTCACAGCTGATTTTTTTCGGTTGGTTTGAGGTCTTTTTTGGACTCCCACGGCTTGGAAAAAGCCTCTGCAAGGCTTTTCAGGATGAATTATAGGCCTGTTTCATCACTTCCTGTAATATCGGAAGTGACAAAATGGGCCTATAATTCGTCCTGAAAAGCCTAGCAGAGGCTTTTTCCAAGCCTGTGGGAGTCCAAAAAGGCCTCAAAGCAGCCAAAAAAATCAGCTGTGAGGTGCAGTGCAGATAAGGAGGTGGCGGGGGAGGGAACCATTTCCTCTTAGAGTCTCCGTCAAGTGAAATGAGGTGGAATAGGGGAGAGATGCTTTTCAAAAATTGGAGCCTCAATTTCAAAATGCTTTCCCTGGAAGGCAGACTTGATGCACAAGTCAATATCTTGTTTTAAAATAACTTTTCTACCATATATGCATAGCAACTTTGTAGTTTGTAGTAGTATATCAGTTGTACTACAAGTTGAGTTACTGGGAGAAATTGGAATTATAGTAATAAAATATTAGCTAAAGCATTCCTTCTTTAGAACAAAAGGTACACAATTGCAGGGGAATTATGCAAACCTAGTTAAAAATACTCTGCCAGGCTAAGCCCAAGAACAACAAAGAGCAATTCAGACAGAATTTAATTATTTAGTTGCCTACAACCCAATAGACAGAATCTTGCCAGATTCTACTCTCATACTAACCAATGTATCCTGGAAGATTCCAGGGAATGGCTATCCCAAGTCACTTCCTCTATCTCCTATCCAGATCAAGGCTGTGCTGCCTCTTTTTGAAAAATGCAATCTAGGTAAAATTCTGTTTGTAATCTAGAACTACACAACCAGCAGAGAATGAAGGCATGAATGGAATGTCAAACTATGATTTCCTTCTGTACCTTGAGGCAACCTAAAAGCAAAATACAACTTTGTTTCTAGATGCTGAACTGCAAATCATATGCTGTAGCTTGGAAGACAGTTTCCCTTTCATCGCCCCACTTCCAGCCTGAAAAGGGAGAAGGGAAGTTAATTTTCCTGATATGGAAGGCTAAATAATTCTCCCACAGGAAACCTGATGATAATTAGGGCACTCTATGTTCGCAATAGTATATAAAAATTACTATATTCTGAAAGGGAAGGAATAAAACAATTATGCTGTTTCCTAGAAGGAGAAGAAAACAACAAATTTGCCCATTTAAAGGTGAGGAGGTCATAGTTTTGTAATGGTATATGGGACTGACCTTGGGAAACATCTAAGGAAATTGTCAGATAAAAGGCAGCAGAGCCCTCAGCACGAACATGGGTGGGGCAAGAAGCTCAGAAGAGACCCTCCCTAGCAATGGTGGGATTCAATTTTTTTTACTACCAGTTCTGTGGGTGTGGCTTTGTGGGAGTGGCAGGGAAAGGATACTGTAAAATCCCCATTCCCTCCCCACTCCTGGGGGAGGGTTACTGCAAAATCCCATTCCCTTCTCACTCCACTAACCTGCTTTCCAGCTCCATTCTCCTGTGCAGAGCAACCAAACAAGACCCAGCCGATCAGCTGGGACTCAGGAGGCAGAGAATAGATGGGGGCGGGGCCAGTCAGAGGTGGTATTTGCCGGTTCTCTGAACTACTCAAAATTTCCACTATTGGTTCTCCAGAACTGGTCAGAACCTGCTGAATACACCTCAGCTCCCTAGCTTTTTAAGCTGAAAAAAGGGAAATATAGACTTTCAGATTTGCAAGGCTCTGTCAATAGCTTTACAATAAGATAAAATTGGTTCAGTTGGTCATGTAGTTAGGCCAAACATGAGGCACACTAAAGGAACAATTCATAAACCATCTTGGTTGCACCTATAGAGCTCATATGCAGGGGTGGAATTCAATTTTTTTAACAACCGGTTCTGTGGGTGTGGCTTGGTGGTCATGTAACTGGCTGGATGTGGCCAACTCAACCTTACTCACATCGAGGCACACATCTCTTCACCTGGCCTCTCGTGACTGTGGGGATGCTGCAATAGTCGTAAGTGTGAAAAATGGTCATAAGTCACTTTTTTCAGTGCCATTGTAACCTTGAATGGTCATTCCACACAACCAAAGTACCAGCAAAGGAGGGGAAAAAAACTCCAGAGAAGTTCCTGAGATAGGAAGTCTAGTCCTGCCAAGAATGTAATAAGGGTTAACGGAGAGGCAGTTTCTGTAAGCAACACCAGAATGTTGCCTTCCTGCCTTCCTTACAGGATTAGATCAGTAATTTCTTCTAACAACCGGTTCTCTGAACTGCTTACAATGTTAACAACCGGTTCTTGCAAATAGGTGTAAACCTGTAGAATCCCACCCCTGCTCATATGTCACAATTGGTTGGAATAAACAAACTCTGAGCTTAATCTGAAGCTCCTGCTTGCCTCCAAAAATAAGGTAAAAGTCTCTAGGAGGAAAGCTCACTTCTGAAACTGTTATGGAAGCATTCTATCCTTGTTATTTCTACACACAAATCTTGTTAATGATACAAGTTAATCCAAAAAAAGAGAAAAAAATAATTCTTCTTCAGGCATATGCACCATCTACATGGAACATGGAAGGCAAGAGAGGCCCATTCAGGAACATAACAATTCCTTCTCTTAAAACTCTATGGCTGTACTCATCTGTGTAAAGCTTATATGCACATTACTGTGGAATTAGATTTAAAAATTAGAATTTTAAGATTTATCTATTGACACATAGTATCAAATTCTTAAACAATTATATGAGTTACTTGAATATCTTAATTTTTTAGTATTTTTCATCCTTTTACTGAGCAATGAAGTTTTCTTTTTCTTTCTTTCAAATGAATTTTGTTTCCTGAACATTTAATTCTCATATTAGAATTAGTAGTGACTTAGCTCATCAAACCACAAGATTCTCATGTGAAATAAATTGGTCTTGCTATGAGAGTAATTCACAGAATACCTGGTCTTTAACCAAACACTATCAAATAACCTTTTGGAAGAGGGAGGAGCAAGCTGTTGATCATGTTCTGGCACTTTAGCTTTCTCAATTATCCACCATTCATCATTAATAACATCTCTAGGGTATTTCTAAATCCAACTTGAAAATCTGGCATCTCTCTTCCTATGTAAGGCTCCAATTTGTGTTGGATATTCCTAAGAATTATTTTCCTAGCATGTGAAAGTAAAGATGTTATATAATAATTTGCATACTTTGTGAAGTCTCTTTTCTTTGACATGGTACTGTATGCAGGCTGATCATTTCCAGCCTGTTGGGCTACTGTGTCATTTTCCAGACTTCCTTCCATAGTTTGGTTAGAATTTCAGAGATTCTTCTATTGCTTGTCATATTTCTCAAAATATTCTAGCCTCTCCTTCTAATTTGATCATGACCAGAATGCTGATCTAACTTCATATTTTAGTACTAGAGAACCTTGTAAATAGGGAATATCTTCTAAGGTATATTGTGTGTTGATATTTCTACTGCACAGAATTTTAGTATATTCTCACCAATTCTGTTTGATCATTTTAGAATCAGTTTTTATTTACTAATTCAAGATTAGAATCTCCCTCTGAGTTTGGAAATCTTTTGTAAGACTTTCCTTGTTTTTCTGTTTTCACTTTTGATGTCTTTATCAATGTTGTTGCTTCTTGTCTTTTCTAATAGTGCTTTGAAATTATTATCTTAAAATCCTTTCTGAAATCTTTGTCTCTCTCAGGTTTGGCTTTTTTCTTCTTGTCTTGGCAATTTCTAGCATTTTCTCTTATGTCCATTTGCTCTCCTTTGTTTTCTGAGTTTTGACAGTCTGTTTTCACATTCTTTGGCTTCATTTTACTTTTCCTCTGGTTCCATATTATGAGGTTCAGCACTTCAAAGTGATTCCTAAGGTTGTACTTGAAAATTATACCTTATCATATGATGGAAACTTATTACTGTCCTGCTTTAAATTGATCTGTTCACACTCAGCACCTTGCTATGTTGTTATAACTGATGGGCTTGTTAAAGCATTCAGTTTAAAAATAAAGCAAAAATGGAACATTAATTTAAAACAATTAGCAACCGCAGTTAAAATGGTCTGTACTTTTCTACCAGCCATAGCTCTACCATATAGAACTCTTGTGTTTCACCAAGTAAAACTAGCAGCATTATATAAAAAGAACTTACTAGAGAAAAGATAAGTAGTTGCAATTCTCTTGATCTTTATTACATTAGGATAATCCCATGTAAAGCGCATTGCAGAAGTCCAGACATGAAATGACCAGTACTTCAATAAGTGAGTGCGCAATAAATAATCCAGGTAAGGCCGCAAGTGGTCCATAACTTACAGGCTCTTCTAGCTGTGACTGACACTTGGTCTTTGAGCAGGAGTTGCGAGTCCAGGAGAACCCCAAGTTTGTAGACCAGGTCTGTCCGGAGTACTGTCACCTTATCCAGAACTAAGGATGGTATAGTCCCGATCTTGAAGCTCCATGCACCCAAAACCATTCAGTTTTTCCAGGGTTCAGCCCTCCCTGTCCCCCCTCCAGTCCCCCAGCCTCCAGACACTGTGAGAGGGCAGTGATAGTATCACTTAACTCACCAATGGTGGAGATACAAAGTTGAATATCATTAGCATATTGATGGTACGTCATGTTATTGTGATGGATGATCTCACCCAGTGGCTTCATGTAGATGTTATAAAGGAGTAGAGAAAGTACCAATCTCTGTGATATGCCAAAAAAGAGCAGCTGTGGAACAAGTTCTCACTCTCTTAACACCAGATTGGAACTGACCTTGGAGAAAAGAGACAACCCAAACCAAGATGTGCTGCCAAGCCCTAGAACACATATCTGGCTCAAAATATGATTGATTGTATTGAAGGCTGTTGAGAGGTCAAGGAGGACTAGGATGGTTGCATTATGTACAGTCCGTTTTCGCCAAAGATCATCCATAAGTGTGATCAATGCTGTTTCTATCCCATAACCAGGCCTGAATTCTGACTGAAAGGGGTTCACACGATCTGTTTCATCTACGACCTCCTGACACTGCCAAACAACCCACCTTTTCTACTATCTTCCCTAAAAAGGGAAGATGGGAACTTGGACAAAAAGTATCTAGGCAGGTAGGATCAAGCTATGGATTTTTAAGGAGGGGCTGAACCAAGGCCTCCTTAAAAGACCCTGGGAACACTTCCTCCTCCTGTCGTGAAGAATTTATCACTACCTTGACACACCTGCTAGTCACCATCAGGAAGGTTTTCGCCAACTTGGGAGGGGGCAAGGATCTAATTGAAGATGGTTCCACTGCTGCATTGAGATTCCTTTCCATTTCCTCAGGTAAAACAGAATCAGAACTGTTCCCAGATGGCTGAGCAATATCTTTCTCCAGGCATCTCACTTGGATCTGTACCACTCATGGTTTCCAACTGGGAATTTCCATTGTGATGGATTATCCCTTTCATAATCTCAATCCAGCATGCCCATCAAACTGATAATTCTGATATGTAGGACAAACAACATATTTGGATACACACACACACACACACACAGAAAATTAAATGTATATCCTTTTTAAAAACCACACACTTACTGTATATAGAAAGCTAGAGTGACATCTGCTGTTAAATTTCAGTGTCACTTTGCAGCATTTTAATCTAATTGACCTATTTTGTTTTTGAGTCTTTGCAACAATATTTCACAAAATACATATAGCATATCGAGTCTTAATACATTTTTTTTCTTCATCAATATCCAGCTCCATAATATATCTCTGGAATATGTTAGAAGTTTGAAGGTGAAAAGAACTCTAAAAATACAGATATTGAAATGTAAACATTTTTTTGATAATTATCCGTTATAATGGATGTCTGTAGTATTTTGTATGGAATTCCCTTCTCTCACTTTATATATATGTATCTCTTATATTTATGCAGTTTCAGTCAGAAAGAATTGGCTTCGGTCCAGGGGTGGGATTCAAATTTTTTAACAACCGGTTCTGTGGGCGTGGCTTAGGTGGTGGGCATGGCTTGGTGGTCATGTGACAGTGTGGACATGGCTTGGTGGTCATGTCATTGGCTGGGTGTGGCCAACTCAATATCACTCACATCGAGGCATGCATCTCCTCTCCTGGCCTCTCATGACTGTGGGGGTGCTGCAACAGTTGTAGGTGTGAAAAATGGTCATAAGTCACTTTTTTCAGTGCCATTGAAACTTTGAATGGTCACTCCACACAAGCAAAGTACCAGCAAAGGAGGGGGAAAAAACTCCAGAGATGTTACTGAGACAGGTAGTCTAGTCCTGCGAAGAATGAAATAAGGGTTAATGGAGAGGCAGTTTTTGTAAGCAACACCAGAATGTTTCCTTCCTGCCTTTCTTACAGGATTAGGCCAGTAATTTCTTCTAACAATTGGTCCTCCAAACTTCTTAGAATGTTAATAACCGGTTCTAGCGAATAGGTGAGAACTGGTAGAATCCCACCCCTGTTTCCGTCTCATTTCTTTTTAAACAGATCATTAAAAGTACACTCACACAGTGTGGTCACTTTCTAAAGTCTGTATAACCTCAAAAACTTCATAACATTCTTTTCCCATATTATTCTTGCAGCCTGTCATTTTTAAATCCACTTTATGATCAGTCTTGTCCAGTAAAACCTGTTTCTCTTTCATAACAACTTTTAAGAACAATGTATCACAATCTAACATGGTCTAGAGCCAGATCCAGTTAAAATTTAGTTCTAGACCAATTACTCCAAAATATTCATTAATATATCCAATGATAAAATATTCTGCTCTATTCTATATTATTTAATATTAGGCAGTCAAATATTCTGTTCCTTTAATTGTAGTCTTCAGTTCCTTCAAGTTCCCTCTATTGTCCAACCCTCAAATTTTCATGCTATCATGTTTTATTAATTAGAATTAAAAACAAAAACATTTTCCCATACAAGCAATTTTTTCATTACAGCACTTTTCCATAGGCAGCACCTGTGGCAATCCCAGATCTTCTATTGGTCTGGAGAAGAACCAGCCAGTCCTTGCTACTTACTACTTACTTCTATTGGTCTGGAGAGGAACCAGCCAGTGCTTGCTACTTACTACTTGCTACACGCCATTCTGCTGCAAAAATAAAAGTAGAGCCTTTTTCAGTTTGCAATTTCTTCTACGGAAGTCCAAAGATGATATACTGGACATACAAAGGAAACATAATCTTAGTAGTTAAAAGGGATATGTAAATAAGAAACTGAAATGATCTTGATAATTTTCCTATGTTAGATTTACAAAAGAGGCTTCTTAAGGCTTTGAAAAATTTTGTGGGAAGCAATATAAGAAAAAATGAAAAGAAACCAAGTTCCAGGACATTATTTTAAGGGATTAAAGATTAAGATTGTTACAAGTAAAAAGAAGGAATGTAAAGTTGGTTTATTTGATCAAGGTTAAAATAGATATATTCTTATCTTTGGTAACTCTTGTATGGATTTTTGCTGACCAGGACTGAAATGATGAGGTTTTAAGGATTTGTTTATAGAGAAGAGATAGGATGTGGAAAGAAGATATCATTTGTTGTATTTTAAGAGAAGCTACTAAAACTGTTTATATTTGCGGTGTGATGAAGAGGCAAGTCTTTTCATACACACACACACACACACACACACACACACACACACACACACACACACACACAATTGATCCATGAAAGCTATCAGACATTTGAAGACAAAAGAACTATTATAGCACAAAATAAGCGAGTACTCCACAAAGCCAGAGCTGCAAATGCTGCAACAATGGTGCCCATACATGTCTGCCCAACACGTGGCAGAACATTCCATGCCCCTATAGGGGCTTTACCAGCCACCTGTGGACACACCGTGGACAGCCCACAAGCCATTAGATGTCAAGGTCCTCCTCAAACATGATGGACGAACATCACTATTAAAATAATAAAAAACAGGCTCAATAACATTCAATCTTATAAATAATTTCTTGCATGTGCAAGCTTTAAGGCATTTTGTAAAACAGTGAAGGTTAAAAAAGGCATATGCTGTTAAAAAGCATATGATTAAGGGTAAAATAATTGACATTTGTAAAACAGAAGCTTTGGATTTCTTTAGAAATGATTAAGTCAGCTTTTTAACATTATGATAATGGTTGGGAGTTATTTTTTTCAAAATAGCATAAGTCATAAGAACAAAAACTGGACTTTGAATTTCAGTGGGCCATATGAAAGATCACTAGTTCCCATATTTTTGCCAAGAAAGCTTGACTCAAGAAAAATGTTACCTTTGTGTCTTAAATTTATTGCTGCACAGTTACAGATTCTTAATGCTGATCAGATTCCATGAGATGAAGAAACAATTCTCCATCCATCTAGAATTGCTCGCAGCCTGACATTCATGAACACTGTAAAGTTTTGTGCCAGATGGCTGTTATTTTAGGTAAAATGGGAAAGAGCTTCAGAGAGGACCCACTTTATAGAAGATGATGAGGTCTCTTCTGGTCAGTGGGCCAAAAGAAAGGCTTGGCCTAAGGCCCATCCTTTTTAATCAAAGTAAGCACTTTACTCTTCGCCTTACAAACCACTAAACACTATGGAAATCGACAGCCTTGATGAAAGGCAAAACTTTGACATCTTTTATTTCTACTTGGAAAACATTTTTGGACTTTTGGCAAGAAATTAAATGAAGAGTTGATTTGGGGATTGGATGATTAGAATTATATGGGATTATATAAATAATATAGACAAAAATTAACCTTAGAGTATGAGTTAGATGTATCCTTCCTTCCTTCCTTTCTTCCTTCCTTCCCTCCTTCCTCCCTCCCTCCCTCCCTTCCTTCCCACTTTCTTTCCTGAGCTATTGCTTCTTTTTTTAATTATTTTTCTGCTCAGTTTTTTTTAATTAATAAAGTTATATAAAAATGTTCAAAGAAGGCTGGAATAGAAGGGGAAGTCCATTACAACAACAGATAGAGTTCTAATTTCCTGGCCTTCTGCATCTAACAGGGCAAGCAGGCAAATCCCAAACCATGCAATTTAGAAATAGATGAGGAGTAAGTTGTCATTTGCTATGTTAGTTCAAGTCCCTCAGCAAGCAAATTCATAGTGAGGTGAATTTAGATATTCTGCTTTGTTGCATGCAAAATGTTGGTGCCTTAGAGACGACATAAAGAAGACCTGTTGATAACATGAACTGTGGTTTTTCTAGATGCCTCATCCATGAACTGGCAATCCAGGAAGGAAAGATAAGATTACAACATGGGGCTTTGTGAGAGTGAAATTCTATTTTGAGCAAGGATTAAGGAAGCAGATTTGTCACTTTAAGCAAAAGAAGGTTTGTTTAAGTTAGGTTTTAAGATTTATTTATTTAAGAAAATACATGGATGGGTTGCGGGTAGCTTAGCATCTTATTAAGCTACTTTGAGGAGGATCAAAAGGGTCTCCCTGTGTGCCTAGGAACAAAGATAGGAAAAAGGTCTGAAAATGGCAGTCTTGAGGAAGACAAGTAGGGTAGATGAATGATAGTGGCGATGCAAAGTAAATGTTAACTCTATCTCTGTCATCCTCTGTCCCTTCTGATCTGAGGTTGTCAGCTGCTGAAGAGTCAATGCCACTGGACCAGCAATGCAAGTGTGGGAAGCTCGCCCACTCCTAGAGAATGAAATATTTTGGGGGATATTAAAAGACACAGAATATTATATTCCCCCAAAGGAGAAATGGAGAAAAATCTTAACAAAGGCAGAAAGCAACCATAGTCTTCCTGGCATAGCCTCAAGCAGAAGCCTCAAGTCTTTAGAGATGGATATTTTGTACCTATTAAAGAAAAACTGGGCCAATTTATTCATAAACAAAATGTCTTCAGCCACAGCCCCCACAGAAAGCTGGAGCTGATGGGATTAAGAATTTACATTCCCCCCACCCAAATTCTAAGGACAGGACATGATCTTTAGGACATAATAGGATTTACCCACCACCATTAGAACAACAAAAGACACGAGCTCACTACATTGCAGAACCTCCTGCAACATCTCAATCACGAACCCCAGAACCCTATGAAAATCCATCCACTCACTCAGCCATTTTGTCAGCTATCCCAGAAACATGCTGCTGTCACTGAAGTTTCTAGAAATCAAATAAACAGAGAACTCCTTTCCTTGTAGCCAGCTTCCATTTTATTTCCCGTGTTTTCCCCCCAGCTTGGAACCAGATTGGATTTTTCTTCCAACACAAGGAAAAGAAGAGAAGCACTTTGAAATCATAATTATGAATTTAAATGGTTTGATGAAAGGTGGGCACAACAGATTGACCACAAAAGAAAGCTACTGAAAGGATTTACTTAAACCTTGTTTTCAAATCAGTATGTAACACAGACATGCTACTGTTTATGTGACAAGTTTCATTGGCCCTGAATCAGCAACTGGTTGATCTTAAACTATATTTAGCTGGAATCAGAAGATGAAATGCACATCATAGATTTTTCTTAACACAAAAAGTTTCTAGCATATTTTGAGGCATCTGTTCATAGCAAGCCAATGAGGCTTGCAGTGCATTTTCTTATTCAGTGTCCTCGTCAGAGGTGGTATTCAGCAGGTTCTGACCAGTTCTGGAGAACCGATAGCGGAAATTTTGAGTAGTTCGGACAACCGGAAAATCCCACCTCTGATTGGAGATTTTACAGTATCCTTCGCCAGCCACGCCCACAGAACTGGTAGTAAAGAAATTTGAATCCCACCACTGGTCTCATACAGATTATTCATGTTCATTCCCCCTTATGGCTTCTTTCTCCAGTCAACCAAGCATCTGCAATTACTGAGCTGGTGTGTTCTTTGTAGGGGCTTAGACCTTTCTGTAAAACCATGGCTAGTTTTTTTTTAATGTTTAGGATTCCACTAAACTTGCCAATGTGTGTCTTTAATGCATTAGTTATGCATGACAAAAACAAATCAGCAGTTGGTTATCTAATGACTTCTGTTTAAAGGGATAGCACAGCAGCAGAGTAATTTCGATTTGCTTACCTTAGCAGCCAACTATGTGGCCAGTATTGATAGGTGTATAAAGACATGATATGGACCAGTTGTTATTCTAACTTAATTTGTATGGCCATAGAGGAAGCTAGGAGTATATATTTTTGGATCAGGTGATGCTAATTTGCAGAAATACCACATTCCTTGTGCTAACAGTTTTGTGCATTCTCCATTGCCCATCTGATTGCTTACGCTCATAACCTGAAAAGCATAGAAGGTGAAGACATTCATATTAAAAGTGTGGCGGTATCTGCATTCTGAAACTGTTTCCTGGAGCTAAAATATTTGCTTAAATCTGGCCACCAAACTTAGAATATCTGCCTATTTCTCTTTACCAATACTGACAGTTGAGATGGCTCCTCCACCAAGCATTTCATGTGTGCAATTATAATAACCAATTCCAAGTTTTTTGATCTTTGTCCTTTTCTTCTGTGCAGACTAGCATTTGTTTGGATATTTTTTTGTCTTCCTTGGCAAGTGCTTTGGTGTAGGTTTGTCTGCATCCCTCGTCTTTCCAGTAAATATCTCATCTGCTTGGTCATATTTTAAATCTTTTGGGGACCCTGGTGGGGGGGAAGAGAAAAGAAGTCCTATTGTCATGAAAGTATCTAACCCAGTAGATTGTTTAGTTGTACATCCTGCTTCTTCTCTGCTGTTGCCGCCTCTCACCAGTTACATAACAAATTCTGTACTTCAGTTCTTGTAAAGAGCTTTGTGTGTCCACAGAGACACAGATGGAGGACCAGAATATCCAACCAAATAGTAAACAACAGCTGCAGGGGATTTAGGGGTTCTTTTGTTGTCCAGGACAAGCAGGAATGCTTTAGGACACAGGCTACATCCCTTTCTCTCTACCTCAGTCATCTCTATCTCTCTATCTCTCTTGCCTGATGTATACATTTGCATCTTGTCTGATTTACAGAAGATTGGGAAGGTTGAGGGCAGTTTGTGTCTTTTCATTTTACACTGAAACTTATGCAACATTTAAAATAAGCAATTCATATATGTTGCAATGAAAAAAAAAGGGCTGGTGCCTACATTTGCTTATCTGATCCTGCCCACTGACCTTTCTGAATCTATTTTTAATCTAAGCGTGATTCAAGTAAACAGGTCTTTTTTATTTTTTTTATTTTGTATTTATAATAATTCCATCTTTCATTTCAAACCATGTGTCAACTCGGTACATATATCTTGTGCTTACAATTGTAACTAATACTTTCCTTACCAGTATAACAACGATCCCATTTTCTTATAGCTGTTATTTGATATATCTATTATTATTTAATAATCTTAGCTTGTTTCTCTATATAATCATCTAATCCATTTTAATTTGTTTTATTTTCCAACCATTGATCAAATAAATCCCATACCATATAATATTCCATTTCTTCTTTTTCTTTGATTACCAATGTTAACCTATTCATCTCTGCATATTCAAATGTTTTCTCAATTACTTTTCCCTCTATTGGTATCTTATCACTTTTCCAATTTTGAGCAAATACAATTCTAGCTGCTGTTAATACATGCATAAAATTAAATATGTGTTTTCTTTACTGTAACCTTCAGGTACCATTCCTAATAAAAATATTTCAGATTTCAAATCTATTTGTAAATAGGTCTGACCTGCAGCAGGAGGACACTGCTTGGGTGACACCTGGCTTAGGAAAAGAACAAAGTAAGAAGACAAGAAAAATGGCAGGGCTGAGCCAGATGAGATGGGCTTGTTCTACAACAGTTTCTTTAGATTTTTTTTTAAAGACATCTTACTAAAGCTCCTGAGCAAGGCAGGGCCACCAAAGAATTTGGAGTATCAATATGTGGACAATATCTGGCTGCACTTCTCCTTTTTTTCATCTGGTTTGGGTGAGGTGGTAGATGTGGTAAATCAGCGCCTGGCTTTGGTAATGATGAACATAACCCAATAAACTGAAATTGTATCCAGATGAGTCATAGATACGGTGGTTGATTGGTGCAGATATGGGGTTCCAATCTGCTTTGGGCATGGCTGAATGTGCTGGAAAGCAGCAGTCACCAACCAGTGGGCCATTTTGGTGGGCCGCAGAGAAATCGCACCCCCAGAGCAACCCTCCAAAGCAATTAATCCAGGCTGCACAGAAATACAAGGCTGCACGGCCTACATGGCCTGCAGGAACCCTCCCTGCCATTCAAGTCTTACCCGGTAAACTTACCTGCTAAATTTCTATTTTTCCTTTTTCCGACCATCATCTGTTCTGCTGCGCCGGGAGATTTAGATTAGCTAGGAAGCAGGAAATGGTGGGATTTCTTGCTTTCTAGCTAGTATTTAGATCTTGGGGCTCTGCTTTTAAGCACAGCCGAACCTCCTTTAGGACGGAAGGTTTGCTTGTAAGCATATTCAGTGCAGACTCATGGCAAGCAAATTTGATAGATTGAGCTAGCCGATGGCAGATAGATAGATCACTGAATGATTCTGTGAGCAACTCGATTTGCCTCCTTTGCCTGATTTTGGATAAAATTGCTCTTTTTTATAAAAAATTCAATATTTACATACATGGTGTATTGTGAGTTAATTTTATGAGTTTGCTTGCTAGCAAATTTTATGTGACAGACTGAGCTAGTCAATGGCAGATAGATAGATCTCTGAATGAATCTGTGATTCTGTGAGCAACCCAATCTGCCTGCCTGCTTTGCCTGATTTTGGGTAAAAGTTGCTCTTTTTTAATAAAAAAATCAGTATTTATACAAATATTTATAATATTTACATACAAGCCATGCCCAGCCAGTCACATGACCATCAAGCCACACTCACAAATTAGGCCACGCCCACAGAACTTTCTCTCTCTCTCCCCTTGTGTGTGTGCATGTGCGTGTGTCTATCTCTCATGTCCTCTATCATCTTTGATCATCATCTCACACAGAGAAGGCTTGGCAGAGGGAGTTCATTTCTGGAACTTTCAGTTCAGCAGTGGGATCCTACCTGTTTCACTACCGGTTCAGTGATCGCATATGCACCTAACATGTGCGCACCTAATGCACATTCACTCAGCTTTCCACACACCAGCTGAGGCCTGCAGCACCAATCAGCTGACAGGATAAAAAAGAGAAAAGCGCAGGGGTGGGTGGGAAGGCTGATCCTGCACTTTTTTCTTCTTTTTCCTCTCAGCTGATTGTTGGAGGCTTTTTTTTTTTTTTACTACCAGTTCAGGTGATATGGGGAGCTGCCTTTGAAGACTATTTGGAAGCTATGATCAGATCATGATGCAGCAGGTTGGTTGCTAACTGGGACTGAATGTAATGAGCAACAAAAATTCGATACCTTTATACAAGCTACCCAAGTCAGACTAAGACATCATTTAGTTATTAATGAATTTTAAACTCTATGGCTTCATTTAAAAAAAATGTATTAATGTATGTTCAGGATAATTTATGGCCATATGATTTACATGGGACGCATAAAGCCTTGAATGCATGCACAGTGTAAACCTGTACAACATTTTCTTTAAAAATGGACACATTTATAAATAAATCTTTCTAATGCTGAAGCAGTTGCCTGCCTTCATCCTGGTCATTTTCAGCTACCAACACAAAATACTGCATTTAACTTTCAACTGCTTAAAACTTTAAGCTTTTCAACAACTGATTCCAACTGGATTTTCTCCAGATGTATTAGACTACAGTTCCTATCATCCCTATTCAACATTGGCTATATGAGGTGGTATAGTTTAGTATTTCTGAGAGTTAGTTGATGAAGATCAAGTGCATTGATTAAGATCTTTGATCTTTGGTTGTCTGAAAAAAGTCTCTCTTGGGATATTAGTCTTGTTGATGAGGATATTTCTCCTCCTGGTTAGCAAGGCTATAGTTGTCTTTTCAAGTGCTAATACCACTCTATAAAGCCTTAGTAAGACCACACCTAGAGTACTGCATCCAGTTTTGGTCATCACCACACTATAAAAAAGATGTTGAGACTCTAGAATAAGTACAGAGAAGAGCAACCAGGATGATTAGGGCTCCAATATTTGAGGGACTGCCAAGGAGGGTGTCAAGCTATTTTCCAAAGCACCTGAAGGCCAGACAAGGAATAATAGATGGAAACTGATCAAGAAGAGATTCAACCTAGAAATAAGGAGAATTTTACTGACAGTGAGAACAATCAACCAATGGAACAGCTTGCCTTCTGAAGTTGTGGAAACTTCATCACTTGAGACTTTCAAGAAGAGATTGGACTACTATTTGTCAGAAATGGTGTAGGGTCTCCTGTTTGGGTGGGGGGTTGGACTAGATGACCTAAAAAGGTCCCTTCCA
The DNA here is from genome assembly GCA_023653725.1 of Bungarus multicinctus. NCBI lineage: Eukaryota > Metazoa > Chordata > Lepidosauria > Squamata > Elapidae > Bungarus > Bungarus multicinctus. Next base: position 75,026,395 of record CM042838.1, read on the forward strand.
ACTCTGTTAATCTGTAAAGTCATATGGAGATTTTTCTAGCACCTCAGACTATTCTCCTTCCTTATTATTATCTTTTTAAACAAATCCTGTTCTTACTTTCCATTTGGTTTTGGAAATGGTACACTTTAATGTATAAAATATACAACACTTTTATGCTTAATTCAAATATACTGCACTAGCTTTTTTGTGAAAATAGGAAAGTCCTTTCATGTGAGCTTTGCAATGAACACAGTTCATCAGGTATACCAACTTCTCTGACAAAGGAATGTCTCACCCCAAGAATGTCAAAACCCTCCAACCAAGAGTTAGCACAACTAATTAAGCAGACAGGAGACTGACCTTTAATCCATGTTGACATTGCTAATACACCCCATGCAGGGATACAAGAACATGCCTTTTACTGGATGTAATGACCAAATTAACTTTACTTTGTTCCTGGCTCCAGTTCATCTTTCTCTGTGGCAAATGTTTGAGACTTCTGCTACCACAAAAAGAGAGAAATATGAATCATTTTGGTGTTGCAAGTCTCAAATCAATTAGAGCCAGTTTGGTTCAAACAGATTTTGTTTAAAAACTGGCTTGATAGGCGGATGGAAGGAATCAATTTTTTAAAATATTTATTTATTTATTTATTTATTTATTTGTCAACTGCTTACAAGGTAATAGGTATAAGTAAAATATAGTTATGAATACATGGATACATATAAGAAAAATAAAATATAAAAGAAACAATAAGATAGGGATGGTAGGCACGTTGGTGCGCTTATGCACGCCCCTTATAGACCTCTTAGGAAAGGGGTGAGGTCAATAATAGACAGTCTAAGGTTAAAGTTTTTGGGGTTTGGGGAAGAAACCACAGAGTCAGGTAGAGTATTCCAGACATTGACCACTCTGTTGCTGAAGTATTTCCTGCAATCAAGTTTGGTGCAATTAACCTTGAGTTTGTATCTATTGTTTGCTCTTGTGTTGTTATGGTTGAAGCTGAAGTATTCATTGACAGGTAGGACATTGCAATGTATGATTTTATATACTATACTTAAATCGGACTGATTGCTTATCTTGCTTATCTAAAGTGGGAAACTTTAGATACAGACCATGGAAACATCCAAATTTACCTACCTCCTGTCAATGGTTACTTTATTTAGAATACCAGTAAATATGAACTGTGAACACACACACACACACACACACACACACACACAGAGTTTGGGGACCAGCAATTATTACATTTTCCCAATATATTGCAACAACATAAAGAAATCAGTGTCAGCAGAATATAAATTCAAGGTATATGTCTTCATTTATGTTTATATATCTACACACTGGGAGAGTTGTTTAGCTGGGAACCGGAGGAGATGATAAGGTTATGAAAACAGATCCTTACTGGATTTCCCATCCTAACTTGCCAAGTAGCACAAAGAGTGAGGTAGCATTTAATACTCTGACTCCTTCCAAAGACCCATTTGCATCCCATCTTCTCTGGCTAAAAACAGACAGGTGATGACTTTTGGAGGCAACAAGATATTCAAACATGCATAGTTCCCAAACTTGAGGAACATTGTTCTTAAACTATTTGGGAAAAGGCAAAAATAAAGAAAAATAAATGTTTTTGTTTTGCTTAAACCAATAATGCGGCTAACCAATGGTAGAGCTGATGTAATCAAACTACCAGAGTACTCAAGTCTTGTTAGTAACAGCATAATATGAATAAGACAAAACCCCAAAGAGAAGGAAATTTGATAGGCATCATCCACTATAAATAGCTAATTTTTTTAGCTGTCTCTTGTTGAAAACAACATTGAAATTGGATGCAAAAAGCTGCATCAGGGGGAAAAAATGTAGGTGTGTATTAAGGGATGACTTTCTGTTGAAATAATTCCATACTTAAAAATAAAGCATTTCTTATATAAGTTATTATGTAATCGCCCTGGATGATTCATACATGCAAAGAATATCCTATCGTGAGATAACTCTGCCTTCCAGAGATGCTTAGTTCAGTGTGTGGACAGCTAAGAGCCTGAGGTGAGGTCTACTTTGTGGTGCTTGCTTTGGGTGGATTCCTTACTGACAAATCAATTGAAAAGCACCCATGCTATCAAAAGAGATGACACTGTACCAGTAGAATTAAGCTATCACCCCTTAAGGTTGTCAGATTGTTTTTGATTGGTAGGGGAATTGATATATATTCTTGCAAGTTCACCTTTCAGTTCTGTGCAGGTAGGACATTCTACTTGGGGGCTGTAATTCTGTAGGTAGTAATGCTTCATTTCAAAGTGTGCAAAACATTCACAAATTCTTAGGAAGGCGAAGAAAGAATCCCTTCAATTATTCAGAAATCCACAGGGCTTTTTCAGCTAACAAGATCTCCATAGCGCATCACATACATAAGGATTAACACAACCAAAGCCAATTCATTGTGAAAGTGAAGCACTTTTCACAATGAGAAGTCTTTTCAAACAATATTTCCTTTCCCTATATTGATGATATACCACTCTCTGTATATATGGACTTCATATTGCATTTATTTGTTTATTACAAAGATTTGTATGCCTTCTGATTTATCATACTCTATGTGGCTTACAATATTAAAACCCTAAAACCAGAATAACAGCATGATACAGATTTCCAAGCACAATCTTCATGTATGCTACTTTTATAAGGGCTTTTCTGAGAAGCAACACCAGTAATTTTCAATGCTGTTGTTGCTTTCTATGTTGAGGCTCACATACACTGTGGTTGAAGTGAGTTGCATCTAATGGCTGGATGAAATTATTGAAGAAGATCTGTTGAGTCACTTCATCTCTGAATCTGAATAGGTCAAGTCAGGTCATCTGTTCTTTATATAGTTGTGGTTTTTTTTTGCAATGTCAAATATGACAAGTATTAAAAATATAGCACCACAATGTTGCAAATATCTGGTTGATAAAAAAACCTTGTCACCAACTTGATATGGTTTTTATGGACTTCTCTTTTTATCTGCAAATTTTTTATGAGCTTGATGAGCATTATCTAATGCCTTGCGGGCAACTGGCCAGGTTAGCTGGAGATATCTTATCCACTCATCTAATGAGGGAATGTTAGGTTTCTCCTGTGGAAGCTCAGGTATGGGTACAACGTCTTGTCCCAAAGCCACTTTAAATGGAGTAAATCCAGTGCTGCTATGTACCGAATTGTTATATGCCACCTCAGCAAATGGCAGTAAGTCAGCCCAATCATCCTGCTGATAATTAATGTAACATCTAAGATACTGTTCCAATACCGAATTAGTTCTCTCGCAGGCCCCATTGGTTTGTGGATGATGGGCGGAGCTTAACCCCTGGGCGGAGCCTAGTAATTTTAGGAACTCTTTCCAGAAATTTGAGGTGAACTGGACGCCCCTATCAGAGATTATGCGTTCAGGAACTCCATGTAACCTGTAGATATGCAGAATAAACAAATTAGCCAACGTCTTCACTGACGGGATCTTCGCACAGGGTTCAGAAAACAGATCTGTTACTACCCAAATGACTGTATTTCCTCCACTGTCAGGTAATTCCACTATAAAATCCATGGAGATTTCCTTCCATGGAGCAGTTGGTCTAGCCACATACCAGGTGGCTGCTTGGCCGAGGCACAGACAGGGCAGCTAGCAACATAAGTTTCAATGTCCTTTTTCAACGTGGGCCACCAAAATTGTCTTTTGACCAAGTGTAGGGTCTTCACGAACCCAAAATGCCCAGCAGCTTTAGAATCATGAGCGTGATGTAAGATTTGGTGTCTTAGTTTTTCCGGTACATATAATTTGGCCCCCACCCAGGCCAATCCATCTCTAATTGTACAGTCATTCGAGTGGATTAGGAACCAATCATCAAGTTTTAGAGCTTCTTTTAATTGTGCAAATAAATCGGTTGACAAATCAATCTCCTTTTTCTTCTGAGTTCTGGTAACCATTGGAGCTGCCAACTGTTTGGTTGGGATGATAGGACTCACCACTTCCTGGCGAGCACTATTATACTGAGGTAATCTAGATAAAGCATCTGCCATGAAGTTCTTTCCCCCAGGAATGTACTTTAATAAAAAATTGAAACGCTTAAAATGTTGCGCCCAGCGAACCTGCTTGGGAGACAGTTTCCGAGGTGTTTTCAGAGCCTCCAAATTTTTGTGATCTGTCCAGACCTCCAAAAGGTGTTTGGCCCCTTCTAGGAAATGCCTCCAAGTTAACAGAGCCCATCGAACTGCAAAAGCTTCTTTTTCCCAGATGGCCTATCTTCTCTCAGTTTCAGTTAGTTTACGGGAGGTATATGTGCATGGTTGCAGAGATCCCTTTTCATTTATCTGAAGTAGCACCGCTCCGACGGCTACGTCACTCGCATCAGCTTGGATTACAAAACGAACGTCCATGTCTGGGTGCTTAAGTACTGGTTCAGCAGCAAACAGACATTTCAGTTTTTCAAAATCAGCTTGACACTCCATGGACCCCTCCAGTGGTGTACTAGGCTTTGGTTTTAAGGAGATTTGTGATAGGCATCGCGATCTTCGCAAAAGCAGGAATGAATTGGCGGTAAAAATTGGCAAACCCCAAGAAACTTTGCAGTTGTTTCCTGGTACGGGGAGGGGCCCATTCCAAGACAGCCTGCACCTTCCCCGGGTCCATTTCTATGCCGTCATGTGATATGCGATAGCCTAAATAGTCAATTTTTTCCTGGTGAAATTCACATTTAGACAGCTTGGCATACAACTGAGCCACTCGAAGTTTCTCCAGGACTGACCGCACTAGTTTTACATGCTCATCACGAGTTTCCATGTAGATAAGAATATCATCAAGATAAACTAACACTCCTTTGTACAAATGTTCTTGCAATACTTGATTTATTTATTTATTTATTTGATCATATTTCTATACCGCTCCCTCTCCGAAAAGGGACTCGGGGCGGTGTACAGCCTAGTAAATACATTAAAATACAAGAATACAAGATTAAATAGAATTTAAAACCGAATTAAACATAAATATAGCTGTATCCCGAAAGTTTAAAAATGGAGTTAAAATTTTAAAAACCCTATTAACTTAAAACCCCTTTAACCCTTACTGGGCCAGGCCAGCCTGTTTAAAAAAATAGGGTCTTAACTGCGCGCCGGAAGGAGAGGATATCTGTCATGGCTCGTATCTCCGGGGGGAGATCATTCCACAGGGAGGGTGCTCCCACAGAGAAAGCACGCACCCTCGGGGCCGCCAGCCGCCAGCGATCAGGTGGCGGTACCCCAAGTAGGGCGACCCTGTGGGAGCGTACTGGGCGGCGGGAGGTTGTTGATGGCAGCAGGCGGTCCCGTAAGTACCCAGGTCCCGAGCCATGGAGCACTTTAAATACCGTCAGTACCACCTTGAATCGAATCCGGAAGGCCACAGGAAGCCAGTGCAGCCTGCGGAGAAGTGGTGTTACGTGCGCGCCCCGAGGGGCGCCCACGATCATCCGCGCGGCTGCATTCTGAACTAACTGCAGCCTCCGGAGACTCTTCAAGGGGAGCCCCATGTAGAGAGCATTGCAATAATCCAAGCGGGAGATAACGAGGGCAGAAGTGACTGTGCGAAGTGCGCCCAGATCCAGAAAGGGCTTTTATGCAAATTTATCATTTGCATGAATACTGCAGGCGCCCCCTGTAGGCCAAATGGCAGGACGTTGAATTGGAAGCAACCCATCGGACAGTTAAAAGCAGTCTTCCATTCATCCCCTTCTTTAATTCGGATTCGGTAGTATGCTTCTCTCAGGTCAAGTTTCGAAAAATTTTTTCCTTTAGCCAGGTGGGCCAACATGTCCTTCATCAGGGGGAGGGGGTACACGTTCTCCACCGAAATTGTGTTGAGATTTCGGTAGTCTACTACAAAGCGTAAGGAGCCATTTTTCTTCTCCTGAAACAACACTGGAACCGCCACCTGGGGCCTAGCAGGTTGGATGAAACCACGTTCTAAATTTTGTTCAATAAATAATCGCAGTTCTTCTAATTCCCGCGGGGTCATCAAATACAGTTTCGGTTTTGGGAGTTTTACTCCTGGCAAAAATTCGATACCACAATCCGTTGAGCAATGTGGGGGAGCTCATCCGAGGCCTTCTCACTGAACACCTTCTTTAAGTCCCAGTATTCCTCTGGAATTTTCTCCTCCCCTTTCAGAATCTCAGTGCCAGTGGAAGCCAACTCTGTGGGAGTCTTGGTTCTCAATTGGGATTTCCCCTCCCCTTCTGGGGTTTGGTCTGTACGTATGCGTAATGATCCCCTCCTCCAATTAACATGGGGGTTCCATTTCCGGAGCCAGGGCAAACCCAGTATTAGGGGGTGCTCCATCCCAGGGGCCACAATAAAACACAGAGTCTCTTTATGGTTCCCCATTGTCATCTCCACTGGTTCCATTATGAAATGAACAGGGCTGCCCCCGGCTACTGATCCATCCAATTGGCAAAAAGCTATGGGCTTTTTAGAGTCTTTAACCTTAAGCCCAGCTTCTCTACCACCTCTGAACTGATTACGCACCTTGTGCACCCAGAGTCTAACAAAGCCAACATGTCCCCTTCGGCCCCTGACGTGGGTACCCTTAATCTCACTGGAATGGTCATAGGGCCCTTGTTTGGACTTACCAGTGAGTCGTCTTCTAATTCGGATTCCAGCGGAGGCACCTTCGGAGTCCTACGCCTTCTGGCAATTATCCCCCCAGCTGGGGGCCCCTGTGCTGCTGCTGCTGCCTGTTGCACCAGCCCAGGTTGATTTATGGGGGTGGCTGCTCTGGTTCTTCTGCCTGGGGCTACCTCCCCCTCTTTCCCCTCGTACCTTTGATCAGCTTGAGCCTCTCCGACAGCTTCATGTAAAAGGTGCATGGCTTGCGTTAGTAAGAAATTTCTTCGTTCCTTCTCCTGCCATGGCTCGTCCTTCCCTCGACGATGGGTCGTGGTCACTCCTGGAGAGGGCCTTTCCTCGGGATCCTTCCAACCGAATCCCAGGGACCATTTGGGTTTTGCAGCTGGGGTTTCGCCAAGACTTAGCTCTGCTAGGAAGTCGGGCTCTCCTGTTTCCTCCATCAACAGGGATTCTGGTCCTCCAGTCGCTCCCAGGTCTTCTTGGTCACTGGCTGGATTAGACATTGTTTTCAAACCCCCTCGGAAGAAATTTTTTTTTTTTTTATTTCTCTGGGTGGGCCGGTAAAGGGAGATTCAGAATAATGTCAGCTGGTGCTCCATTCAAAATCCAAGAAAGAAATACTTAGACTCCATTTGTTAGAGAAAAGATATCTTTTACTGGAAATTAAAGTGGTAGCAACAAAAGAATTCTGAATCTGAGGAAATGAGCACGTAAAACACATATACAAAGTGATGGCAACGTTCCCACCCCCAACAGTTCATATCGCTCCTCCAATTAGAAGTGGTGCATAACATCATGTGGGCATCTTCAGGTGGTGATGAAGCCTCTGTCCGTTGACCTTGGCATAGAGTTGTAGTTGCGCATAGCAAAGAATAGAAACCTAAGCAAGATTCCCCCTCCCCTAAATTATACAGTTTCATTTCCTAACCACTCCAGCTCGCTTCCCAGATATATCATGGCTCACTCCCTCCCCCTGTTACTTATGACAGCCGAAAGATGCAAAGCAAAAGAAGAAAAGCAAAGGAGAAAAATCTTGTGCAACTTCTTCACAAAAATATTTTGTTTTGTGACTTTCATTCACATGGAATAATTCTATGCAATAGCTGGAATACTTATTATTAATAGTTTGTTTAATAAGCCTAAAAAAGACAAAGTTGTTGTCAGATATTTTAGTTCTTTCTTGGTAATAAAAGACACTTATGTAATATTTTGATGTTTTTCCTTTGGGAAGAAGATCTTTTCCTTATGGTGCTGACAAGTTCTAGTAACTTGTACAAAGCAATTGCAATTATTTCACTGAGATCCTGTCGATAGAAGCGGAAATTGTAGAGGCTTTTTTTTTTCTTTTCTCAATTTATATTCCTGCAATCCCTTTATCTAGGATTACCAAATCTGGGCTGCAATGATCCAGATGGTCATTAGAAGTCAGCAAAGAGATATAGAAAACTTTAATTACTTTCGCTCACCTAATGGCCTTCTGAATTTTTATTACCCAATCTTGCTAAACACACACATACACACATTATCTTGGGAGTAAAATTTCTTTCTGAATCAATTCTGTGGAATAGACAAATTATCATTGGACTGCAGGTTCAATTTTTATATATGGATTGTCAACTCTTGCTAGAGAGTATCTATTAAAGAAGTGAATCAATCTTTCAGAAAAGTTAAATTCCATACACTTGGAAGTTAATGCTATGAGCTTTTTCAGGTTCAAGGAAAGTAATGGCAATGTGATTTTAACTCCTATGTTATTTCTCTTTATCTAATAGCAAGAGAGACAATCCAATGAAGTTAGACAATGACCAATGTTGTTCAAGCAATCTTTAAAGTGGACAAATGATATGTAAGGGCTTTGGGGGAAGGGGAATGGTAATGTGATGACCCAGGGTGGGATACAAAACAAACACAGTCACAGAAAACAGGTGAAGCCCCTTTTATTCCTTCAGTTTGCTTTAAAAACACTCCCACACAAACAGTTACATGAAGAAGGAAAAAAGCAACACAAACCAGGCAAGATAAGAGCTGAAGGATGTCCACAAATAACACACACTGAGAAGGACCCCAAACTCAGAGAGGAACTATAAACCTGAGATATTTACATGCTTTGTTTCCAGTGTTCGAAAGTACGCAGGTCCATACTCTTATTCAGTTGTAGCCCATGAAGAGGATCAAGGCCCTCTCCTCCCAAGTAGACCACGTCTCTCCCTTATCCTCTCCTCCCTGCATGCCCTAGGATGGATAAGGGATGGGCCTGGGTCCTCCTCTGACTGCTCAGCCGGCCTCTGTCCTTCCCCAGCTTCCTCCACAATTTCCAGAGTCACACTTTCACTCCCTGTTGGCTGTTCCTCTTCTCCCTCAGAGTCAGTCTCCACCAGGGGCATGACAGGTAAACTGTGTAGAGAACTTCCTTTTTAGAGAGTCTTTCTTCTCATGTGGTCAATGCCAGGTCAAAACCTTTCCATTATTCAATCTTTTATAATTTATAGTAGTTCTGATTTCTCTGATCCCTCAAACGACGCTATAGAGCACTGCATACCAGAACAACTAGACACAAGAACCATTTTTTCCCGAAAGCCATCACTCTGCTAAACAAATAATTCCCTCAACACTGTTCAACTATTACAAAGTCTGCACTACTAATACTGTTAATCTTCTCATCACTTCTTATCACCCATCCCCTCCCACTTGTGATTGTAGGACTGTAACTTTGTCTCTTGTATCCTTATGATTCATATTGACTGTTTCCTAGTATGATTTGATTGTTGATTGTACCCTATGACTATCATTAAGTGTTGTACATTATGATTCTTGATTCTTAACAAATGTATCTTTTCTTTATGTATACTGAGAGTATTTACACCAAGACAAATTCCTTGTGTGTCCAATCACACTCAGCCAATAAAAGTATTCTATTCTATTTTCTCAGATTTAACATCTGGGCATTGAATTTTCAGGATCTACAAACTGTATTTAAAAAGTCCACAATTCTATTATCTATTTTCAAGTTTATATTCTTTTGCATTTAAATTGTTCATGGGCTTTGATTCGGGACAGCACAGAAATGTCATAAATGAACCCATGAATGAATCTCTAGAAAATGTGAATATGTTTTTTTTGTATCTAGAACTTCGCAGAAAACTTTATGCAGAAATTCTATACGCTGCTTTTCTACCAAACTTTGAGGACATCACAATTCAATCCTGAGCTACAAATATTCTTTTCTATTGGTACTTCCATTTTACCTGTTCAGTTTCCTAGCTTATTAGAAGTTCATTGCAAAATCTTTCACTTGTAAAATTTTAATTATATATATATTTTGTCTTTTAAAAAAAAGACTTGTCTAAGTAAAAGTAGATAACAGTGCTTTAAGCTGGTATATGCCTAATCAGAAAGAGCTTTCTTTTATTTTTTCCACTGAAAAGCTGGAAAAACTGAAATTAAAAAAAACAAAACTTGTGCAGGAAGATGCAATTTAAAGAGTTATCATTCAGTGAAGGGATTAAAAAACCTGGGGAAAAAAAACTCAAGCTAAAGATTGTTCAGATATCATGGACTTAGTCAGTGCTACAAAAACAAATTGTTCCCAGCAATGTTATGCATCGCTATCCAACACATCTAAACAAGAGTTTGAGTTAATAGAATACTTTATCCCTTGTTTATTTGAGATATTTGTCTTCTAAAGTTCCCCTAAATACCACAATAGAAGTCAATGAGCTAAAGCTCTCATTGCTGTCCTTATGACCAGATATGGTACAAAGTTTCTGAATTTGAAATAATTTTTTAAAAAATTGTATCACCCTTGTTATTTGCCATAGGATGCTGACTTAGAAAGGAAAAATATTAGCTCTGAATATTAGAAGGATGTCCTTATATAATAATGTTGATGTAATACTGTGTATCTCAGAAAGGAAGGAGGGATTGAATTTAAGATACTCATTAAGGAAAGATGAGACAGGAAAAAGATTTTTGGTTGCATAACCATATTCCCAGCAAATTTATTTTAGAAAAACCACTTGGGAAAACAGTATTTCTTTTCGAGAAATGTAGTAAACTAATACGAGAACTCCAACCTTCTGGATGGCTTCGAACCATAGCAGCCTTGGCCAGCATGACAATGAAGAGGATGCTGGGGACCATGTTGGTGCAACTCCACTGGGCAGGCAAAGATTTTTCATGCGTCTTCTCAGTAGACTTTAAACTGAATATAGATTATAGATAGTTCACAGCAGTTCAAGCTACAATGGCCTCAGAAATACTTGTTTACAACAGGTCCTCAAAGGTGCGAGCATTGCATATCTCTTACTCCTTCCAGTAGCAGCTCTCCATTAGTAGGGTCTAAAGACAGCAACTAAGGTGACAATGGGAAAAGTTGAAACTCAGATAATGCTATGATTCCAGCATGAAGCAACAGTCTTGGCTTTCAGAGCAATCACAGACAATTCATCATGGCCAACAATTTAGTACGGTTGACATTTAATCTATTCCCAGAATTTCTAGCATAATCCAAAGAGTAAACAAATGTACTTGTGACACTATAATTTCAGCTGAATTTTGGATGTATTTATTGTATTAAATTTCGCCAGACATGAGATCTCGATAGTTATCAGAAGAGATCTGTGGGTAATTTCTCAGGCAAATTCTTCCTTGGATGGAAACTACTTGGCAAATGTACTATTAAAGAATTTCCATACCTACAAACATCAGTAACATGCATGGAATAGTTTTCCTTGTGACTCTCTAAGGAAGCAAAAGGTCCTTTGAAGACAGAGAATAGGAGTAGTATTAATGCTTTAAACTTTGTTGTTGGAGAAGACTCCTGGGACTACACTATTGTGGATAGCCAAGAAAGCAATCAATCCAGAGTTTTCATTTCAGACACAATGACCAGGCTCAAATTATCATGTTTTGGAGACATCATGCAAAGTGCTAGCTCACTTGATAAAACCGTAATGGTTGAAAAGGTGGACGAAAAGAGGACCAAGTAAATAGATTCAATACTATCAATTCAGGACCTGTAGATATATTCAATAAGATGGACAGATTCAATTACAGCAGTGAGAGGTGCATCACTAGAAGATCTGAAAGGCCAGATTAAGGCCAGATCATATTGGAGATTTATTTATGTGGCCACTAAGACATTGATCTGATGGTACATGATCTATTAATCAAAAGAAAAATAAGAAAGCTTCTACTTAAGAAAGAAAAAACCCTCTAGTGCTTTCCCCACCAAGGATCAACTGGCACCATCCTTTCAACTTTCCAGAACATAGAGGTTATGTCCTGTTAAATTTATTAAAAGTGAATGTTATACCTTATGTCTTAGTATCTTATGGCTCATACTGCTTTACTGAGCCAAATAAATATTGTTTATATGACCTCAGCATCCAGCTGGAGACTATCTCAGCTTTTGCCAAGGCCATGCTGCAGTGATAAAGACTGTATGCAGTGAAATAGATACAAGTTGTTCTGTTTGAAGCCACATATGAGCTTGCTGTTGAAGATGTAAGAGCATATGATTAGAATGGGTATTTCCAGGATACCTTTAGCCTTTCAAGGGTAATACTGCAGAAAATTGGAAGCAGTGATAGGTTTATGTGGGATAAAAGATACATCTCCAAAATATAGCATGTTGTTACACTGTATAGAAGATGCACATATATGACACTTCTGTTTTCTTTGGAGAGGAGGATGATAAATACCCAACCAGAGGAAGTCCCCAAGCACTTTAGAACATGTTTTAGAAAATTTTGAGCACTATGTTTTGACACATAAAATATTTCAGTTGGACGCTTCGGATCAAATTGTGTCTAAGTTAAAGCAAACAACTGTGAGCTTGGAACGACCATGGATAATAGGATTACAGGCCAAGTCATGTAGTTTTTACTATTAAAGATGAACAAGTTAAAACTAGATAATTATAGAATTGACTTATAAAAAGGGGGGATTGTAGAGCTGCTTTGGTAACATGCAACCAGTTACAAATAACAGCTATGGTTGGGAGCACCATGCTATCAAAATAATATGCTATGGAAATTATGAGTTTATAAGGAATAGAATGAAGAATTGAATTATTTAGCCTAAAGAAAAAATCTGTCCTTGATATGATGGACTTTACTCTTTGTTGTTGTTGCCCCACACTTGGAAACCACCATTATAAAGGGGGAAATAAAAAAACTTGCAAACTTCATATTACTAGAAGCAATAAAGTACATAGGTATTGTCTGTGCACAACATACATGTGTAGAGCTTATATATGGGTGAACTGGGGTTTTTCCCTTTCAGAAAATGAAAAGGGATGATAAGATTTTGGTAGATGTTGATAAAATTAGAATAAATGTCAATGTTGCTTTATATACAATGGATTGTGTATAAATGCACCTATGGTCAGGAATCTTTTAGAAATATCACCGAGAGCCCGGCCAACAGTTGACAATGTGGAAGAGGAAGACAATGAATCAGCATAATGTCCAGGGTAACCTTAATAACTTTGAGTGGTGAGGGCAGTTCAACTGAAATTAATAACTATCTCTCACATTTGACACCTGCAGTACCCCTGCCCAGTTCATAAACGCCAACAGGTTTGTCAGTTTAATGAACTCCCCACAATCTCCAGGTCTTCCCATTTAAATTTCAAATTTCACCCCTTAAAAAAGAAAAACAGAAGTCTGGGATCTGGGAATTATTTGGTTACCAGGTGAGACACCTGTACAAGATAGGCGGTGGCAGTGAGGTCAACCAAGCCATAATCCTAGGGGTCAGAAGGGAGGGACCAGGTGTAAAGATTTAGAAGATTTCTGACAAAATAAATTGGAGGCTTCTCTCCTTCAAAGGTGATTTAAATCTGCAGTTGAATTTGTCAGTTAAAATTCAATTTAGTTGCTTTGTATAACTTGTAACACTTTTAATGTGATCTATCTCCTAATCAGTATTTATTATACTGCATATGATTCCATACAGAAAGTTGGGGTTGATTTTAAGTCAAAAAAAGTCTAAAAAGACTTACTCCAAATAAAGAATTAGAAATAAGACTGCTGAACGTTGTTCATGTAGTACCTGCCAGATTCCAAAGATCCACAACCAAAAAATTTTTCACCAGCCCTCACTAAATATATCCTATTTTAGCCTATATAGCCAATGGGAAATGCTGTAATTGTACATATTTATTACATTATTTGGGATATAAACACAGTGCTAGATTTCTACTTTTCCTCTTATGACTAACACAATATTTTTGTTTGCTCAGCTTGCTCCTATCAATTAACTTCTGTAGATCTGTCACTTTTTAAAAAAAATCAGCAGTCTTATGTTTTTTCATTTAGCTTTCTTTTTAAAGATAATAGGATAGGATAATAGGTCAGCTGGCACAGATATCCTGATATTTTAGCCATATAATCAGAAATGTTCACATACTGATTTCCAGTTGCCTTGTCACTTGCATTTGTTCTTTTATGTTCTATTTTATGGGATATAGCTTTAACTTTTTTCATGCTGGGCATGAACTCTACGGTGTTATTATAAAAGTAAATCTGAAAACAGAAATTATCCATTTTAATTAATCCTTAATAATTTTTCACACTCCTTTATCATCTGATAAATGGGTTCTAAACTTCATTTTTCTTTTTTTGTACTTTTTAGAAATCTCATTGCTATTTGAGATATGGTATTCTGCCTGAAACTGAATCTGGAAGGAATTCTTTAGAAAAAACATTCTTAAACAAATATTTTTACAGAGTTTATATCTCTCAAATGTCTTTTATTCCCCTTTCGATACACATTCTGTAAAGTTTTACAGCTCCAATAATTTTTTTCTGTACTTTACTTAGCTACATGCTTTTAAAGATATTAGTAATCTCCTTTCCAGCAATGTTAAAAAGTACCACTACGTGCTTCACATTTGTTACCTACTATTTTAGGAATCAGCAGGTTTAAGACTTCTAAACTCCTTGGAAATATTTAAATGTGTCATCTATTCCTCAGATTCTTTTGCTTATTTCGTTGCTATTTTTGCTGGAAAGCTCCAATATTTCTTAACCTTCAAAAGTAATATGATGTAGTAAATAGTCCAGATTGCATTTATTATGCTGCATGGGACTTTTTCACAAAATGAAAAAAAAATCCTCTCAATCCCCATTAACAAAGCAACATTTGCTTAAAAATATTAAGCAGACAGAATCTCCACAACCAATGATTGCATATAATCCAAAATGACTTCTTGCCTTCATCGGTTTTAGGTGCTGATAATAGTTCAGCTTGGTTTCTGGCCCTGCTTTTAGCATCAGCTGTAACAGGTTTCTTTATTTGGGACTTCCGATGCTCATTCTGCTTGAGGCCCATTAGCTGGACCAGATATGATGGCTGCTGGCAAGGAAGGCCTGCCCTCCCCTACTTTGCAGGCTATATTTTGTCCTCTTTTCACCTCTGCCTGCGAGCATGTGAGCTGAGTTCAACTCACCACGTTTCTTTCCAGGCAATTCATGTCCAGATGAATCAGATATTAAGGAAGCTGTTATGTAAAGAAGCCTTTGGTTTAAAAGCAACTGTTGGCCCTATGAACAGCAATACTGTTGTGGAAAAAAAAACCAAAATGAAGAAAAAAGAGATGGGTGGGACCTAATAACTGTCCAAATAAATAAATCTAAAAATACTTCTCCAAACTGGCCAGCATGGCCATATATAACTTATATGATTTCATTGTATGAGGTGCAATGACAATAAAGTAAACTAAACTAATAAGGAAAGCTGAAAAACAATCACAAAACACTTATTGCCCTTGCCACAAGAGAGTAACTTATTTATTAAGAGAAAACCAGTAAATTGTGAGCTCATTTGGCTAGAAATTGTGAATTATACAAATGACTAGTTGTTTCATAGTAACCACTTAGCAGAGCTATGCTCCTACTATAAAGTGTTTGCTGATATTTTAATTTAATATGCATATTTCATTTACATACACTATACCCCATAAAAAATTGCTTATTTTTCTTCCCAAGGCCAAGTTGCGGTCTGATGTGTAAGTTTTCCAATGACAATTCCAATAACAGGTGAATAATCAGTTGTTATATTATTTGTATCTTGTAGCCATATTTATGTTTCATACATTTTTTATTTATTCAGTCAATACAGAATGAAATACATAGCTTAACTTTGCAAGGCAGATAACTGATATGGTCAATTTATGATATTCATGGAATGTTTTGAGTTTAACAATGAAAAAATAGAGCAAAGAACAGTTTTTCACATGCAAAATGATATTTTCTGTACAAAAATATGAATTTTATTACAGGATAACTTGGGATCTAAATTATACAGTTAAAGATATGGTATTAACTATTCCACTGAGTAAAGAAGAAATGTTGTCACATGAAGTATCTTTATTACAAGTTAGTTAACAAATGCGAATTATGGAACATACATAAAATAATTAAAATTCCTATGGGTAGTGTATATTTTTTAACAACTTTAAAACAAACACAGTCATTATTTTACAAAGCACATAAAAAAGTACTTCATATACAAAGAAAAGTACATGAATGTGCAAACACCATTTTTTTCACAAGTGGTAATTTATCAGCTGAAAATGCTAGAAAAATCCTTCATTTATTTAAGTTTGGAAATCCAAATATATTTAAAAAAGAAATATTTCCTATTTTGTGTAGTGTGAAATCTGCATTCACTATTCATTAGAAAAATAGGGAAAATAGTGGTTTTTTAAAAAAGGTAAACAGTTCCAGAAACTGAAATCCTACAGGTGAAATCAGTTTGTTTTGTCAATACTGGCCTGATTTGCAGGTAATGCTAAACCATGGTTTAATATTAGCAGGAGGAACTACTGAGAGTTTTGGCTCTTTGGGCTCCCCTTTTCTTTTTCTTCTCTACCAGATGTAAGAGAAGCACACTAACAGTTCTTGATTTAGTTTTGAGAAATCATAATTTAAGGTTCATAATAATAAATTGTGGTTAATTTGAACTCTGGTTAGTAAAAAAATAAGCTGTTTGAAAAACTAACGGCTTGTTATAACCAACTTTAGTGAAGCTTAATCACTGTCCGATTTGACTCTTAGAATGGAATTTCATATGAAAGCTTCCAAGGGAAGGGATTCATTCATCAGTCCAAGGTTTGCAGTGAGATGTCCTTATTCCATTAAACTTTGACTTAGCATTACACATGAATTCAGCCATTAACTTACAAGTGACGTCACTAAACCCTAGAAAATGCTGGCTAGTATAAACAAACATTGAGTTATTAATTTTAACATATTTACTTTTTAAAGAAAACATATTCTCTTTCTAGGGTTGTTACACTCAAAAGTCACTATGTGTTTCAGCAAGAAAAACGTTTATTTATTTTGGTTTGTAAAAAAATTGTCAGAGTTTTTTAAGATGAACAAACACATTGGCAAATGTTAAAAAATCTAAAAACATTCTTCCAATTTATGTGCAAAAACATGTAAAGTATCAAATTACATCACATCAAGCCAAATTATGTACATATCATTATCTTAAATTGTTATCTTGCTAGCATTTTGCTATAAATAATTTACTTCTCTCCTTCAAAATGCCTGTTTTCAAAGACTTCAGTGCAAGTGTTTGTTTTGTTTAGTGCATTTTTTTTTCTTTTTACAATGAGCAGAAGAGCACACAAGTTAATATACAATTTTTGTATTTAGCATTCCCTCTTCCTGAGGCCTGATCTTGTTTCCATTCATCTACAAAGATGAATTAACTAGTAGAAAAATGGCAAGTTATTTCTCAAGACAGACTGTTCAGAGAGCAAGTGGTAGAAAAGAAACCAGTTCTTTTAATTTATGGTGCCTTGAGTTTGCCTTTTTATTGGTCTCCAGGGTTTAAAGGTTTAAATAACCTCTTTCTCAGAAAACACTGCTAGTCTGAATATGAATCCTTTTTCTAAAATAGGAAGCTAAGAAGATTAAAGATAAATAAAGGAATATTTTCAAAAAACAAGTGTTCTGCTGGATTATTCATTCCTGTGTGTAGAAAAAAGTTATCCTGCTGGGATCACTTAGCCTGGAATTGTATTGAAGATGAGGCTTTCTGGACAATGAGGTTAGTTAGTGTCTTCCAAATGGAGAAGGAGGCATTATATAAATTATGAACTAATTATAAAATTTCTTTTAATTATAAAAGAAATACGATGTTCTGAGCACTGTGGCTGAAATATAAGGCTGTTCGAACTGCAATAAACAATTCTTCTAGGAAATAGAGTTACTCAGGCATATCAACAGTTATTTTTTAAAATGATGATGATGAGAGCAAAAATAAATTCCTTATTATGCATCTGAAATGCAACTCTGTATCCGGTCCATCCACTGGCAGGCACTCTGTGCATCTTGCGCACAAAAATTATATACTCGTTTACTTGTCTTTAGCTGCACAATTAAAATTAAAAGATAAAAGCAGTATTAATTTTAGAACATACTTGATTTCCATACTTCACGCATCCTATTGTCATTAAGTCTTTGCAGCAGCAGCATTGCTCTCTGCTGTTTTCATGAACTCCCAAAACCTACCATTTGGAACAGAGAATCATGTCTATAAATGCATGGGAAGTTTGTAATGAGAAGCTGCAAGTAAATCAAGATTTTCTACTATATTAGTAGTCCTCAACTTACCACCGGTTGCTTAGCAGCCACTGAAAGTTACAATGGCCTCCCAAGGGCTACTTACGATTCAGATTTGAAGTTCTGAGCCCCCCCCCATTTATAGTTAGTTGCAGTACCCCATAATCACAGGATCTCAATTTACAACTTCTTTTTTTGTCAGAAATCAGCATTAATTCTGGTTTCTGGCAAAAACGTCCATTGTGAACAATGGATTTACTTATGGACATTGCAAAAAAAATAGGTCATAAAACTGGGTATAGTCATACCGAGATCTGCTTAGCTATCAGAATGACTTGCAGTCATAATTTCAGGCTCAGTTACGGTTGTAAAGCAAGAGTTATCTGTAGTTCATTGAATCCATCAGACATTTCCCCCTACTTTTCTCAGAAGATAAGTGTACCTAATAAACAGACTCATCTGCCGCAAAAAGAGAATTCTCTCTTCAAGCAGCTTTAAATGCCGAGGCAATTTGGTTCCTTGGAAATTACTATCCTTTCCTGTACAGCGGGAAAAGTAGTAGTCCTGTAGTCTAATATGTGTTACCTAGACCATACAACCTAGGGATTAGCTACCAACTAGGGTAAATGAAATTTCACAACTAAAAAAATTCAGGGAGAGAAATTAAATATTTTATTTCCAATATATTGTTTCCATCTTTTCCTTAAGAGCTGCTTAATTCTAAAGTGGTGCTTAGCAATCCTTTTATCTGCCTTTTGACTGTTCAAGAACTCCCATGTTTAATATGTGTTAAGTATTAATTTTTTTCTTCATCTAGTAGTCCATCCAGTATCAAGCATTATTCTTTACGGTTTTCTGTAATAGATCCATTTCACAAATTTTGGCCCATCAATTTGGGCAATCCTGTGACCCCTAAAAATGGCTGGTCATAAGTTATGAAAAAAAGGAAGTATGGAGTCTTTGGCATTTGGTTGTTTTTGTGCAGAGGTTTCATTACCTAACTGGGTAATATCTTCAGTGCTAGAAGGGAATGGAGTTTGCTCTCTATTAAATATAATAGCTCATAACACAAAATAGGAAAAAGATAACATGCCATGCATCGAAAAGATCTCTGAAACAACTAATGAACTATTTATAACCAAATGACATCAACATAATAGCTAAATGGACTGAAGCCCTACAAAACATTTTAAATAAACCAAAAATGTAGCCCAAGAAGAAAAAGTAAGAGTCACTTACAACATAGAGTGTAAGTATTGCAATTGCCACAGTATAGAACAGACAGGCAGAAGACTAGCAAAGTGTATCCATAAACACCAACTAGGAGTCAGAAGACATGATGAAATTTCATAACAAATGAACAGACTTAAGCATAGTTTCAACTGGGAAACCTTGAACATCCTAGATCAGCGGTCACCAATTGGTGGGCCATGGAGAAAATTTTGGTGGGCCGCAGAGAAATCTCACCCCCATAGCACCCCCCCAAAGCAATTAATCCAGGCTGCACAGAAACACAAGGCTGCTCAGTCCACATGGCCTGCGAGAACCCTCCCCTCCCACTCACTCCTTAGCCGGCAAATTTACCTGCTAAATTGCTATTTTTCCTTTTTCCGAACATCATTCGTTCTGCTGTGCAGGGGAGATTTAGATTAGCTAGAAAGCAGGAAATGGTTGGTTTCTTGCTTTCTAGCTAGTCTTTAGATCTTCGCTTCGACCATAGTATCCTATTGCGGCGGTTGGAGGGGTTGGGAATTGGGGGCACCGTCTTGCGGTGGTTCTCGTCCTTCCTCTCGGACCGCTCGCAATTGGTGTTGACGGGGGGGGAGAGGTCCACCCCTAGGCCCCTCATGTGTGGGGTCGGTCCTCTCCCCTCTTCTGTTCAACATCTATGTGAAGCCGCTGGGAGAGATCATCCGTGGTTTTGGGGTGAGATGCCATCTGTATGCTGATGACACTCAGCTTTACCTCTCCACCCCAAGCCACCCCAACGATGCTGTGGAGGTTATGGCCCGTTGCCTGGAGGCTGTGCGGAACTGGATGGGCGAGAACAGGCTTCGACTCAACCCTTCCAAGACCGAGTGGCTGTGGTTTCCGGCGGCCCGATATAGTCAGCTAACTCCATCGCTGGCTATTGGGGATGAGATCTTGACCCCCACAGAAGGGGCACGCAATCTTGGTGTCCTCCTGGATGTACGGCTGTCTTTGGAAGATCATATTACAGCCGTCTCCAGGGGGGCTTTTTATCAGGTTCGCCTGATACGCCAGATGCGGCCCTTTCTTGATCGGGACGCCTTACGCACAGTCACTCATGCCCTGGTCACCTCCCGTCTGGACTACTGTAATGCCCTCTACATGGGGCTCCCTGCGGGGAGCACTCGGAGGCTTCAACTGGTACAGAATGCAGCCGCGCGGGTGGTTATGGAGGCGTCGAGATACTCCCACGTGACGCCCCTCCTGCGCGAGCTGCATTGGTTGCCAGTGGCCTTCCGGGTTCGCTTTAAAGTACTGGTTTTGGTCTTTAAAGCGCTCCATGGCATCGGACCAGGATACTTACAAGACCGCATTCTGCCAGTAGTCTCCCACCGACCGGTGCGCTCCCACAGAGAGGGTCTCCTCCGGGTCCCGACGCCTTCTATGTGTCGTCTGGTGACCCCGAGGAATAGGGCCTTCTCTGTGGGGGCACCCGCCCTTTGGAATGGGATGCCCCCTGGATTACGAACGACTAGTGACCTGAGGGCCTTCAGACGTGACCTGAAGACCTGGCTCTTCGAGCAGGCCGGCCTGAGCTGACTCAAATGGGATTTTAAATGGGGTTTTTAGATTAGTTGGGATGGGTGTACAAAGTTTTAATTTATTTTAATTGGGGTTTTTAGATTTTTATAGGGACAGCCTAGGGTTTAATTCCTTTTTAACTATTTATATTTGTATACATGTATTTTAGTCGGCTGTTCACCGCCCTGAGTCCTTCGGGAGAAGGGCGGTATATAAAACCTAAAAATAAAATAAATAAATAAATAAATAATAAATAATTTTAAAGCACAGTTGATCCTCCCTTAGGGCTGAAGGTTCTATTATTCAGTGCAGACTCACAGCAAGCAAATTTGAGAGACTGAGCTAGCTGATGGCAGATAGATAGATCACTGAATGATTCTGTGAGCAACTCAATCTGCCTGCCTGCTTTGCCTGATTTTGGGTAAAAGTTGCTCTTTTTTTAATAAAAAAAATCAATATTTATATAAATATTTATAATATTTACATACAAGCCATGCCCACCAATCACATGATCACCAAGCCACACCCACAAATTAGGCCATGCCCACAGAACCTATTAGTGGTCCCTGGGATTTAAAATTATGAGTTTGGTGGTCCCTGAGGTCCAAAAGGTTGGCGACCCCTTTCCTAGATCACACTATATCCAAAAATGCTAGGGAATTACTTGAAGCCTAGCATTCAGACAAATCATCCACCAACAGGCACATAGATGAATCACATTTACACACCAAGAGACAATAAAAAGCTAAAAAAGAAAAGATCAGATTCCTTGCCATCATTCTACATCCAGATAAGCAGGAATTAATACCAGGAGCAAAACCAAACAATCAATCAAGCAGTTAACAACAGCCTAATCAACCAAGGGGAAAACAACATCATCACCAATTTGGTGGCCAAGACAAGCAATTGTTATATATAAACAGAGAGTAAACTCCACTCCTTTCTAGCACTGAAGGTGTTACCTAAGCAGGTAATGGAATGTCTGCATGAAAACAACCACAGAGAGTACCAAGGACTCCACCGTTCAATCCCGAGCCATGATATTCTCTTCTATTGTAGAAACAGAGTACTGGCTAAATATGTCTATTTCTCCATGTCCTTATTTAAGAAACATTCTGCTAGCGTCTAATGCATGCTGGCTGGAGAATTTTTGGAATTGAAGCCAACACATCAACGAAGTTGCCAAGGTTGAGCAGGACTAAACTTTGTGGCATATCACCTGCTTTGCTTTGATCAATCCCAGGTTAAATCTGTAGTCAATTTGGGAAGGGCTGAGAGACATCAATCTAAAACTGCAAAACTGCTGTCAGTCCACACAGACGGTAATGAACCACATGGACAAAGATGTGATTTGATTTTGAAAGACAGCTTCCAAAACTCCTATTCTAAAACACAGGAATCTATCTTTGACAAATAAAATGACATTAAAAGAATTATGACAAATAAAATGACATTAAAATATGTAGCACCACATATATAAGGACAACGGAGAGGTTGTGTTACACTGGTGTACTCTCTGTGTGCAAATTACAATCACATCTGATACTGCAGCTTACCCCCACTCCCAGAAAAATTCTTGCAAATGTTCACTGTAGTTAAATCTGGCTGAGAAAAATTAGGGAGTTGTATCTCTGCATATATTATGAGTACAATTTTTTGTTATTAATTTAAAGCAGATGGTAGTTTGGAGCCAATCTACTTACATCAAAGAAAGCTTTTTCATTAGCATGTTTTGGAGCACCAATAGTTGGTGAAGCAGGGATTACACTTTCTACTTCTGCAAGCTCAATATGGCCCTTACAACAAGCATCTTCCATGGAATCGTAATATCTTAGCTAGAGTGAAAAGAAACAGTAAATGTTAAAGAAAGCAACCAGCCTAGTATGAAAAGTCTGCTACTGTTATATTGAACATGTAAATAACTGTATATTGAGTAGCTACCATTCCCCATAATCTCAAATGAAATGTTGTTTACATTTTTTAATGTAACAGTTTTTTAATGGACAGTTTTTAATTTCCTAAAATTGAATAAAATTAGCGTTCAAAAATAGCATTTCATTATTAATGCTTAATGTTAATGTAAAAGTTTTACGATTAAATTTGCAAGAAAGTAGCACCTTTTTCACGTGTTTGAGGGAAAAAAACAGCATATAAGCACTGGGCTCAAGGGTAATTTGAAGCACTTTCTCACAATAATTTTTGAAGCATGCACAATCCATAGTACCTACTTAATAATCTGAAATATTTAAAAGCAAGTTTGATTTAAAGCTCAACATGGTCTTGAAAGTTTGATGATAAGAAAATGATGTAAAATATAATGAAATAATAATATACATTTAAATAAACAAAGAAAAGAAACAACATTGGTGGGGGGCTTCTACTTGCTCTCCTGGAAGAGTGGATAGCTCCCAGATTGCACACATATATTACACAGACCATTATTACACTTTACCTGGTGTTTTGTAACATCTAGCACAAACCAACGTGGTTTCCAACCTTTAAGTAAAGCTCCTCTTTTGTAAAGGGTACCTTCAAAAGATCTAGAAGAAAAAGCAATATTATTTCTTATTTTAAACAACAGGACTCAAGAAAAATACCCACATAGTAATGTTTATTAATTCAGTTCAATTCATAGGACAGAACTTCAATCAATTAGAACAAAATGCCCAAGTGAAATTTCCTATTAATTCATATCAAAGTAATATCCATTAACCCAACATCAAGCTATAGGTTTTAATTTAGTTCATTTATTATAATGGTGTGCAAAATGTTAGCAGCTTGAAATATTACCAGCTTGAAATATTTCAAGACTCCTGAGCAGGATGTATAAAGTGTTTTGATATTGGGTGAATCTGTTTGTTTGTTTTTTTAAAAAAACACTCCTTCATTATGGAGGTTTGATGAGTGCATGAGCCACAGGCCCAGGCTGACATTGGCTGGAGCTATCTTGGCATAATAATTCTCAGAAAGTTTCCTTAACTGATAAATGTGAATTTACTCCTTATTTCAGACAAATAATATGGGATCTAGACCAAAGTTTTCAGATTCTTCTGAGTGTGAATATGATTATGACTGATTTAACACTTAAGTTTCATTTAAATTTTGAGAGCCCCTCCTTTGCTTATCACATCATATTGTTTTAAATACATCTGTTGAACACTGAATATTTTTTTGAACAGTGATGTCCTGTGACACTTTCTTTGTTAATTAACTTGACTTTATGTATGTATCCTCAGAATTTTTAGCCAACACAGTCAAAAGCCAATCCATCTGGAGGACACTATTTTCCACTGTAACACATTTGTCTTATAAATAACTAGATTAAAAGTAATTTTAATGAAGGATGTTTTGTGAGTCATTTGAAACAGAATGAAAATAAAGCAAATATAACAATTTTGCAAATGGCTTTTATCATAGTCTAATAGCTCAGATTACCTATTTTCATCATGTTTCGATGTGAATTGATTGTACAGTGTTGTTACTCTCCTTTCCACACCATTGGAAGATGAAATATTGCTGTTTCGTTCTTCACCCAAACCACTGTCTGGCAGATGCAATATAGACCTCTTTTGACAAGAGTGCAGGTTGACAGACATTGCTGAAGAGCCAGAAGGATGTCTCCGATGCTTTAAAAGGTAATATGACATGGTGTGAGGTTGAAAAAGTCATGGGTTAGCCAAAAATCCAAAATAATGGATTTTACCTCTTTTTCAGTGACTGCTTAAATCTCCTAACCTTGTGACAGAAATCCAATGGTTGAACGAAACACTTCAGATAAATTGCTATACTCTTATTTCTTGCAATAGAAAAATGGTACTATAGCTGGCACATAAACTTTCTAATAAAAAGATACTTGAATGGATCTATAAAATTAGTTTAGAACTTATTCAGTGTTTGTGGCAAATGCATTTTGGGTGGTAAATTTCTCGTTTCTAGTAATTACTGTAGCTTTGATTAGCTAGAACATTGCAATGTGATTCATACAAAGTGCTAAAATATCAAAATATCTTTGCTATATACTCTGTTTCTATTAGTAGAAGAAGAAAAAAGGAAAAGGAAGAAAAAAAAGGAAGGACCCAACAGATCTGAAGAAGAGAACACAGGCTGGGGATTAGAGATGTAGGTCTAATTATGAATGAAACATTTATGTCAAAAAGTATGAATTTGTGATTTATTTAAGCTGTTGGGAAAGCATATGAAATTAGGAAGTCATATGTTGGTGCTAACTGCATGTTGTGTTCCAGTGAATGGTGCTAATGGAAAAACCAGGGATGAGTTTTAGGAAAATGTGTGCATTTTTGCAACATTCTGAGTGAGTACAGGACATTTTGATATCTGTTTACAAAAATATCTCTTTGTTTTCTGATTTAAGCAGAAATTAATGCTTACATATTGAAAGGGAATTCATCAAAAAGCTTGACTGATTTGATTGTTTAAGATGAACAAATAAAAGATTTAGTAAAGGATGCACATCATAATTTGGCTACAGTATGTCAAGAATGGAACCTGGAAAAATGCCTGAAATAGAATGAAAAGAATTAGGTTAAAGAAATAGGGAATTATGGTAATGGAAGCATGAAAAAGATTGCTGGAAAGAATTATGACATAAAGGAGGCTGTGAGTGAGGAAAAGAGCAAGTAAGACAACAATTACAGCAAAAATAAACGATTGTGTTTATTGGGGGAAAATATAGCTGCAAAGAATATGGAAGAAAATGTTAAAATTAAGAGAATGATAGAAAATAGAGAGCTGTTTTGATGGGATTTTGTTTTGGACATAGGTGAAGTGGGCTAAACAAGGAACTCCCTGCAAATAAATGGATTTTAAACAAAAAGGTGTAGTTACTCGAGATGAAATTGAATAAGGTAAGGTGGAAGGAGTATTTTAGAGATTTATATTTAATGATACATCAAAAGTGGGAATGAAATAAGCACTATCAATATTAATGTTCAAGAAAAAAAACAAATGATAGTGTAATTGAATGAGCATGGCTCGCCTGTATGAAAGTTATTTATCCCATACTTAGGAAACTGGATAAATTAAAGGTCAAGAAGAAAAAGATCTGCACAGGGATGGTGATTGAAATGCAAGAAGAATGATTTATATTGGGTTCCTTTGCATTTATAGAATATATTCTTAGTCATAATAACTAATAATTGCACAGTGGCAGATAGGACAGCACTCTGGAGGGTTAAAATCATTGTCCAGAAGATCATTGGCTGTCCTCTCCCCTCCCTGCTGCCCTAAGAAAGTTCAAAACATTCTTAAAGATCCATCTCATCTTGAGAACCCTTTTTCTGAACTAATATTACCATCTGGCAGACGGTACAGAATAATAAAAACAAGGACAAACAGGCTGAAAAACAGCTTCTATCCCAGGGCAGCAACTCTGTTGAATTCTACTGTATAGTGTAGTGTTGATGTGGTGTTGGGGTTTTCAATTCAATGTGTGGAGTGAGAAGGCTGTGTGTTTGTGTTTATTTTCATGATTATGATGTGCACTGAAGATGGTGTTTGATTTTGTTGTATGAGGTGCAACGACAATAAAGTAAACTAAACTAATAACTAGAAGATAACTAATAATCTGAACTGGTATCTCCACACATCATCCTTAGTGAAGCGTGCAAACCAGTGCCTGCATTTCCTGCATTGGATGAGAAGAGCACATATTTCTCCTTCTGTCCTAGCCATTTTTTTTTTACAAAGCACAATTGAGAGCATTTTAACAAACTGCATCGCTGTTTGGTTTGGTGGTAGCAGTGCCTCAGATAAAAAGTCCATACAGAGAGTGGTAAGAACAGCCAAGAAGATTATAGGAAGCTCGCTTCCTGTTATTCAGGATACTGCTTATAAGTGCTATGTGCTTACAGCTCAAAGCGTTGTTAGAGACCCCACATACCCACTTCACAGTCTGTTTCTGTTGCTCACCTCTGGGAGGAGGATTCAAAGTATTTCTAGCAGGACTACCTGATTCTGTAACAGCTTTGTTCCCTATGCCATCTGTCTGGTAAACTCGCAGGTTTCGTTTTTCTCGCCATGTACATGTATACATCCAAACTAGACTGTGTTGTTTCTCTGTGTTATATATGTGGGTATATGCGTAATTTTGTATTTATTTTGTTATGTTTATGTAGTGTATATTGGAAGTGGCGATCCTTTGAGAGGTGTATGCAATGAAATTTCATTTTAATGTATGCTGACTAGCATACATTCAAAGTGATAATAATTCTATGTTCTTCTAAGTTCATAATGTTTTGGAATTAGACTTATGCAAGTGGAAAAATTGTTCAAGAATTTTTCCTCCATGTTTCTTTTTGTTGCAGCCCTCCAGATTCTTCAGGCAGTGCTATCTATCCTTTCTCACTGCAAACATCCTTGCTTTACTCCAAAGGTCCTCACAGTGTGCATTGAAGGGAGATATTGAAGCCACTGACATTTGTATAAGTCTAGGTCAAAACTATGTTTCATGGTTTAACCTGGATTTATTGTATCAACAATTAACTATATATATCATTTAGTTTTTAGAAAGCTAAAAACATTCTTAAATAATTAAGATGGACACTGTTGGGAGTGGAATGTAATACTAAGGTCAGGTGCATTATCTGACAGTAATAAATCATTATCCCATTTCAGCATGAAATGTGAATCCAGTGACAGAGATATACTTAAATATGTTAAGAATGTAAAATGTATACACTGCCACATTCAATAATTCGATAGTGCTACATATACGTGGAATTTTGAGACAACTATTTTTAGCCCTTGCTGAAAGTTTGAATATTCTTTTCAAAATACTTACATTGTCTTTTCCTGAATCTTCTTTCACATTTATTTTGACTCTTTCCCACAGTGACTGCCATTTTTCTGGGCTGTGGTTTAATTTGTTCTCCAGTTTTTCAATTTCCTAAAAATATTTGAAATGTTTTTTTCTTGTTTTCAATAAGCTTCCATAAGATTAAATCTTTCTCCTGTTCCTTTAAACACATAAGCTACAACCTCTTGCTACAGTTGAAAATGATGATAAGGACTGGAAGTGTTTTTGAAAATACTTACACAGTTCAAGTTCAATGCTGTGACCACAAGATTTTACATTGCCAAGATTAACATTTATCACTTAAAAAAAACAGTACTAAATTATAATAAAAAAGGAAATGTGACGGACTTATTCAATGTGTTTGCCAAACTGTAATTTATATTTACTTTTAAAATGGGAATTTGAATTCCCTTACTGCCTCTTATTAGAGCTTTTTCCTATGAATAAGCTATAAATGAAATAAACTGAAATAGAAAATGAGACAGAAACATTTTCTCTCTCAAACGCTCAGGTAGTATGCTTCCACATACTATCATACTGCATACTTCTGCATTATCAATCATTCTTCAGCAATATCAGCATTCTTCAATCCCTCAGAATTTGTTACAGATACACAGTACTCTTATCTTACAAATATCATTAGATTATTACGGATCTACTAGACCGGAACTACAAAAAATCCATATAAACACTAACTTGTCCAAATTGTTTTCTGCCATCTATTGATCCTCTGGATTTTGGCAGCTTAGATTTGATAGCCCAAATTATTTAAGAATCAGGAAAACAGTATTTTTCATTTCTTGTTTCTATCCTACAGCAGTGGTGGCAAACCTGTTTTGGCTTCCATGCCGATAATTGCATGCGTGCTCATGCACTCGCGCTCGCCAGCACACAGAAGGCAATGTGTGCTGCCCCCCACCCTCCCTGTGCATGCGTGTGCAATTTCCCGTAGCGTGTATACATATGCATGCTGTGCTCCTGTGCACGATCCCCTTGCTGCACACTGTGCACCTGTGCACGTAATCCCCTTGCTGCGTGCTGCGCATACATACACAATCACCCCCCACACGCTATGCATCTCTGCGCGTGCGATCACTCCCGCACTCCATCCATCTGTGCATGCGTGCGCGATCCCTCCACTTGCTACGTGACTGTGCACATGTGTATGTGTCTTCCATGCACCCCTGCCCCTGCGCACCCCCGCGCATGCGTGCCAGGTACCCGACAATCAGCTGTTGGGCGGTGGCAGCATGCGCGCATGCGCAATGGGGCTCTTCCAGGTGAGCTCTCGCATGCTGGGGAAAATGGCTCTGCGTGCCGCTTCTGGCACACAAACAATAGGTTCGCCATCATGGACCTACGGCCTGATATAAAGAGAAAACTCCAAATCTTCAGTTAATCTTTAAGGAGTCCTAAATGTGACCAGCTGTGTTATTATTATATTTGCTACAAATTATTGACCCAATTTTAAGATTTTAAGGAATTATCAAGTCAATACTGTGTTAAGCTCCTGGATATTTTTTCCAGGATGATCTGTGTTCAACCTGTTTTTCAAAGTTTTTTTAACGTGCATCTATCACTGCTGTAATTAAGACCATCTACCTTGGTGCTGGTCATCTTTTATTCCACCTTTCCCAGCATGACACATTCTCAAGAGAGGTAGAACATTGCATAATGTATCCAATATATGATAATTTGAGCCTGGTCATTCATGATTTGTTTGCTTTCTTAGCTATTCATAGATTTTTTGAGAGTCTTCTCCCACACCAATAAGTTTTCTATTCTGCTTCTTCAAGCCCAACTTTTTTTTCCAAAGAGTGTTTATGGGGAAAGCCACTGACTCATAATTCTGTTCTTTGTAGACAGATAGACAGATCACAATATCTGAATATCTTTTCCAAAGCCTTTATGCTGCGAAAGCAGCATTGCTCTGTTTAAATCTAGCCTGTTTTGTATATACATTGTCATGTCATACCATATGAATGCCAAAAGTGATGGGGCTGCTTTCATCATTTTAACAAAAGCAGGAAGCTTCTGTGGATGCCAAGAAAAACTCCAAGTCACAAAATACCAGAATAAGTATTTCACAATTAATCAAAAGATGTTCCAGCAAGTTCTTGAATAATGCACATACTAAATATTATATATGCTGGAAAAAAATGGCAAGTTTTATCATGGCATAATAATGATGGTGTATTTTACTAGAAAATCTATACAGAAAACAGATTTAGTCAGTTTAATTCAGAAAAAAATGGCATTCCTGTTGGGGGCAATCTTGTACTTAATGAAACCATTACCTTAAAAACTGAATAAGGTGGTAGGCAATAAAAACAAGTACAATTACAGTATCAGTATTTAATATGGATATATAGACAGAGAATATATACTGTAGACTGTAATATATTATGAGATTTAGGTAATGGTCAATAAAGTAAATGCAGCATTTCCTTGTGAAAGTTTTAAAATTACTTTAAAAACTGACTCTCTTCCTCTACATTTTCTTATCTTGCTCTTTTGTTAAATTAAAAACACTGAAAACTAATATTTTTTTTCTTTTTATAAAAATACATGAAGCTACATGAATATATTTAAATGGTTATACTTACACTAAATAAGTTGGTGAAGGCATCGGGTTGCACTTTAGCAAGATTATCATAGCATGGCCAGACAATTTTTCTCTTATTGTGGGAAGGTGACATATCCATCTGATCTGTTTCATCCAAGGTACTACATTTTGCATTTATCATAGTCCAGTCATAAATTGGGCCTGTGGCTAAAGTCTCTTCTGTGTAGTAATCCCATTTCTTAAGGCAGGAAATGCTGACATTTGGTTTTAATACCTGTATTAAAAAGAATCCTTGTAGATGACGAATGTGATTTGATCCCTCTTTTCTAAGGATATGCCCTTGGCTCAAACCATTTTCCTCAACTTAAATGCAGATAAACATTTAATCCATTTTAATAGTAGGAAGCAATTCTATCCTTTTTTCAGTTTCCTCCTGTGGTTAAGTACAGTAGGTAAATTATTTCCCAATTCAGTTCTAACCCTGGGAATCACCCCTACTTTCCTCTCCTTTAAATTCTGTGTGTCCAGAGCATATCAAGTTCTTCATAAATTGGCAGGATTCTGGCATTGCTCAACTTATTCTTGTGAAATGATGCAACAGGACATGGTGTGAGTTTCATATTCAAATAATTATGAAACTTATGAGTTCAGAAATATTATTAATATTTCTGCATACATTTCTGCACTATTAATATTTCAGCATACAAAAAAAATCTAGTTTTGCAAATATTTTGGCCCCTTGCAATCAAGTAATATAAAAGATGTGGGACAATCATTGCCTTTATTTCAAAGTATGCCAACATTCAGCAACACCCATCCTAATAATATTAGCATCAAGACCTTTAGATTACAAGAGGCACCACCACCTAAAACTGTGTATCACAGACAATCCTGTTAAATGCTTAGCTAGTTTTGTATGTTGTTACCTCAGTAAACTACAGTCATGTATAATATATAACTATTACACAGACATATTTGGGCATATTCTTTGAACTAAAAATTGGAGACAAGTAGATATTCATAGTCAGTGATTTAAAAAAACCTTGAAGGGAAGAAAACTCATATGTAGTTTCCCCCAAACCAAACTAGCCAATCCTGTTTGGCCTTAGACATACAATTAACAATCTGTCTTTGTGAACCAAAGGTACCTTGCAACATTTGGGCTTACTCTTAAAAAAACGTATTTGCTTTTATAATATAATTTTGGTCCAGTGATAAGACTATCACAGCAACTACTTATCAACAAAATATCTGTCTCACAACATCCTTAAAATAACAATAAGCCTCATAAAAATGCACACTAACCAGATTCATTGGCTATAGTCTTTAGATCGCTTCATCTGAAAAACTACTGTCTAGACAGCATGGTAATCATTCTGAAAATTGGACAATTAACCCATTGAATAAATGTTAATTACACTAATGGTAAGCTGTATTTATTAAGTATTACAACTAAAAAGATTGTGAACATATCGGCTGTATACCTCCGTTTCAACTGGTGTGTAGAGATAATTGAAGAAAACTGGACTTCTTTTGTGTATCTTGTCAATGCAGTCCCAAATGCAAACTCCCCTTTTGCCATGTTTTTCTCCTTTATCTTCAAATAATGTTCCTTAAAATGATAAAATGTAATATAATTAGAAGGACACAACCTTAGATTTGGATGGCATGGATAGTTGTGGTACAATATTTAAGTTAAATGTGCCACATTGAGAATGTGGAATATAGAGACAAATCCAGAATGTGTCTGAAAATATATTTATGGCTCTCAGCACAAGAAGCATTTTGTAACTGACAAATAGTAGGGAAACACAAATGGCTAACTTATGAGATACTAGAATTTCGTCAAGGAGAATGCAAACTAAAATTAAGAGAACTAGTGGCAAAAATATTTATTAGAAGCTATACAGGGAATTTAGGAAGGGTTAAAAAAAGCAAAATAATTGAAATCATACAAGAGTTCCGAGTTTTAAAATCAAAACAGAATATTGCTTAGTTAAGTAACCATGTGCAACCAAAGTGGTAAAATGAAATCAAAATAAGTTAGAGAAACGGCAGAACTCAGTTTATGAAAGTTACAGAAAGTTACAGCTCTGCTGTCCTCCACAAAAATTATACTGGGATAGATTTTAATTAGATATTTGGTTCCAATGTAATATTTTTATAAAGTATTCCAATGACTTTTATGCTATTTTATTGAAGAAGAAAAAAATCATAGAATAACTTTTTAAATACTAAGGACTAATTTTTCCTATATGAATATTTGCTCTTTTAGTCAATTAAACTTAAATGTACAAATACCTTCTATGTATACTTAGAAATGCTTAACCAATTATCTATGAAACGGATGAAAAGATTGTAGATTTTTACTATCTAATAGTGGTACTAGCTGCATTTTTATAGATTAAGCTTAATTAAGCATGATTTGACTCAGACATCCATCTATAAAAATGCAAGAGCAAAGAATAAAAATATGTTGTTAAAGATATTTATTTTTAAGAATGGATATTTCATTAACTATAAGTTTCTTATGATTTGACTGTGAAAAATACATATGTAGTATATGTATACCTATTCTGTTTTCAAACTACACTTCCCAAAACGATGGTAATTTCCAAAATTACCTTTGACTAAGAGAGAGAGAAAATATATTGAGAACATGGCTAGTTTGCACTTGAAACTATTTCCAAGCGAAGATTCCTCCCCCAGTGCCCAATCAGGTCTTGGTAATATATGTCAGGTCAGCTTTTTGTTCCATGATGAGATCTTGGATGGGGATAGTCTTGTCTCTTACCCAACCTGTAAGAGGCAATAGCCTGAGCCCAGGATCACCAAGGATCTATGACCAAGTCCAGGGGGCTTCTTTACTTCTCTTATACTGCTTCAGGTGTCAAAGGATGCCCAGAGGGTTGGAAGGTGGAATGGGTATAAACTTGGAGTGTATCTTCTCCAGTAGAGATCTGCTTCCTACTCCCACCACATATTCCTCTGCCCATCACCACAGAAATGCTACTGCTTGACCTTTCCCCTAGACAAACTACTCTCTCAAACTCTGCCGTTTTCTAACCAGGCCCATGGATGTCAATTACTCTCAGTATAGCTAATCTGTCAGAACTTGAATACACTTCAACTCCAGTTATAACAATTAATCAGTGGAGTTAGAACAACTTGCCTCCAGAAGTTGCTCCAATATTGGAAGTTTTAAAGAAGAGATTGGACAACCATTAGTCTGAAATGGTAAAGGCTTTCCTGCCTGAGCAGGGGGTTGGACTAGAAGACCTCCCAGGTTTCTTCCAATTCTATTATTCTATGATTATTTAATACAAAGCAGATGCCAGTGATATTATTTCAATCCATTTCCAATGAAAAGCTTTAAACATAATAAAAATAACAAATAGCAGCCAAATTAACACTGGTCAACTTGGGATCCATACCGTGTTCCAGTCTTTCATAGTCTGAGTCCAGCAGGAATGTTTTAAATCGATTGGAAACATAATGAAATGCTAAGAACTTCAAGTAATACTGATTGAATTCAAACTCTGTTGGATACTGGTTGTGAATCTGAAATTCATATAAATAAAAACAATGGTCATCACAGTGGTGAGATTCAAATTTTTTTTACTACCGGTTCTGTGGGCGTGGCTTGGTAGGCATGGTGTGGCTAGGTGGGCGTGGCAGGGAAAAGATACTGTAAAATCTCCATTCCCACCCATTCCAGGGGAAGGATACTATAAAATCTCCATTCCCTCCCCATTCCTGGGGGAAGGATACTGCAAAAACCCATTCCCTCCCTACCCCACTAATCTGCTTTCCAGCTCCGTTCTCCTATGCAGGGCAACAAAAGAAGACCCAGCTGATCAGCTGAGATTTGGGAGACAGAGAATAGATGGGGGTGGGGTCAGTCAGAGGTGGTATTTGCCGGTTCTCTGAACTACTCAAAATGTCCAGTACCAGTTCTCCAGAACTGTTCAGAACCTGCTGAATACCACCTCTGGGTCATAATTTATTACCAAGGACAAAGTCAGCAAATTATATTATTTCATCTTTTTTTAGGTTTTAGGTATCTTTTAGAATAGATAGAATAGATAGAATACTTTATTGGCCAAGTGTGATTGGACACACAAGGAATTTGTCTTGGTGTAAATACTCTCAGTATACATAAAGAAAAGGAACATTCGTTAAGAATCAAGAATCATAATTTTTTTATCAGCAAGATTAAAATAGAGGTGTTTTATGTTTTCCACATAGAGATAATAGTGGATAGACTTTTCTGTGACCTTTCCCATGGATATCTATTTTGTTACTCACTCCTGCATTGTTTTATAAAGATGTCAAGATTAAATTTTTTCACAGAGCTTTTGCCAGTTTGTGTTGCCCGGGTTAGATGAAATTAGCACTAATCTTTGATGTATTTTCATTTCATTTTATGATTTTACAGATGTATTGTGATTCAATTTCTTATTTTACAATTTTTATTTGGTGTTTTATACTTATTACATTGTAAACCTGCTATGAGGCACATAGATTTAGTGACATTTAAGCAGTGTAAATAAATAAATAGATATTAACATCCTTGACAGAATAGTCTTTATGTTGCCTTTAAATCAATTCAGAAAAATATAGGCACTGAATTTTTGCATAACAGATAATTTACACATAATTTCATCTGTATTAGTGAAAAAGCAATCAGAAGAATTCCTAAAGCCAAGGAAAGATTTGCATGGTGAAAGAGGGTTACTGAAATATCCTGGTCCACAGAATCATAAACAAGTAGTAACTAATGAAACTGAAACTAGTGTATCCTCTCTCCCTCCCTCTCTCTAGTAGAATTTTCTCTGCAATAGAACATACATTTCCTTGGCTCTATACAGAACAATGATATATTCACTTATAAGCGAGTTCATTTGACAAAGATCAGATCAGTGGGATTCAATTTTTTTTACTACCAGTTCTGTGGGCATGGCTTGGTGGACATGGCAGGGGAAGGATACTGTAAAATCTCCAGTCAGAGGTAGTATTTGCCAGTGCTCTGAACTACTCAAAATTTCTGCTATTGGTTCTCGAGAACTGGTTAGAACCTGCTGAATACCACCTCTGGCTCAGATCAAGATTAAGTGTTCAGAAAGGGATTATGTTACCTGCAAAATGATTCCAATATGTAGCACCAATAACTGAGCAAAGAAAAAGGTAGCAGAATTCTGGTCTGCTTGTATCCATACCGATTAGAAATCAGATAAACCATACAGATTAGAAATATGGTCTCTGCACTTCTTTTAACTATTAGAATAGACTGTAGATTATACAGAAATTCTGTGGTTAGTGGATATTTGGTGATGTAAACATAATGGGAAAAAGACTGGTAACTGGTAAAAGACTGGTAAAATTTAGTAACATTCTTTGACCTGTACCAGTCTTCCTACCTTACCTACAAAATATACATAGTGGATAAAATAATAGTTATAACCTATATTCTCTATTTTGATGTTTGGAAAATGAAAGGGAGAATAGTTGATGAAATGTCTATTTTTATAATGATTTTATGCAAATAGTTATATTCCCACAAGATTAAGCAATCATTAGAACTTTAGGAGAAAGTGAGAGAAGCATCATTTGTAATATGACATTATTGTCACCAAAGTTATCTTCCTAGAAACAACTGGATGATTTACCAGATGTTGCTATTGTGAAATAACGATTCACATTAATAATTCACTTGACACCTGGAGATATTGGCATAAACAATGGCTATTTAAAAGATGATGCATTTCTAATTTAAGCATCACAACTTCCTATGTACTCTCTAAGCGAAATAAGGACAATTCCTTTTCAACCACATGAAAAGATTCATTTGTTAAATCTTCAGTTATTGCCCTTGGTTGTTTGAATGTAGAACTCTTATGAATTTGTACTGCATATCTAAAATTAGTCAAATCTAAAATTAGATTTCCAAATATATATATTTATAACTTCAAGCACATGAAAAAATAAAGAATATTTGTTCCAAAAAAAATAACATTCTATAGAAGTATGACTTGCAGAACAAAAACCTTTTATTTCAGCATAATTGTGGAAGTTGATAAGATTAGAAAATACCTTCAGAGAAAATAACTTCATATATGCAATATAGGCTTTTCATATTCTAGATCTGAGCTGCAATAGATCGCTATTGCTATTGTGTCAATTAACTGACTTATAAAGCACCTGTGTGGCCCACATTAGAAATATGTTGAACTGACTAATCCAACAGTCATTTTTCTTTGTGTTGACATGAAATATTTTTTAAACACCAATGAGATGTACATGAATTCATAAAACTTACACTGATGTTATCTAGTTTTGCTGCATCAAACTACTCTTCCAGATTTGTGACTCAATGAAATGTTTGATGGAGAGGGAGCGATTTAAATTGCTTGAAAATTATATGGAGAAGATAAAACAGATTACCTTCTCCCAACCGTTCTATAAGCCAAAACTTTGGATGAGGATGTGTCTACTTGCTAAGGAATACAAGATGGGGAAAATATATAGTGGTTATAACTTCATTTTCATAACTGCTGAAATCAATTAAAAGGTAAAAGTTTCTCCTGTCCAATTGTGTCCGAATCTAGGGAGCAGTGCTCAATAATTTAAATCAACAACTGGCAGATGACCTGAATGTGTTCTATTGTACGTTTGAGAGGAAACCACTGTCAACTATTACTACCCTCTCCATCTCAAATTTATCAACAACAGCTAAGTCTGCCAAAAACTGACTCCATCCCTCTGGGTCCCCCACCACTAGTGACCATAGAAAAAGATGTGTGAGGTCTATTTCACAGAGAAAAGCCTAGAAAAACACCAGGCCCAGAAAAGGTAACCTGTTCTTGCTTGAATGTTTGTGCTGAGCAACTGGCCCCCATCTTCACCCGTATCTTTAATAAATCACTAGAGATATGTTATATTCCTTCTTATTTCAAACATTCTACTATCATCCCAGTGCCTAAGAAACCTTTCATCAAGGAGTTGAATTACTACCAACGGTTGCTCTGACATCGCAATTATGAAAACCTTTGAAAGGCTAATGATGGCCCACCTGAAAACCATCATAGATCCACTGTTAGACCCCTTGCAATTAGGCTACTAAGCAAATAGATCAGCAGATGATGCTGTTACTATAGCACTGCACTACATATTACAACATCTTGAATCTCCAAGGACCTATGCAAGGGTCCTGTTTGTAGACATCAGCTCGGCATTCAATACAATCATTCCAATTATTCTTCTCACTAAACTGATTCAGCTAGCTGTGCCTGACCACACTGGATCATCAGCTTTCTAACAGATAGGAAGTAGCAGGTAAAGCTAGGCAAAATCACATCAGATACCTGTACAGGTGCCCCCCAGGGCTGTGTGTTCTCTCCACTTCTCTTCTCTGTGTGTCCTCACTCTCTTCTCTCTTCTTTCTCTATACTAACCACTTATCTCAAATGATCCCTCTGTTAAATTTTTAAAGTTTGCAGATGATACAACAGTGATTGGTCTTATTCAAGACAATGAATCTGCATACAGATAGGAAGTTGAACAACTGGCTCTTTGATGTAGCCAGAACAATCTTGAACCGAACACAATCAAAACTGTACAGATGATAGTAGATTTTTAATATAAGCCCTCCTATTCTATCACTTCTTACAATACTAGACAGCATAGTATCAACAGTATGGATCTTCAAGTTTCTAAGTTCTATAATATCTCATAACTTAAAATGGATGCCTAACACTAAAAACGTCATTAAAAACCAACGAAAAATGTCCTTCCTGTGCCAACTCAGAAAGTTCAGATTGCCCAAGGAGCTGCTGATACAGTGCTACAAAGGAATTATTGAATCTGTCATTTGCACATCTATAATTGTCTGGTTTTGCATAGTAACCACACAAGAGATACAGATTTCAACAGATAGTTAGGACTGTAGAAAAAATAATTGCAACCAGCTGCCTTCCATTGAGGACCTGTATACTGCACAAGCCAAAAAAAAAGGGCTGTGAAAATATCTAGACCCCTCACATCCTAGACATAAACTGTTTCAACTTTTTCCCTTAAGATGACTCTATAGGGCATTGCACGCCAAATAACCAGAAACAGGTATCCCCCGCCTCCCAACCCATGCTATCGCTCTGCTCAACAACTAATTTCTCACAATGCTGTCTTATATCCTGGGATATCAAACTTCCTAGTAGGGCTGTATTAGTATTACTATTATCCTTCTCATCTTTCCTAATACCTATTTCCTTAGCTTTTTATGACTATACCTTTGTTGTTTGTATCTCATGATTTATGTTGATTGCTTTTATTTATAGATTATTTAGATGATTTATAGATTAGATGATTTATAGATTATTTAGTATCCTATGACTATCACTAAATTATCTTATGCTTTATACTTATTGTATTTTAGGATCACAATTTATTGCTTGTTGCTTGTATGTACACTGAGAGTTTGTGCACTGGACACAAATTCCTTGTGTGTCCAGTTACACTTAACCAATAAAGAGATCTATTCTATTCTCTGTTTCTTAGATGAGGGAGCCAGTGCTGTCTAAAGACATTTCCATGATCAGGTGGTTAGCATGACTATTCACTGAGCCACACGGAATTTCTTCTGTTCAATTATGTCTAATTCTTGGAGATTATTTGGATAAGTTTCTGCAGTTTTGCGGGGCAAAAATTTTCAGAAGTAATTTGCCAATACCTTTTTCCTAAGACTGAGAGAAAGTGACTTGGTGCTCTCAGAGTTTGGTGGTTTTCTTGCAGATATTTCATTACCAAACTATGCAATATCATCAGTGCTAGTGCTAGATCCCACAGTTCAACCTTGAGCTACAAATAGTCTCTTCTAATGATAGAAAGTAACTAACTGAAGGTCACCCAGTTCGCTTTGTACCTAAGGTGGAACTACAACACGAGATCTCCCTGTTCCTAGTCTTATGCCTTAACCACTACACCAAAGAGGCTCTCAATTTCTGTATTATAAACAATTACAATACAGGTTATGATTTTTATCAATAAATAAATTAATATCCATTATGTACATAAATGTACTCATTTGTCTAGGCTTACCTGGTGCACACAATCCAAGAACTGCAGAAAAATGGGTGCAAATCCACTTCCTTGACAATTAAGAGTTAAGTTACTCCGCTGGCTGAACTTATGACCAAAAGATAACCATTCCTTCTCTATTAGCATTCGGAATCCTTCAAGTGTTCGATAGAATGGATCACTGAGTAATTGCACAAGAGACACCACCTAGGCCACAA
Organism: Bungarus multicinctus; assembly: GCA_023653725.1. Taxonomy (NCBI): domain Eukaryota; kingdom Metazoa; phylum Chordata; class Lepidosauria; order Squamata; family Elapidae; genus Bungarus; species Bungarus multicinctus. The sequence continues at coordinate 75,066,022 of CM042838.1, forward strand.
AATGATACTGTATGTTATTGGATGCTTTATATTACACACCAAAACACACATTTTATTTTCATCTACCATTAGACTTTTCTGTTTAGATATAAACAGAACTATCCACTTTATGGCGAAGGCTGTTGAGAGTGTGGTGGCACGACAGCTCCCCCGGCACCTGGAAGAACCATCCTATTTGGATCCACGCCAATCAGGCTTCAGGCCCAGGCACAGCACGGAAACGGCATTGGTCGCGTTAGTTGATGATCTCTGGAGGGCCCGTGACAGGGGGTTTTCCTCTGTCCTGGTCCTATTAGATCTCTCAGCGGCTTTTGATACTGTCGACCACAGTATCTTATTGCGACGGCTGGAGAGGTTGGGAGTGGGAGGCACCGTGTTACAGTGGTTTTCCTCCTTCCTCTCCGACCGCTCGCAATTTGTGTTGGCAGGAGGACAGAGATCGACCTTGAGGCCTCTGACCTGTGGGGTACCTCAGGGATACCTCACCCCTCCTGTTCAACATTTATGTGAAGCCGCTGGGTGAGATCATCCGTGCCTTTGGGGTAGAATTCCATCAGTACGCTGATGATACTCAGTTGTACTTTGCTACCCCAGGCCACCCTGACGAAGCCGTGGAAGTGATGACCTGGTGCCTGGAGGCTGTGCGGGGTTGGATGGGGTGGAACAGGTTTCAGCTCAACCCGGCTAAAACCGAGTGGCTGTGCTTTCCGGCGCCCTGATACAGCCAGCTTACTCCTTCGCTGGCCGTGGGGGTGGGGAATTCTGACCCCCAGGGAGAGGGCACGCAATTTGGGTGTCCTCCTGGATGTACGGCTGTCGTTAGAAGATCATATAGCAGCCGTCACCAGGGGGGCTTTTTGTCAGGTCCGTAGGATCTACCAGTTGCGGCCCTTTCTGGATCGGGACGCACTTCGCACGGTCACATCCGCCCTCGTCATCTCCCGGCTGGATTATGCCAATGCTCTCTACATGGGGCTCCCCTTGAAGAGCATCCGGAAGCTCCAGCTGGTGCAAAATGCGGCCGTGCGGGTGGTCTTGGGGACTTCTCGGAGCTCCCATGTTACACCACTTTTGCGCGAGCTGCATTGGCTCCTGGTGGCCTTCCGGGTGCGATTCAAGGTGTTAGTGACCACGTTTAAAGCGCTCCATGGCTTGGGACCTGGGTATTTACGGGACCGCCTGCTGCCACCGTCAGTCTCTCGCCAACCAGTGTGCTCTCATAGAGGGGCCTCCTCGGGGTGCCGCCGGCTGGGCGGCTGGCGACCCCGAGTGTTCGGGCCTTCTCTTTGGGAGTACCCTCCCTCTGGAACGAATTGCCCCCAGAACTGAGGACCGTCCCCGACCTATTGACCTTCCAGCGTGCACTAAAAACCCGCCTATTCCATCTAGCCAGTCTGGCCTCAAGTTATGTGTAATGGTTTTAAATTCGGTTTTTAAATGGTTTTAACTTTCTTAATTCCCTACTTTTTAATTCTTAATGCCAATTTATTTAATCCTTTTAATGTATTTTAAATTATTGTATTTGTATTTATATGTTTTTATTTGGCTGAGCACCGCCCCTATACTTAGGGAGTATACAAATTTGAATAATAAATAAATAAAATAAATAAATAAAATAAATTTAAAGATGAAACAAATTTTAAACTTATATTTGAAAATAGTTCAATCATGTTAATTTTATTTGTTTGTTGCACAGGATAATTTCTTACCTCCAGTTTTTTATCAGAAAGCTATCTTTAATATAATTATATGTGAAGAATATTTGAAGATAAGAAGGTATGAGAGAGATTGCTTTTTTCTGGCCTTATTACATCCTATTTAAAAAAGCTGTGGAAATTGTACTTCAGTTTGTGAAAATGAGCAATGAATTTTAGAGATGAAGCTAAAAATTTTTACAAAATTCTTTTGAGTGATAGGATTTTAAATGAAACACATTTCTTTTTCTTTTGTTGTTATTTTCAGAATGGTTTCAGGATATAATTGAGTTTTAAGTATATATATTTTTGATCAAGCTAACCCTCTCCCACTAGAGGAGACTGGTTCCTTTTGCTAATGGAAAAATTTTCTCTGCAGCAGCAAAAGGAATTTTTATTAACTTCCCCTTCATATTTTATTATGCCAATATTTTATGCCTTACGCGCGGTCACTCATGCTCTGGTCACCTCCCGACTGGACTATTGTAAAGCCCTCGCTCCCGAATGGGAGCATCCGGAGGCTTCAACTGGTACAGAATGCAGCCGCGTGGGTGGTTATGGGGGCGTCAAGATTCGCGCATGTGATGCCCCTCCTGCGCTTGCTGCATTGGTTGCGAGTGGCCTCTCGGGTGCGCTTTAAAATTTTGGTGTTAACTTTTAAAGCGCTCCATGGCATCGGACCAGGATATTTACAAGACCGCATTCTGCCATTTTCCTCCCACCGTCCGGTGCGCTCCCACAGGGAAGGTCTCCTGCGGGTCCCGTCGACATCTATGTGCCGGCTGGTGACCCCGAGGAATAGGGCCTTCTCTGTGGGGGCATCTGCCCTCTGGAATGGGGTGACCCCGGAGTTACGGACAGCCACGGACCTGGGGACCTTCAGGCGTGCTTTGAAAACCTGGCTTTTTGACCTGGCCAGCTTGGGCTGATTTTAGTTTTGGGGTGTTTTGTTTTTATTAAATTTTAGGGTTTTAGAGTATGGTTTTAAATTTGTTTACAGCCAGGGTTGGGTTTAATTTAGTTTTATTGTTCCACATATTTATTGTTTTAACTGTACGGCTGTGCACCGCTCCGAGTCCTTCGGGAGAGGAGCGGTATATAAATAAATTATTATTATTATTATTATTATTATTATTATTATTATTATTATTATTATTATTATTATTATTATTATTATTATTATTATTATTGTTATTATTATATTACATGCCCATATATACTCAAATCTCTCTCACTTTGCCTGCTATACATGCGGGTCATAATAACTGACCTGCACTGTGATGTCCCAGCCATCTTCCAGACAAACTAAAACTGAAGAACCATTGTCAAGTAGCTCTGATATGACGACACCCAACTGTATTATTCTGTGAAGCTATATAAAATAAAGGAAACAGGTTACTGAAATGAATGATAGTTTATACAATGACTAATAAAATCTATTTTATTAAAACTATAGAAAATATTAGATATTAGTCTGAATCAAGTCTTATTGAACTAATAAATTACGAAGTTTAAAAACAAAACAAAATGAAGGATTAAGTACAGTGAGATCCCCCCCTCATTTGTACCCATATCTGGATAAAATATGAATTAGTAGGCCTCATGACAACAGAGGGAACATCTTTTTTTCCTATTAAATGAAAATGCTTATAGAGCACTAAATAATATGGGTACCTTAGCACTGATCCATAAAGAAGTTTTATGGATCAAATGCTTTAGTTAAAGTTTGCCTGAAGATTTAATGGAAACATTTATATTGTTTTCTTGGCAATAATATACAAGTGGCTGATCAATGCTTTCTTTCAGGATTTTTTTAATCTGACAAATCTACTTTTACAACTTCAATTTTCTGATGGTCTTCCATTTATGTATTAATCAGATTTTGTACTTCTTAACTTTTCTGAGAGCATTCAGAAGTAGCCAGGTACTGTTCTCTTTTGATATATAATTCATGCATAAATATTTCAAGTCCAGTTGGCTGTCAAACTATATTGTAGCATTTTACATGTTTACAAAAGCTTTTACAGTTACAAAACTTCACATAATTATATAAATTCTAGGGATTAAACTCCACAATACAATTCATCACATTGTCATAATCGCCTTTAAGAAATAAATAACTAATTATCTAAATAACATTTGTAATCTATACTGGATATCAAACCACCTAAAAATATTTAGATACAAATCATTATCAAGAAAGAAACTATTTAGTTTCAATACACCTGTGCCACAACCTTGACTTAGTCAATAATATAGTGATGACACATTTACTATGGGATAATCTTTTATAATAAACTTAATTTCTTTTGTTAAAAGCAACAGAAATTGACTTCAAGAGAATATTTAAATTATTATAGCCAAATGCAACATTTTTATGGCTGATTGTGATTAAGTGATTCAGTGATTAAATCCATTTTGGCATTATATAAATATTCACTGAAGGATGTTTATTTGTCTCCATAGAAATACAGATTTTATTTAATGCAGAAAGAAATGATGAAAGATTTTTTTTTTTTACAGAATCAAAATAGCCTTGGTTTCCCCTCAGAAATCACAAGCATTTATGATTGCCCCATATCACTTTACCTGAGGGAACCATTCAGATTCTCCAAGAGCTTTAAGAAACGTTATTTCAGAATCTGCTGGAATATTGCTAGGAACACAAGCACTCATGAGTCTTTTAAAACTAGTTTTCACTTGCCGGATGTCACTGAATTCAACTGGAACAAATTCACAATTTAAAGCAAAATCAAGTTTGAAGCCCTGTGGACAAAGAAGGCATTTATTTATGCTATTCATGTTAAATGTACACTTAAATTATTTATTAAGGGATTTAGTCTTCCATTTTTTGGAAGAACTTAACATTTTTTTCTGAGACCTGAAATGACATGGTATTAATAGGTATAGTATATATTTTACATAACTTTCCTTGTATTGGTTTTTGGTTGCAAAGCTCAAATGACTTCATGATCTACAACTCTCTTTTTGGTCTATTTTGCTGTAATATTATGACATTACATTTTTAAAAACTATTATGCAGATCCTTGTACCAAAATTACAGAATCAGTGTAATGCAGACTGCAGCTTTTCTCTCTCCTGGAATCTAATTAGAATAATATGAAAAATGGTAATGAAAAGACCATATTTTTGGACTTTCCCTTTTTACGATAGCCTAGGAGAGGAGTTTCGGATACTAGGAGAGAAGATTATAGTTGATGTTACTGAATGTAAAAGTGCAATTTAGATTTAAGGGGTTTTGAATTCCTCAGTTTATGTGACTTTGTTGGGACACCACTATAAATGTTTTCCCAAAGGTGCTTTTTCAAGAGGCAACTGGATTTTCTGGATTTTCTTTAAAGATGTTTTATTTCTCATCCAAGAAGCTTCTTCAGCACTGACTGGATGGTGGGGAATGGAAGGATTTATGCTGCTTGCAGACAGCTGTTCATTTGCATACATTTACCAAATCATTAAGGCCACCTGAGCATTGCAAATGGATGTGGAGTCTTCTTGGAATTGTTGAACGGACTGGGTTGTAGACCAGAGGTAGATGATATTGTATCCCTCCCCCTCTGTTGAGAGACGCCTATTTAATGTTGACATAAATGGCCTCTTTGACCCCTCTTTCAAACCAGCGGTCATCTCTGTACAAAATGTGGACCTTGCTATCTTCAAAAGAGTGGTCTCTGTCTTTTAAATATAGATGGACTGCTGAATCTAGTCCTAATAGGTTTGTTCTCCTATGCCATGCTATGCCATGCGTTAATGAAGTGGTTGTTTTGTTTCCCCAATGTACAGATCTGCACATGGCTCACTACATTGTACTGCATATACCACGTTGCTCAGTTTGTGTCTGGGTGTTTTATCCTTGGGGTGGACAAACTTCTGGCTTAGTGTATTCTTGGTTTATTGTTCTCACAGCAATGTTGTCATTCCATACTTTGAGGAATATTGGAAAAGCTCAGGAGGATCTTCAGCCAACACAACATAGGTGCACAGTTCCAAACCAAGAATACATTAAGGCAGAAGTCTGTATCCAAATCTGTTGATTGGCTGAAAACCAATCTGTGCTTTAAAATCACCACTGGATTTCAATTTTAAAAAGTTTTAAGGCATTTGCTGATGTTATACATTTGACTGTATTTTACTTGGCTTATTTAACATTGATTTAAATTTGAGGTGCTTTTAAAATTTGGTACTGAATCTACCATTTTGTGTCATAAGCTTCCTTATGAAAATCATGGTCCTGAAATGCTATTACGAAATATGTTAAATGAATAAATACATCATTGAACAAGAATAAGTAAAAATAATTATATTCAGATTTTCCAGTCATGTGTAAAAATGGTATTTGTTTAGTTAGATATGCCCAAATATGGGTGAACACTCAACTCAGTATCCATCTCACTGAAAATAATGGACTGTGAAAAATAGTCTTTAATTTTAAATAACTTAATTAAAACTACTAATGAAATTACATTGTTAGGCTCCAAGTATCAAGTTCAACACATTGTTCTCAGTGGTCACTATGTAGTGGGGCAGCTTTGCACACATTACATTCTAATGCAGGGATGAGCAACCTGAGTTCCCAAAGCCAGATGAAACTTTCAGGGTTCTACTCGTGTACTCTCCAGTACCTCAAGACTGGATTGACAAGCTTTGGTGATACCATTTTAGGCCTTTAGGGAGGTTTTTCAAGGGCGTTTCTTAGTGATTTCCAGCTCCCTTTCTTTCTGTTTTGCTGCTTCTAATCATGCAATGAGTATCTCTTGAAAGACTTGACAAAATCCCTGTGCCTATGCTATTTCAGCTGAGATGCTGCAGTCCAGGACAATTGTGAGATTTAAGACATATTGAAACCAAGGGTGTTTCAATGTGCACAGTTCACTGTTGTGTTGCATTCCAGTTCTAAACAAGTTGTAATATTATTCCACCCAAAGCCTAGAAGTGTATATGGAAAACAGACATACTCTGAGTTGAGATTTTTCTCCAAATATGTAAAGAGCAGCTTGTCGCTTGAGGAGTCGGTTCTGCAAATAAGCACTGCTGCTGGAATATGAAGGTGAACCATCTTTTCCAGCTAATCTTGCACCCACATCAAGAAATGGCATCTGAGTGCTGATAAATCGACCACTAGAACGAAGACTGGCCCACACACCTTCATAAAAATTAAAAAATGTTATGAAATATTTTGTATTTTCACATACATGAGCTTTTAAAATTAAATTTATATGCTTCCTCCCAATGACTCTGGGCAGTTGCAAATGTCCTATGTATATATTACTTTGAAACACATTTGCACTGCTATTATAATCATAACATACCTGCTCTGAATTGATAACCATGATTTACCATAATTATCACATTCAAATCACCTCATGTTTAATACTTTATGAAGCTACTTTTCTGTATCTTCAGCTAGCTATATACAATGTAACCACATTATGTAGAAACAGTGTGAGCCTCTTTTAAGTGAGGTGCATTAATCTGCATTGGGATTAGAGAATAGGAAAAAGCAGTTACTAAATAATATGATGCTGTTGGCATATATGCCATTACAAAACCACTTCCTGTATTACTACTAACATTGGTACATTAAACTTGGGCTATGTGATTTCTTATTCCTTATGCATCGAGACTGAAATCAATCGTAGGATCTGAGCAATCTAGCGGAGGCCAAAAGTATGCTACCATTAGATGGTCATTACATGTAATAGAGATAAATGGATTCTTCTGCTTCCCATCAATTTTTCTTCAGCTCTTCTGGCCCTAGAAAACTGTCATGTAAAGTAACATGCTCTTTGAGAACAGCAAGTGTATTAAAATATAAGTCATGTTTGATCTGAGGGTCATTATTTTCCATGGATTTATTAACAAAATTCATAATGCAGCTGAGAATTCCAGATCAGCTGATATTATTTCTGAGAAATTGTACTATAGCAATTGATATGATTAAAAAGTAACGAAGTGTTACCACACAAATATTGCTGATAGGAATTGTCCCACTATATACAAAGCCAGCCTATTGATTTTTAGTGATGAAATTGAAGATAGTAAACTATTATTTAAAGTAATCTCTGAAATAAAGAAAATGGTATGCAATCTTTATTTTTATTAATAATAAATAATTGAATAATCAGTTGCCATTCAAACCTCAAAGCATTAGCTGACAAAATGATTGTTATATCTTTTTTCTAAAAAAAAAAAATAAGAAATCTGAAATAAAGCATCACTTCCCCTTTTGCCATTATTAAAACAGGGCTTGATTATACCTTGCTTGCACTACATAAAAAGCGATGGTTGCAGATTGAAAAGCACATGCAGACTACCACATTAGCCAGTGATGGGTTACAGTGATTAAAGGACATATAGATAACTTTCAAATTTCTTGTGATCATAATACTTAAAACAAGCGAATGGATATATGCACTCTATTTTATCTTATAATTTAGACATTTATACTTTTTAAAATAACCATTAGTATTTATGTAAGCAAGAGTACTTGTGTAACAAAATTTCATCATGATTTAGTTTTGGGTAAGTAATCTGAGCATAATTCTGTCCTTTCTGCAATAAAGATAATGCTTATGGGTCTATGAATCACTCCATAATATATTATAGCAAGATGATGGCCTGGCAATTATATTTCATACCTAAAGCAAACCAATGTTTTTTTCTTTAATATGCATTGATACACATAATAAAAGAGATGAAAAAATTTAGATTTTTTCTAATTTGGAATTTGTATGAAACATTTTTCTCTGTAACCAACCACTGGTGGTTATATCTGTAAGGACAGGAGGAAAAGGAATGGGGAAGACATTGCAATAAAGCAGTCACAGCATATTGAACAGAAAAAAAGAAAGATCACTTCTATATTTCATATCTTTATTTCTTCTATATTTCACTTCTTTATTTCACATCATATCTTTGATTATAATAAAAACAATTGCTTGTAGCATTTGAGTTTTAACAGCTAGCATCAAGGATTCAATCTCTAAATCAAGCTGCAAGGGGAAAAATGTAGATCAGCTGTAATATAGGATAACATTTATGGGCACTGCAGTAACTGCAGACATGCCTAACAGTCATGTGACAGCGAATTATACCAACTGGAAGAATGTCCAGTATGAAAAAAAAAACCTCTGGAAAAATGTATCAGTTTTAAAATCCACAATTTACCACTATTATTTATTTTATTGGTAGAAGAATAAAATCAATGCAGGGTGAACAATCAAACAAATGTATCTCTGTACTCTTTCTTTCAAGAACCATGTGTTTGTGCAATCAAATTATTAACATGCAAAATTTTGGTTTGGTTGAGCCTATTCTATAGCACTAGTAGATTGACTACTAAACATAATATCTAATCTTATGGTATTAAGCTGATTAAATTATTCTGTATAGTGGAGCTGTATAATTAAATAGAAATTCATGGAAATGACTTCTGATTCTAAAGGGAAAGCATTTTAGCTTTGATTTTAAATTTTTCTAAAGAAAAAAGTGTTAAATAATTTGAGAGCAACAAGGAATGTTGTTATTTTTGAAACATTTTATCCCACTAATCTTACAAATATTTAGGTGGCTGAAAGTTAACCTGGATGTTAAACCTTATTCATACAGTTGATTAAGTACCCTGTAATTCAAACCTAAGCCGAAGACTTTATTTCTACCTATTTGTACTGCATTCTTAAATACAATTATTTGTTCATATATCTTCGCCATCTAACATCCTTATTAATAGATTCATAAGGAAGGGTGGCAGAATTATTCTCTTTCAAATATTGACTTAATGTTAAAAAATAAAGATAGTGTTTATAACTGACCAAGAATGTACTTCAGTATGATGCTTCCATCAACTAAGGCACTTTTCTTCTGTTTTTGTATTCTTTATAATTCTTTATAATCTTGTAATCAAGACAGGGAACATATTAAAAATGGCTGCCTTCCATTCATCTAAATGGCAATTGGAACCAATTGACATAGATATTACCGTATTTTCCGGCGTATAAGACGACTTTTGAAACCAAAAAAAGACAACCTAAAATCCGGGGTCGTCTTATACGCCGGGTCGTCTTATACGCCGGAAAATATTACGGGCGTCGCCGGGAGACGCTCCTCCCCTTCCCGAAGAGAAGACGGCGGCCGCTCTGCCGGCCCATCATGCTCCGCGGGAGGCCTGGTTGTCTTCCGTGTGTGTGGGAGAGAGACCGAGAGAGTCGCCCTGGGGCTGGAGGAGGAAGGTTGATGCGAGCGCCCTGGGGCCGGAGGAGGAAGGCTGATGCGAGCGCGAAGAAGGAGAAGCATTTACAAATCCTTGCAGCTTAATTTTGAATACCCGTATTTTCTGGTGTATAAGATGACTTTGAAAAAAGTCAACCAAAAATCAGGGGTCGTCTTATACGCCCGGTCGTCTTATACGCCGGAAAATACGGTACATCATTCAAGAATATTCACTTAGCATTTAATTGCACTTAATTATGCTGATAGTTATGATCACTCTAAATATAGCTTCCTTGCTTATGGTTCTGAATTTGTTCCTTGAGATTTCCAAGAAATTGAGTGCTTTTATATGAAATCTGCATTATACAGTCAGCTAATATACCCATTCTTCTGAAAGTAAGATAACAAATAAATATTAATACTATAATGAATGTTTTGAAAAGAGATTTCATCCCAAAATACAAAAATGTTGCCAAGAAAGTTCTAAATTAAATACAAGGCTGAATTCACAGTTACCGTTACAGTAAAGTGCTTCTTTTTGGTACTCCTTGCATTATGGAGGTAAATTGTCATGTAAAAGAAGAAGAAAAATGAATATATTTTGTTTCTATCCCTATCATGTTTCATTATTATATCAAGATTTTATGAGAGCAGTGACTGGAAGAGAAATTACATAATTACATAGAAGGAAAGTTACTGCTATCCTAGATTTATTTTTAGGGGAAGCCTAAATATTTTCTGGACTGTTTACAGAATAAATCTAGGCAAGCTTTTGGTGACTTTGGCAACTATATTGTTCTAATACGATGTGTATGAATCTCTTACATGCTGTCATAGGCATTCTAACCAATATAATGACTGGTCTTTCTAGAAGCTAGTGCAAACATGTCTACTCAATGATTCTACTCTATTGGTAGACATAACCATTCTCAGCCTGATTCACGTATCAGAGAGTACTACTGCTACAGCCAATCCACATCATTACACCTCATCTATCCCAAATTAAATAAATTTGACTTCAAAATTCAGCACTGTCCCTAATTTGTTATATTAAAGATAGTAAAAAAAGTATACTGGCAGATCCCTAGGTGAGTTGCAGTAGATGAGCAAATATTTTTAACTCCTATCAATAGCAACAACAAACAGCTATTGCTTTAGGTAAATTAGGTATCTAACCAGATGTGAGATTTGTGGAAAAACTAATAATGTTGAGTTCAGTTTAATTCTAACAACTCTAACTTTGGAGGCATTTTGTTCTTTAAGTGTCAGTCTTAACAAGTAAAACTTTTTTCATAAGGCTATTTTCTCTTGCCATTCTTGATCTACCACACATGATAAACTACAAATTTTACAGTATTGTTACAATAAAGGGTTTATTGTATTTTAAAAGAACTTCTTCCATTAGTTTCTAATCTATTCATTATTAAAACATTACCATTTACAGTGAATTTAGATAGAAGTTTATTTCAGTTAAATTATATCTTTTCCCCAGTCAAATCCTGGTCATTTTACATTATCACATTATTTTTTTTAAAAAAGGATATTCTTGCAATTTGAAGGGAATAGTTAGGGACAGAGTATCCTATTCAATACAACAAACTGATGTTTAAAAGCAATGTTGTTATGAAAAAAGTTTGTTATAATATTTAATAATCCTGTGGGTAGACATTCTCATTTCAATATATAATATTAATAGCTATCCATAAAAGATGTTTCAGTATTAAACATCTTGACTGAATAGTTGAGTTCTACAGGTAATTAAAAATGATTACTTTAATGATCCACATTTGTGACTGTATAGAAAAGAACAGTTGCTGGAATCCATGACTATTCTATTCTATGAAAACACTGTCCTGAAATGCTCCTTATATAGTTTCATATTCTGTGTATGTGGTGAAATATTGAATGTGTAAGTAATATATAAATAAATGTTATCACAGGTGGCATGCCTAGAATACCCCCTAAAATATGTTCTTGATGGCATCTCCCATCCGATAAAATGTCCAGTTGAAATCTAGAAAACATAATTACTAATCCTTACTGCTTATGCAAAAAAACCCAAATGACAAGAACTACATGCTTATTCATTTGCATGTACCATCTTTATTTCAAAATGCATACTCTTGTGTCAATAGGCAGATCAGGCAATTTTTATAAAAAGTTATAATTCATGTGTGTTTAATGCAATCAAGTGAGGCAAAATGCAAGAATAACCCTTATGTCCATGGGTAGGCTTTGAACTAGTCTTACTAACCTCCTCGAGCAAAGCTATTGGATAGATTTACATCCAAATGTCCTGGCACTACCTGCTTAAACACAGTAGACATTCTTGAAGCCCTCCTTTCAGTGCCTAAAGTCAGTCAAAAAGAATGGAGAGATTAAAAGTAGAATATCATTCAAGTTGACACATCACCTATATATTACCCTAATTTGAACCCTATATTTGAAAACAACAATGACACATATATAGAAATATTCTTTCAATGGTTCATTTATCTAGCTGTTGCCTCTTTCCCACATTTAAGAGACATTACACATAATTAGAAATAGCAAGTATACATTTGCAGCATCACAGGAAGTTAGGCATGGCTAACACAATCAAATTATTTAACAACAAATGAAGCAAAGCATGCACAATTGGTGAAGGGGTTATGTTATGAAAAAGCCAGAATTTAGATACAATTGATTTCACCAACTGATTAAGCCAAATGGACAAACTTGGCAAGTTGCATGCTCCTGTGTCTAAAACAGCAGCGTTACCTTTGTTTGAACCCTACAGGTTTCATCACATGACAACTGAAATAGAACATTAATGAATTTCTTAATGGCTTTATCCAGACCTATTCTGCAAAAAGCATATCACATTTTAACCTTTCACCTTCAAGACATATTTATATGTATGTTGATAAAGCTATTTAAGCATTCCAAATTGCTTGTAAATTTCTAATAGATCTAAAGTGCTGTACATGTGCTCACATATGTGACACTGAATCTCACTAGCTAGCAATTTTACTTAAGTTCAAAATTCTTTACTTTTATATATTGCCATTCATATGAAAAGTATACTTGCAAAAATTACAGAGACAAACTAGCTACCTAGGCAATGATTTATTAAGGCAATGAGATATTGTAATGTTTGTTTGTTTGTTTTGTCAAACACTTACAATATAATAGAAATAAGAATAAACATAAGTTTAAATATATGAAATAGGAACTAATAATTGGGGACAGGGATGCTGGCACGATTGTGCGCTTATGCACACCCCTTACAGACCTCTTAGGAATGGGGTGAGGTCGATAGAGATTAGTTTGAGGGTAAAGGAGTGGGGGTTTGAGCATGTGACAACAGAATCAGGTAGTGAGTTCCAGACATTTATCACTCTGTTGCTGAAATCGTACTTCCTGCAATCAAGTTTGGAGTGATTTACATTTAGTCTATATCTGTTGTGTGCTCTTGTGTTGTTGTGGTTAAAGCTGAAATATTCATTAACTGGTAAGATATTGTAACATATGATTTTATGTAACTATGTTTAACTTCAATCTTGGCTAGCGTAGTTCAAAATTGTCTAAGCCTAAAATCTCAAGTCTGGTGTAGGGTATTCTGTTGCAAACAGAGCAGTGTAGTTCTCTTCTTGTAAAATACTTCTGGACTCGCTCAATTGTATTAATGTTTGATATACAGTGCAGATTCCATTAATGTGAAAATCAAATTAGAAGAAAGTTCATTATAAACATAATATTTTCTGTTTAAATGTTAAATTTTAACAAAGCTATCCAAAAGGATTATGTTACCTGGAGATAAAGCAATTGCTGGTCTGATTGTAAGAGTATTATTGCCATTCAATTTGCAATGGACAGAAATCGCACTCAATAAGGCTTGAAGGTATTTTTCTTGTTCTATGCTGCTTGATGATTCAAGTGATGTAGGAGCTATGCAAACAAATGCAGGAAACAGATTAAACCCTTGATTTGTACAGCATATTTCACTTCTCTGAAATGAAAACAACATCCAATTGATGTGGTTTTTTAGTTATCCGAAATCTGCTCTTTTGATTCTGGGCAGATAAAATAAATATAACTACTCAAATTAAAAATAAAAGTGAATAAATAAAAACTAAATACAATATATCGTCATAGCTCCCAACATGGATAAGACATACAAACATCTATCACAGTGAAAGTAATATGAGGCAATTTTAATGTTTTACTTGCAGATGAAATCAAAACATAACTACCGTATCAATGAAGAACTGCCTAAAAATACCCTTTTGAAGATACCTGTACTATTTCAGTAAATACAGTATAATGATGTTTATGGATACACAAGCATTTTCTGCTTTTCCATATATTGTTCTCCCACTGGCCTACTCATATGAGCATGAATAACAGAGCTGTGCAATGCATGTTCTGAAAAAGATTAAGAAGAAATGCTTTGGACTCATGGAAGCATAGCACCATTCTGCTATTTATTAAAGAAACTCACTTTTGGTGGGCTTTTGCACAAGCCTGAAAAAAAAAGATGCAGCTGTTTTATGGGACTGATTCAATTAACTTACGAAGCAACCACACCTTTTCTTCAGGTTTCCGAAGAAGCCTGAAGAAAAAAAGGAACACTTCACTGAACAGCAGAGAGGACTCAAAACTCATAAGACACTTGAAACGCTGCCAAATCATTTTCAAAATATACCTGAAACTGTGCAGCAAATTCAATAAGTAAAAGGCCATATCTCAACAGAGGTGCAAATCCAGGGAACCTGAACATGGCAAATAATGCCTAAAAAGATAACTAATTAAGGTTTTTCTTCTAACATTCAGCGTTGCCTGTTTAGAGCTTGGCTACTACTTCTTTTAATCCTTATTTCAATTTGGCATTTTCTTCCTCACCTTTTCCTTATATTATTCACTTTTACTACTTTTTCAATTTCATCCTACATTCCTTTTTTCCCCTCTCCAATCTTTTCCTGAGTTTCCAAGTACTGTATATATTTTTGCCCCAAACAAAATAATAACAAGAAAGAACAGTCTCTATTTGTATATAGTTTGGCTTAAGCAAACAATGACTTTGGGGATGGTTTGTTCTTGGGGCAAATCCAAAGTCCTTGGTGATATATTTTTCTTTCCACTTGCTCAATTCTTGCAGTTAAAAGCTTGACAGTACCTACACGACGTATCAACAAAAGCTGCACAGCAATTATTTGTAGATTACTGACATCGAAGAATTTTCTTTTATTGTGTGGATACATTCAAAGCACAAACTCATACAAAGCAGTATAGTATTCCTAGGATTATGCTGGAAGTATTTAAGCAATTAAAATCTATTCACTTCTTAAATTCTTGAATGATTCATGTCTTATGTAACTTGCATGTAACTATTCATTTCTTTTTTATGATTCTGTTCAAAAATTCCATAGGGCATGTTTTTTCAAGCAAACTACTAATACTAATTGGTTACCAAAGCATAGAATAAACCATATTTCCACTCTTACCTCATACAATAAATACTGATTTTCATGTTAGTTCATTGCCTAGTAAATAGTCACATTTATGAGGTGTGTGGTAGGGTGTGAGGGTTGTTCAGGGGAGTGTCATACTTTAATGAGTAAGAAACATTTTACGTATGATACTGTGGATTTAGCTAGGCAACATTTCTTCTATTAATATGGCAGAACAGAAAAGACATAAAGCTCAAAAATGAGTTAAACATTAAATATTTTTCTCTTATTACCTAAAAGTTATAGCAAGATAGAATCTTAATAATTTTGCATTTATTAGATGTAGGTTCCATGATACATGATACACTGAGATAATTTTCCCCATTCTACTTCCCTCCAAGTGCATTTTAACCACCACTGTATTTTGTCTGTGTGGAGGTTAAGTCTGGAGGCACTTGTTTGGATAAAGTATTACTTTTTTTTAGAAAGACCCAAAGTATTTGTAAAGATTGGCGCAATGTAATAACAATTGATTATATAAATACCTTCACATTCTACAAGATAATTCATATAAAACATAACCTCACCTGAGGATTGTGTATTTTGTGATTTGAAAAGGCCAACAACTCCTTTCCCATGGAAACCACCAGCTCGAAACAGGAAAGTACTTGTTTTTGAGTTTTTCCAACACACTACTGGCAAGCGATTGTGCCGATAGCAGCGAGCTACTCTCTGCAGGCTGCTGTCCTGTACGCACTGGGGTACCACTAACAGTCCTGGGTAACTGGAGCACAGTGAAAAAGGGAGATCATACAATTGAATTGGTTATAAAGAAAAGCTAATGTGACTTTTTGTTGCAGAATTCTCCTGCTGAATTTCCAGTATAACAGCAGATTAGATACCGTGTGAACTTAGAACATCTGAAAACTCCAAAAGCTAATAAACACCTTTGTTCTGATACCAAAAAGCAATGGCAAAAACCCAAAAAAGACCACCTAACATATCAACTTATCACTTACATCTGTTTTAACAGATATTTCCCATGCTAGGGTCATTTCCTGTCAAATCTGCCATAGCCCAGAGTCAAAAGCTATTCATTGCACCATCTAAAATCTGTTTGGGGTGGTGGCGGTGTTCTTGTTTATAAATCTCCCCATCCAATAAAAATATATACTGCATTGTAAACAACTTCAAGAAAAAAACTGCATTCTTAAACTTTGACATCATTTTACTTGATCAATATTAAAACAAACTTTTTGCCACTCTTCAATGCCTTATTTTTAATCCATTATTTCCTTTACAAAACAGAGCATCAATACACAGTATTTCACAGAACATTGGCTGGTAAGAGCCAATAATTATTGTTTAATTATTGCCAAAAATTCTGACTGCCAATTTCTTGCCAATCTCTTTCTTTTCCAACCTGGCTAATGCTGATCAGAGATGCTAGGATTTCTTTTCAATTATAGTCAATGAAATTCTCCACTATTTTTTACTGATCCAAATCAGAAGAGAGGTGATAGGTTCAACTATAAGTGTCTTGTGTGTATAATTGCCAAATGTCCTTAGATTTCTTCCTAACTTAATCAAGGAGAGAAGCAATCTGGAACTGAGGAGAAACTTCCTAACAATGAGGACAATTAACCAATGGAACAGCTTCAGAGGTGGTATTAAGCAGGTTCTGACCAGTTCTGGAGAACCGGTAGCAGAAATTTTGAGTAGTTCAGAGAACCGGCAAATACCATCTCTGACTGGAGATTTTACACTATCCTTCCCCTTCCACGTCCACCAAGCCACGCCCACAGAACCGGTAGTAAAAAAATTTGAATCCCACCACTGAACAGTTTGCCGTCAGACGTTGTGGGTGCTTCATCACTGGAGGTTTTTAAGAAGGAAATCCTATACCATTTCTTGTTTGAAATGGTATAGGATTTCCTGCTTGAGCAGGGGGCTGGATTAGAAGATCTCCAAGGTCCCTTCCAGCTCTATTCTAATTCTCTGGATGTGGGAATGGGCAAAGCTGTCTTTATTGATCGTATTCAACTCTGCAAGTTCAAAATAAGGAAAGGATTTTTGTGTGTGTGATAAGCAGTTAAAAAGAAGGAAACTTGGTCATACAATTCCTAACAAATGATTAAGTATTAAAATAAAGGTTATCAGAACAATAATTTAATGCAATGGTTTTACAGACTCATGCTCTTTAGAACACATAAGGGTCCATTTCTTCATTCTGCTGAATTAGCCCAGTAATTCTATCCCAATGTTTTGCTCTAACAGCTTAATTATATTATTTTTATTTATAATTATAGTAATATATTATAGAAGGCATCTTTAGCAAGTAAGGCAGTCACTACAGAAACCAATAAAGAAAACATGCGCATTTCATACTTGTCCATGACTAGCTGTTTATAAATACTTAGTTTCTATGAAGAAGTTTAGCTATTTCAAATGTACACATCAAACGCAATCAATATTTTGGCCCTGAGAAGAAATGAACTCTGGCTTGCCTCAAAATCTATTTAACGCTGTAGTATACAAATAGCTGATTATATAACTTTTTTTAAAAAAATATTCAGCTGAAAAGTTTTATTCAAGTTTTTCAACAAGATTCTAGAGTTTTGGAACATTTTAAAATAAGCCAAATTTGGATGAAAGTGTCTGTGGTCATTTGTACATAGATGAAAATAAACACATTTAAAATATTTCTGATGATCTGTATGTTTTGGAAATACACAAACACAAACTTGCACTTTAAATACAATTTAAAAAAATAAAGTAATTAAGCTCTTATGAAAGTAGTACATTCCCAAGAGTGGTTGCAAAATTCACTGGATGTTTTTCTTTTTCATATTCCAATGATTGGTGCAAATGTACTGGAGACCTCTTCTGTGCATCATTGTATAAACGATCTGCCTAAGATGCCATTTACACAACTAATGTCAGCAATTATGTTATAATTTGTAAGGAAAATGTAAAACAATAAATCTTATTTAATTTGAATAAATTCATATATGTAGGCTTCCTAGAAGAGATAGAATTCTGAAGGAAGAGGAACAGGAATAAAGATACTAGTGAAGTAGCTGAAAACTCTGGCCCCCTTCATCCACCTCTCCAAAGCCCCTTGTAATTACACATTAAGTATTTGTCTCTATTCAACATCAACTCTTAAACGCTTGTTTCCATGATGCTGTCTCTTGGGCAACCAAGCCATTTTTTTTCTGAATCAACTGCAATTCAATTCATTCAGCCATTTATGATGCTGTTGCCTAAAGTTGGGAGTTCTATGGGAGATTTCACAAGTCATTGTTAGCAGACAACTCGATCTTAATAATATTAAGCAGTTCTTTATGCAGTTCTTTTAAAAGTTCTGCTTTATTTTGCCCGCTTATATCAATATCAAATTCTTCTCTCACCCAACTTTTCAATCTCTAGCTATATGTGAGCTATCATTCTATCACCACACACACACACAGACAGAAACACACAAGTACACACACACAGACAGACTTAACATCACAATCATGGATGAAACTATTCTAGAATGAAAGTTCCTGGATGCAAAACAAACGAATTTGATAAAAAATATTTCAGTATTTTATATAGATAGGCAATTAAAAAAGATACTGCTCCCTGTAACTGAGAACAGTTCTCACAAAATATAGCGAGGGAAAAACTTCTAAAAAACCTCTACAAGGGCAGTGATCCATTTTCAGCAGTAATCTCTCTTCTCCCTGGAAAGCCACTGTCAACAAATTAAAAACCAAACCAAACCAGAACTACAGTAGTTAAATACTGGATACAAAGTACAAAGGGAGCAGAACACCAGACTCTTATGCTTATAAAGGGAAATCACTCAGTGACTGCTAACATTCCTAAACTATCCATCTGAATCCAGCCTGTAGTGTTTAAATAGTTATAATGAGAAGATTATGAACATCTAACCAAATGCCTACAAAAAATAAAAAATATTCTGACATTTTTATTGAGCAGTCTTTATGGTTACTAAGAGCTAGTAACCCCTTAATTTTTTAATATTCCATGTATACTTTAGCTTCTATGTGTGTACATACCTATCAAAAAAAAAAAGCTGAAATGTTTTATTTGTTCATTAATTAAATTAATATTACAATGAGAAAATGAACTGTAGATGAAATAATTTTTAAATATTGATATCTCATGAATGACCGCATGCAGATGATAATCTAGTTATCAACAAACTAAATTTCTTCTCGTTTAGAAATATAAGGGTCCAATTAGATTAATATCATATCATATCCACTGAATTGAAGCACTCTCTTTCCTAATCCAATATGCAGATGTCAGGAATTTTATTTGATATTTTATTTGATACTGTATTTTTTACAAGCAAACCCTCTGTTTTAGAAGTCTTACCTCCACAGACAAAGAATCTTTTTTCAGCCATTTGCAATATAGACTAAAAATTGTGACAAGTGGGTCATGTAACTTAGATCTATTTTAATAACTAAGGTGGCTTACCTTCTGCAAAGGGAATACATCCTGTTTAAAGCTGTTATTCGAAAGTATTCTGTTTTTGAACGTGAAGAACTGTTACTGATAGTTCCTAACCCCAAACGTTGATAGTCTCTAAAACAAGCTCTTTCCACTAGCTGCTCCATTGTTGATTTTTCTGATGCTTTCAAAGTACCACTTGTGTGCATTTCACTGTCATCTGAAACTAAAGTTGCAATAATTTTAGTAGCTTAGCATACTGTGACTTGTGTAACAAGACAGTGGCAAAAAAAGAGGCTTCAATCTATTATTACCTGAGACATCATCTTCTTCATTCAATCCAGGACGATTTGCCCTTTCCTCTATGATTGTTCCTGTCTTTTTTTTTAGTAAGTGCTGCCGGCCAATTGTCATTTTCCCCGCACGTTTTGCTCCTTTTACAATTGTTTTTGAAAGAGTGCTAAATTTAGAAAAAAAGTAAAAAATATCTGTACTTTTGCTGAAAGAAAATGCTAGTAACTGTATATTCTCCTCTTTCTTCCAAAATAGGTCTGCTAAGCTTTACTTCAATGAGTGACATACTATGGAGTCCTCGTGCCTTCCAACAGAAAAAACTAGTGCTATTATGCCTACTAGTTTAGCTTTCACAAACCATTTTCATGTGGGTACCTTAAAATATACGTTCAGAATGCATTTCCTCCTTCAATAATCAGAAATACAGAAGTGTGGGTTGATTAGTTATTCATATTATGTTACTTGTTCATTTTCATTACAATTTGGTTTTCATTTCAAATATATGGCATTACCTCCTTTAAAACATGATGTAAAATCTAAATCAACTAAAATTAAGATTTTTTTTTTCTTTTTTACAATCCTGTAGTCCCTACTTGGGGTAGAATTGGAGTGACTAGATGGAGCTCAGCATTTACTGACTGAATGCCCTTTCTGACACCTACGAGATCGCAGAAGATATTTTTTCTTTGCACCCTGAGAGAGAAACATCTGCCACTACCTAGGATTGAACTCTCAATCTTCCGAGTAGGAGGTGACCATCTTCATCACTAGGCCACCATGCTGCTCTATATTTCTACACTGAAATAATATTTCTAATAAATGTGACACCTAAATCCAAGGGGCAATCATTACCGAAAGGAAGTGTTTTTCTCCTTTTGTTTTGGCAAGATGATCTGAGGTGCTGTCTGGCCAGCTGCAAAAGCAAAAGTGCTGAAGATGGACTGAGGATAGCGAAACTTCATCAGCTGTTTCTTAAATATCTCTACAACTTCAGGGCTCACTTCTTCATCAAAAGCTACCTTGATCAGCTACAAACAAAAAGATGTAATGAGAGAAAATAACACATAAATACTGAAATATAAAAGATAAAGAGATTTTAGGATATTCAGTATTAGGGCAATAGGAAAAGTTATTGCTAAGTTAAACATCATTATAAAGTTTTAAGTCTTAATACATCATTTTAAAAATACAGTGCATGTCAATCAACTAGAATAAAATGTTTTAAATATATTATTTTTAACACATTTTTATAATTACTAACATTTAAACGTAGAGTTAAAAGGAGCACTTAAAGTCATATAGTAATATATTTTGGTATACCAGGAATATATTGTTTCAGAACTATATATTATAATAGGACTATATTATTTCTCACCCATTTTTAAAAACCCATGTGTAGAGTGATATAACTGCACACAAAGGTTTAAGCACCTCGGATCAAATTGTATGTTTCAGTGTAAATCCAAGCAAACTATTTTTTTATTATGAATCTGTAGACAACTGAACATAAATAAGCTTTTAAATTGCAGGATTATGTGTGTTAACTTTGTACAATGTTGAATTTGTCTCAGCTTCTATTTCCTAGGGATTCATTGAAACAATTTGTCCTGTAGTACCTATCACTTGTGCTATAAACTAACTGCACTGTAACATAACAAAGGGAAAGAGAATCTTTTATTGCTTATTTTTCTTTTAAAGTAAGTTTTATACTTCCTTTCTTTGGTCTCTTTATATATTTCTCTAATAAATATCTCAGGAGAATGTTGTCAGTTCTACTCAGGACAATAAGCAGGAGCAAAAAGGCAATGAAGAGCAGGCAGAATGTTTTGTGTGGGCAAGTGTCCATTTCAATCAACATTTTAAAAACCACTTTGGTACACAAATCAATTAGTTAATATTCTGCTTTCTCTTTCAAGGTATCCATAGTACTTACAAAATAAAGACCTTTGAAATCAAGTGGGACTTTCAAAATGGGAATTTCTGATCTATGAGATTTTTATATTCTAATTTACCTGAAAGGTAGCTGAGGTGATCTGCAGACCTTCTTGCATACTTTGCTGAAGTTGGTTTTGAATGGTAATTTTCTTCTCCTTTGTTACTGAAGCAATGGGGAAGCTCCGAATAACTGTTTGTTCTCCAACTAAGAATATCAAGAGAGAAACATTGCATCATGGATCAAGTAAGGCAACTGGAAAGACGTATTCATTTTTATTTTCATTTAAAACCCTGCTCCATTGCACCATTTTCTTAATATTTATTAAGAGTTTCTTTAGTATTTGAAAAAAAATGTATTTATCAACAGACAAACCAGATAGGATAGAGTCAAGAATACTGATCCTTGCTATTTCTATACCTTTAGTGAGTTTTGTACCTTTACTATTTTGATATTTTCTGCTGCCCGGAAGTAGCTATTTTTAGTCGGCTAAACTAATATTCTCATCTAGCAGACAAGACAAGAAGAGACAAAATAGTTGCATGTGGTATTTCCTGTCTCATGGGTCAAAATAATCTGTCTGGACATAATCCTTCTGGCTTTGCTAGGTGAACTGTAGATGCAATTTTTAGTTCCACTTCAGGCAAAAAAGGCATTGCAGTAGCACTCCTGATAAAGATCATATATTTTATATTATGCAGTATATTTTCTGCATCATTTTTAACAATTCTGAAAGGCCAGTGATGTCACCCTTGTTATTTGTATATCACAGAAAGTGTTTTTCCTAGAATATATTTACTAAATAGTGAACATCAGCTCCAGCCATGCCAGTACAAATTCTCCCTATTATTTTGAGTGTAGAAATATTACTACACTGTTTCTCATTATAAGCACGGATGAAAAATATTGATGAATCATTTCTACCACTGTTTCCATGGCATCTAAAAATAATTTGAGTTTATTTTTATCAAACCCACAGAAATTGCACAATAGAATGTTTATCCTCAGAAAGGTACAGTTACATTTAAATAACAGTAATGCTAATCAAGGAATGATATTATTTTTCTCATATCTCAGAAAAATGTTTCTGTGCTTGTTCACGATACTATTCTCATAGCATTTTGAAATAGTATACTTTTTATTAATTCCCTTAAAAATACTACTAGGGAGTGCAAGGAATCCTGGTGGATAGCACTCTGCCTAAATATTTAACATCAATTTCCTTGTCTTGTAATAAAAAATAAATCCCTTATTTTTTGGAGCCATAAATATTAAGCTTTCATTTTATTTTAAATAATGTAACCAGACAAGTTTTTTTTTTAAAAAAAACATCTGTAAATGATCTGAGCCATCATAAGGAAATACAATATATAAGTCTGAGAATGAAGGAAATTACCAAGCCACTTTCTATTATCTTGATGTATATTTAACTGTCTTGAGATTAGAGAAATAGTTGCTGGCTAACAACTACTAGTTCTACAATCATATATTCACTTAAATAAGCATATGCTAGGAGATGGTGCTTTGTATTATGAAGGTGAAGTATCAAAGATGATTTGTGTGTGTGTGTGTGTGTATGTGTGTATATGTGTGTGAGACAGACAGAACAAGAAAAGGGCAAAGATAAAATAGATAATCAACAGCACAGGAAAGAAGAAAACCATACATCCAGTACATGCAAAAGATACAAATATACTAATTTAATATAGACCTAATATAGATACAATCTAAAATTTCTTGGAAAAGGGTAAAATATTCCCATGGCATTGAAAATATAATGATGTGATATTTAGATGTGGGCCTTCTTATCAGCACATACCTAGTTGATCATGAGGGGTGCCTTTAAATATAACTCTGTATGTAGTAAGGAACAAAGCTCCTTCTGCAGGAAGAATATGAGGCCCTCCAAGCAAACCTCCAGTTGCCTCTTCTCTGCCATCAGGATCCAGGAGCACACGGAGACCTTCACACACAAACTCTTCCCCTGGTAGCAAATCTGGTCGTAGAATCTTGGGCTGAACCCAAAGATAATTTTTTAAAAAAATTTGCAACATAACAAATACAATATAATTTCAAATGATACGTTTTGGCTATGATTATTACAAAATATAACAAATCTGGCAAAGTTAGTTTGAAAGATCAGGACTGAATGTTTTCTGCAAATTCAGTGTAGCCTAGAAAGATTTCTTCTAGAGCAATTTTTTTTCTATAACCAAATTTTGCTTATTAAATTGGAAGAGATGCTCCACCTACAGAAAATTAATAATCCTCTGGGACAGGATATTCATCTCCCTTTTTTATTTGAATCCTGTAAGAAGAACCCTATAAGAAGGGATAAATTATATTGGTTAGGCAACCACTGCTTCCCCTCTCTTAGAATATTATAAAGATAAATTCCTTGTGTGTCCCGTCACACTTGGCCAATAAAGAATTCTGTTCTATTCTATATATCTTTTCTCATTATTCATGATCAGAAGTCAACTATTTACTGGGGTGCTACTGGGACTAAGGATAAGTAAGAAGAGGTTTTGAGTCTAAAGAAAAAAACTTTATTGGTTAAACTGTTCCTTGAATTAAAGCTGGGTCACAGCATATAATGGATGTTAAAGCAGCTGTGTACATACAAGAGCAGTTTGTTTTACTTAGAGCTTTGGCTGACCTACAATATTTTCTCTGGTACGTATTTCACATAATTATAGAAAAGCTGCTTATCTGTTGAAATTATTAGTTTTCTAGGAATATTTTGAACTTTTCAAATGTTATCAAACGTATTAGAAAAAGGAAAGCTGAAGCTGTCAAATTGGTTGTATTTCTCACAGCTATAAAGCAGTATAAACAGAAATACTTGCCTTCTGTATTGGTGGCAACCTTCTACTTTCTCGATGGACAGCCTCCAGAGTCTCAATGTGCATGGCTACAATTCCTGGGAATAAATGCCAGCCCAAATGAGCATAATACAGCAAGAACAAAACAGACTAACAAAATAATTTATGCAGTCTAAAAATTGCCTCCAGAAAACCCACTATAGTTCAGATGTGACTAAAATTAGACTAACAAACTCTAATTTCCACCTGAAAAGAACACACTTGTCCAGTATACAAATAAGATTATCTTTTTTGGGACAGAACAAAATATCTCCCTATGAGAGGAATTCAAGACAAGAACAGGGTTCCTCATACCTGGTATCATGCAATGAAGACTTCGGATGTGATCCTGTGTAACTCCACTTTCAGTACAAACTTTGTCTATGAATCTGGTAATGAAGCGCACCACAGCATTGGCAACATCATTATTTTCAGAATCTTCAAAACCACTTTCAGTATCATAGCTCTCTGCAACACTGCCTGCAATGCTAAGAAAGCAATTCCAGTAAGCTAAATCTATGTTAGTAAGAAAATAAACTACTCTGTATGACAACTAATTGTAATGATGGGGGAATTCTATTGACACACCTATTTGTGACAATGCTATTGCTTCCACTCTCCCAGTCTCCTGTAGCTGACATTCTTAGCAGTTTGTTTTTACTGGTGTCCAATGGCACTAACAGATATACCATGAGGTTGGCAAAGTGAATTGCTTGGCTGAAGACCATGCTTTCTTCACTTTGTATCAGCTGTTGTTGAGTCTCTTTACTAAGTGTTGGCCACAAACGTAACTGCTCAGCTGCCAAGTCCATGGCAGTTTTTTCTTGTCCCTGGTCTTCAGAAAACTTCTCCTGGAAAAGAAAAATAGCTAAATATGATTTTATTTTCAACATTTAAAATGTTTTCCTCCTCTAGAACAAGAAAAAAGAATATAAATAAATTCAAAAATCAAAGTGAGAAAAAATTAGGCAGATATATTCAAATATATTCAAGACACCGTGATGAAGAATAGAAAATATATAAACATAAACTACAATAAAATAACACAAAGTTTCCAAGGGAACAAAAATCAGAAAGTTACTTGATACTGGGATGCAGCTTCTTTATCATTCCAATAGTCATACTATGTATGTGAAGAGACAATTGCCCTTCGCAGGTAGGATCTTGTGATACTCCCAAGTCTCAAATCCAATCCTGCTTTCATATCTACTTTGCCCTGGCTTAGGATATACCAAATCTGGAGGTCTGTGCTATTCAGTTTTTCCCTCCCAAATTCCCATCTCAAGTTGTATTCCATTTTCCAATGCATTCAAGATCAGATCCAGTAAAGCATAACATCCAATAACATAAAAGAAAAAAAATTAAAAAATATTATTCCTATTATTTTTTAACAGTTTCCCAAAGAATACATGGCAATATATGATTGTTAACACTATGAAAAGAGTAGCATATTCAAGTCTAATTTCTTTAGACATTTCCTATGGACAATCCTCCTTTGCTCTGTGATATAAAGTTGCTATTTCTTTATGAATGGTTTATGCTGACAATGAACTAGTAAAAAATGGTATGATAAAATGAATGCAGAACTTCAAAGAACAGTAGAACAATAGGAAGAACTATGGAACAAATCAACACAATTTATACCAAGCTGCAATTTGAGGGGAAATTGGTACAAAATATTTTACAGATGGCATAGAACTCAATTATTGCCAAAATGGATAATTCATGACTAATACATATTGAAAATGCCACAACAAAGAAGGAACATTTTACCATATGTCGTAGTTATGCAAAAAGACTCAAAAGTATTGGAAAAAATGCACCAAACACCCAGAAATCTTTGAACATAAATTTTGAATTAAAACCACAAATATTTTTATTAGGTGTGATCTCAAGTAATGTAGCTGAAAAACATCACACTTTATTAAAATATATGCTGATGGCAGCAATAATCAGTCTGGTACAACTTTGGAAAAAAGAAATATTGCTGCCAACACAGGATTGGGAGACCAAAATTGAAGAATATGCAGCAATGGAAAAATTAGACTTCATAGCAGAAGTCTAACCAAATTCAAGCAATGAATTGCTTTTCATCACAATAAAAAATAAAATCAAAGTGGGGATTTATCTTCTCCATGTTCATTGTGAATTTATTCAGTCATGAATATCTTTGAAAAATCAATTTTAATAAATCAATGAATAATAGTTGTAGTTTAATCATTTAAAATATAGTTTTGAATCCCATCACCTTATATTTCAAACTGCATAAAATTTAACAAATTTGTAAAGATGTATGAAGTAATCCACTGGTTTAGCCCATTATATAATTGAGGTGTTCGAAGAAACAATGTACTTGTATATAGATTAATTAACAGATTGACCTGTTCCTTGATTTTTTAAGCAATGGTTTTGTGTATGAGCACAAAACATGATTTAATGTTCACTAAAAAAAATTATTCAAACATCTCTGGAATAGAACTTACAACCCAGGAACGGCTGATATGATGACAAAACAGAAGTTGCCAAGTTGATCATTCATACTCATATTGCTTCTTCATATAACTGATTTTTAAAGATTGGAAAAATAACTGCATACCAGACAAATTAATGGAAGAAAAATTGATGTTTTCAAAGAGAAATTTGAAATAGATTACTAAAATGTGAATAATAAAAGTTTTGGAGAAAAAACTGTTAAAATATGTTTTTTAAAATAAATAATAGATTACCTTTATTTTAATTTTTACTCTGTAGCTGAAATTCTAGTGGTTAAGCAAGGCAATGGATTTCAGTTTGGGCCAGATTACCGCAATATAGGTAAATATGTATTATGTATTTCTCTATGTTCCTGAGATATCTCTATGTTCCTGAGATATCTATATTTACACCAAAATGATAAAAACAGATAGATAGATAGATAGATAGATAGATAGATTCTCTCTCTCTCTCTCACACACACACCCACACCCATACACACCCACACATTATATTATATTATATTATATTATATTATATTATATTATATTATATTATATTATATTATATTATTTATGGTAGCTCTTAACAGACATTTACTGATTAGTAGTGAATGATGAGTTTTTATAATTTGATTATTGATAAGGAATGAAATATTGGAAGAAGAAATATTTTTTTGTAAACTGAAATATTAGAAAAGCTATTTAGTTACTGAAATGGTTTTTACTTGTCTGGAATTGGGGAGATCTTTTATATATTTTTTCTTATTTCTCATTTTTTTTATTCTATCTCTTTTCTATTTTTTAACAGTGTGTATTAATCTTTTATTTTTGTACTTATAAACTTTAATAAAATTATTATAAAAAAGAATGTACCTTTTGAAGAAAAAAAATGTTTTAAAAATAATAATCAAATGAACCAAAGAGAAATGAGCTATTAGTATGAAGGTCTAAGTACAGTACAGTGATGTTAAATCTTTTGGGTTCAGCAGGTCATAAATTAGGAAAATGCCTAACTTTATTTTGTTGGCCTGTTATCCCCTTCTCCATTCAATCGAAGCAGAAATTATTCTCTAGCCCTCCCAGCAACCTAGACTATCCTGAATAGCAGCATTTTGCAAACTGCTTATCTTCAGGCTGTGATCTCTTTCTATTGACAGGACTTTCTAGGCTGGGGCTATTGTGGGTCGCATGAGGCCTTAGTTCTTAAAACAACTATGGAGAAAGTTCTTCTGCGGCCTCTGCAACCTTGGAAAATCACAAGAAAGCATGCCCTGTTCTTGGAAGATTTTCAGAGGCTCAGATAGTCCTCTCATATGACTTTCAGAGGATCCGGAGACCTCCGCATCTTCCAAAAATCACATGAGAATGGCATGTGCTTTTGACAATAGTCGTCAGGTGTTGGTGAACACTGGCCTCTCATCCAAAATGTCACGACATGTTACTTTTGACACGTGAGTCATAGATTCACTATTACTAGTATAGTACAAGTAGCAATTAGCAGCTGGGGGAAAAAAGAGAGGGAGGCTACCGTAATGCTATTTTTAAAAAAAGTTTTCTCTTCATCTTGTTTTTTGTTTGCGTTGCCTTTTTAAAAAGCATCTTTTAAAAAATTGGTAACAATATTTTCATTTCAGCCTTCACTCTAGTATAACAGTTATTTATTCCTGCTTTCTAGGTGTTATTATATTCTATTTGTTGTTATTGTATTATATGAATAGGTGAGTTGTGTAAATAGCTTTGTAGCACTGAAAAATAACAGATAACAGATAATCAGAGTTGGAAGGGACCTTGTAGGTCATCTAGTCCAACCCCATGCCCAAGCGGGAGACCCTACACCATTTCTGACAAATGGCAGTCCAATCTCTTCTTGAAAGTCTCAAGGAATGGCGCTCCCACAACTTCCGAGAACAAGCTGTTCCATTGGTTGATTGTTTTCACTGTTAGAAAGTTTCTCATTTCCAGGTTAAATCTGTCCTCGTTCAGTTTCCATCCGTTATTCCTTGTCTGGCCTACAGGTGCTTTAGAAAATAGCTTGACCCCTTCCTCCATATGGCAGCCCCCCTGTCTGTGTTTTCACCAGCTGCATGTATCACTCCTTATAAATTGTGGTTGGCATGTGGACAAGATATATGGTATATATAAGAAATTAGGACAAAGGTGCCTGACAAGTCTCATTACATGATTCATTAGTATTAAGAGTATATACACATAATATTCCAGACATCTGCAGAATATTGGGAAAGGCTTCAAGAAATACTTATATTTGCTACAACTCTCTCTTCAGCAATTCAGCTGTTCGTCTCCATGCACGTGTTTGCAATAACTTTCCCCTTCCCTTTTTTCCTGTCCTTCTCTATCTTTCTCTACTGTATACATTTCTTTAGCCCTTGTCAGATGTTCTTAGAATCCTGTTCTTTGCCAACATTGCTCAGATGTTTCTCTTGTACACATCCCCAGATGTGTTGGGCTTGTGTGGAAGCCAACATATGTACAAATGGTGCAGTGGTGGGATTCAAATTTTTTTACTACCGGTTCTGTGGGCGTGGCTTGATGGGCGTGGCAGGGGAAGGATACTGTAAAATATCCAGTCACAGGTGGTATTTGCCAGTTCTCTGAACTATTCAAAATTTCCACTACCGGTTTTCCAGAACTGGTCAGAACCTGCTGAATACCACCTCTGAAATGATCCCCCCTGCAGATATTAGCACATTCAGCTGCACATTCAAGATCTTTGAATGACATCAATGGGAAATAAAGTACAACTAAAATGCTCTTGTTTTCAAAACAAATGAAAATGTGCTTGCATCATAGGTGATATTTCATGTAATTCAAGAAGCATGTAATTAATAGTATGAGACAATTTGATAGAAGAAGACATGTTCCGTTACTCTCTATTGAGATACCAAATCTTCCATTTTACATGTTTTACTATAATGGATACGTTTTGACTTAACACCAGGGTACAGAACATAAGTAAATCAAGTATCCCTGGATAATTAAGACATGTCTCATTCCATCCCACATTTCATTCTAAAGGCTGTAACATCTACAATACAGCATTCTTATAATGTCTACAATACATGTACAGGCATATTGTTGGCATCAACCAAGTTTGCCCAAGGTATATTTCTTTAGTCATACAACATATACTCACAGAAGCATTAAGTATCATTTCAGAATAATACAATTGATAACTTGTGACTTGTGCAATTTCTCATACCAGAATACTGTTTTCCCAACATAACTTTAAAATTAAAAAGAAAAAACAAAAACAGAAGTGTCCAAAAGGACAGAGAAACACAAAATACTAGAAAGAAAACATGACAAAACCAAATGCAAGTGATACAACATGGCACAGTGAGAAACAAGAACAAATAGAAGTCAACTTAGGTTATGACACTGACATGCCTTTTCAGTTCAGTGTTACAAATAAGACGTCAAAGCAAGTTCATGAAAAGAGAAGTAAATCTGTTTTAATCTGAGAAGGAATCAGAAAAATGCAGCCAATGAAATGATTTTTATATCAAGTTTTCTATTCATGTATTCTCAAGAAGCATATAGGCAATTCTCTAGGACTGATATTTTTTCTTGGAATTTGAGATCAGATACAAAACTGGAATGCAAACTCTTAAAAAATTCTTGGTAGTTCTATCAAACAAACAAAACAGGTTCATGCAAGCCTTCCACTTACTTCCATTAACATTCTTTTCTTATAGCCCTCACCTACTACTCACCTACTTCTATTCATTCTGTTAGCCATGGCAAGCAATCTTCAGGGAGTTCTTCTCCCTTCCTTCCTCCTTTACCTGTATGTATGTAATGTATGTATAGACATACTGTATGTATGTTGAGGAATCCTAGACATTTTCATCCCAGTTTTATTGATTACTCATGCAATTGTTTCTTAATTTCAGTTTTGCACAAAGAGGACAAATTTCTGGCTGAACAGTCAAGTTATTCCTTATGACTCCAAATAACCTTGGCAACTTCTGGAAGAAATCTACATTATTTACAACTCTGAAATGTGTGTGAATGAATATGTGGATGAAGAAATTAGCAGAAGAAATTCAGAAATATTGTTGTTTGGGAATGAAGAAATATTTGACAGTAGCATGAGCCTTTAATTTCCTACCAGCTTTCCCATTATTATTAAAAGGAGAAAAATATTACTATGGAAGTTGCTGATTCACTCCGGATAGAAAATATAATTTGTCTTGAACATTCACAAAAAAAGTCTCCATTATTTTTCATTAAATGTCAACATTTTATCTGAAAGAACTGACTTGAAGAGAAAAAATATATTTCTGCCAGAGAAAGAAATATATGAAATGATTACATATTGACTTCAAAAGTAGTAAAATTATATTTAATCTGTAAGAATCTTGTTCATAATGTTAACAGTTTGATTCTAGGATTTTTTAAATTGACCAAACATATTTCTTATCTCATTATAATTATAATGATGCTACTCATTACAATAATAGAAGAATTACAGTGAAACCTCCAGTAATTTATGCACGCTTCTAGCATATGACCAAAAGCAGAATGATATGATTATAATCTAGGGATAATTATTCAAATACCAGAGAAAAGGCCATGTAGTCCCTTCTTCACAAAATAGAAAATGGAAGCTCCAGGGACTACAGAGTAGTTAATCTGACATCCACATCTTGGAAGATTCTAGATAATTAACTATCAGATATTTAAGCAGTCTGAAAAGACTATAGTGATTACTGAAATCAATGTGAATGTATGAACAGTGTGCCCATTAGATTTGGCAGAGAAGATATAATACTGCTATCATCAGAGGTGTGCATTTGGTGGATCCCATGTGACAGGCCTTGTCTCCTGTGGTGCACACTTTATGGAACTCATGGAAAAAAATAGATGAACTCCATTCCTTTCCATGTCTCGGAAGTCCTCCAAGACCTGATTATATCACCAGCCTGGCTTCAAGGAACTGGAGATATGTTTACATGGCTCCATTGATGAGACAGGCTTTTCTTATTCGTTCTTTGCCTAGGGTTTGTTTTATAATATTATCTTTTATGCCCATTCTATATTTTTATGCTGATTATTTTAGGTATTTTCTATTTCTTTGGATTATTGTACAGATTCACTTTTTTGTGAGATGGGCAGTTATAGAAATTTGATTAACAAGAACAAGTTTCATCAGATTAATTTCAGAGATTGGGTAAATTTGTTAGAAGACTAGCAAATTGCTATAGTTTCATTTGAATAAAATATTTGACAGAGTAACCTTGATATTCTGATTAGCAAGCTAGCAAAATAGGGGCTGGATACCCTGTCTACTACAGTACTTGGAGCTACAATGGGATTAAAATATCCCAATAATGTTCACGAATGAATCCTCATCACATTGAAATGAGGTGTCAAGAGGGAATCACAAGATTTTATTCCTGGCTCATTTCTTTCCCACATTTTTAATACCAAATTGGAGAAAATGGTGGTGAAGATAGCTAATACTATACTGTAGAACAGAATTTTAAAAACTTTTTCATGTTATAGAGCCTGTTGGTTAAACAAAACCCTGGAAACTCTGTGCAATTTAAATTTTTTTAAATTAGTATTTCATATTATTGTTTTACTTACCTTTTGCTTTAAGTGTTGTGGATGATTGTCTTCCTTAGTTGAAAGATACAGAGAGCGAATCTGATTTTCCACATCACTATAAAAAGTTGTTTCCCAGAACTGCTGGTTAGCCCATATTGGGTGGTCTTGGACACAGGTATACGCAAATTGATTGACTCCGGGAGCTAATTTCTGAAAGTCAAATAAATCAGCAGAATAATTTTACTCATCAAAAATTATAGCAAATTCAGTTTCCAAGAAGCAAACTTTGTTAGGACAGATGGTTTCAGCAATAATTGTGCTTGTGCTTTGATAAAATCTTTGTGGATCTATCTTGTCTAATTTTTTACAAAATCCAAAAGGAGGGCAAAATACTCATAAATTGATATGTTTCCAAATCTCTTACAAAATCCTTATTTTCCATCTTGAATTTCCACGGCTATGATAGGCAACACAGGCATGGCCTAAACTGGACTTCCATCCAATTTCCTACTTATACTGGCTCCAGAAAAAGCCATATCTGAAAGTCATGTCTGAATTTAAGCAAACAGTGCATGCTTTATTAAATAACATATATGAAACTTTATATCCTGATACAGAGACCTTGGAGGCTTCCCTTATGCTACCCCTAAATATTTTCATAATATTTTTGTTTCTCAGAGTAAGTACTTTACTTGCGAAAGTCATGGAAGGGAAATTCGACAACAACTTTACTAAAAACGACTATGTGTATGATCAGAAATAGAAATTGTCACAAGTTAAAGTTTACTATATTATAAAATGCAAATAGAAACAAATATCAAAAGGTTAAAGTGGGAAGAGAACTGCGGAAAGAAGTGAAAAAAATAATAAAAAAGTAATGATTTCAGTGCAACAGAACAGAAAAAAAACTACAATCTCAGCTTTTTGGTTTACATTTCTAAATGTTTCAAGCCATTTGTATAATGATAAAATCATTCTAATAATAAAAATCTAAAATTAAACTTCCTTTTTTCAGTTTCAAGTACAAAATCCAGAAGTGTTTTCCAAATGGAAGCAAACTAAATAAATTATTCTCTTTAATTAGAAGAATCAATTTTGCCATCCCCATTAACTCCATCCATTCTTTCATTGCGATAATGAGTATGTGTCTTTCCATGGGAAAAGTATTGTTTATTTATCAAAATTCCATGCAATATCGATGAAAAATGAGTGCATTGAGACTTCCATGCTTTCCCTAGAGATTCAATAATTCAGTATTTCTGAAATTGTAATTCCTTAATGTACCATTAAATAATAGTATTCATTGCAAAAGGCAGTTTTACTTGAAAAACTTAACATCCTGTGACTTGAAAACCATTGAGCAATAATCTGACTATCCCAGGTCCTGAATAAAAATGCAAAATTTAGTCTAAATGTCTAACTGATTGTGCAGCCAACCACAATAACAATTTCTACTCTAGAACTAGCTAATACTAATTCAGTGTTCAGGAACACTTACTAATAGAAATGTTGAAAATAATGTGTATATTTTTGCCACTCAGATTACAATAGTTCCATAAAAACTTAACAATGAAGAAAGAATGGAAATGCATTCTATGGAATACAGCTTACCATCAGTTCCATTTTCAAATGCTTTCATGCGAAATAATACTAGGTGGAGCCCCTAATTTTCTTGTGGAATATATTCAATAGAAAATGAGCTATATTAGCTAATTCAAATTATGCAGAACTTAAACAATAAACTAAAATAAGAGTTGATATTTGCATTAAATATTTTTTCTAATATTTCTCTGTTTGCAGAAACCACTTTAAATTGCCAGGGTTCTTTGGGTTATAGCAGTATATGAGAAACAAACACAGGCAAACCATTATTTCATTCACAAATTGCTATTATCATAGGCATATATACACCTACACATACATACATTATGTCACAGTGTGACAGCCTGTGGAAATCTGTGCTTGGAAAGCAAGTATTTATCTATGTTTATTCTAAACCCAGCTGAATTCAGTAGTCCTTATGCCCAGATTAGAATGCATTGGCTTCTGCAGTGCTAATAATTTGTAGTTACTATTAATTCCATGCAAACTGGATCCTAGTATGATTTGATGTTGATTGTACCCTGTGACAATCATTAAGTGTTGTACATTATGATTCTTGATTCTTAACGAATGTTCCTTATGTATACTGAGAGTATTTACACCAAGACAAATTCCTTGTGTGTCCAATCACATTTGGCCAATAAAGTATTCTATTCTATTCTATTCTATTCTATTCTATTCTATTCTATTCTATTCTATTCTATAAGCACTAGGTATTTACCCCTTTATATTTGCAAAAAGTCAATGTAATTTCCCAGAAATCAGAACCAACTGCATACAAAGCCTCCATCTACAAAGGCACACCCTTTACAAAAAATGGCAGGCAAAAGAGCTTGTCTCATCTACTGATACAATGCCCTCTCTCATCGCCCACTTGTTTTCATTATTTGCAATTCCCAATTAATTTGTTTTCAACAGATCCTCAATTCAAAGATGTTTCAGGGGGAGGGGAGAATGTATTTCTTTTCAGGTAAATACATAGTGAACAACACCACATAGGGTGGATTTGTTCTCACCAGCTCCACAATTTGGCTCCCTTCTTCAAAACCAGAGTGAACTTTAGACAAGAATTCTGGGTAGTCGCCATCAAAATACAAATTGTCAATGAACAAAGAATCACCATGTTATGTTGATGTATCTCTATAAAAATATACAAGTTATTCAATATTATTTTGTGTTACAATCAAACCTAATCTTCAAACTATTCTGTTTAATTTTTTTGATTAAATAAATTTCACTAAATAAAACTGGAATGAGTGCCATTAAATGAAGTTTAGATACAACCAGCAGAGGGCAATAGCTTTCTGTTGAAAAAGTATATGTTATTTCTCTGTTAGGACAACCTAATAAAATAGTCACTTTTCCTTTAATTGTGAAAAAAAATGAGTTTGACTTCTGCTCAGCAGGTTTGTAAAGAAGTCTTACATTGACCCTTCTAGATCCTATATAGGATAAATGAGACAAACATTGTGCAAAATAATAATGGTTATAAATTTGACATGAGGATTCAAAATGAAGACAAAATAACTTCAGCATTTCAATCTCCCAGGACACTCTAGTAATTGTTTTGGGAACATGCTACTTTAATTCCACCACCCAGTACAAGATTGCCAAACCCACATAACATGAAAAGATTTCAGAGAGGCTCAAAAGATCTCAACAAACGCAGTGAGTTCTTCACATGTTACAATTGTTAATTGATAAGGTGCTAATAATGTGCTGCACATGCTGGCTAGCCATTACTGTCACCTGCTCTTCAAGGAATCCAGAAGGAACTCCAGATTGTCTGCCTTGGGCACTGAGGGTCACTCCATCCAGCACCAAAGATGACATAATCCTAGAACCAGAAGGCCCCCAAACCCAAAAACACTCCAGTTGAGCTGGGGCCTGTTATTTTCCATCTAGACTCTCCAGGATCAAA
Organism: Bungarus multicinctus; assembly: GCA_023653725.1. Classification (NCBI taxonomy): domain Eukaryota; kingdom Metazoa; phylum Chordata; class Lepidosauria; order Squamata; family Elapidae; genus Bungarus; species Bungarus multicinctus. The sequence continues at coordinate 75,102,506 of CM042838.1, forward strand.
ATAAACTTCATCCCATGGCAATGAATGAGCTCGTGTAGATATAAAATAGGAGGGGGGAGAATACCGAACCTTAAAGCAACTTATAGCAACTTATAGCATGAGCCGAGAGCGGGATGTTTCCTGCCCAACCACCACCAACTGGAATCACCCTCAGAGGAAGGAGATGAACAAGCACAACACTGTGCTGCCTACCCTCAATTCTTGAGTTGATTGTGATTGATAGTATTGAAACCCAATGAGAGGTCAAATAGGACAAGGATGCATGCACAACCACCATCTCACTCTCACCAGAGATCATCCAAAACCTGATCAATGCCATTTCTGTCCTATACCAGGGCCTGAATCCTGTCTGAAAGAGATCCTAATAATCCACTTCATCCAAGGTCCTCTGAAACGGCTGAAACCATTTTCTCAATCACCTTTCCCCCAAAGGGGAGTCAGATATTGTACAAAAATTGTCCAGTATAGTGGAACCAGAAATTATTTCTTCAAAAGGAAACAACCAAAGGCTCCTTAAGAGGCAAGGAACAAGATCCTCAAACCAATTTGAGAAAATGTTCTGAAATCCTTGTATAACTGGTTTCTGTAGAATCTTTTAAATGGAGGGTGGGCTCCAACATGAATCCAAAAGCTTGGAAAACTAAACCTCTGGTCCCAGTGACTGACTCAGATTAGATCCTAATTATCCAACATTATCCTGGGACATGCATATTTTCCTTCATTGTGAATTTTAAGGCTTCATTTGTGAGTTTTAAGGCTGGTGAGAAAAGTACTGGCCAGTTCATACAAGAAAAGAGTGGTAGAAGAAAGCACACAGTTCTACAGCTGGCTAAGAATCTTTTAACCAGATCAACTTGTAAATTCTGTCTTCTGCAGTTTTAGCCTCAGGAAGTTGTGGCTTCCAAGTATCCTTAAGGAAATGTAACCAAAAATAAGTTATCCATCTGATGAGTACAGATGATTATAGATGACTGCTCAGACATTCCCCAGACATAAATAGCATATAGATTTTAAAAATATGAGCTTTATTCAAGAACAGACAGGGCTGCTTTGTCTTTGTGTGCTTTATCTCTTTTATTAAAATTCTGTTAAATGCTCTGATAAAATACAGCCACTGATTTTAGAAAACAGCAGCAAGACTGTTCTCAGGTTGATTAAATCCTTCTGAATTAAGGTGCAAATTGCAATATTTTTAGAAATGGCACGGTATTTAATTTACTTTTCTATGAGAATGCTGTCTGTATGAGAATATATAATCAATCAAATTGCATATTTAGCAAAAATAATGGGACCATAAGTGTGTTAAAAGTATGATTTAGAGGGCAATCCTATGTGAGTTTACATATATATTCTATATGTTTCACGGAATTTACTCTGTAAAGTATGTAAAACTGCAATCTTGGTCATGATTATTGAAACCAATGTTAGTTATTGAACTAACCTATTAAATATACCAGCAATCACAAGAAAGGTTTTTTTTTAACATGTTAAAAATCAGAGTATATTTAATTTAATGCATTCAAAACATTAAGCAGATGAGGAACACACTAATCTATATTTCCTCTTCTCATGATGATTTATAATTTGCAATGCTAGGTATGCACTCACACACCACAGGGAGATATTCCAACAAATCTGCATCTGAAACATTTGTAGTAGGCTTCCTATATTCTAAGGAGAGTACAAGGAATTTCCTCAGACAGGTTGAAAATGTTAAAAGTGATTTAAAACTCCATTGCTACAAAATAGTACTCAGTCAAAAATTAATAATCTTTAAAAGAATGACAGGAAACATTGTATCTCAAGTACAAGTACTTATTGATATTTTAAACAAATTCCAATTGTATTACTAATGGTAAACAGAAACGTTGTTTTCTGTACTAAAGATTAAAGTTGTTTATTTACCCAAGACATTTTTACATGTACAATGAAGAATGCTTCCCCTGGCTTAAATGAATCACAATCCTCTGATTATTTAGACCAGTAAATAAAAATTCAATTAATGGAAAGATGTTTGTTGTTAATGTTTTTAATAATATTTTTGTGATGCTTGCTGCTGAACAACTATAAAAATTTTCCAGGCCACAAGTATGCATCCAATATACTGACTTGCTCATGAGTTTAAAGCTGACAGTTATGAGCCCGTGAACTTCTACCATCATATCCTGTTCTGTCAAGTTTTATCAGAGCCTAGTCATAGGACATTAATTACTGCATTGGATTTTTACTAAACATCAACAAAAACCACAATATATTCTAAGCATACATTCTCTGTGTTATTTCAATTAAATATTCCTATTCCCTTAGGTTAAAGTTCTATTAGTCTTTTGCTGGAATTTTAATCTATGGTTTCTCAACCTCGGCAATTTGAAGTTGTATGGACCTCAAGATGACCGACTGGGAAATCTTAGGAATTGAAGTCTACACATCTTCAAGTTGCCAAAGTGGAGAAACACTGGTCTAAAACAATATAGCTATTCAGTTAATATATTCAAATATAGTAATATATTAAAATATAGTGATTTTAGAAGTGTTTAAGCACAGTCTATTAAATAGTTTAGATAAAATTTATCTAAATAAAATCATTGTGAAAGGAGCATTAAAAATCCCAATATTTGTCATTGGACACCATTTTTAAAAAAACGTTATCATTCTTAATTTAAAAAAAAATTAAATGGGAAAACTAGAAGCCAGTATATTTTGATGCATGTAATTATCCTCTTTTGCCTTATGTTGACTATTAGCAACTGTCTGGACAAGTCTCTGCAACTTTTTTGGCAAGATTTCAGAAGTGGTTTGCCACTGCCTTCTTCCTAGGGCTCAAAGATCATCTACCTGTATTTGTGGGTAGGGAGGACTCAAACTTATGGTTTCCCAGTTTCTATCCTGGTACCTTAGCCTCTACAGCAAACTGATTCTTACATCCTCCACCAAACTCTTTTTCTTCCAAGAATGCCTTTAAATCCACTATGTATTTCAATAAAATCTTTAGAAAAATATTCTATAGATGATTCTGCCCAGGACTTTATTTGGAAATGTAACCATCTTACTTAGAATAATGTCAAGGGTAAATTGAGGGAGTACCTGGGGGAGGGAGGGAGCAGGATGTGGGAAGTATCACTCTAAATTTGGATTTTGATAAGTCATTTGTTGTGACTGACTATGCCAATGCCACATTAATTTTGTAGATCTGCCTAATATACTCTATAGATATAATCTGGATCAAAACAAAGAGTGCTTTTGATGTACATTTTTGTCTTGATGTACAATTTTATTATTTTGAAACTATAGTATTTATAACTTTTTTATTTCTATTTTATTTAATTGCTGTTTAGATTTATGAGACCTAACTAACACTTGACAGAAATAGATTAGACATGTCAAGGCTAATTATAGATAGAATATAAGTGAAGTATCCTTATAGAATGGAAAATTCTTTCTTCTCTATAACACTTCATCATACAAGGGAGGGAGGGAGGAAGGAAGGAAGAAAGGAAGGATCCTTCTTTACAGTTTCCCTCTCTACCCTATGTAGAACACAAGAAAACAAAGAGTACAACAACCCTAATGTCTGCCTAATATTGCCATGTCAAATTTAATGTGAAATTTAATCTAATCCTTTCAGTTGCTTTTTGTCCCATAATGCCCTTTAGAATTACACAATGTTGGAAAGACAGGAAACCTAACAGTATCAGAAAGGGATTGAGAGATTTGGCTAGAAAAAATAAGAAAAATAAGTTGAAAAAGTTCTGGGTATGATACCCTCATAATCTTCATCCTTCACGTAATTTCAGTGCAGTTATGAAATATATTCTAATTCCTAGAAAAACACAACTTACCCTATAAAAAGCAGTTGTCAGTGGCAATAATGTTGCAGCAATGTTATATTCTTCTGAAGTTGAACAATCCTTTAGGTTCATAGAAAAAAACAAAAAGGAGAATGTTAGCAGGTTATAATTATTAACTGAAATATTTAAAATTTTAATCAGGAACCGCATTCCTAGAAATTGTAAAACGAAGAACCTGATATTCTTTTAAATAAATCTTGATATAAAATAAAAATAAAAAACATTTTCCAACTAAAATATTTATATACAGACCACTTCTAGAGAAAAACTGTAGGAATAAATTAGACATATATCCAAGTACAATTGATATCAGTGTCCATTCCCTTGAAATGAATTTGGTGGAATTGTACTGTATAACCTTTTACTTTCCCCAATAATCCCACTACCTGATCTAATCTGTGATATCCAGCACATAGTTATAGTGGAATACCGGCAATTTGGCTCTCAGAAGAACGGATATACCTTTTCTATATAAAACAGAAGCACCTTGTTTGAGCTAAATAACTACAATCTATTTATGTTTAATAGGAGGAAGAGAATGAGACTTAGAAAATATGAAGTGTTCTGACATATATTCAATAACACCAAGATAAAAATATTGTCTAAGGTTCTATTCTTCCCACGCTAGGAAAAATGTAGTTATTTAAACATGCATTTTGAGCATTAACCATTCAAACTACTAGTTTGTTCAATCAATGTATACAGCTGCCTATCCCACATACGTGGTTCTAACATGACATGTTTATCAGGCTATAAGCAGCTCTTGAATATATGCTACCAAAAGCAAGTGGAGAAGGGTTAAAATGAGGAAAATGAAATATATTGAAAATAAACCTTTTGGTCTATTCGAGGACAAAGAGAAATGATAAAATAAAAATATATATTAGAATGCTTATTGGTAAAATGCTGCAAACATTAATGACTAGTGTCTGGGACAGCTATATCAACCAAGGTCAGCATCTAACAGCCTGAAAGCAGATTAACAATTACAGTACATGGGAGTTTATTGTTGTCACAGTCCAAAATGGAGGACAGAGAAGATTTCAAAGTTACCTAATAGAAGCTGGAGAAAGAGATACAGGAACTGAAACTAATTGCTCCCATTGCTATGGCTTGCGATTTTACTTGGCAGTTGCTGGATTTTTTTTTAAATTTGAAGGACTGTATTTTCCCAATTACATCTACCCGACCCATGAGAGCGGGGAGGCAGGATATGTTATGGATTCCTCTCTTAAGGAGTTCCACCTAGAGACCATGAAGGGGCTTCACCCTGATGGTTTCCTCCTTGTGGGAGCATTATCCCCACAGAGAAAGGGATTTTGACAGAATGACTGTGAGTTGGGCGGCCATATATTTTTTTTAAACAAACAAACAAATAAATAAATAAAAAACAAAAGGAAAAATAAATAAATAAAAAAGTGGTTTATTCCATCTAATGAAACTAATCCAGTATTAGTCTGCATCTCTATTCAGTATGCACAGACAACTATGCAACTAGCAAGCAAAGGGGAGGGGGGAATCCACAGCTCCCTAACCCACTTGAATATTTAAAAAACAAAACAAAATCAGAGCCAATGATTTTCAGAGGAAACTGAGGAGACTCATATCAGTCTTGATAGGAGGCCCCAAGTTTGGTTTTTTTACAGCATCAGCTTGCAAAGAGCCATTTCAAAAAACATACCCAATTTGACTCTATGGAGGGTGAAGATTGCACAAGCTGCTTTTCTAAACCTACTTTCGTTCTCAGCAAGAGTTATTGTGTTTTTCCTTTCCATTAAAATAATTATCCATCAAAAATGTGGTTGCTGTCAACAATGAGGAAATCATACTTTTGAAAAGCAACGAGAAAGGAATGATGAAAATGAATGGCCTGATTTTTATTCTCAGGGTCATGCACCACAATACTTTGTTCCTTTGGTCTATGTTTTGGACAAATTAAAATGTATAAAGAAAAAGAGAGACACTTTTCAACAGAATCAATCAAGATATTTTACTACCTTAGCAGCTGAATCCCATTCCAGTTATGGAAATTGCTTTGACTTGAACTCAAACCTTACTTTAACACAGTCAATGGAAGAGCACCCTATAACACTCCAGAGGACTGCAGAATAGGTTAGAGGAGGACACAGCTCAGAGGTGGTTATGTAATATATATCATTCTAATCTACTCCTGGTGCTTTCTAGCATCAAACACTTGCTGCTTGAGATATCAGTCTCATTAACATGGTTATACAGGTGTGTTTAACAATGGCAATTGGCACCAGCAACTCTGTTGTAACACCTTCTCTAATATTTCAATAAAAAGATCCTTTTCCCATATTGCATCCCTTATCCACAATCCAAATGAAAGAGACTTATCATTCAGTCCTAATCAGAAAGTCTGTTAAGAGCTACCAAAATATTTAATTTAATACATCCGTTTTGTATTCCATTTTACCACACTCTCTAAGAAAAAAAAGTAAAATAACTCTCTCCACAGATCTTTAAAGCTTCATTATTCAGTCCTGATCAAAATGAAATTTCATTAATAACTATCAGTAACCCAATATATATATATATATGCCTGATGAAATAAATTCACCTTGAATTCTTTCTGCTTACTTTTCTTGATCTTTAATCCTGTGAAATAATTACCCTCAAGCTGATTTTTAAATCATTTTCTCATTGCCTCCCCTCAGGTAGAACACCATTAGTTTAACATGTCCCTTTTGTAAATCCAGGATAAGAAAGTTTTTCAAGTCACTCTTCTGAATTATTTGTTGTCTTCTTTAATTATTAAGGCATCAACTGGTTTCATTTGTGAATCAATAGTGGCACTCTTTTCATATCACATAGGATTTTAAAATCTATTTTCAGATCCATAGCATCTTTTTCCATATCACTTTTGTAATCTAGCATTATTTTTAAAATCCACATCTACATTCAAATAATCCTCAGATCCAATAAAATCTGTGGTTCTTCTGTTATAGTACCAGACAAATTTATAAGTAATTTCTGGGTATTTTGTCCCCAAACAGTCTTTAATTAAATATTCTTCTATAGTCAAATAGTACTGATCCACTGTATCAATGGGTTACTTCTCCTTTAATTGTAATCCTTTGTTCTCTCTGGTTCCCTGTAGTCAACTTATCTTATCACTTATCTTTTTCCCCTCAATCAATCAAATTTTATCATGGAAGGATTTCTTATAGTTAGTCTCAAAATCATCATACATTCTCTTATAAAATTTTAAACCACTCCACAGAAAATATTCCATCTATCCTTTAACTTTCCAAAATCAATATTCTACCCTGTCTTTTGCTAAATTCCCCCAAATTACAATTTTTCTTTTTAATCCTTATAATTACAAAAAAAACCCACCTTATTTCATTCAGGGTAGAAAATTCTTGAGTAATGAAACTTATCTTTTGGATGGTTCTTAACCTACAAAGTAAATAATAAGCGGTCTCCGAAAATACTTATGAAAGGAAGTAGGCAAACTCAGTGTCCAAATTAATGGTGTTGAACTGTGGTTCAGGCATAATGAACGCACTGGAGACCACTATTTTATGATGTCTTCACAGAAAGATGATTTATAAAGCAAACTTGTGGGTAATCCATATCCTCTCTTTAATCCGGAAAGGACTTCCAAGGAACCAATATATCCACTGGTCCCTCTTTCTCCTGCAGTTGTTGGCTCAGGGAAAGGAGGGCTGTTTTCAGTCCCCACTGTTGTCTCAGGAAGTTATGAAGGACAATATTTGTGAGAGTATCCATAACCCATTGTTAAACCTACCCACTCAAAAAAGTGGGGACCATGCACCACCATGTCAAAATATTAAAACCTTCCACAAATCCCATAAAGCTTTCAGAAATTGTACTGAAATTGTGCCGTTTTGAGTATTTTGATGTTAACACAGACAGATAAAAAATCTCAGACACATAAAGAAGTACATAATATATATTTATCTACAGTGATAGCTGATAGCTGATTAAGCTATCACACTGATTAAAACCTGATAAACCTCATCAATCTAATGAAATTAATCTGAGACCTGTTGATATTCTGTAGACAGTTAATATATTGTTCTTGAAACATTGCCCTGCATAGCCACAAGGGTTTTGGCTAGAGAGTAAAAATTAAAATAAAGACAATCTATTCTTTATTTTAAAAATGCAGTCTTATGTCACTGGATTTCTTGAGAATGATCAACTCAGCAATTTCTGCTTTGTCATCATATCACATAATCAGCAATCTCGGATTGTGCAAGGATTTTATTCCAGGAATGCTTGAATAATGGGATTTAAATGCACACATTGAATCACATGTTGTGCTCATACATAAACCCAGTCGACCTTCCATAACATCACGTTTATCTAAGACAGTCTTTTAAAAAGAACTAAGAAAAGGTTAACCTGCACACATTTTACTGGAGTTTATGCAGTCTGAGACATAAGGTGATGAGGTGTAGAGCTGTATTTAAATTTTTTAAACTACAACTATTTTTCAGCTAAATTTGATTTTTCAGGAACTAGTCATTCGTGACTTTCAGTAAATTCAGAATGGGTATGGAGAAAGTAAATCTTCACTTTGATCTAATTTTTCATTAATCAATCTTGGAATCAATTACTTTTTGACGAAAAGAATTTTTACCTTGATTTACTTCACAAGGATTATGAATTTTAACAATTGAAAACATATGTCCTAGAAAGCTTTGAAGTATTAACAGCAACAGAAATCAGTGACACTGCACATTCATTTCCAGAGTCATTGAATAAAATTTGTATTAACCCCAGTCATCTTATATTTTTCACAGCAGTATTGTTTCTATATATTACAATGTGAGGGTAAAAAAAAAAAGTTATATTTTTTTATTCCCTCCTTAAGCCAATCATGAAGTACAAGAATGAATTTCAGCACATCTGAATTTCTTTAGTGAGAATGCCATGGATGTTTCTGAAAACTGTCATGAGGCCCATAGCAATAAAGTTCAGGCACACTCAGGCTGTAATCTTTTCCCAAGGAAATGGTTGGGATGCCAAGATGCCTTATATTTCACAGCAGGACTTCATTCACTTCAACTCTATCCAAATCTTAAACCACACCATCTGCAATTCACTGTCTATGCAAGAATCTGCAGAAGTATCCTGCATTTTTAATTAAAATAAAGCAATGTTTTATAACATATAACAAATTAGCAAGGAAAAATGAATAAATATAGGCCAAACATAAAGAATTCAAGGCACAACACATTAGTAGGAGTTGTGTAGTTGATATTTTAGGTCTGTTGCTCAGTGAAGTATTTCTGCCTAGATTATGATAGGACTAAAAATTAAACTAAGTGCAAATAAAAATGTTAATATAAGATTAGCTGTAATAATTCAACATTCAGTGAATCTTCAGTTTATTGGACCATTTGGGAGGAAGAGTGCCATTACTCCTAAGTATTCATAAAGCATAATAAAAAGTATGCCATTTATAGAAATGTTATAAATTATGCTATTTGTATCACTGCAAATGATTTGTCATAAAATATATTGTTCGTGTCAATTGTATAATGACATCATTCACAAATGATATAAATGTCCACGAATTTCATAAAATTGACATAAATTCATCTGCCTTGTCTGGGCTACTTCTGATGCAATAAACTTTTCCCTGTATTTTGGAAGGATATCTTGATTGAAATTTGGTCTGTTGCAGCCAAAGTTTGCTAAAGGCGGGTTCATTAAATTGAAGTCAGTTCCATTCATTGAGGAATATTTCTATGTTCATATGTATGTAAGTACATATATATGCATGCATATATGTAAGCACAACTATGTAGCTGTACTTACAAGTTCTAGCAAGTGGGAAGCACTTTTCAAAATAGTTAAACATGTAATATGAAATTCCATTAATTGTTTTTCCAATGTGTTGACACTGCAATGCAACATTCTGCACTCCTCATATTTCAGACTACGTGCTGATTTACACTCAAACAGGATTGGATGATTTAGTGTGTGGTGGAGTACAAAGTCAGACTGACATTCCCTTGCCCTTCTCCTTCAGAGGATACTTCTATGAATGTTGACTAACATCTGTTTCCAGATATTTTTATGCTGACTTTCTGTGTTTTGCTTTTCAAACACTTGTGTACCGTTAACAATATTGGTAATATTGTTACAGGTAGTCCTTGGTTAACAACAGTAACCTGGGTCTGGAATTTCCGCTGATAAGCAATGTGGGCATAAAGTGCCACATCAAGGGACCGCATAGTTTAATAACAACAATCCTGGCAGTCCCCATTGCTATCGTTAAATGAAAATTGCAGGTTATTAAGCAAGTACCTCCTTGCAATATCCTGCTGACTTCTGCATGCAATTTGGAATGAGAAGGCTCCATGCAGTTTGGACAAGGCTGCATATGGCCATGGGAAGAAGTGTGGCACAGCCAGTAGCTGCTGACAAAAGGCCTGGCCGTGCATGCCTCATCAGCAGCAGGAGGAATAAGATGGTGAAGATCAGCTGGGGGGCAGGCGGGTGGAGCCTTAGGGAGGTAGGGCTGGCAGAGGCAGCAGTATAACAAGTGGCCAAAAAGGCAGGAATGGAGGGGAAGATGGGTGGATTTGGGAGTGGGGGATTTGTAACATCCTATGTTTAATGCAAATAGGCTGCCAAGCATCTGAATTGTGGTCATAGTGACCACAGGGGTACTGCAATGTCCAAAAGTTGGGGAACCAGGAGCAGCTACCATTCATGTAGTTTTGCCCTAACTTCAAAAAATTACTTAATAAAAGGTTGTTATGCAGGGACTATCTATAGTGGTTAAATTTTTAATTTTTAACAAATTACTTGGTACAGATGGCACAGCTGGAGAACATTAACACCTTAGCATGGTATGTCGCCTTGCCTGAGAAAAGAGAAGGATGAAAGCTTCTTGACTGATTCAAAGGCCAATTAGAGCCATGAAAAAGCAATTGATGATGAAATTAGAAAGAGATTAAAAAGCTGGTGAGTATTTTAAAATGTATCAAATGGATATCTGCTACAAAGTCATATTGGTAGTCTATATACAAGTAGGGGTGTGATGGCTCAGTGGTTAAATATACTGAACTTGTCAACTGGAGAGCTAACAGCCCAGTTTTGAGACCAGAGCTCCATGTGATGGGGTAGTTCCCATTGCTTGTCCCAGCTCCTGCCAACCTAACAGTTCAAAAGCATGCAAATATGAATAAATAGGTAGCACTTCGGTGGGAAGACAACAGGGTTCCGTGCATCTTGGCGTACAGTGATGCTGACCACATGACCACAGAAGTGTCTTTGGGCAATGTTGACTCCCTCAGATAAGAAACAGAGAAGAGCACTTCACCCTAGAGGCAGACACCACTGGAAAGGGGAAACTTTTACTTTTATATACAGGTATTGAACAACCACTTGTTCAGTCATTGTTTGAAATTATAATGGCAGTGAAAGAAGCGGGCTTATGATGGGTCCTCATAGTTGCAACTGTCATAACATCCCCACACTCACATTGTCATGATTCAGGCGTATGGCAACAAGTTTGCACCTATTATATTGCAATGTCTGGTGGTCATGCTACTCCAATTTAGGACCTTCATTCTTGACTTCCAACGAAGTCAATGGGGAAACTGGCAGGAGGTCTGAAATGACAGTTAGATGACCATGGGACACTATGATCATGCAGGATTCACCTAATGTCATCTGACTACCACATCTGACATAATTTGTCAGCAGAGTAATGGCCACATTTGTTTTACAACTAGTCTCTTAGCAACAAAACTGTCACTTCCAATTACCATCAGTAAGTGAGGATTATAATACTTCTCAATTTTTTAAAATAAACTCTTATAGTTTCATCCAATGTGGCCATTTGTTGTTTTAAAGAATTCTGCAGCTCAAGGCTCAAATACTTCTACTCAAAATTAGAAGTTGAAAAGAAATGAAAGGGAGGAAAAGGGAAAGGAATTATCTTTAGAATTTATAGAATGTTTTGTTAAACAGATTAATAACTAATTAAACAACTAACTGATTGATGTCCTCGTAGAGAGCTTCTAAGACCATTCAATATACTGGTTAAAGCATCAGGCCTGATAATGGTAGACTAGGAGTCCTAGTCTTGCCTGAGACATAATACTAGCTGGGTGACCTTGGGCCAGTCACTCTCTCTCAGTCCAAGGAGACAATGACAAGTCACTTCTGAAAATTCTGCCAAAAACATTGCAGGGACTGGTCCACAGTTAACAGTGACTTAAAGGCTTACAACAGAAATTATGCTTAAAACATTTCATTGCATTGTTAATAGTTTTCCCTTGTGTATTCTGCTTGTGAAAGCAGCCCAACAATCTTTAAAAAATGCTGATCGCTAACTGCAAATATTTCTAGGAAATGTTACAATTTTAAAAAAGATATTCTGTCCAGTACTGACATTTCAACATGATAATGATTTATAACAGTGGGGTAAAATACTAAATCAGAACTTGAGAAACAGTGGAATGGGAAAAATATCCTTTCCCAGTTTATGGTTTATATAATTGGCAGCATGTGAAAGACTACTATTACCTCGAATCTAATTACAATTTATCAAAATCACATGCAACTTAAATGCTTTGAGAATTTTTCTTCATTCTTCCAGACTGCAAGACTAAAAAAAAAAAAAAAAGATACTGAAGACATGCTAACATTCTGTTTACATAAAGTTGTGCTCTTTTTTTCACTGATTTGATAGTTTGGCCAATAATTCACTTTGTTTTAGAAAGCAATACCAGGTTATGGCAGATCAGGAAATTGCAAAAAGTCCTGATCCTCTTCCTTCAAAGGAGTCGAGTCTCTAATGAACAGATTTAAGGGAATGGCTCTCAGACAAATTCCAGTATCTGAATTTTTCCAAATGATCACTGTCCTGAGTAGTAAATTAGACAACTCAGGGTTTTGGAAATAAAATTAGTTGCGTTTGAACTGTTCACTTCTCCAATATAGAGTTGGTAGAATCTTTTGCGGCATCTGTCATTTGAAATTAGTTCTGTTGCTTCAGAAAACAATCTATAAATTGATGCTTATAAATTGTTTGATCCTTTGTTGAAACAATTCTATTACTTTGAAGATACAAAGCTCAGTTCAGCTCTATTCAGTATATGGTGAACTATATTTTATCAAGGGCACTTGTCTTACAGACTACCACCTTTTAAAAGAAAATATTTAGTTCATGTTGAAAACATACAAACGTTTTCTATACTTGAGCCAAGCATGCAAATGGAGACCATTATTTTGAAGTTAATTTGCCCACAGTTCAGGTTATATTAATCTACTACTTTGCAATTTAGGAGACTTATGCCTAAAAAGTATCCATGAATTAAAATTTGTCAGGCAAGTGTAGAGAGGTAGGGGAATCAGCTTCAATCCATAAAAGCTATATAAGACAAGTAGATCATTAATAGAATGGAGAGTTGCATGATTCTACTCAGGATATGCCTTGAAGTTCTCTGATGGGAATGTCATCCACCAATAGACCATCTAGTAGATGGATGTCGAATGACCATGGTCCCACAAAGAGGATTGCCAGTCAGATTGTGAACGCTTAGATATTTTCCCCTTTACGGGCTTAAAGTCTACTAGAGAAGGAGAAGACTTGGTCTATGTTTGATTCCACACTGAAATAAATATGTATATTTCAAGGATAATGCTATACTGCAACTCTTCTGTCTGTAACCAGACAAATGGGGAAAAGATGCATATTAAGTCTTCATGATAGCAACAAGAAAACAGTTCACTTGGAGGCAGAAGCAGGGCAGATGAACAGATGGTGATGATTGGAGGAAATAAACAAGAGATGCTTTTAGTGTTCTAAGGTGGATAAGTTTCACTCATTTCGCCTTTTTTCAATAGTCTCTGCATCTTTCTCTAAATTGGTTTGGATATTTTGAGGACAGAACTCCCCTCCATCAGAGAATATATCTGCTTTTGTGGGCCTTGGCACTATGGGCAAGCATTAAGGGCTGCTTTTATGCCTTTACTAATATACCCAGAAATATTAGAACTTTATAAGCAGATTTATGAGCAATATGATTTTACAAGTGTGGCATTATGGAATACACACACACAAAAGGAGAAATGGGAATGTAATTTTCAGACTGCTCTTGTATGCACAGCATTCTTCATACAAGTCTTGCAAAATTACACTTTATCAGCTCCATCAACAAAAAATGTCTTCTATAATTCTAATATCAATGAGCAGAAAAAAAAATTACCTTTTCATTTGTGGTATTTTATTAAACCCTCAATTCTTTTATAGTTTACAAATTATGAATCTAGATTATGCTCTATTATTTATGTCAATGTGATGACCCAGAGTGTAACACAAACATAACAAAATCCAAAATGTAAATAAATGATCTTTAATGCCTCCAATTTGGCCCCACTGTTCAACAATACTCAGTTGGAGATAAAACGTATTCAAAAATAGGAGATAACAAGGCACAGTCTGTTGGAAGGACGCCAACTAAGATAACTTCAGCCCAAAATAAAACATGCTTTGTTTCCAGCGTTTGCCAGTATGCAGGTCCAAACTCTTATTCAATTCTCACACCTGCAGCCCATGAAGAGGATCAAGGCCCTCTCCTCCTGAGGAAATGTCTCTCCCTTATCTCTCCTCCCTGTGTGCCCTAGGATGGATAGGGGATGGGCCTGGGTGCTCCTCTGACTGCTCAGCCGGCTTCTGTCCTTCCCCAGCCTCCTCCGCAACCTCCGGAGCCACACTTCCATTCCTTGTCGGCTGTTCCTCCTCTCCCTCAGAGTCAGTCTCCACCAGGAGCATGACAGGCAATTTCCAACTACAAATTTCTAATCAAATCACCAGAACTGAAAACAGAATAAATGAAACACTAACATTCTCCAATGTTTTTTTTTAAAGCAATTCCCCTAAAAATTGGCAGATGCATTCAATTAGATGGATTAATTATGCCATTAATGTTAATTCAATTCTGGTAAAAAATAGAAGCGATTTGTTTATTTTTTTATTATAATCAAAATGAAGTTATGCAAAGCTTTTAAAGTAAGTTTTTGTTGCAGGCCTGGGGCAAAAAAGGCTGGACCTAAAGCAATCCTTTTTCATTTGGGGGTTTAATTAAGCTTGGTCTCACTCCACACTCTACATAAAATTTATAACCTTAAGATAAGTTTTTCTTTTAATTTAGCAAGTTTGAAAAAAATATAGTGAAAGCATAACAAATTATTTCTTGAACATATAAACGGCCACATGCATAACAATATTAGTTACTGGCTTCAGAAAATGTTAGTGATGGAATAATAAAAACAATAAGCAGATTACACTGCATTATAAATTACTTGGATATTACCTTATCCAATTCTACCAGCCTGTATTTTGCTTTTATTTTGTTTATTTTTTTGGGCTAAAACGTTATTTTTACATGTGTATTTAATCACTTGCAAAAATGGCAAATTAGGTAGCTTTTGCCTGATTTAGAAAACATTCAAAAAATTAGAATGCTTTTCAAAATAAATTATGCAGGCTTTATGCATCACACATAATGATTACTCTGAAATGTTGTATCTTTGAACTTAGCTTTTCCTACTATTAGTTTCTTTTTCCTCTTTTCCTCGTTTATCTTCCTTCCCTTTTTCCTCGTTTATCTTCCTTCCCTTTCGTCTATTGCTTTTGAAGACTCAGTCTACACTAATTATTCTTTTTATAGTCCATTTAACTTCTTCTATTTTCCCATACTTAGCTTAATCTCTTCAATTCTGTCTTTCTAGAGATGAATGAATTCTACCAGTTCCACTTTGTTGTTATTCTACTGTTCTGTTATGTCTTCAAGTTCTGCTCCATTTGGCCCCCAGCACACAAAAAAAGAATATCTCCATTGTTGCATGGGTTTTTTTGTATTAAAACAACAACAACAAATGAAAAACAGAAAGAAACAAACAGAAATATATTTACTTCCTCCAAAGAATAAAGACCTAGAAATGAATAAAATGTTTATGTTGTTTTCCTCTGGCAGTGATCCAGATATAACAAAATATGTGATCTTCCATTGAGGAATGTTTTTTGTCTTGTTGTAAAAGACCCCTTTTCACCTTCTTTTTTTAATAGTGCATTTTAATGCTGCAATGTAACATGCATTTCACTTAAGCGGAAAATGAAATATTTTTGCCATAAGCTATGTACAAAGTATTATCTGGGTTTGATTTAAACAAGATCTGAAATAGTGAGGTACAGGGAGGGGACCACAACAGAATATGGAAATAAAATTACTTTTCAGGAACATTTTTTATTATTATTTACACACATTTCTTTTAGATGCAAGCCATATTCATTTTTCTTTATGGATAAGTAGAATTCATGGGTCAGACAGATATATCATGCTAATTTTGGGGTAAGCAACATTGCACGCAAGCACAAAAAGCACATACCACATTCTTTTCTTAAATTGTATTAACCCTTTTCCAATCTTTAGTGGCCATTCTGCTAAGATATCCAGTGTACCACCTTTCATTAGTTTTTCTACATGAATAGAATAAAATAGAATGGAATGGAATAGAACAGAACAGAACACTGGCCAAGTCTGATTGGACACATAAGAAATTTGTCTCCGACGCATAAGCTGTCGCTGTACATACAAATTAATATAATCATAAGATACCAATAGGAGAAGGTAGTAGAAAAGATAAGAAAGGATGATAGTAATATAGCCATACTACATAGGTAAATATACTTTGACATAGGACAGTACTGTGGTAATTAGGTGTCAGCAGAGTAATGGCACAAGAACAGCAAGATCACAAGAGGCATTGAAAATACTTCTTCCTGCAAGCATTCTCCCACCTACCAATCTAGTAGACAGTTATATGAGTTTCTATTATTTAAATCCATTAATCCATGTGCATCTTTCTAAAGTGATAAAAAGCAGATCTCTTGTGACACATCATAAGTGCTAGAAAAGTGCTTTATTCTTTTTCAGTCTTCTTGTCTCAAAGCTAAATATCCTTAAATTCTTTAGCCTTGTTTTTAAAAAAACTTAGCCTCATCAACCTTGTTGTTTTTCTAATCTTGATTCTTTTGAATCCTTCTTACAATGTGGTGTTCAAAATTGAGGACTCATCAATTCAAGGATTTTGTTCTTTTTAGATGATTTAGAAAGTGTACATCTGCTGATCACTAAAACTGTTTTCCTTTTTACATGCAGCCATATTATACTCCTGACTCATGTGGAGTTTACAATTAATGGCTAATCTAATGTATTTTCCATACATTTTCCATAACTACTCTTACCAAGCCAGGTAGAACCTATCCTATATTACTCACATGATTTCTATTTCCTAAGAGGGCTATTTTGCAACTCTCTTGATTAACCTTTGTTCGGTTATTTTCTCTTTCCAACCTATCTGGATCATCTTCTCATTTTCTATCGGATTAACTACACTGCCTAATTTTGTATCTTCTGGAAATCTGATAAGCATTTCCTCTATTTCTTCTTTGAATTTGCCAATAAAAGCATTATAGTAATACAGGATGCAGGACTGAGCTTTATGGCTCACCACTTGATACCTCTCCCCAGTTTCCAAGACATGGTTAATGAGCACTTAAGGGCAGTGCCGACGAAACACTTCTCTTTGAATTGTTAGAGCAGCCATGGATGAAGAGAGTGGGGAGCTGGACTGAAACAGTCAAACAACCCTGGAGGAAAAAAAGCTGCGATTTTAATTATGTGAAGAAAAATCTTTGTGTGCACTTGCATGCATTATGAAGTATTTCATTTGGCACCTTCTTTGAAGGATTTACAACGCCTAACTACTTTTCCTTTGCTGCTTTGATTGTATTTTATTTCTATGAAAACCGATTGTTAGACATGGTCTTGTTATAACTTCACTAGAAATGGAACTATTATGAGTGCAGCTGTTCAGACAATAGTTAATTCCAGATGCTTTCTACTTTTTAAAGCAAATCAAACTTTTAATATGGTCCACAAAATAGCATACAACTTTTTAAAAGTTTTACAATGTTTACTATTTTCCCACTTGCAGAAACAAAGAAAAACTATGCTCCCAGAGACTCTGTCCTTCACATTTTCACATTTTATCCATTTTTCAGTAATTCGTTTTCTTTTGATACATGGGAGATACTGTGTGAAAAAGATGGATTTGCTCTAATTGAACAGTTTCAACACTGCATTAACTTTAATCCTTACCTAATACTCAAAGAACAAAAATATAATAAGAGAAGATAGTGAAAGTAATGTGACATGCATAAACATCTCAGGTGAAGTGAGGCATAACCACATTAAATATTTTGTTCAACAAATCCTTTTGCTACATATATTCTTCAAACAGTTTTATTGCTTGAAATATTGAAAACAAGACCATTTATTAGTTTGATTTATAAGAAACATAAAATGAAATCTTATTTATGGCTATATGAAATCAATTCAACTGCTAGTATTTCTGACTGATTTATTTAGAAAAACTCCTCTAATTTTATTTTATTCACTTATTTATACAGGCACTAAAATTTGAGTTGGATGATGAGAAAACTGCAACTTTGGCTTAAGAGGATAAAAACTTGTACATCAAAAAGAGGAATCTGTAGCCCATGGTTGCTACAATTGATTAGCCTTTCTTTAAAGTGTTCCAATAAATCCTCTAATCCTATGGCATTTACTATTGCCTACCTGATAAGAATATTATCACTGATAATGGGAGATAAGTGAACCACATTATACTGTCTTGAGCATCTTGAAGGAAATGCATTAGAAATATTCAGATGACAAAGCTTAAAATAGATCACAACATTCTTAGTATTGTATCTGCTCTCTCAACTAGATGGGCTGTATTCAATAATACTAGATTTGATTGAATCTCAACTAAAATTTACTCCCAACATCTACAGAAAGAAAAAAGTAGATGTTACCATAGTAGCTTGCCCCACATTTTCCCAGATAAGGTATACTAGGACCCTACAAGGTAAATGGGCAGGTCTATAAATTGTTAGCAATCTGGGGCAAGGAACCCCAGGAGTCATCAGCTCCTGAATAAGCTCTAGAAGTTGCCTTGCTGGAACAATCTATCCTTCACTTTCCTTGATCATTCATGGCCTTCAAGTAGCCTAAGATGTTTATCTGCTTACTTTATAGAGAACAGCCCTCTAAAATGACCTGAAACATAATACTTCTTTAACATGCAGCCATCAGACTTCAGTTGGCAGTGAAAAATTTCCCATGCTGTTTAATAATAAATGAAGAACCAAAAGGCAATCTTTCTTTTTTACTTAGACTGAAGTAAGTTAATAAAGATAATACTGGATTGCAGTTTACAATTATATGATGGCAAAAAAAGAATAATTTGAGTCATAGGTCTTCAAGGAAATATGTAGATAAAAGCAATTTCCCAATGTTAAGTGAACTGTCCAGACCAAAAAAAAAAAAACAATGGAAAAGAATAATCCAACAAACATAAATTTGGCATCGCACAATACAACATTGCTCTATTACTTCTAAATATAAACACAGAAATAAACCAGCATTTCTATAGTCAATTCTATTTTCCCACTCTGATACACGTGAACGTTTTATTTTGCTGGGCTGATAAAACTGACACAATTAGGAGAGAAATGTTTCAGCAATAAAATGCAGAGGAAAAAAAAGCAGATAATGCTGTTAACTCAAAAACTTAACATGAAAATGAAAATAATTTCTTAATGTATCTTAGATGATATTCTAGTTAAATTTAAAGTAAATTATGTAAATTATGTTGAAATCTATCTATTCATGACTTAAAGCCTGGGAATTAATCATGTTATATGGATCTGGAAGAGAAACATTTTAATTATAATCCACAAAAATCTAATAGGAAGAGTTACAAAGTAATGTAGCTTATAATCTACAAAAATTCTGAAAAGTAATGAGATCACAAATAAATGGATAAATGAATGTGAATATCGCGGTGAGCTTTGTTTGGGAAAGTGCCACAAGATATCCCTTGTGTAAAAATAAAGAATTTGTGGGAAGAAATTTTAAGAAAAAGAAGAGATAATTTTTGACATTTTGCTTTTCAAGTACTTAACTATTTTGCCCTTTGTGTTACTATTCATTATGCTACTCAGAGTTTTTAGACTAGATAGTCTAAAGATAATACTGGATTGCAGTTTACAATTATATGATAGGAAAAAAACGGCAATTTTATACCATTGCCAGTTTTATTTGGTTTGTTCTTTAGCTTAAAATTCATTTTTGCATTAAAGTCATCTGTAGTTTGCATATATACTAAATCTACCTAAGTTCTTCACATTTATAGGTTACCGGTTTATGTACTCTTTCATTCTCTTTCATGTAAATCCTGTTACGGCACATTAATTTTTATAGTTCAAACTTTTTTTCAAAGATTGATTTTCAGGGAGCTGTGAATCATAGTTTATTAGACAGAGATATTGTCAGTTCCCATGCTCATTATCTTTTTATTGTATTGGCATAAATAAAGGTAAATGAAAGCTAATAAATGTACTGACTGCATTTTAACATTTTATCATTAGGTGACTCATATATATACTGAACACTATTATTTTGCTATTGCTAAAATGGAGCTTTAATTATGGTATAATAATACTGGATATTGAAAAAAGTAACTCATTGATTGTTCAGTAAGACATCACCAATGGCCTCTGGATGTTTCCAATGCTGATTTTGTAAACTGCTTAGAGAGGGCTGTAAAGCATTGTGAAGCAGTGTATAAGTCTAAGTGCTATTGCTATTAATTGCTATCAACCATAATGTTTGTGCAGCTTTCATTTTTTGCCCATTAAAGAATATGTTCTCAGAAAAAAATACAGAAGATATGTAAAACAAATAATGGTCACAAATAGAAAACTAATAGTCTGGAAAGTCTCTTATAGCAGCAGCCTCCCTTTCATTTTTGTAGTATCTGTCCAAGTGAAACCAAAGGGTTCACTTCAGTTATCAAAGAGGTAATAGGCATTAAAAATTATGCCATAATTTGTTTGCTGAATACAAACATTTTAGAATCTGAAGATATAATATTTGCAGCATTTAAAGCTAGCTCAAATAATTTACATCTCTGCTTATGCTGCTTTACTCTTCAAAATATTTTTATTAAGGAAATCTGAATTATACTTGTTCAGATCTTATCTTTTATAGATTTTGTTAATACTGTTTGACACACTGACTTTATTTCAAAATAAAATTTTACTGACCTGCACTTCTTATATATAATTTCCAACATAGGTAGATTCATTTTTTATTAATTTCAAAAGAGGAAAAAGTATAATCTTGAAATCAACCATATGGAATTTTCAATTTTTTGACTGTATTTTCAAATACAGAAGTTTTAAAAATCCTGTTGTGATTTTCATAAAGCTGCCTATTAGATCTCTTTATTTATTAACATATTTTCAAATGCAATTTCTTTCTATTAATTATTCCCAATTTAAATAATAAACAATTGTGAAAGAAGACAATAACTGTAACTTTCAGAAAATTGCACAATCATAAAGTACCTTGGAAAAAGATTGAAGGCAGAAACCTTTCCTGTAGGGAAAAATAATACTCATACGTCACTAACACAATGATTCATTTCAACTAAATGTTCCTCCTTAGTACCATGCTAGAGATTTAGTTATCCTGTAAAATGTTTTCTTCTCTTGCATAAACAAAAGTGTTCAGGTCATAAAGCAATCAAAACAATTATCTGAATAGTTATTTTACAGTTGGTGATGATGTAGGATGTGTCTTCAATCACTAATTACAAATAAGAACAATCATCATATTAAAAAGCAGAAGCGAACAATGATTTTCATTCCCATAGTACAGTAGGTTCCCAAACTATTCCAGTGATTTTCCAGGAATTTACAGTTCTTGTGCTAGCCAACCAATAAAGGTTGCAATAAACCAATTTAATTGGAAAAAATGCTTTGACATATAAGAATAAACCCTTAATCAATTGAAGGCTGCCTTTATAGATATATGAGCAACACAATACTGGAAAAGGAACAGGCCTGGGCCTTTGCCATTTCAGTATCTTCTATCTATGTGGCCTTAAGAGAAAGAAAAGGTGATTGCTTTCATCAAGTAAAGTAGGGGTGTCAAACTGGCAGCCTGCAGGCCGACTGCATCATGCACAAGCCATGCCCACCCCAGCTCTGCAAAGGGAAAAAAACATCACAAAACATCACATGAAGGCAACATGACGCCGTGAGTTTGATACCCGTGAAGTAAAGGCAGACAAACAATGCAGCTGAGTACCAGCAGAAAAAGATGAGGTGAGTGAAAGAAAGATGGTAAAGATGGTAACAACTAAACAAGCATTCTTGTATGAGGTGCTTAACTGCAATCAAAACATGAAATGTGACAACTGCATGACTTAAGGAAAATTTTGAGTGTGAGGCAATTGCCCCCTTAAAAAGATAATACAGATCTTCTGCTGATGGAAGGAATAATTTTGTAATAATTGTCCAAAAAAAAAAAAACCATCCAAAAGCAAATAAAGGAACAAAACAGCAGAAGGAAAAGAACAAGGAACTCCAAATAAAAACAAATATATTAAATATAATTTATAGTTTAGATATAGCAAAAAACACAGGGCAAGCTAGAAGTTCCACAAAGAAACAAAAATAAGGCTAAATGCATGTACCTGCAAAGTACAGTTCATCATTCGTATTATGTAATCAAACTGCTGATGATCCAGAATTGCACGATTTTGCTGAACGTGGAGGCTTAGTTCCTGAGTCAAACATTGGCGAGCTACTTTTCCTTTGAGGGCTCTCAGTGCAGCAGGCAAGGTCTAAAGACAAGAATGCTAGCAAAAGTAAGAAGTTAAAAGAAACCTAACTTTAAATTATGCTTTTCTGCTAATATTCTGTAGTATTACTACTAATATTAATATTCTGCTAATATTCTGTAGTATTACTACTAAATAAGCGCCACCAGCAATTTTGATATGAATTGTCCCTATTAAACTACTGACTGATTTTTGTGTCTGGATAGTTCATTTCATAATTAAACATGACTTTAAATAATAAAGCAGATAGTGTAGAATTAATCAAGCAATTATCAAGCAAGGTCTTAGTTATGTCCTAAGCACAAAGAATATACTGGATTCACAAAAGTAAGGATTGGAAACCATATTTTTCCCATATGTTTGAGGATTGTTATGAATGGGCAAATATGTTATACAATTAGCTACAATTTAAAAAAAAATTAGCAAAATTTTAAAAAAACTTTAAAAGTTGTCTTTAAAAAAACAATCTAAAAGGCAAATTAGCTTGGTCCTCAACTGCCCTTCAAGTAGAAAATGAAGCATTCAAGGTTGGGCAAGGAGCTTGCATTTCATTTAAGAGAAAAATACAAAGCAGGGAACATATCTCTCATTATTAAATAACTAATAACTAAACAAAATTGTTCAGTAGAAGGGGTAGTAAAAAAAAATGGAGGTGAGACTGCGATGCCAAATAATTTTCCTTATTTCTTCACAGATAGTACATTTCTTTTATCTCAAACACTTGCAGTACGAACTGAAAAGGGTAACAGATATACAAAAGTAGAGTTAAGTTTGAAAGGACTAGAAAGAGCTCATCTCTTAACATATATGGAATGTTTTAACTTGGAAAAGCCCCTCAAACAATTTAACAAATCCTATTACCTTTTCAGTCTCCAAAAGTTTATTTTCAAATATAAAAGAGATGCAGTTTCTAACAACTTCCAGTCTTTGTGCACTGTTAAAAACTGTGCTTGACTTTTCTACTATGGAAACTAGAAAAAAGAAATAGAAACATATGTGAGGCCATTTATTTTAAAACTACCATCATTAACAGATTATTATAATAGAAACATTCCTAAGATGGTTTCTACATACCAAGGTTTTATTTTGTACACGTGTTCTCATTGATGCACACAAGAACAGATACAAAGATGTTTCCAGTACTAATTCTTAATATATAATCATACTGTATATGGATTTACATATTATTATATTAGCAGGATTTCAGACATTGTCTGTTATAAAGAAAAACTGTAAATTGGTAAGAAATAGGATTTCAGAGTCTTAAAAATATGCATTTTAAAATTTCTAAATTTCTAAAATGTCATTACAAATTCCATATAAATTTTGGTAGTATAAAAATTTGCATTAGTCTTACTTTCCAGAGCAAGAGAAGAGGAATATAATACAACCATTTATTTGGTGACTGTTCAAAGTTATAACAGCACTAAAAAAGTGACTTAGGACCATTTTTTACACTTATGGCCATTGCAGCATCCACATGGTCACATAATTAAAATTTGGACACTTGGCAACTGACTTATATTTATGATGTTTGCAATTTCCCGGGGCCATGTGATCGCCTTTTGCGACCTTCTGACAAGCCAAGTCAATGGGGAAGCCAGATTCACTTAACAACTGTGTGACTAACTTAACAACTGCAGTGATTCACTTAACAAGTGTCTCACTTAACAACAAAATGTTGGGTTCAATAAAATTTGAAGAATATAAGAATATCTGAGAAAATTTATAGAAAATATGGAATGTAATGATATGATATGAAATTAAATGTGAAAGATGGATATGTAATTAAGGTCATGTTTGTATGGAAATATGAAAACCTGGAACCATGCTGTTCACTAAAAGAGAGTTTTTGAAATATAAAACATAAGAAAATTTTTACAAAAAAAAAAATGTTGGACTCAATTGTGGTCAGAAGTCAAGGACTTCCTATAAAGGATACCTCTAATTTCAAAAAGCAATAGTAAAAGTGATAAGGACAAATTATTGTATGCAGAATATCATCGGTACTAATAAAAAGAGTTTCTATGTGGGAATGTCACATTCGAGTTGCCTGCTTCTTAATATTTGAAAGCTCTGTATAGGGCATTTCACATCTTGGAATAATACTTTCTTGGCAAAATTCAGGAAGCTCATCCCAATTGTTATCTTGTGTCTCATCACAATATATAAGGAAGAACTCAAATATATTATGTATTAATATATGAAATCCTAACCTTAGGAATTGATATGATTATACATATCAAACAGCTTTCAAGGTCCTAGTTAAATGGGAAATAGAAATAGATACTTTCTAGCATTTTATATAAATAAAATACATACTGTTGGTATAGAGTCTATACACCTATATTTGTATCTGAAGAACCATCTCACCTAGTCTCATTTTCTCACTTTGATGGGACTAGCCTACCCCACTTATTCAGAAAGAAAGGGCCTAATTTAGATCCCATCAACCAAAGGTTTTCAGTTGGTGGGGTCCAAGAGAGCAGCCTGTTTCTGCTGTTGCTCCTGTCCTCTGGAATATTCTCTAATGGGAGGTGAGATCTGCCCACACACTCTCAGCCTTCTGGAATAATTTGTCTCTGTCACTTGGCCTGGGGCTCCAACAAGGGTCTACTATGTTGGAGATAGCTGATTGGATAGAGAAGATCCTCACCCCTAGGTCACCCATCAGCTTGGTTTTTAGATTTTCTGTTCTATTTTTCTAATTTTAATTGTTTTCTAACACTTTCTTTTTATTACATTGTGGGCAACCCAGAGTCACTGTATCAGATGGGTGGCATAGAAATTTAATCAATACATACAGATACACATGGGGATTGGGTGGGGGGCAATCTATGAAAAACATGATGTATCAGAATCAAAAGACTACCACTGAAATTTAGAAGCAGGATTGTTTAACTTTGGTGATGAGATTTGTTTGGCAGGTTTTGTTTTACTTTTTGTTCCAAATAAAAAATAGAAAAGTAAAATCTAGTTTCTGGTAAAGTTTTAATCCGCTGTTTGCAGTTTGGGTTTCTCCAATAAGAATGGAAGGTTATAGAAGATAAAGAAATTTGTGCAAATCCTGCCAATTCAAAAACTTCCTCTTTCTCCCCTAGACCATACTAATCTGGGTATTGCAGCTGGTTCATGGTATTTCTAGAAATTAATCTCTTGATTAGTGAAAAAGTAGGATTTCTACATATTTGGAAACCACTCCCATCCTATCTCCAACCCCCCCCAATAATATCTTAAAAAATTCTTCCCATGGAGATTAGGATCATTTTTAGGACTTTTAAGGTTGAGAATGGTTGTCATTGATCCTGGAGGCCTATCGTTTCTATTCTCAAACACCATTTAAAAACAAACAAACATTGGTACCACCATTTGTATTTCTCAGAATGTTACCAAGGTCTTGAATGGTCTTTGAAAAGTCAAGGGGATTAATTGTAGGTTTCAAAACAGTTCACAATTTGACTTAACTGAATAAAACACAAGATAACTCTCATACCAACAGGTGGGCCAGCAGGAACCACACATTTCCTTTCAATGCGAGAAGCAGATGGCACACTTTGGTTTTTAATCAAATTTTCCTGAATTAGATCCTGAACCTGACTTTCATTAATCTTGGGGAAAGGAAGTACATGAACTCGTAGATGAGATCCTTCTGTAGGTCGTGGAACTTTTTGGAATGTCATATGAGGATTTGGATTCTCCTGCAGACATTAAATAAAGAGTATCTGTATTAAAGGATGTAACATATTTATTTATTTAAGATTGCCAAAATATTTATTAATAAAGTGTCATTAATGATTCTTTATTAATAATTAATGCATTGAAGGATAAGAGTACACTCATCTTGAAATAAAAGCAAAAATTAATTACTTTGTACTTTGTATGGAAATCAGTTTAACAACTGATAAGATATGTGTAACCACTTTCTCTTATCTTATATTTTAAATCTTCTCTGCAGACTTTCCAATAAAACAACTTTTATTGATGACCAAAATTAAATCATAAAATGGAATAGCGTAATTGCAGTACATCGATATTATACAGTGATAGGTAACAACTAAATAAAATGTCAATTTTATTATAATAAGAAATAGTACTGCTGTAGGCTGAAAAAAAGGATAGATGGAATGAAGATCTAACTAACTTTCAATAGACATGAAAAGTTTTTTTATTTAATTTAGAAGGCTGCCCAATTCCCAAATTACTCTGAGTTTTTACATACTGTAACTATAAGAGAAAAAAACAATTAATGAAGAAAATAATAACAATTCCTCTTTTTGACATGACTTGGCCTTAAGGTTTCATATTCCAAGGATCAATGCCTATAACAAATACATTTTTTACCAAATGTAATAATTAAAAAGACCATTGTTTTCTTAAGAATTATACTTTTAACTTCATAATTGTATATAACTGCAAGCAGCTTTGTGTATCTTCAACTTACAATTATTTACAATGAAATATTAAAATACACTGTACTTACATTTTTCAATAGCTGCTCTGCAAGTTCTCGGATATGTTTTAATACTTTTAATGAATTGCTCTCCTCAGATTTAATTCGCTCTACTTCAAATGCTACCAGCTTTAAAAATAAAGCATTTTTGTTGATAAAAAGAAGCTTCTAGATACTATTTTTACATAGCCTCTAAAAATATTTACATACAATTTTTAATAACTTATTCCCATTTCTATTTTGCATGCATATTCTATAATTGTTAATAATTTAAACAATAATAAACTTGACATTTTGGGTGTATCAAATGAAGTATTGGGAAATATATTTAATGAATACTAATAATAAAATAAATATTTTTAATACTTAATGACCCCTTTTTTCACAACACTTGGTTAAATTTCCCAAGTTTGCTTTCCTAACAAATTTTCATACTTTATTCAAAGTTTGTAAAAAAAAAGTCTAATAATATCAGTGTTTAATTTTTAAAATGGTCAACAAAACTTTTATTATGACAAATATTGCAAACTATTTGCATATATTTATCTTACAAGTGACAATCCCCCCCCCCCGATATCTGTTCTTAGGAAAAATAATATGTTTAAAAATATTCAACCAAATATTTTGAAAACAAAAATTAATACATGTCCATAATTACTCTTTTAAGCTAATTCATGCTGATATATTTTACAACAGTAATGCAACCAAAAACTAAAACAAAACAAAAAACCTCAAATAAATCAAATATTTTCTCTCAAGTTTCACGATTAACTTTTTTAAAAAAAAATACACATACACACATACACACACACACGTATATATTCTACCTCATCAAAGAGATCGCAGGATCTATATGGAGGACCTCTCTCTGACACAAAACCTGCAAATGCCATTCCATTCAGAATTTTGGTAAGGAAATCATTCTCAATTAAGCCCCGTTGGCTTAAGAAGGCTGCCTGCAAATAAAAATAAATTGTAACTAAGACTTTATGAGAAACACAAAGAAAAAAAGGATGGTTAAATAGAATGTAAAATTCAAAAAAGAACGATGTGTCTAATGCTTTTAATAAAACCAAACCATGAACTACCATAACATCAAGGTTGCTGTAAAAACAGAAAACTTTCCAAGAATACACACAAATGTGCATTCCAAATATGCTTGGAATGCATTCAGAAATATTCTTTCTCTCAATAAATTTAAATTATGCAAGGTAAGATGTAAAATGGCTACATACAGAATGTATTTAACAGCTGTGTGATCATTAAAAACCTTAAAATGATATAAAAACTGGATTAGATAACTTTATTTGCCCTATTAATTCAAATCTGGACTTCTGTCTCTTGAGATACAAGCCAATGTGCTTAGCTCACCTAACACATGGCATCTTCACACACACACAACCCTTTACCTTCCTCTAGGGCATCAGAACATGTGATGAGACAAATGAAGAAGGAACAAAGGGTGGAGGGAAGATTGCTGCTAAACAGCCAAGAAAATTTTCGATTGGAAAAACAACTTGGTGGATGAGTTTTGCTTCATGTTCACAATCCAGTTGAGGTCAAAAAGAGTTTCCCCCCATGGTCAGATATTTCTTCGTTTTTGTTTATTCCTCTTTATGGAATGCATTTTGGCTCACTTGCTGGAGCCATCTGGTTCATTTTACAAAACTATTCATTGGATTGTGAATTAACATCTAACATGAAGCATATTATTCATTCCTAATCTCTGCTAGGAGGCACAAGATATTTAACCATCTCAGCAGGTTGCTAACCATGGTTCTTTGTGCGCTCATCTTTGCATTCAAGTATACTGTATGTTTGCATTAGTACAAACCACCTTTACAGAACTTGCAAAAGCTGAGGATTTTGGTTGGACACTGGGTCCTGCAAGATTACACCAAGAATCCTAATCATATTGAAATAGCAGTTTGTGAAAAATAGGCCACAATACTGATATCTGGAGAAACTTGGTAAGCCAACTGCAATTACAGATAATTTGCTATTTTTCTTTATGGTCTCAGTGCTCACACACATAAGAAAACAGTAAGTTTAGCAGGTGATTTATGGCAGTATTAGAGAGCTACTCAATCAAATGACATTTCCAAGCTTAAATACCTAACACGACATGATGAACATCACAAAGGTCATTAAAAAAAATCAATGGAGATGGTAGGTGTGCCAATTGATGGTGCCCAGAATATAGTTATGAGTAAGAACCACTATTTCTAAGCCAAACAAGATAAAGGGGAATAAAGAACTTATTTGCTCAGAAACAGGAAATAATAGCTATTTTTAAAGTTATTATTAAAAGGCAATTGCCATAGATTTGGGCTTTGTAGTTAGCTGGAAGAAGAACACAGACTCTAAAATAGAGTTAAATTTCAACCAGAGACACAACGTCTGTGCAGGAGCCTCAAATTTCTAACTTAGAAGCTGAGAAAAAATGTAACAATTAATAGGAAAGCTATATGCAGAAACCATTTTCCAGATAATATAAAAAATATCATTGGAAAAATTGAGTACAGGGTGAAAAAAGTTTTAGAGGCAACCTTAATTTCTTGTGCTGGATAGGAAAAAATCCACTACGTGAGAAATTTTTCTTATTTTCAGTCAGTCAGAAGATCCTTTTGGAAGGAGAGATAGTACTAACTACCTGCTACCATATTGGATATCTTGGTAATTCAGATTGTCTCAGTCATTAAAGATGCATCTGGCTGGGTCCTATGCTGGAAAACATACAATCAGTGTGTCATGTTTGCTAGAATACTAGATCTATGGGATGCGGTTCTGTACCAATTGCAGAATGAAGTATCGGAGCAGGACTTGAAATTATTTTGGGAGTAAGTAACAAAAAAAACTGAATTAGATCAACATTAACCTCAGGAATTTTAGCATCAGGTGAGACCAAGAGTCAGACTATTATTATTTGCAAGAAACAGTTAATTTGAACTCAGATTCCTTCTTTCCTCTCCCTAATGACAACTTGCATATAATCAAATGGTGTAGCAGCTTCAACTATTCAGGCATGTATCCAAATGATAAATAAAGATTCTGGACCTATTGTACTGGGTACATATCTGTCCAACTTGGGAAAACAAGTAATAAATATACAAGCATTGTCACAAGGTTAAATCGTTTTTTGCAAACTGATGCAACATGCAATGCTATATAGAACATTCCAGTTACTATAAATCATAACATATAATCACAGCATTCTTATAAGTAGAGATAATGATGATATTATTAGTTGCCCAGATCAGAAGTACAGCCAGCATTCACAGGAAGTGTTCAGACAGTCCTAGATTTTAAACCAGATATACTGCTGAATTATACTATTTAATATACAACAAGATTTAAATAAATACAGTAAAAGATATCATGTTCCTCTATTAAAATATCTGTATCGTCCAGCACAGTACTTCAGATCCCTAGTAAAAAGTGAATAGGCAATAGCAACCCACTCCCAAAGTTCTGTCAACAAAACTGTAAAGACTACTCCAGGCAATCATCAGGACCAACCAATCATGATCAATACCAACTCAAAGGCAAAAAAGGAAATATGAAGAAACAGCATTTTTTGTAAAATGGAAACTAAACATAAGAATTACATTTTGGGATTATTGTTTCCCCTAGGTTCCATTTCAGATCTTTATCCTAGATATATCAATTAGATATATTCTTTTTGGTAGAAAGGAGAAATGTGTACAAGTTGTTTATTATCCATTTGCTTAGCAAAAAACAGTTAGATTTGCAGCTAACATATTCAGAAGTTCCATTTACACAAAAATGAAAGAGATACAATTACATGTACAATTACATTATTGGCACATAATCTTAGCTTTTAAAACAGCATGGGGTGGGGAAACATACTAAAAAGTTGTACATTTTACAAGTTTTAATGAAACTGAATTATCTTAAAATTTCAGACTAGCTCAAGGTACTTATTGAACTAATAGTATTTTGCTTACTTTAACCTTAAAAAAAACCCCACAATATTATTTATAAGCTATTAGGTTCAACTTTGTTACCTTATGAAAGTTTATCACAGGTTCTGAATGAATCCTGATTAGCTGAAGACAAGATCTATATCCTTGGAAAAGTTGTGCAAATAATCTAAGAAAGACTCCTCGCACCTCTTTATCCTAAGAAAGACACAAAACTGTTATAATACGAAAATAAGATGTTCCTTCCCAACTAATTCATCAGTAGCCAGAGACCCCAATGGATTGACATCTTTCTTGACACCATACAGGTTTCAAGCCCCATCAGAGATTACTCTCTTTTGTTTTTTTGAAATTAAAAAACAGGAAACTAAATGGGTTCCATAGAGACCAAGAAAACATTCTTAAACAATAAAAATGACAAGTGGCTGCAGCCATTATATGCTCGGAAGTTGCATGTATAGCAAAAGAAATAAAAGTTAATGGTGATGGAACAGATTCTCCTGGAATCTAGAAGAATGATTGGAAGAAATTTCACAGTATACCTTTATGAATGCATATTTTATGACTGGATATAGTCATATATAAATGGCAAAAAATGGCAGCCATTTTTTAAATGTATAAAATGCTTTCAACATTCTGGATGCATCCACTGTGCTAGTCATTAAAATTTGAAAAGAGCTAAAAATCACACTATGATATTAAAATTAAAAATCCCACATGAACAGCTTGTTTTTATTCCCCCATAATTGAGTTTCAAGAACTTCAAATATTCAGGTATAAACCTCACCTTTAAGGACACTGGCACCAGTACATTTGATATACCTCAATTCAGTTTCAATTTTCACCAATACTGTATTTTCCCATAAACTGTGCATTGATACTAACTGTGGGATGTACATTTAATTCAGAGATTACAGATGGAATACTGCAGTAATGCTTCAAATTATAATTAAAAAATAGGACTGATAGTGAAAGTCCTCAACTTACGACCATAATTAAGCCCAAAATTTTGAGACAGTTAAGTCAGTTTGCCCCATTTCTTGCTACAATTGTTAAGTGATTCACTGCAGTTGTTAAGTTAGTAACATGCTTGTTAAGTGAACCTGGCTTCTCCATTGACTTTGCTTGTCAGAAAGTCGCAAAAAGGGATCACATGATCCTGGGACATTGCAACCATCATAAATATGGACCAGTTGCAAATCTGAATTTTGATCACGTGACTATGGGGATTGCTGCAATGATTGTAAGAGTGAAACAGTCATGAGTTGAGGATTATCAGGACTTCTTTGAATCCTGTAAAGGAAACACGGTTATTATCCCCGTGTTATTAGCTAAGTATAGTTCAGTTTCTTCTTTCTACAAGGATTTCATTGTAACAAAAGTTACCACTGACAAAAAACACATGGGAAATGGAAAAACAAATGTAATATTTATTACTTGGTGAAGTATCTGACATTTCTAAGTACTTTTTCCATTCAAAAGAGAACTTCGGATACATCT
The DNA here is from genome assembly GCA_023653725.1 of Bungarus multicinctus. NCBI lineage: Eukaryota > Metazoa > Chordata > Lepidosauria > Squamata > Elapidae > Bungarus > Bungarus multicinctus. The sequence goes on from CM042838.1 coordinate 75,135,028, forward strand.
TCAATTATCAGAAAGATAGTAAGTCTAACTATTGCTCTTAATTATCAATACTGGAGCTAGCAAGAAAAGGGATATTCTATAGCTTTATTCCCAGGGTGGCTTAATGTAAAGCTAAAAGTATCTTTTGTAATACTGTTTGGCCAAAGACAGCATCTATAGAGGCAAATATCCTGTCAAGGTGGGTAAAATGAGGACCCAGATTGTTGGGGCAATATGCTAATCTGTAAACCACTTAGAGAGGGCTATAAAGCACTGTGAAGCAGTATATAAGTCTAAGTGCTATTGCTGTTACATTATAAGTAGATATTCCACTCTGGTTGCCCCTTTACATATGTAATCTTCCTTTGTTTTTGCTTTTGTATATTCTCTATTAATTTTTCTCAAATACTTCCCTCAGGCTTATTTTATAGCTTCCCATTCATTTCTTACTCTATTTCCTTTCTTCCTTTGTTTTATGTTGAATTCCCACCAAATGTGCTGTGATGCTGGTATGTTTGTGAATGCTGATAGCTAGATGTGCTCCATGTTTTTTTTTTCTGCTAGATTTTGTCCTTGAAGTGAAAAAGGGAACCACTGGAGTAGTCTCAAGTAAAAACAGTCCCATGGGAGCTGTTCTTATGTCCTAATCATCATGTCCAGAAAACCCATCACCATAATAAAGGTTGGCCTCCTGGATGCCAAGATCTGCCTTATAGATTTTTGAAACTTGAGAATGCTCTTGAGACAAACTTAAGATTCCTTTCTATAATAGTAGTAGCCATTGCACTTAGGCTTACTTATATACTGCTCCACAATGCTTTACAGCACTGAGGAGTTTACAAATGTCGACATATTGCCCCCAACAATCTGGGTCCTCATTTTACCAACCTTAGAAGGATGGAAGACTGAGTCAAACTTGAGCTAGTCAAGATCAAACTCCTTGAGTTAAACTGCAATACTGCATTCTAGTCACTATTCCATCACAGCTCCTAATGTCATTGGGGATGGGGAAAAAAACCAGATTTTCAAATAGGCCTGAATATGACTCCTTCCCCTTTCTTCTTTTCTCACTCAAAGTACCCTTTGCTCCTCATAAGATGCTTTAACTCAGCTTTGAAAATTGCCTCACTTGGGATGGAAGGCTGACTGGGGTTTCCATGTGTTATGAGGGTAGATTAGGTACAAAGGAAGCCTGATCTTCCTCTAGCTCTTTAATTATTACAATGTTGGACATTGCTAGACTGGCTTACACTGGGATTTCCCTCACAACTTTAATATACCATCATGTCTGGTGTTCACCGATTCTTCTGATGCCATTCGTTCAATAAAGTACGGAAAGATCCAGCTTCTATCTCCTTAGTATGGCCTTGATAAGCTGAGTACTGTTGCTGCATTTGTCAGCTTCCCTGGTCTGTCCAGCCATAGGAAATTTATACCATTGGTGACATCACCTATTTCTTGCCTGATTTCTATTTGGGGTGCTTTGTGATGCCTTGTCTAACACTAGGAAAAGGGATCTGGGACACTTTCAGAGAAGCTGCTGTCTGCTTCCTTCATTTGCTTAGCTGCCTCTGAAGGCCATTACTTCATGATTCAAGCCTTAGTCTTGTGACTAGATAACTGAGCTTGTTTCTTTGGGCCTTTCAACTGCAATCTTTCAGATCATAGTTTGGATGCTATTCCTTTATCAATTCCCAACCTCTGTTATGGTTTCTTTTTTGGGGGAGCCAATGGAAAAGCCACTAATTAATCCTATTAGACACACAAATGAATGGATTGACGGGTTTTTTTTTTTGTATGGAACAGGGAACATCTTAAGGTTTGTTTTCTAGCTAGAAGTAGAATTAACACTTTCCTATCAGCTCCAGCAATAATTCCTAGATCAGCATCTTTGATGGCATAAAGTAAAAGTATTTGGGAAAAGTACAGAAATGAAAATACATTATATTTTCCTGTTTATTTCAACATTGGGAACATTGTGTCTTACCAACATTTTGGAATGTGACAGAGCGGTTCGAGGTGGAGGAAATGCATAATCTGCTGTTGCCAAATCTGGATATAAAACCTACAATTTCAAGAACAAAATTTAAAAGCAAGTGGTTTTGATTTGTTTTTAAAATATTTTTTATATTTTAAATGTAAATTGTACTACATTTAAATTTCATATTCAAATTTAACAAATGTTTGCATTCTTGTATCATTATTTCAGTCTGATGCTAAATACAAAGAAACAAATATTAAGTCAGCTAGAAAATATTCATAACTCAAAGCAATTAACTGTGATTTTAAACTTGAAAGGGAAAAAAATTGAAACAGGTTGAATAATCAACATTATACAAAAAAGGATCCCTTTGCTGTAATTACTGTAAACCTTCTCAGAAATCATACAGATGAGCTTTTAATTATGATTGGTCTGTATTGGTCCAATTTCTTTTCATGGCAACAATTGAATGCATTTTTAATTAATGTATATCTAATGCTTATTTTTTTTTGCTAAAGCGAATCAAAAGAAGGAGAAAAAGATCATGAAAAGCAAGGAAAATAGGAAGGAATAAAGAATATGTTCCTAATAGCCAACTATATTTTTTAAAGAAAAAACAAAATTAAATATAAAATGTAATAATTAGTAGATAATTAGACAGTAGTTTAATTTCCTACTGGAATGATGAAAAGCAAACAGAAAAAAAAGTTGTTGAGGTTACTTAGAGTGAAAAGAATTATGTTAAAGAATGGCACAAGTATGTGAAATTATGCTAACAGATATTACCAGAAAAGATACTTGGTGGCATGATGAAGTGAAAGAGACTGTAGATATGAAAAAGATATAGAAAAATTGCTGAAAAATGAGGTGGTCGAAGGTATTATATAATGCATATGTACACAAGAAGAAAGATGCAAATAATATAGAAGTCGGGAAAATTAGGTATGTTCACTGTCTTGAACTGACTATAAGTGTGTGTATGTGTATGTGTAAATATAAATGCAGGAAGGGATAAAAACCTAATAATAATAATGTAATCAATGAGAACAAGGAGCAGTTAAAATGGATTTTAAAATGAATGAAAACTGATGAACATCAGAATGAATGGAATCTATATACCATTAAAACTCTCCTGTTTGTTTGTACTCTCCAAATGGTACATTATATCACAGCAATTTTTGAATCAAAGTATCTTAAATGCACTAATTTAAAGAATGCATAAAATATCTTTATTACTTCTTTATTAACCACTACTTCTTTCAAACTGAAATTTCCATGACGTTCACACCAGTTTTATTTGGTAAGTTGCGATTGCTGCAACATCTCTGTAGTTGCATAATTATGATCTCCGATGCTTCCTGACAGATTCCCACAGGCAAAGACAACGGGGAAACTGGCATGAAATCAGAAGCCGCTTCTATTCCTTGTGCATTATATCACAACATTTTGCAATCAAGGTACTTCAAATCTTAAAGAATGCATAAAAAATCCAGGATACGTTATTCTTGTGGCGTTGAAATTACTACCATATTCTTACCAGTTTATTCTCAATGTTCTAGTCATTGCAGTATCCCTGCTATCAGTATGATGTAGATACTGATAATGGGCCTGTCCAGCAAGAATATGGTCAGCCTAACTGTGCAGTGTGAAAAGGGGGAAGGGAAGGGAAACAACACGATCAAGAAATGACATCAAGTATCACCGAGAAGTGGAGAGGAGGGAGAGAACAAAAATCCAGTGGGAGATGTTAATGTTTATTCTGGTCACATAAGACTATACTATCTTTCTCTCAAAGAATAGCCCAACAGATCATAGGTTCTCTATTTAAATATAAAAACAACAAAATCTGGTATTAAACTAAGGTGAGGGAATGCTAGAAGACCTTACTGATTAAGGGAATTAGTTATATGTCAGTTCAGATTGGAACTATATACTATAAATGTTGGTGCCAAAGAATAAAACCAATAAAAAGTCATATATGTTGAGTGAATGCTAAAAAATAATAAAGGTGTGGACTGATATATGGGTGTGGTTTGAATGGGTTATTTTTACTTATTTCTTAAATTTATATAGCTGCCCATATCACTGCTATGATTCTGGACAACTTACAAAGTTAATAATCCAAAACAATAAAAATAATTGTGAAAATCATTAAAACCAATAAAGGCTTATAAAATTATTAAAAACATAAAAAACATTATCAGTGAGAGAGCACCATTCATTTTCCTAACAGTACAATCACTTAACAGACTCTGTACCAATGTCACTAACTCCCTAGGCTAGATGGCAAAGTCATTAGATTCTTCCAGAAGGCAACAAGATTGGGACCAGCCTCTCCTCAAGGGGGATGATGTTCCAAATGGTGGGCAGGACCCACAACACACCTTTCTGCTAGATCTGATGATGTAATTGCATTATGGTGGGCCCTCAAATATCCTAACCCCATAAGGCTGTATAGATCATCACCAGTATCTTGAACTCAAAAGCAAACTGGTAGTCAATGCAACTTGTGGAGCAAAGATATAATGTGCAATGATCTTGATGCATACATAGTGGTTCATGCCATACACTTGCATCAGGTGAAGCTTCCAGATACCCTTCAAAGAGATCACCATATAGGGTACATTACAATTATCCATACAGAATGAGAACAGGCATGAGTGATAAAGTCTAGGGCCTCCCAGTTCAGTAATGGGCACAACTGACACACAACCCAAAGTTATGCAATGATTCTTCTAGCTATGATTGTCACCTGCTCTTCAAAGAGGAGTTATGAGTCTAGAAGGACCTCCAGATTGTGCACTGGGTCTGTCTGAGACAGTGCCACAACATCCAGAATTAAAGATGGTAAATTTCCAGATTCCTCAAGCTTGACAAGTTTGAGTTGAAGTCTCTTATTTCTCATCCAAACAGTCAGAGTTTCCAAGTACCACAATAAGACATTTGCTTAATTTGCCAGGGCAAAGATGTACAATTAGGTTATCTTCAGTATACTGCTAATATCTAATCCCATGGCCACAGATGACTACCCACAGTGTCCATAGTGTAGATGTGGAGAAAGTACTGAATGCTGTTGCATTCCACATAATAGTGGTAGAGGGCGGGAGCTCTTGCTTCCTGATCAACGCTGTCTGGCCCCAAAAGAAGGAAGAGGACTACTACAATACAGTGCTGTCCACCTCAAGTTCCTGCAGCTGGAAATAATACTATGATTGATGGTATTGAGGGGTACTAACAGTTCAAATAAAATAAGGGTTGATGCAGTAGCCCAATCTTTTACCTGCCAGAGGTCATCTAAAAGTGTGACTATCGTAGTTCAATCCCATACTAGATAATCCACTTCATTCAAGGTCCTCTAAAGCTGTTGCACAATCATCTTTCCAACAACCTTGTTTAAAAAGGGAAGATTGGGTACTGGACACAAATTGTCCAGTGTAGTTGGGTCCAGTAATGACTTCTTGAAGAGGAGCAAAGGAACCACTGCCTATCACAAAGAAGAATTTACCAATGCTAAAAACTAATTATAAATCACTTCCCAGGAATCTTCATCAACCAGGAGGGGCATGGGTCTAATAGGCAGTGGCTGAGCTAACAGTCATGAGAACCTTATCTGCTTCTTCAGATGCAACAAGTTCAACTCCTTGGCAAGACTGTACCTATGCACCTTCATAGGAACTAACTAAAGCTGGTATTTAATTGGGAACAAATCTGAGAAATTTTGTTCCACAGATGCTTTGCAAAATCTTCTGCATAGCCCTGTAGATGCACTTCAGAGTCCCTTCTACTGAAGAGGGCTGTGGTCACCCTAAACAAAGCTGTCAGCTATCTGCAAACAATGTGGGTGGATGAATGTTTACATCTGTTGTGGTTCGCCGGCAGCAGGTGCAGACGGCAGAGGTCTCTGATAGCGAGGACTTGGACGAGACACCTGTGTGTGATGCAGGGATGGGGCCAGGATTTCTGGAGAGTGGGGTGCTGCCTTTGAAGCTTGTGGCAGCAGTGATGCAGAGGACCCCAGGGAGCCTGTGCCCAGTGCGCATGCGTGCAGGGCTGCTCAAAGGAAAGAGCAGCTGAAGCAGCAAGGGCGACTTGGGAGTAAGGCTGGAAGGTGATGGCCCCTCCCATAAAGGATAAAAACCAGCCATTGGGGATGTGTTGTTTGCAGGAAGCAAAGAAGTTCTTTTAGATTCATAATCCTTGTTGAAGCCCTGCTTACTCCGGTTTGTTTTTAAAACTTCTGTAGGTAAATATTTAATCAGTAATTAGTCTTCTGTTCTTGGCAGCTTTTTGCAACCTTGAGAGGGATTGCTTCTGATTTCGGACAATTAGATTTAAAAGTTTCTTGCCTGGGAATGCACTGAATTCCCAGTATCACATTAAAAAAGAGTTGTTTTTATGAACAGTTTATATCTGTTTAATTTGAACAAGGTTTGGGTCAGGACAACATCATGGAATTATACTTACTAGAGATAGAGAAGTTTGAGTCTGCTGAAGCAGTGGTTCTGGAAGCTGGGAGAGGTGAATACATTCAGGAATTTTAATTGTACCGCCATCTAGGTCTGCTATGATTACATCTAACTAGAAGACACAGAGATAGAAATAAACACTTTGTATGATATTTAATATCATTAAAAATAGATAGAATACTGAAATGTCAATAAACCAAACAACATGGAATATTGGGACTGAATTTGTGAGGGACTGAATTTGTGGAAATATAAAGTTCTGATTTTAAATCAAATTTTGATTGGAATTGTTAAAATATTCTGACTGATGTCTCAAATGTTTTGAGTAACCAAGCTGTATGTATAGTCATTTTGCACAGCAGATCTCACTGCAGTGTTAACTTTAGATAGCCCTTTTGTTAAAGAAAGAGCAAGATCAATCCAGGTTTTTCCCTAATTATCTTTGGCTCACCAGAGCCATTTTTCATGCTATTTTCAAGTCAATTTCAGATTCTGCATGAAGAAGAAGGAGCACAAACTGAGAAATGGAAGTTGGTGATAAAAATGTATTTATTGAAAAGTCTGGATCCAACTCACCATATAAATTGATTTTTTTTCAAATTAAATTTTCAAATATCATCAAATGTCACTGGTTCATCTTTCCCTTTCAATAAGGACTCCACTAGAACAACTAGTACCAGACTTGACTATTATTTCTAAAACTCATTACTACTCAGTGCTACTCTTATATTGCGCATAGAAAATTTCAGAAATCATTCAAAATCAAAAGACTAAAATACTGATCTTGGTAAATCACATTATGACTATACTTTCCAAATGAGTTTTTTCCTCGCCAAAGTTTCTACTTTTTCTCCATTATATTCATTTCATATTTATGAGATATATAACAATTTCTGGATATTGTTTGTTACTAATACATGTGTACAGTTTAGCTGCCATGTACTAATATTTTTCACCACACAATCTCTCTGGATTCACTAATGAATGAATGAATGAATGAATGTTTATTTATATACCGCTCCTCTCCCGAAGGACTCGGAGCGGTGTACAGCCATGCAATTAAAATATTAAATATACAAAAATTAAAACTAAATTAAATACCCTGGCTGCAAAACAATTAAAACCCCAACCTTAAACCCTAAAATTAGCATAAAATTAAAATACCCAAATCTAAAACCAGCTCAACCTGGTCAAAGAGCCAGATTTTCAAGGCATGCCTGAAGGTCCCCAGGTCCGTGGCTGTACGTCACTCCGGAGGCAACCCATTCCAGAGGGTAGACGCCCCCACAGAGAAGGCCCTATTCCTCGGGGTCACCAGCTGGCACATAGATGCCGACGGGACCCGCAAGACACCCTCTCTGTGGGAGCGCACCTGACGGTGAGAGGAAACTGGCAGAATGCGGTCTTGTAAATATCCTGGTCTGATGCCATGGAGCGCTCTAAAAGTTAACACTGCAATCTTAAAGCGCACCCGAGAGGCTACTGGCAACCAATGCAGCTCGCGCAGGAGGGGCGTCACATGAGCGAACCTTGACGCCCCCATAACCACCCGCGCGGCCGCATTCTATACCAGTTGAAGTCTCCGGATGCTCCCACTCGGGAGCCCCATGTAGAGGGCGTTACAATAGTCCAGTTCCTATATCAGAGAGCTGGGTGACATAGAAATGTAATCAATCAATCAATGACTACTGCTAATATAGTATTCCTAATGGGGCTTTTCCTTCCATGAGAGCCCAACCACAAATGGTTGGGAGCATAATGGGCTATTAGTTAAGATTTTGTGATGCACAGTATACATGAAAAGAATGTAAGAAAATCTCCCATTGTTTGAGTATAATTATTTATTTAATTTTAGATGAAGTTTTTATATCAGGCATAAAATCCAGCTTAAGATACTCACAAGTTCATGAATATCATTACGGAAGATAGAATGTACGCCAATAATAAAAGGTGTTGGTGAACTTAGAACCTCCAAGAGTTGTGCAGGTAAAATTGGAATGTATGGGTAACTGAGAAGAAAATGAAGGACAAATAATGCAGCCATTCTACTTCATTAAACATGAAACTTTACATTTCTTTCTACTAATTCCATTATATCAGCAAAAATACATTGACTAGATTTTTTTTGAAAAATATTTTCTTGCTTAATAAATAGAATGTTTATAAAAATAACTTAATTTTCTAGTTTCTGGTTAACAAAATATTAAAAAATACATTTCACTGCATTTTCTATCTAGAGTTTTCTCAACTGTATGACTGAAATATAATCTTTAAAATTAATGGAGGCTAAATACAACATATGTAGACAACTATTGATTGAGATAACATACTTAAAATTAGATTTTTCCAAGACAAACATTATTTATCTAAAACAGTTACAGATAAGCAAGAACTGTAATCTATATTTAAACAAGAATAATTAGTTAAAATAGCTGAAATAGAGATGTTTTTAATCTGTACTTTGCTGGCAACAATAAAATATCTGTAAAATAGCTCTATATACAGAAATTATTTCAATAGCATAAATATATATTAAACAAAATGATTAATTTAAGCTTATCCAGGTAGGAAGAATTGCAACATTGTATTCAGATGGCACGGCACCCTGCCTCCTTTTTAGGGACCTTCATATAAAGTTTGAACATCATATCTGGAATTAAGCCAATAATATGATCTCCATCAGCCTGTCAAAACCTTTTATTGTAAAATAATGGGTAAATTATTACACACATAGGGAATAATCATATTACTTGAGGTGGTTTCAGTTGTCTTTGAGGTGCTGAAAACTCCAAGGTTATGATTGAATATGCATACTGAGCTTGTGCATTTTATGGTTTTCGTGATAATCATGAATGTTTGAACTTGTCACTAGGATCAATAAATTGGCCAGAAAATATCCATGAGCTTGTTTCTTTTTTCATAATTGGACAGGTGGCTTAGCTATTGGCAGTGGGATTAAACATTATGCTGCTGTAATTGGACCTTGAATCTCACTTTTGTACATGAAGCCTTTAGCATGTGTCACAAAATCAATGGCCTTAACTAAGGACTTTTAAGATTGGAAAGAGAAGCAGCCAAACTACTTGGCACATCACACAGCTTGACTGTACCGAAGGTTCAGCCGTTTCAGAAATCAAATAAATATAGCCACATTTATAACCTCTATAATATAAAGAACAGTATTATGTTTATACACTAAAAGTCTGGTTGAAGACATTTTAAAAACAATGTATTTAAAAAGACATTGCAGCCCTCATGTTGAAACTTAACATTTCTGTGAAGGCCCTTTGACTTGTATTTCAAACAAATTAAAATAATTTAAACAATACAGTCGAAAGACGAACAGAGGTACATGCAAGCATTTCGTATTGACTCATCACTACCTACATTATAATAACATGGTTATTGGTCTTATATTTGAGGCTGATTTTCAACTGTGTTATTGTAATGAAGGTACTGATGACTCAATACGAAATGCTTGCATCTACCTCTGTTTGTCTTTTGACTATATTCTTTAAACTATTAAAAGGGACTGTTTTAAATTTTGAATTAAAATAAAACAAGTCAGATAGTGAAACATGAATGGGTGTACTGTACATGTATGATGTACTGTTTTGCAATATGTCTTAAAAGTCCTGGATTTTGGGAGTCCTAGCTGAAAAGGAATGGCAAATAAAAGATAGTCCACATTGATAAAGATTTGGTATGTTCATTATAAAAAAATCTTACCTGTATTTGAGAGGAAACATTAAGGATTCTAATGCTCTACAGGCATCACTTAGTCTTTGGAAACTAGCAGAATGAAAAAGGACTTTGTTTTCTGTAAGAACTGCACAGAATAGATTCAGGACATTTTGAATTCCTTAAAAAAAGATACACAAGTTTTAAAATATATAGACTTATTTCAAATACCAAAAGAATAAAAGTCATGATGTATTAATTAACTTTTATTGGAATCACTTTAAGAAAATATGTGATAATATTCTGCATTTTGGAGATATTCTTATTTCTGAGTTCTTTCATTTGTTCTTTGACATGTATGCATTATATTATTATCATTTCCATATCATTACAATATGACATAGAAATTGGATATCTTTCAGTATATTTGATCCCATTTTCCAACATTGCTCAATAATTAGTTCAAATGGATTTTGTTCTATTATTTATTAATCTAAAAGCCATTTAGATGGTTACTATAGTTTATCGAACAAGTATAAGCACAATCTTATAAAATGGGTCAATCTTACAAAATCAGAATTCCAAACAAATCAGGCTGCTCTTGTGAGAAAAAAAATGTCTCTGAGCTTATCTGCAAGCATACATTAATAATTATGAGTTTGAAAAAAATCCAACACACTTTCTACAAAGAGTCTGAAGATTAGCTGGTTGAAAAATCTTAAGAAACTTTATCATTAATTGTGTTAATGAATCAGACACCAGTAAAAAAAAGAGCAAAAGAACTGCCAAAACTTTTCTAAGAATTTATAATTCTGGGGCCACCCTTTAAAATTAACACCATTTTAGTTGTTAAATAAATTTTGCTTCAATTAAGTAAAATTACTGCAGTTGTTAAGTTAGTAACACAGTTGTTAGATGAATCTGGCTTCCCCATTGACTTTGCTTGTCAGAAGGTCACAAAAGATGATCACATGATCCCAGGACCATAAATACATGGCAGTCACCAAGCATCCATATTTAGTTAAGTCGAGGACTACCTGTAAATAGCTCTGAGCAGGTTTTTAAAAGGTAAAGGTAATGAATGTAATGCTACTAGATATGGACTGCAAATATCTGGATGACATTAAATGGCTATAAAAACAACTACCCCTTTGCTACTCTCTAGTGGTTACTGGAATTTTTTCAGCCCTGTGTTGAAGGCTATAGTATTTTTCTTCATCTCTGAGGAATGGCACCCAATCCTATATATTTTCAAATAATTTCTCTCATGGTGCTAGTTGCATGAGGAACATTCTTAGAATGATTGAATTCATTTTCATTTTGAGGATATTATAATTCATAAGTAGTGCTCTATATATTAGAAGTCAGTATTGCTGTTTGAATGAGCAAGTATTTTTCAACCAAGCAGGAACTGATACAGAGACCTCTGCAGAGATGACAACACCAAATGATAGTTGGGTACTGATTGGGTACTGAAGGTCGACCCCTTTTTAGGTCTGTACAACAAAGACTTTATAGGGTGGAGTTTTAATTGCCAAATGACACCTGCCATTTTGACATTGCTAGTTGCCTGCCCTGTGAATGCTAAATTTCTATTGAATTCACTGGTAAAAAGTTCTAAACTTCATATATTCCGCTATTCTATTATCTGAATGAATTCATACTGAAGCCCAGGGTTTCTGGATTGAGCTATTCAGGTCTAATCCAGTTGTTGGGTTGATTATGTAATGCTGGCTGATAACTGAAATAAAAGATTTGATACATAATTCCATCACTAGTGACCATCCATAATGCTGACAGTGAGAGAATGCATAATAGTCAATTAGTACAATACTTAAAAAAGATTACGTGAACAGTATAAACAACTAAATGTATTGAACTAGAAAGAAAAAGCCTCATCTGAAAAAACTTTCTGCTACTATTTAAAAGCTGTTTGCAACTTCTTCCTTCTGTTATTTTTCACTTCCCCCCAAATAGTGGACATATATATTGGAAACAAAATAAGAATAATTTTCACTAATAATTCTCCAAATACTTCCATTTTTTAAAAAATAAGAATTTACCTACTTCTGGTTTCTCCAACTTTGTGTGTGTCTACTTACTACTTGCAAGTTTCATTCCCTATTATAATATATCTACGTGGTACTTCTTCTTTTAACTATTCTCTTCCCATTACATTATCCAAATCTTGTAACTGATAAATAAATGTTGTCTCCTATAGATCAAATTTTCACTCTCTCTCCCATGCACATTATTAATTATATTTCAAATCTTACTGAAGTCAAGTATGAGATTAAATTCCCCCCCCCTTAACATCAATATGATGGTTAAAACAATTACTCTAAAATCAATTATGTTTAGAGCTACTTCCTTTTTGTAACTACTGGTAACACAGTATTTGGTTCTTGTGCTGTTCAAGGCATACTGATGAAAATAAAAAAGAATATCTAACAATTTAGATGTTTCAAGAGTGGATTTCAATTAAAGGGGGGGGGGGATTCCATCTCCTTCAAATTTGGAATGCTTCTAGAATAACATTAGCCAGTTCTCCCATTTTCCTGAAAAAACTTATCCAGATCTTTCTATATCCTAACTTCAACTTATTTACAAAGGTTTGAAACAAATATTCAAGAACACTTGTCTTTTAAATGGCTAATAATTTAGGAAGCAAGGAGAGTTTTAGCTTCAAATTCATTTTTTACCCTAAGACACTCTGAGCACTACCCTGCCATCAGCTGAGTCATATGATCATTATTCCCAGTGCTTTTTATAATCAATCTGCATTCTCTCCACCACTGTCCTCACTCTCTAGAGATTGCAAGCTTATTCAGACAGCACTGTCTCTACACTTGGAAGTCTAGAACTCACAGGCAGCATCTTTGGCCAATTGTTCAGCCTGTGACATGGCAGCTAATATGAGATGGCTTGCCAGCAGAATAATATTTGAGGGCTTTTTGAGGACCCAGGGGTTTGAGTTTTGGATTAAAGATCCCAGAGATGAGAATTCATTCTCTCTAATGAGAAAGTAAGCACAAATTAATACACCATGAGCTGTCTGGAATATGAATCTGCTTATTGTTGAAATGAGAAAATAGAAGAAGATTGTTGTTCAAGGATGTTAAACAACTGCATTTTTTACAACTACACATCATATCAAGACTAGGAGATGTGTGTCCATCCACAGAAGCAGGGGGAAATGATTACAGACAGTAAAGCTCAGTTTTTAAAATTAGTCTGCACCAGCTGTGAATCTTATTCACAAATCTGTTTTGTCTTTATTTAATCCAAATATATTTAATATATGCTTTTGACCCAATATATCAATGTTCATACAGATTTTCTCCATCTAAACTGGTCTTCTTCCCTATTTCCTCTTTTACCACTTTGCATGTCAAGGGAGACAGAGAGTTCTGGCTCTTACTCTTCTGATGACCTCAACCATTGTTAATAGATGCTGTTTCTCCATTTTCTTCTGGGTATGCTTTGTATTCTTTCACCTTCTCTTCTTTTTGAATATGCCTCTAAAGAGGTATTCATTCTATTATTCCTGATATCCAATATGAATTTAGATAAAGCTAGATTCTTTGTTTTGATCAGGACTTAATTAGAAGTGACAGATGTTTACATCTTTAAAATCTAACAAAATATAACTTTATATCCAATTATGGTAAATAAATCACACATGATGCTACTCAGGGCTTATTATTTATTTATTTATTTACGATTTATATACCGCCCCGCTCTCCCTGGATGACTCGGGGCGGTGTACAGCCATTAAAAAATACAATAACACAATAATTAAAAACAATTAAAAACATTAAATATCGTGGCTGAATAATAAAAACGAGACAAGGGTTTAAAAATAAGGACTAAAACCAATTAAAACCGAATTTAAAACCCCATAAAACCCTAGGCCAGACCAGCTTGATGAAATAAATAAGTTTTCAATGTGCGCCGGAAGATCAAAAGGTCAGGGATGATCCTCATCTCCGGGGGTAATTCGTTCCAGAGGGAGGGTGCCCCCAAAGAGAAGGCCCGCACCCTCGGTGTCGCCAGCCGTCCACACTCCGAGGAGACCTACTCTATGGAAGCACACTGGCTGACGGGAGATTGATGGTGGCAGTAGGCGGTCCCGTAAATACCCAGGTCCCAAGCCACGGAGCGCTTTAAAGATGGTAACTAGCACCTTGAAATGCATCCGAAAGACCACCGGGAGCCAATGCAGCTCATGCAAGAGTGGTGTAACATGAGAGCTCCAAGAAGCCCCCAAAACCACCCGCATGGCCGCATTCTGCACCAGTTGGAGCCCTCAGGCGCTCTTCAAGGGGAGCCCCATGTAGAGAGCATTGGCATAGTCTAGGCAGAAGATAACAAGGGCGGATGTGACTGTGCAAAGCGCATTCCGATCCAGAAAGGGCCGCAACTGGTAGATCCTACGGACCTGATAAAAAGCAAATCACCGCAAAACAGTGCCCCCTACTCCCAACCTCCCCAGCTGCTGCAATAAGATGCCGCCGAGAGATCTAACAGGACCAGGACAGAGGAATAACCTCTGTCACGGGCCCTCCAGAGATCATCCATGAACGTGACCAACGCCGTCTCCGTGCTGTATCCGGGCCTGAAGCCTGATTGGCGTGGATCTAAATAGACAGCTTCATCCAGGTGTTGGGGAAGCTGTTGTGTCACCACACTCTCAACAGCCTTCACCACAAAGCAAAGGTTGGAGACCGGACGATAATTAGATAACGAAGTTGGGTCCAGGGACGGTTTCTTGAGGAGGGGTCTCACTACCGCCTCTTTCAAGGTGGCAGGCAGAAACCCCTCACTCAAGGAAGCATTAATAATACCCTGGAACCAACCTCGCGTCACCTCCCTGGTGGCCAATACCAGCCAGGAGGGACATGGATCCAGTAAACAGGTGGTAGGATTAAACCCACCCAACATCCTGTCCACGTCCTTGGGGGTCACAGGGTCAAACTCTCCCCAGATGACCTCCCCCAATTCCACCCCTGACCCCCGTCCAGAGTTGCCCAGTCAGAGTCCAGCCTATCCCGGATCTGAGTGATTTTGTCCAGCAGGAAATTCGAAAAATCCTCAGCCTGTCCCTGCAGAGGATCCTCCTGCGCTCCCACTTCTAAAAGGGAGCGGGTCACCCTAAAAAGGGCGTCTGGGCGATTTCCTGCGGATGCGATAAGGGTGGAAAAGTAAGAACGCTTTGCCGCCTCTATCGCCACTAAATAGGTCCTAATATAGGACCGCAACAGTGTTCGGTCAGATCCGGAGCGAGTGGCCCTCCAACCACTCTCTGGGCGTCTTTTCCGGCACTTCATCTCCCTCAGCTCCTCAGAGAACCAAAGACCTGAGCGAGAGCGGCATCGGTTCAGAGGCCACAAGGACACGATTCAGTCAAGGGCCTCAGCCGCCACCCTATCCCAGGTGGCCACCAGGTCCTCAACCGAGTCATGTGTTCGAACACTGTGAAATGGCCCAAGCTCCATCAGGAACCTATCCCGGTCCATCAGGCGCCTGGGGCGGGACCATCATATCGGCTCCGCCCCCCTGCGATGAGGTGGTGCGGCCTGGAAGTCCAGTCTAAGGAGCGAATGATCAGATCATGACAGGGGCTCAATAACAACGTCCCCTATATCTAGATCATCGTGCCACTGTCCAGAGACAAAAACCAGATCCAAGATGTGACCCCCAATGTGAGTGGGGTCCCTAATTAGTTGGGTCAGGCCCAAGGCTGTCAAGGAAGCCAAGACCTCCTGAGCAATCCCTGAGGTCCCGCCAGCCAAAGGCAGGTTGAAATCCCCCATGACCATCAGCCTGGGGGTCTCAACTGCCAGGCCGGCTATAACCTCGAGGAGATCCGGCAGGGGCGATGCCACATAGCAGGGAACCAGGTATGTGATCAATAGGTCCATCTGAACCCCAGAACCACACTTTACAAAGAGGAATTCACATCCGGTCGTCTGAGGAACAGTGGATTCCCTAGGACCAAGGTCCTCCCGAATAATCACCGCAACCCCCCTCCCTCTCCCCTGGGCCCTCGGCAAGTATAGTACCAAAAATCAAAGTTTTAGCTACTGCTTTAAAAATTAAGATTGTTAGAAAAGAACATAACATAATGATTAACTCCAAAAGTTGAAACAGTTGGAGGATAAAATAAGATTTCTTTCAATCAATAATAGTAATAAGTAATAATAAGTTTACTTTAGGTGATATAAAAATATGAAAGAAATAAAATTAAATCCTTCTTCAACTTCTAAAAAATAACCAATTGCAATGTCAACTTCTAAAGACAGATCTTCATACTTCTAGAACTATATTTGTTGTCACCTTGAACTTCAAAACACATCTGTGATACTGACTAGCCAAGGGCACAAACAGACCAGACAATGCTAAAATAAATAAACAATATATCTAGTGTTCATTATTACAGATTAAGCTTCCATAGTCAAGCATGCTTCCTGTTGAACATTATCCATATGTTAGAAAAAAACTGACTGAAGCTTCCTGACTAATTTTTTTACTGTTTTTAAAGATTTGAAAAGGTAAGTAATTTGCACTGAAATATCTGACTTCCTACATTTTAAAAAATGTAATCAATCATCCTGTTTCCTGTTGTTCTAAAAATGATTTACAAGCTACACATAGACACTCACGTACATACTGCATTGTTTAAAGTGTTACCATATTAGCACAAACAGCATTGCACATTTTAAGGACTTCACAAAGAATTATAGAATTTACCGGAATTGCCACATGATGAAACAGAAAACAGGCTTGCACAGTTTTTGATTTCAATTATCAGTAATTTAGTGAGACTAATTTACAAATATGGGTTAGCAGTTATCAGAATTTTTTTCTGAATTATTCTAGAAAGTGATGCAAGCAACATTTTAATCAGAAGGGAAATCAGATTCACTAAAGAAATAGGATATACAGCCTTCTAAAACTGCATATAGGGAACCCTGATGTCTCTTGCCTAATAAAGATGTGAGTATTTTATGCTGTAGAAAAATAAAAAATAAATTATTATATAGCAATGAAGAGTAGATTTCACAAACTGTGGATTTATTTTTGAAGAGTGCATAATTAACATATTCAAATCAAACTAGAATCTCAAAGCCAGAGTTTGGGTTTTCTATATGGAGAAAAAAATTTAAAATGTAGAATTGTAGAATATATACTTGCCCAACAGAAGTAGTAGGGAAATAAGGTGCCCTGCATGGAACTGTCTTTTTAGAAAACTTCAAATGTTGATCCATTTAACTCTTAAGGCTAATGGAAGCAAGGAAATTAGAACACATAATATCTATATTGTTATACTTATCAATTCTGAGCCACCTCAAAGAAATGTTATTATAGTTTGAAGTTGTTAAAAAACTGGGACCAATTTACTTTAAGGATTGTGTTAAAAAGTATGGTTTGTATTTTAATATCAGGAAGTGGGATAAAATGAGTCTGGTCATTTGTAATTCGAATCCTAGGTTTGTTTGATGAGCCATTTGTTTTTGTTTTTTTATTGTCCTTGTTATTCTTCAGAATCTTCTCTAACACCAATATTCAAAAGTGTTGATATAAATGTTTATCCTGCTTCTTCAAAGTCCAATTTTTGGTTCTATAGAGTGTCACAGGAAATACTAATTTGCAGAATTCTAATCTTTGTAGATGTAGACACATCATGACATCCAAATACCTTTTCTAAGCCTTTATGGCTGCTTTATCAACTGCTCGTCTGTGGTGCATTTCTTGACTGCCTATTTCTTTACTGTTAATGGTTGATCCTAAAAGACAGAAGCTAACACCAGCGTAGTACAGATCCTTCCTCCATTTTTAAAACCATGCTCTTCCAATCCAGCTTCATAAATATATAGCTTGAATAAACAAGGGGAGAATATAGAGCCTTGTTTTATTCCTTTGCCAATCTGAAGCTATCTGTTTGGTATGTGTTGTGGCTTCCTGCTCCATATATAGGTTTTGCATGAGGAGAATGAGATGTTCTGAGATTTTCATATTTCTAAGCATATCCCACTATTGACACAATCAATACAATCAAAGATCTTTTGAATACTGACATCTTTTAGTATTCTTTTCTATCTTAATTATCCAGTGTGCATCAGCAATAATAATGCTTATGATCCTCTGTCCCTTCTAAAGACATCTCTTTTTCCATGTAGGGATCTACATGCATTGCATTGCAATCTACATTGCATTGCATAATCCTAAGCATTATTTTTCTAGCAATTGAAATTGTGCTAAATATTGTATGGTAATTTACATACTCTGTTAAATCTTTTTTGTATTTGAAAAAATGTCTTCCAATCTCTTGTCACCTACTATTTCATAAATATTATTTAATACATCAAACAGATATGCAAGGTCATCTGGATTTATGATATAATACGCTGATAATATTTTCTTTTCTATCTAAATCCATGGAAAAATTTCAAGTTCTTTATTAGAGTTTGATGACAGCATGCAAACTGAAGGTTAATCCAGAAAATACCAGCAAATATTGTTTATTGTTATATTCCCAAAACAATTTGAAGTGCTAAACATTTCTGGTATGGGATGAGGTCATCCAAATAAATAAATTACACATTATATCCTATCCCAGTTTAAAACATTTGAAGAGGACTTTTCGTCTTGCCAATATCTTAAGTGCAACTATTAGGACATGACAGGGGGCCCTCTGAGTGGCTGACTCCAAGATGTGGAAATCTGCATTTTTCTTGTATGACATTTTCATTCATAAGAGCCATGGTGGAGCAGTGGTTAGAATATAGTACTGCAGGCTAAGTCTGCTGTCTGCAGACTGACAGCAGTTTGGCAGTTTGATTCACACTGGCTCAAGATTGATTCAATTTCCATCCTTCCAAGGCCGGTAAAATAAGGACTAAGATTATTGGGGAGCAATTTGCTGACTCTGTAAACCACTTAAAGAGGGCTGTAAAGCTCTATAAAGCGATATAAGTGCTATTGCTATACAAGAAGTCCATTAGGTTGACTGGTTTGGACAAAGGTAAATTGTAACTTGTAACTTATATTTAAGAATGTCATTGTTCGGATTCTACTTTTTACTGTGTACATTACTGTAGTTATATTGTAATTATTTTTTGTCATCTTGAGCAGTGTTTGGTGGAAAGTAGAAAGCAGGTACAGTAAGTCACAATGCACATGTTACAGAAACATGCCATTTTATTATTGAGCATCTGCACCCATATGTGTATATTGATACATCAATACTTTATATATCAATATTTATAATTAGAAATTTAAAATAAAAAAAAGAAATATGCAATGAAAAGCTTAGAAATAAAAATTCTGAAATACAATCCTGAAGAAATTCTGACTTGTAATATTATACTTAGTTTTTAGTATTAGAAGAAAAGTATTACTAACACAGGGAGCCTTTACAGTATATAATTTTGGAATAACCTGGAAAATTCAAAAATAATGCAGTAATTTCAGGAAATAAAACAGATTATTCTAATTAGAATTAAAAAATAATACAGATAGGGGAATACCAGTTTCTACCACATGAGAAATACTGTATATGGATGCAGATATTTAATATTTTAACAGAATTATCAAACAGTAAATTGTAGCTGATTTCCTGTTTTACCCAAGTGTAATAACACCTGCTATATATTTAGCTAGAAATGGCCAATTTCATAGACCAAAATATTATAAAAGTATTTCACCATATTACATTCCCAGAGATAAGCAAAAGCCTGGACAACTGATTATTCAGTGCTTATAGAGAATAAAACTTATTTCCATATGAAGAATATTTTATGTTTCCTATTATACAAAATCTGATATACTAAAAACGAAATCTTGGCAGACACAGTACCTGTATCTGGTTTTGGGTTGTTTGTTTTAGCTTTTTCATTTTTTATTTTGGATGCTATTGACTTTTTTTTAATGTTTTGTAATTGGTTACCAGAATAATTAAGCTTTCAAATTCCAAAGGTATAGAATCATTATTTGGCAATCTACACTTAAAATAGGTCAGTGTGAGGTCAACATCCTGTAGTAAATGCTTTATTGTATGCTGTGAGACATAAAAGGTGATATACAAGTAACTTTGATCAGAACATTCTGGGACAATTAAGAGTGAAATAT
Source organism: Bungarus multicinctus (assembly GCA_023653725.1). NCBI lineage: Eukaryota > Metazoa > Chordata > Lepidosauria > Squamata > Elapidae > Bungarus > Bungarus multicinctus. Next base: position 75,155,269 of record CM042838.1, read on the forward strand.
GCCAGGTATTATAATTTTGAGTGCAATAAAATTTCTCATTGTTACAATTAATTGTAAATGAGTTGGGAGTGCCATTATTTTGCGTACAATAAAACTTAATTTTTAAGGTAATTATATAGTTCATGGCAATAATTAATTTTCTGAATTTCAGAATGTTAAATAATTCAAAACTATTTTAGAAATTAAGCTCTCAATTTCAAAAAGTTCATACTCTTTTATTATCGTCTAGTAACTGCATCTTCATATCAGTAATCCTGAAATAGCAAATTCACAGCCAAAATCTTCAATAATTAATGGTACTATTTTTGTTCCTTGCATGGAATCAACTGTTAACCTTGCAATATTTTCAGACTACAACAGCTTCTGCTAAATTTGGAATATTTGCAAGGGTCAGATCCTTCATTCCATTCCAATCATCATCTTCCTGATTTAAAATGCCAAGACAATGAACTTTATTTAGAAGCCAGCTACATGAATCCTGTTTTTGCAACAACGTTTTCTAAAACTGGTGTTTAACACATAATAAAATACAACATATTTTGTATCATTTTATTCTAATATAATATTTTATAAGAAAAACATTTGAACTTAAATAGCCTTCATTCATAAGGGAATAAATTAATCATTGGTTGGTAAGACAACTTTCCAAAATTGTTCAAACATTGCATATAAATTATATTTTCTTAAGGGTTGAACAGTATTTTTAACAGCAATGAATAAAAGCAAATGACAGACGCACATTTGACTCGCCTGATTAAGCATGATTGCTTAAGAACATTTTCAATTAAGACTGAGCTGTATGACATGAGTTATGTTTGTATTTTAAGATATCAACAAGATGTTTAAAATATTAATAAATCATATACTTTCAAAATAATATGCTTTAAAAAAAACCCTATTGTTCGTTTATATAGTACTAAAACAATGTTTGGAGAAAAACCAGATCAAGAATTCACAATTAAAATCTATTAACATTAATTAGAACTCTTTCAATTATAAACCAGCGTAAACGGGTGAGACATCAGTGCCTCTTTGAAGATTGTAATCATACTGTTTGGTAGATATCAATTAGACAAAAGTCCACAAATCTGATGTTATTACCACTATTGCCTACCAAGTAAAACCTCTATACCAGTGATGGCTAACCTTTTCAGCACCAAGTGCCCAAAGTGCATGCGAGCATATCCCCAAAATGCAATACATGTGCATCCCCTATGTATGTGCCCCGCCCCCCAATGCATGCAGGCACATCCCCCTGCATGTGCATGCATCCTCCATGCGTGTGTTCCCCCGCATGCGCTTCGCCCCCACACATGCGCCTGCGTCCCCCCCGCTGCATGCACCATTTGTGCAGCAGAGACCCGAAGGACAGTTGGCCAGTGAGAGGTGTATGGCACATGCATGGCGGAGCTGAAATGGGGCAACAGCTCACATACCCACAGAGAGGGCTCTATGTGCCACCTCTGGCACATGTGCTATAGGTTTGTCATCATAGCTCTATACAAATGGTGCTTGGTTAGTGACCACTCATTCATTGACTCTTCAAATTTATGATGAACAAGTAGTACTTATGATTGGAATTCAAAGTTCCAACTCTTGCAATTTCCCTGCAGTCATATGATCGCAATGGGAGTGATGGCGTCTGGCCCAGGTCTCTGACTGTTGCAATGTCATGTGGCCACATGATTGTGATTTATGACTTTCCTGCTAGCTTCCCTCAAGCCAAGTCAATAAGAAAGCCAGCAGAGAGTTGGCAGTCATGGTCATGAGTTACTCACTTAATGACCAGCAATGATTTGTTTAACAATGGTAACCAGGGATAGCTGGTAGAAAGCAAATCAAAGTGGTGCTATCACATAAATTTGCATTTTATGACCACATTGATTAGTAATAGACATTCCGATCCCAAATACTGTCATTAAGCAAGGATTTCCAATACTAACTTCTATAAGCACACCCAAATAGTTTATGTTTATATAGAAAACATAACAACACAAATTCATATAAACTGAAGCACAGCTAATGAAAAGAAGACCCTTTATATATTGTTCATTCAAATATAATCTAAGTAGCATATTTTTCATTTCAGAAACAGCACTATCCTATCCAGTAACAAAGAAAGCAGTTTTCCTACGTATAGCACCTCTATTTTATTTGGATTAAGTTCTACCTTATCCATTCTTCTATAAATCTTTCAGTAAAATAATGTATCTGCTTCCATCACAAACCTGAGAGTCAAACCAAATTGTCCTACATACTACAAATAGAACTTTTCTTTTGGTAGTCTTCCCCTAAGTAACTACAATATCCTTTCTTTACCTGATCACTGCTAAAAAAACTATTTAAATATATTCAATACATGAAGGTGGCCCATAGCCAAAATATATTATCTATTCCTGTTATAACCTACATATCCTATACACTATCAAGGAAGGTTCATCAAGGAACTTGCATTTTGGTGCTCTTAATGGAGACAGAGTTATTATAGATTAGTCTGATAGCTATTCTTATCTCTGAAAAATAGGCTTGTTAGTATGTATGAGAAAATCAAATTTTATTCAATCAATAGTACTCTTACGTCTTGTATTATTTTTGATGATCTTGTTCAAATAGAAGTAATTAACACCTACTGAAATTATTCAAATTAAAATTATCCCTGAACTGACTGAAATCAAAATTAAAAACAGTTGACTTGGCTTTCATTGTTTCAGTAAAACATTCAGAACTATAATAGTATCATTTTTTTAAAGAAAAGAAACATTGTATGTCTTGACAAGCCTCTCTTAATTTTATTACAAATAGGTATTTTAAAATGTAGGAATGTTTAAATTTGCATTTCATACATCTTACCTTATGAAATAATAAAAATTCAAACTATTTTTGAATTACTGGCAACAAATTTAAGTTGTGCTCTGGATGTTTCTTTTTTTAGAAACAATGTGTTCTGCATGATGTAGACAGAACCTCCTTTAATTTCTGACCAAAAATGAGGAAAGGAGGATGAGTGAATTACATATTGATATTGCACAATGTTTCTGTAAATTAACAAATTATTTTGCAAATGTTGGTTATTCTATATTTAGTACACAGATGAGAACGATTTATTAAAAATAAGTTGCATTTGTACTAATACAATTATATTTATATTTTTGAAAAATAATTATACAATTATTTTCCCACAAGTATTACTTTCTGTGTGACATACTAAAAAACATGTAAAAGGGTTGCCTTTCTGTTTGACTGCTTGCAATTAAAAGCAGGAATTGTTGCTTTAACATGGAATTCTTTGTTAGTGGTCATTCTTGGCTGAGGCAGAGACTACTTCACATTGGAAATCCCTCCCTTAACAGCTGTGAATTCATAAATGTGTGATTCTAATAAATAGTTTTGTAATAGGTCATAATTCAGAACCAACGAGGAACAGGATGAAAAGTAAACCTTCACTATTCCATCCTCAATTTTCCAACCATTCATCTGCCCACAGACAGTAGTTAAATAAAAATTATATTAAAAGTACGGAAGGAAGGCTTAGTGATTCAGTGTTATTTTTTTTACATAAACAAATTTTGCTACATTAATGTTTGAACTGAATTAAATATAACTAAAGTTGACAGCTAAAGTGACTTACAATAAGGTAGTCCTTGACTTATCATCGTAATGGAGTCTGACCTTTATGATTGTAAATCATAACAGTTGTAAATCATAACCTGATTTTACAATCTTTTTTGTTACCACAAAATTGAACATCACAGGTGTTAAGTGACCTCATTGTTCGCTATGGGCATTTTTGCAGAAAACTGGAAGTAAATGCCAGGTTTCTGCAAAAATGTAGTAAATCACAGTCATGTATTCATGGATGCTGCAAACAGCCATACATGCAGGTTAGTTGTCGAATGCTGGAAATGTGGTCACTTTGGAAGCAGGTCATAAGTTCCAGTACTTTTATATATATATTTATGTATATATATAAATAAGAGCAACTTTTAGCAAAATAAGGCAAAGCAGATTGAGTTGCTTGCAGAATCACAGATTCACTCACAGATCTACCTTTCTGCAATCTGCTGCCTGAGTCTGCACTGAAAAATAGAAGCTTCAGTCCTACGGAAGGTTTGGCTCTGCTCTCATGCCACTTCTCCCGCACCCCACAATTCCCTGAATACCACCCCTGACTCGGCCTCAGGGAAGCCTCCTAGATGAAGGCAAAGCAGTACAACAGTGATTTAGATTAGCTAGAAAGCAAAAATCCGACAGGAGGAAGGGAAAGGCTAGTCAGTGGCGAGATTTGCCAGTTCTCCGAACTGCACAGAATCATAACAACCGGTTCTCTAGAACTGGTCCAAACTGGTAGAATCCCACCCCTGGTTAGGGTTTAATGCAGTTAAAAATTTTCAAATAGCCAAGAGTTAAGAATTTTTAGTGAAACTTTATAAATTCATTTTTTAACACTCTGGAAAGTTGCACAAATAACCAAGAGGGTAGAAATGTGAAATAATGTTCCAGATGAAGGCCCTCTGGGGGCCTTTTAATGTGTGGAGGACTTGCGGAAGAAGGAATCATCTGTGATGAGTTTCCAAGGTCTGAGCCATCCCAAGCCCCAGCATGTTTGCACTGTGCTGCTCTGGCATCTCATCCACTTTCCTGCAGCTGACAGCAGCTTGTCAGTCTGTTTGTGAGCCACCTGGGACTTGAAACTTTCTGCTGGCTTCCCCATTGACTTTACTTGTTAGAAGCTGGCAGGAAGTTGTGAAGAAATTCTCAATGATGGCAGTGGAAAGCCTGAGGAGCGCTGTCACATTATTTCGTGTTTTACAACTGCATCATTAGGAACTAAAATTTCAGTCTCAATTTCTGCCATTAATTGAGGACCACCTGTATGTTTATTGTAACATTTGAAACCAATCTGTATCAAAAGTAAAACTACAGATTAGAAATGACATAGCATATTAAACATCTTTACTAACTTTAGTTTCTATTGCCTGCTTAAGATGAGTAAGTTTGTCTGATTAATCATACTCATTAATTAACATTCTACAGACAAATATTGTGCTAAGGAAGAAGTTGCTAAAACAAACATATCAAATAAACAAACTTGGTTAACCACGGAATATTCACTATACTTGCTTTTTAGCAGCTTTCATGCTTTAGATATACCTTACTGGATTTTACTTTTTGTTGTGGTATACATTTTTAAATTACAATTTAAATTTAAAACAGGATGATTCCTTCAGTGTTTCTTACTCCTAGATTTATAAGTGGCTGAATAACTATAGTAAAATTGTAACAAAAAATAGAAATGAGTAAATGCCCTTAAGCTATTAATCATCACTTTTTAGAACAGGCCAGTAATACCTTTTGGTATTTCCTGTATCATGCTGTTTTGTCACCTTAGAATGAGGACATTAAATTCAGTTGGGGATTGATAGAATGAGGGGTCTTAACAATTTCACTGCTAAACATTTGGTCATGTAAAATTATACTGATTTTTCACTTCAACTAAAAGGTAAAATTCTGCTATTTCTCCCTTTGACAGAAAATCAATTCGGATTTGTTTAGATGCTTTAGCAAACAAGGGACTAGGAAATAAAACCCTTAGAAATCCTAGATTTTCAGGATTTCTGAAGGAAAAGAAGCTCTCATTACTGTAAACTCCAAACCATCATAGTATTGGATATTATAATTAAAAACAGATTTAATCAATACAGGAACTATTACTTGCCCTGATTGAAAATTATTTTTGCTTCAGTCAAACTGCATCTGGTTCCTGGATCCATTCATGCCAATGCTTCTATGTTGAATTTCTCCCTGGCTTGGTTTATAAGAACCTGCTAATGATCATTAGGCCTCAGGAAAAATATGCTATCAGTAATGCTATGGTATTACAGATCCAAGGGTATTTATTGATAATTCTTAATGTTGCCAATATAATTGCACTGAATTGTAGATGACAATAATTTAGTAAAGGTACAACTTCAGAATACACAGTAGCACTAAAGAATGAATTATATTATACTGTACATCCCACATAGAAAAGTAAATATTTAATTGAATCTAACACATTTGTCACTTCAAATGGTACACTACAGTGGAATTTTTGTCTTTGTTTTCCAACTATCTGGTCTTCAATAATATGTTTTCAATAAAAACACTGTATTTGTTCGGTTCTCTCTCTATGTTTTTGGACTATTACTGCTTTGCTCAGTTTATTGCATTATCATCACCATGACAGTAATGAAGAATCACAGGAAGTCACATGCAGTGACTTCTTTATAAAATTAAATACTGCATTACTTGTTTAGAAAATAAAGGAGTATTATACAATAAACCAAACAATCTGAATCTATTTTCAACTATTTTAACATTATATAATCACTATGGGAAAGATGGAAAAATAGATACCAAGAACCAACTTGTTATTTAAATTACTGTGGATTACTATAACTTTTAATTTCTGATTTATCTAACTCATTTTGGAGGGGAGGAGATGAATTCAATATAGACAATGAAGAAACATACTGACAGAGTTATCAAAATGAAGACTGAGATTAACAAATTGCGGTAAATTATATTCTAAAATACACTATCAATAACATAATTTGTTAAAGTAAAAACAACTACAAATAATCAGAACATTTGTCTAATTGTTTTATAAAAAAGTGTGTAACAATAAAAAAACCAACCTACCTAATTGTTGAAATAAAAGAGCCACACTAATTCCTGTTACTGGAAGGCTATCATGTAAAGGAGTTTGTATCAGTTGCCTGTCTCCTGCTCCTAGGGAAAACAGTTTCTGTAGAAAGAAGTGTTAAGGTGCTTATTGCAAACTATGAAGTAGGCTGAATGATTATCCTGACCAAAGGAAGTCACATCACTAATTTATATGCTACCAATAATATGTTCCTTTAATCACCCAAATTGAACTCAACTTGATATTACTGTTATGAGTTATCTACTTTACAGTGCAATCCTGGCCATACTAACTCAGCAGATATCCCTACTATTCCAGTAAAGCTGATTTTTAATTAAGTTGATATAGGATTGCAACATGAATTATGTACTATGCATTGACATAATTTTGGGGTCTAGAAACTTGTTAGGAAAAAAAGTCATACCTAAAATGATTTTGGATTATTGTCATAAGAGATTTTCCCTTGTCTCAAACATATATGACCAATTAAGAAACTTATTCATCAAAGTTCATCACATAAGTCCAAATGGGATACAGGGGTCCCTCATTTCTCATTTAAAAGAATGTCAGCACAATAAAAAGGTTTTTGCTGATTTTACCATTTTGCAAAGCTTGTCTCAGCTAGCAAGACTCACCCTCAGTATCTCTTTTCAAAGGTTTCAGTCAAAAAACTGATTTGTATGTTTTCAAATTACTAAACTTTACTCTAATGATTTCTTAAGAAAATCCCTGGTATCTACATTGACTTAAGCATTTCAGACACACACATGCATTTTAATTATTATTTAACATTTGTATTTTTTGATTAATTAATTTTTATTTTTAATTGGATATTCATAAGAACATGGGACTTTCTATATAAACATATATTTCAAAAAGAGAACACATAGCAGGAACTGACAAAAATGTAGAAATGAAGAGAACAAAAAAAAATTACTATCACCAGTTTGAATACATATAAAACTAGCTTGCTTTAGATATACATGGTAACAAAGATGAAACTAGTTCTAAAAAAAAAAACATCCAGAATATTAATTTCAGCTTTTTCTTCAAGTAACTTGCTGGTCATTCACCAATCAGTTAACTCTGATATACTACCAGCCTTTCCATTTTCCCATAACAAGTGATAAAACCCCTGGTTAATGCCTTGTTTTTGTAACTTGCAGTAATGTTTTTCCTAGAAAGGAATGATTTTTACTAACACCCATGGCTGTTTTTAGTCATAAATCCTAACTTATAAAATAGTATTTTTGTTAAAATCTAGTTTCATTATCACCATATTTCATAAAAACCAGTATTTCCATAGAAATACACGGGATCCTGAAATAGTAAATTACATCAAAACTCAATAAAACTGAGGTGTGGGGAGAGAGGGGGGGCTCAATTCCCTCATGGAAAGTAAAGAAAACATTAAAAGCAATATATTCTATATCACCAGTAATAAAGAAATGCTGATATAATACCCTGGAAATATAATTACAATGATGAATTAACCTCTTGACCTCATTTTGGAATGGAATTTTTGCACTCTTTAGAAGTCAGGCCACTAGAACATATCTAATTGAGCTATGTTCCTTTATTATATCAAACTATTTGAAGAATTTATTTTTCTTTTCCTCATAAATTAAATTAACTGGATAAATAATCTCTTCTTTTCTCTCCCGCCCCCCTTTTTTTTTTACCTGTGACCCTCCAGCAGCAGGAACAAAGCATGAACAGAGATTTGCAATGAGAGTTTCCAATGAGACAGTCAAGTTGTCCACATACACAGTGTACACTAAGCCAAGGCAAGCCTAAAATATGAAAGAAGAAAAATTGCCACCCGGAGAAAAATAAATATTAATAATGATTGGAAAATACAGCATAGTATTAAAAATGTAGCATAAAATATGAATAGAAAAACATGTCACAGAGAATCATGTGGATAAAATTGTATTCTATAACTGCCTCTAAAAAAATTACCTATGCACCTATATAAAGCATAAACATATTCAAATAAATCCAATCTTGAAACAGATCATGATCTTTTGCTCAAAAACAATTACTCAAAACTGAGATAGATGATCCATTGAAGCAAGCTACAATTGCTGAACTGTAACAGCTCAAATGCAGTCCTTTTATTTTTACAGGAAGTTTATCATAATGTAGTGGTTCAATTGGATTGCTTTAACTTCAGGTTACTATTGTGACAATCTGTCTTCTGGTATTAAACATTACATGAAAGAAAGAAAGGCAATCTATATTCTTATTCCGTTTATCTATGATAGCCTCAAGGCAGCCCAAATGGTGCACTATATTGCAACAGTTTTAAATCTATGTATCTAAAGTTGGTTAACCTAAAAAAATTATAAAAAGTCCTATTTAATTTAAATTCAGACCTGTTTTATTTGCAAAGTTGTGATAGTTGCAGTATTCTGCAGTTTCATATTTGTGATTTCTGATGCTCCTAGGCAGCTTTCCACAAGTAAATTCTCAGAAGTTACTCAAACTGTCATTATTTTGTCCGCCCATGGTCATTCTATTTATCTGTTCAAATAACTAAATATTGAAATTATTGAAATTTGCTGGCCACTACATTTATTTTTCTACTTATAATATATGCTCTTTTTAAATGACCATAGGACAGTCTGGCGCTGGGATAAAACATATGGTTAGCCTATCATTTAATATTCATTCTAGACACATTAGACTGTACAATCTTCCTCTGAAAGAATGATTCAAAGGATCACAAGTTTTAGTTATGGTCATAATTGGGAAAAATTCCTAATGATCCACATATTTGTAGTTGTACTGCCTGGGGTAGACATAATGCTCTTTTTTTTTGCAATTCTGGCTGCTCAAATTTCTCCATTGTACAAAGATTGAATATAACTCATAAATATGGGGAACAATCATTTCCTAATATTTGGGAGAAAAAAATTATGTTTTATTTGCTTTTTCAAAAACATATACTGTATAGAGAGAATTAATTGCATTGTATCCATACAAGAAAATCAGTGTAGAAATTAAGAGTGTTGGACATAGTGAGAGACTCACATTCTAGTCTAACCATGGAAATTTACTGGATGGTTTTGAACCAACTGGATGACTTTGAATCAGTTGGGATATATTATCTATAATATCCCACCTCACAGTATTATTGTCAGGGAAAAACTGAGGAAATACTCTATAAACTAGTTGGAGCTCTTAGAGAAAATGCAGGATGTATATTTATTAAAAATATGGATGTTACAAAGGTTAATTCAGATTATGTGTTAAATGTGCATATATAAAAATGTTATTTATAGATTCTTTACCCTGAATATTTCTGGATAATCCAACCTGGACACCAATACTAGGCTTTTGGGAGCAAATACTTCTGCAGGCTGAATCAACCCAGATTCCTGCTCACCTTCAGTTACTCTTGACCCCTTGAAAAAAAGATATTTGATTAACAGATAGAAGGTGACTGTTGAATAAACAGTATTGGGGGGGGGGGAGGACTACGATCAGAAATATTACATTCAATAAAATTAAAAACTTTAAATCAATAGGATATAACATGTACCTCACATCTAAAAATCTTACCACCTAAATGATATTATCTGCACAGAATTCAGTACACTGATAAATGGTATAAAAGTATATTACACAAAGTAAGGTAAATAATGTATACTTCACATAGGTTACATATCCATTGAACTTTGAAATTAGCATACCATATAGCATACCAGTTTTCAATAAAAAGGGGAATTGATGTAGCCAACATGCATTCTAATTATTTTTTTATTCCCTTTATTATATGTTTGCTATATATTTCTCAAAGTTATATACTTGGGGTGGTATTTCCCTCTGATTCTGTTCAAATCTTTTGCTTCTTTCTAGGACTTTTCAATACAGCTGCCTTAACCTGTTTGTTCTTGACACTACAACAGGTGGAAATGAAAGTGGCCTCAAGAAGTCAGGATTTTAATTTTTTTTCCAGCTCTGGCAACAGTGCCAGCTACGTATTCCATCTAGATCAGGGGTCGCCAACCTTTTGGACCTCAGGGACCACCAAACTTATTATTTTAAATCCCAGGGACCACTAATTGGTTCTGTGGGCATGGCCTAATTTGTGGGTGTGGCTTGGTGGTCATGTGATTGGCTGGGCATGGCTTGTATGTAAATATTATAAATATTTATACAAATATTGATTTTTTTTATAAAAAAAGAGCAACTTTTACCCAAAATCAGGCAAAGCAAGCAGGCAGATTGAGTTGCTCACAGAATCATTCAGTGATCTATCTGTCATTGGCTAGCTCAGTCTCTCAAATTTGCTTGCCACGAGTCTGCACTGAATAATAGAACCTTCAGTCCTAAGGGAGTTTGGCTGTACTTAAAAGCAGAGCTGAAGATCTAAAGACTAGCTAGAAAGCAAGAAATCCAACCATTTCCTGCTTCCTAGCTAATCTAAATCTCCCTGCACAGCAGAACAGACAATGGAAAAAGGAAAAATAGCAATTTAGCAGGCAAGTTTGCCAGGTAAGGAGTGGGTGGGGAGGGTTCCTGCGGGCCATATGGGTGGCGTAGCCTTGTGTTTCTGCGCAGCCTGGATTAATTGCTTTGGGGAGTGTTCTGGAGGTGAGATTTCTCTGTGGCCCACCAAAATTTTCTCATGGCCCACCAGTGGTTGGCGACCGCTGATCTAGATTGTGGTTACTATGGCCCCTGATTCATTATTCTTCTATCCATGCCAGAAATGCAAGCAAAGTTTGATTTCATTTTATGAGATCTTTTTTACTGACTCCTCATGCACAGCATCTTCCCTCTGTAATACCAGTAAACAGGAAGTAAGTACCAGTAAATCGGGAAGTAAGGAAACCCCAACGTTTTAATTTCTTTTCTGCAATTTTGGCTAGAAGAAGAAATGGGCAGGACCCCTACAAATTTCATCTTGTTAAGAAATGAAAGAAAAAATAAAATCCAGTCTTTCATCAGTCTAATTGGGAAATTCCCTTCAGAAGTGGACAGGCAGACCAGATCACGAAGGACAGCAACCAGTGATTAGAGGGAAGGGGTTTTACCTGACACTGCACTGTACCAATTAAGCAAAAGCATTTGCCTGAAACCAAATATGGCATACTTATTCCAAAGAAAGCATGATGTACAGATTAACTCTTAGACAGGCGGACTAGTCCTGCCACAATAAAAACAGAGCTACTTTGGAACAGAAAACTAGATTATTCATTTATTATTATCCATTTTCACTGTTTCTCCTATTGAACTTTGTTTTTTAAATTCAAAATTTATAACAATAAAACAAACTGGTAGAGATTATTAATCCTTCAGAAGAAAGAGAAAGTTTTTTTTAAAAAATCTAGCCAAGCTTGGTCTAAAAGCTGAAATGAGTAGGCTGGAAGTGTAAAGTTTTGCATCTGGATAAGAAAAATAAAAGGCACAAATATGATGGGATGGCCGGGGGGGGGGAGGGGAACCTGGCAACAACACATGTGAAAGGCCATCCTTTAACCATACAAGTTAAACATGACCCATTATGAGATGCAGCTGCTAAATTGCAAATCTATTTAGATATATTAACATGAACAAAGAACTCAGATTACAGGAAATAATTGTTCCATTCTACTTGGATCTGGTCAGACCATATTTCGAGTACTATGTTCTGAGCATCACTGTTCTGAAAAAGAGCAATAAATTGCAAGTTCACATGAGAGCTACCAAGATGGTGAAGGATCTGGAAACTAAATCCTATGACAAACTGTTAAAAGAACTGGATATATTTGACTGGATAGAAAAGATGATTACGGGATGAGATAATAAACTTCATATCTAAAATACTTTTCCACAAAAGAGGGAGTGGGCATATTCTGTGTTGCCCAAGAGGGCAGGATCAGAACTGATGCATTAATAATACAAGGAGTCAAGTTCAGGCTGGCGACCAGGAAGAACATTATGACTATATGAACTATCAGCCAGATGTTAATTAGATCTCCTTCACTAGAGAACTTTAAACAGGTTAGATCATCTGTCATCTATTAGAGATGATCTAGTGGATTCTAAACTAAGAAGATGTTGAATTATCTTTAAGATGTCTTCTACATTTATGATTCTATGACTTACACTGGTCTCTTATACAATTTCCATTTATATAAAAAAAAACCTTATCAACCTAAAGTGTGCACCCTCGATCCTCCTCCTCAAGTGGGCAAGATAGAACAGGAAATGAAAATATCTAGAAAATAATCTAAATGCAGGACCCCTAAAACCTAGTAAATTCCTGCATTTTAAAATTCCAGCTTGTAACTTGGGCAACATTTCGGTCCTTCATGTAAATAAATGATATAACCTCCTTTTGCAGGAAAAAAGAAATATAAACAGAATGCAGAATAGAGGAGAGTCATGGCTTTGCAAAAAGTTGTAGCAGAACTAACAGATTTTTTTCAAACATATTACTCAGCATTTTGTAAAATAAATGACATAAATTCCATATATGGTAATTAGACAAATGGTATTGCATCAAGTTTACACTAGTCACAACCAGTATCAAAGATGATACATGTTCTTTCGTTTCCAACATTCCAAGCATTGTTTAACAAATACAAAATGACACAATACACCGTGTAGACAATGTTCTGAGTTTCCAGTTATTGTGTATTCCCTCTCCGATGATGCCAAATTATTTATTCACATCTATTGTAAGTTATGAACATCCTCATCCTTATTTATGAGCATGAGGAAAAGGTACTGCACAATTCTGTATATCTGGCACAAGTATAATTTCATGATAATAATAAATTCTCTTTACCATTAGGAATAATAAAAAAAAAACACTCTCCTCCCACCCCCCTATGCACATTTAGTAACCAGATGATCACATACTTCAGCAAATTTTATATATGTTCCTGCTTATGATTTACATTGCTTCCCAGTATGATTTGATTGCTTATTGTACCCTAACCTATGACTATTATTAAGTATTGTACCTGATGATTCTTGACTCTTGATGAATGTATCTTTTCTTTTATGTACACTGAAAGCATTTGCACCAAGACAAATTCCTTGTGTGTCCAATCACACTTGGCCAATAAAATAATTCTTTTTTATTCTATTCTATTCTATTTATCTATTCTTATTAAAAATGAACTTCCATATATTTACCTTTCTATAAAGCAGGGCCTCCCAAATATTTTGAATTTAGACAGCATAAATTTGAAGGGCACTTTAGAAAACCCAGATATACCTATTATAAAGACTTGCCCACTAAAATAATACCAGTAAAGCTGTTCATAACGATTTCTAATCTCTTATGAAGCCTATTACTTCATCTTCCTTCTGAGCAATAGGCATATTTCCAGAAGAAAGCAGTGGCTGCAGCTTCTTATCTTTTGGCCCTTGGAATAGATACTGGGTCATGAAACATTTTTAGAAACAAAGACTGGGCCCCAAGCTCCTACTTAATACAAAAATAAAAATACTAGGTGGGGCATTGATTTTGATGGTTACCAATAATAGTGTTTATGAACCTGCTGGCAGTTACAGCTATCAAACTGGAAATCCTCATTTTGGCATTTACTGAAAACATGCTGATTTTTAAATGATTGTTTGTGTGAGGGTTTGTATGTATTGGTTTGTACGCATGTGTGGTGGATGTAGGTTGATTTATCAAAAGACAGTACATATTTTATTTTAAAAAGTATATGGCAATAGCTTCCAGAATTCCATGCATTCTTTCTACATTTCTCTGATGAATAATAAAATTGGCTATACCTAACTTACAATATACATCTGCCTTCAGCAACTTTTGTTTAAAAAAATGATTTTAATCTCATTTTAGATAATAATGTTAACTCTAATACAGTATTTTAACATTAACAGTGCTTCTAGTTTTCTATGTTCCTGTATATTGAACACAATGTGGAAATTTCATTCGTGGATTTGGCAACATTTTTATATAATTTAAGAATTTTGAAGAGAAACATGACTATTATTCACAAATATTTGAACTGTTCCAATTGTGTGTAACACTTCAACTTTCCTGAGTTTTCACGTTAGCTCCAAACTTTCCTAATCCCACATTTTCTAAAATGTCAACATTTGGGAGAAGGATATCAGAAGGAAAAGTCAGTCAAAATCTTCTCCAGTTCTTCCACCAGAATCCCTCCTGAATTGTAATCCATTCTGCAAAATGATGGAGCCCTTCTAATTATGAAAGAGTTGAAATGACTCAAACTATTTTATGATTTAATATATTTTTAAACTGTTATGTTTTCATTAAAATTTGAATTTTGATTTTAATGTTATATGACTTTACGCTAGATTTCTATCAAAAGATTGGAATAAATTTTATTTTAATATTTTATGCTTCACATAAAACAGCTTACAACAGAATTATAAACAAATATGAAAAATTAATTAAAACAATATGCTACTTCCATCTCTTTATAGGCTTAATTGGAATTTAGAGCCCCTTTGGAGAAATGAAAAATGTGATATATGCATTATACAAGCCACATTAAAAGTTAATTTTAGATGTATGCTACCATACAAAAAAAAAGTCAATAAAAGCCAAGTTAGGTAGAAAGTATTAATCTGTTATCAGCCCCTCTTCCTTTTTTAAATAAGAACAAAAGAAAGTCAAGTCAACTCTGTATATTGAATAATTTGAAATACTCTGGCTAAAACATTCTAAGTTTATTCATATTATTGTCTAATCATTTTTTTCTTTGTTGCTTTTCTCCATTCCGCCCTGTTAAAAGTATTGGGAGGCTAAATACATAATTTTGCCAAATACATAATTTTTTGGTATTTTGTTCAGAGATAGTTACTTTCCTAGTAGAAAAACTGACACCGTTTCAGAATTTAAAACATACAACAATGTGTTTAAATATACTACTGATCAGAAATGGTCTAAAATACTTTTGGATTCATATAAACATATGTCAAGATTATAGCCTAAAATTACCATAATATATACATATTGTAGATAGATAGATACAAATATACTTGCTGGCTTATCCATATTTATGGAGCATTTTTTACTGGAAAGCAATTCAGCAATGTATTATATTAATTAGAAATACTTTCAATATATTATTGAAGTTGCATAAGAAGACCTTATCTATTGAGGTAATTTGTATGTTATACACACAGTTTAGAAGAAATGAATTAAGAAAGAAGTTTACAAGAAATAACTTAAGTAATGAAGTTTCAAAGCAAATAGATATAACTTAAAGAAATATTTATAAAGCTATTTATGAGAATATTCCTAGGATAAAAAAGCTAACGAGATTAAATGTTGAATAATAAAACTGCAAAAGAAAAAAAAGAAAAAATTACTATTATTCACAGCATTATAAGAGAATTCCATTTGATTTTAGCCAAAAAGCAATGCTAAAAGGAAATGATTTAAAACACTAGAAAAAAAAATTCACAAGTACATATTGCATTATCTGAATCCTTAGATTTTCCCACTAAATCCCCTCATGCCAAATAATATGTCATTGACAAATTATTTAAAAATCTAAAGTGGGTCAATTAATTCAGCAACTATTTTTGGATTACTCAGTATCCAAATATTAATAAGAAACATATTTTAAAAACAAGTTGCCAAACAGGTTACACCCAAAATCTAAACCAACATTTCTATTTTAAGGAATGCAATCATATCTAAATGCATTTCTCTTAAGGGGAAAGATATTCCATTTCATATCTGATTGATGAATGAGAAAATAAATAGGACAGTGTGTGTAATTTGTAATGATATAAACAAAGAGAGATCAATCTCATACAAATTTTCATATTTTTAAAAAAATTCTATATAGACCCAGTAATTTAGAACCCTGCACCATTATACTTTGCATTTTATTATATATCAGAAATAAAAATTAAATTAAGTTTGCAAATTTGCTTTCCTCCAATTCACAACCACCAGAGGGAGCAGGATGTATAAACAAATTGGAATGTAGTAAGAAGAAAATGATATCAAATCATTTAACACCATTTAAGTGTTATGTTGAATTGTTCTCTGAAAAAAACAAAATGATTATGGGAAATATTTCAGTTGTTAGACAACAAAAGCACCTACAATTCAAGTAAATGTTTCTGAGAAGTATTTCTGAGGCTAAATGCAATGAATTAAACACTGATACATGAAGCATACATCAAGACTAAATCAACTGTTAACATTTTCAGAATTTATTTAGAAATTCATTTAATGTAAACAATTAACTTAATTCAAGATTCAGAAGTAACTGTGGCCATTTTACTGCAACAAAGCAAAATAATTCAAGTTTTGATTCCCTGCAGGAAGCTGTTCCTACTGAAATTGAATAGATATTGGTATGTGTGAGTGAATGAGGAATGTTAAATAATTAAAGTTATAAAGAATAGGAAGGTACAGAATATATATCTATATATTTACTTCAGGAAGTATCTGTATCTATCTATCCATCCATGCATTGTATACTTGGATTTCAATAAGACATTTCACAAAGTAGACCACAACATACTTCTTGATAAGCTAGAAAAATATGGCATAGACAGTATCACTACCAGATAGATTTGTAATTGGCTGATAAATCACATTCAATGTGTAGTCCTTAATGGAACTACATCTATATGGAGAGAAATGAGCAGCGGGGTACTGCAAGGTTCTGTTTTAGGCCCAGTACTCTTCAATATCTCCATAAATTATTTAGATGAGGGAATAGAAGGGGAACTCATTAAATTTTCAGATAACATACAGCCCACTGATCTTTGTTTTCGCTGGCAGAGGGCTAGCAATACAAACTAAAAACAAAACAAAAGGATAAATGTTTCCCCTTTTGCATTTGAGCATGCAAGAAGAGACAGGAAAGGAGAAAGGGAAAGAGAAAGGAAAAAGAAATAGAAGGAAAGAGAACAAGGAAGGAAAAATCTCTCTATATAAAAGTGAAATACCACTTATGCATCATCACAAAATCTCCCAAACCGTAAAGCCTACAATCTTGAAATTTGGCACGTATGTTCCTCTTGGCTTCTAGGTGCTCACTAAGAAAGGATTTTTCGAAATGGCCATCAGAGCATTAGTATTTCATATATTATTATTAACATGCTCTGATACTAAGGAGTTCTATTTCCCCTCTCCACCTGAAAAGAAATCTTTTCCAAATGCAAAACACAAGCAGAAGAGAGGAATTTCAATTTCAGTTTTAGTTTCACAGCAGCAACCAGCTTTAGAACAGAAGAATTGAGCTAAGCCACACCCAGCCTCCTTGCTGTCTCCTTGTTGCTCACACAGCAAATACTGTTTCAGTTTCCAAAAAGCACTCACAGACTGACAGGACGCTAGCCAGATGAATACCAATGGATGCTGGTAGGCAGAGGCACAATTCCCCCCTCTCCCTTATTTTCTTCTCCAAAAACTAAGCCCAATCACATAGTTTCGTAGTGAAGCACAGGTATAGAGCTAGTAAGGAAATAAGGAAGAAGAAAGAGAATGAAGTGGGAAGGGAAAAGAAAGGAAGGAAGGAAGGAAGGAAGGAAGGAAGGAAGGAAGGAAGGAAGGAAGGAAGGAAGGAAGGAAGGAAGGAAGGAAGGAAGGAAGGAAGGAAGGAAGGAAGGAAGGAAGGAAGGAAGGAAGGAAGATTATATTGAGAGGGAGGGAGGATCTCAGGGAAATCTTGCCTTAGCACTTGGACACCACAGGTGCCCACAACATGAGTGATGTTGAGCTGGCCATACCCACCATGACCACGCCCACTGCCAGCCCTCCAAGGTCAAACACAACCCTAATGCCGCCCTCAATGAAATCAAGTTTGACACTCCTGGTCTACATGATAGCAGTGTTCCAATATTTGAAGGGCTGCCACAAAAAAGAGGGGGTCAATCTATTTTCCAAAGCTCTAGAAGTAGGACAAGAAGCAATGGATGGAAACTAATCAAGGGGAGAAACAATGTAAAACTAAACCAGTGGAACCATTTGCCTTCAGAAGTTGTGGGTGCTCCATCACTGGAGGCTTTTAAAAAGAGACTTGACAGTCATTTGTTTGAAATGGTATAGGGTCTCTTGCTTGATCAGAGGGTTGGACCAGAGGATCTCCAAGGTCTCTTCCATTTCTGTTATTCTGTTACATGGCAGAGAATGCACTAGTAAAATATATAAGGGTACTTTAGTGCCTTCTAAGTTGAATTTTTTTTTAGATGCTCTCTTATTTGTTGTTCACATTATGTGTTGTCATATTTACCTGCAAATCGATCTCTGCTTCATAGAATGTTAGGCAAGAACAATAGTGTCGTTCAGAGTTTATATCTGTCAAAACCACCACAAAAAATGTAGGCTGCTTCCTTTCTCTGGATAAATGCCATCCTCCGGGTTGACAAAACTAAAAAAAAAAGCAAACACAGAGAGAGTTTAATGCAAAGATACATTAAAGAACAAGAATAAAACTAATTTTATAAAATAGTTAATTTATTTATTTATTTTTAGATTTTTATACCGCCCCTCTCCCAAAAGCGGGACTCGGGGCGGTGTACAGCCAGATAAAATAGAACAAGCTAGGAATTACAGGGTTAAAAACAATTTAAAATAATTAAATTTGTGGCCAAAGGATAAAAATAATAATTGAAAGAACATATAACTTGATATTATAATCTGACAATAAAACCAATATTGTGTGGATCTAAAATTAATTCAGAAATATAAGAAATCCAAGCTGCAGGAATTGCAAAAAAGTATCATTGCAGATATTCTACTGATTTTCAAAAATATCCTTTATTTTTCTTCTGGTTTTGTACCAGATTCCATTACTTTTTCAGTTTAATTACTAATATCATCTATTTAAAAAATACTTCATGTTTCATTCGGATACAAAGCTATTGATCTAGAAGCATTCAAATGCAGAATTTATTATTCAGACTAATCCAGGTACCATATCTGCATAACAAAATATAATTTGGTTTCCCACAAACATAAACCTAAAAATTGGTGTTGCATTTATAATGTTAAGTTAGGCAAGTATTTAACTACTTCCCTAATGAGATTTTTTTTCTTTAAAAAAATGATACCCAATGCTTATTTCTAATCTCATTTCCTTATCTATAGTTTTAAAAAGAATGCTAAAATGAAGTCTGAATCAAAATAATTTGAAAAAAAAAAACGTGTTCAGTCCCTGAATAAAGGTTTTAATATATGTTAAAAAAACTCTAATAAAGCTAACGAAATAGTTCAGATGCTTTTTTTCCCCCATCAGTGGAATGGCTTAACTTCAGAAGTTAAGTGGGTGCTCCATCATTGGAGGCTTTTAAAAAGAGAATTGACAGCCATTTGTCTGGAATGATATAGGGTCTCCTACTTGAGCATGGGGTTGGATTAGAAGACTTCCAAGGTCCCTTCCAACTGTGTTATTCTGTTGTTTCATGCAATATATTTCTTTCTGCAAGCAAATGGCATCTGTTTATCCCTTATTCCCTGATTTGAACAGGAGGAGCATGGGACCAAGCTTCTCTGAGTTCAGAAGCAATGATTAGTATACAATGGTTAATATACAACCAGGGGGCTAGCAGACTAAAAAAACAATGGCAAATTATTTTTGGACTGTTGCAAGGAAAACTACATGAATATATTCATGAAAATACAAGCTGAACCTGATGGAGACTTGATCACGCACTAAATATAAATCTTAATAATTGTGGTACTTTTTGAATGATATCTGTGACTATCCCATTCACACTTGCATTGTCCACAAGAATCAAGATTATTTACATTAAATAACACAATACAAAAGCATATTTTCTGAATATTTAATAAACAAAAAGAATGTTATGATTTTGTGTATGAAAATATTACATGAAACTGGCTGTCAATTTACTAAACAAGCAACATGAATGACATATTCAGTGATGTACTGCAGATCACATTAATTGTTTAGATATTTCAACTAAGTATCAGATGCATAACAGTATTATATGCAACAATATAAAGAAGTAATACGCCCTTTCAAGAATAAATTCTATTTAACAATATATTCTGTTATATTTACGGCACTTTATACAGATGTCCTAAGATTATTTATTCATTTAATTTCTCTGCTGCCTTAGTCCAGATAGAACAGAATAGAATAGAATAGAATAGAATAGAATAGAATAGAATAGAATAGAATAGAATAGAATAGAACAGAACAGAACAGAACAGAATAGAATTCTTTATTGGCCAAGTGTGATTGGACACACAAGGAATTTGTCTTTGATGCATATGCTCTCAACGTACATAAAGAAAAAAATAAAATATATTCATCAAGAATCATAAGATTCAACACTTAGTGATAGTCATAGGTTACTAATAAGCAATCAAATCATACTAGGAAACAAATAAAACAATATAAATTGTAAAACATTATATATAAGATAGACATTATATAGATATAAATTAAAATGAAAGTCATGTAATGTAACAAATAACAATAATAACACTGAATAGCATGTTCAGTGCACAGATTTTAATAAAAATGTGCAATATTGGTCCTTGTTGAAAACAAAATCAAGCAGTTCAAATACAACACCATCCCATAGTTATTTATAACTTTATTGTACAGCTTCATTCAGGCAAATCTTAGTGACTAACAATAACTGACTCCACAGGAGGGAAATTTTAACTGAAAATACTTGTCTCCGAGCCTCTTTCCATTGTACCTCACATACTTTAAACCAGCACACACAGGATTTTACTTGAAACCGTGTCACTGATATCCAGATCCTAACCCATGAAGGCTTTTAAAGATTATTATCAGCACCCTACAATGTGAATTACAACATGTCAAATTCTGATGAAAGTACACCACTACATAAAGTGCTGTTAATAACATAATGTCATGCAGATAAACTGGTGATTCCAACACATGGTAGAACTTTTAATCCAGGATATCAAGTTAGTGTCCCTCTCTATCCATAACAGTAATTTGGGTTATTCAAGACTCTTTTTGAAAGCATTTACCTACTTTTGAATGTTAATGTAGATGACAAAGTAATCATTTACAGTACTCTGTTTAGATTTTCAGGATGCTGGAAATAGAAAACACTGAATATGGTTTCTGTCAAGTTTCTTGTATTGTTTTAATAAGTTCTGCCAATATTAGTATTAATATAAGAGCAAAAACAGCCAACTTGACTGAGTAAAGCAATGAATTACATATTGGAATTTCAAGGTTTTTTTGCTTCTAATTTTCATCTACCTTTTTCATAAGATCTGTTCGTCACCTATATATAAAAAAGAACCTCTTGAAGAAGATTCAATAGATCCTGGTTTTCAGCTGCTGCATCTTGAACAGTTTTCTGGATCATAAAATAGCCCTATCCTCAGTTACATTTTCAAGAATTTTGCAAGCTGATTGAGAGCAGAGCTGACCCTCAACACTTAGTGTGGTAATTGACGTTCTATGGCTAGCAGCACGGCGGCAGCAATGGAGCCAGGAAATTTAGTTCTTAACTATTTACCAGCATACCACTGCCTCTACTCCAAATAATGGAAGGAGGTTGAGTCTCAGTGTTCTATTAGCATTCATTGAAGTCCTTCTGGGAATAGCATCCAGTCAATAGCAATTTCCTAGCAACTTTGCAGAGCAAAGTACATGAAAGAGTAGAGAACAGTGCTATGAATGTTATGAGTACTATGAATGGAATGCATCAAATCCAACATCAAATATATTCTGAATACTAAAGTCAACAGTAGCACAGACAAATCTTTATGAAACAGTTGAAACAAAGTCAAATCCATCAACAGCAATTGTGAATAATAAAAATCAAGTCAATTCTACACAGACGCCAACCAAATGGAAAGGCTGGGAAAGAGATGTCTATGTAGGTGACAACGGAACCAAACAGAATCAGAAATCAGAAATTTTTGCAAGAAACTAAAAGACTCAAGGTCCATCCCACCCCTGAAAGGACCTAATGGTAAAGACTGCAATGACGACACTATTAAAGCCAACCTTTTTAACACATTCTTTGGCTCAATATTTGTAAACAGCAATGGATCATGCCCAGTATTTCCTAGTCGAACCACAGACAACTACAATGATCTAATACATATCAATTTTACAGAAGATAATGTTGAAAAAGCACTACGCAATCTAAAACCATCTCTATCTATTGGACTGGATGGAATATGTGCCTACTTCTTAAAAAAGCTATCCACTGCCATAGCCAAAACCCCTAAGCATAATCTTTGAAAAATCTTTCAGGACCAGCTCCTTGCCTAACCTATAGTCACAAGCCCGGTCATCCACATCTTCAAAAAGGGAGACCCCAGCCTAGTTGAAAATTACAGACCAATCTCCTTATGCTGTGTCATCTGTAAAGTCATGGAATCAATTATTAACCAATACATTATCCTCCACTTAGAGAGAAACAACCTACTCTCTAATAAACAATTTGGTTTCAGAAAAAAACTATCCCGTAATCTGCAACTCTTACACTATATGGACTACACAACTCAATCAGGGCAAAGCAATAGACGCAATCTACATAGACTTCTGTAAAGCCTTTGATTCAGTGGTACACGACAAACTACTCCTAAAACTAAAATCTTATGGTATCTCTGGACAACTGCATAATTGGACAGAAGCATTCCTGTCAAACAGACAAATAATGGTCAAAATTGGGAGTGTCCTATCAAATTCTGTACCTGTCAATAGTGGTGTCCCCCAAGGTACTGTTCTAGGACCAACTCTCTTCATACTCCACATAAATGATCCCTGTGATCATATTAAGAGCAACTGCATTCTCTTCGCTGATGATGTAAAGCTGTTCAATACCACAGACAATACTGTATCCTTCAAAAAGATCTTGACTATGTATCAGAATGGTCAAACAAATGGCAACTTCAAATCTCAACAAATAAATGCTCTGTCTTACATATTGGCAAAAAAAATGAGAAAATAAAATACAAGCTGAACAGTCAAGACCTTGTTGATGATCCAAGGACCTTGTAATACTCATCTCTAATGATCTAAGTGCTAGAGCCCACTGTAACTACATAGCCAAAAAGGCATTAAGAGTTGTTAACCTAATCCTACGTAGCTTTTTCTCTGGTAATATCACACTACTAACTACAGCATACAAAACATTTGCTAGACCAATAGTCGAATAAAGCTCAGTCTGGAACCCACATTATGTATCTGATATTAATACAGTTGAGAAAGTCCAGAAATATTTAACAAGAAGAGTTCTCCACTCCTCTACTCGTTGTAGAATAACTTATGCCACCAGACTCTAAATTCTAGACCTAGAAAACCTAGAACTACGTCGCCTTCGGTCCAACCTAAGTATAGTATATAAAATCATACATTGCAATGTCCTACCTGTCAATGAATACTTCAGCTCCAACCAGAACAACACAAGAGCACACAATAGATACAAACTCAAGGTTAATCACACCAAACTTGATTGCAGGAAATACGACTTCAGCAACAGAGTGGTCAATGTCTGGAATGCTCTACCTGACTCTGTGGTCTCTTCCTCAAACCCCAAACATTTTAACCTTAGACTGTCTACTATTGACCTCACCCCTTTCCTAAGAGATCTGTAAGGGGCATGCATAAGCGCACCAATGTGCCTACTGTCCCTGTCCTATTGTTTATTTTATTTTTCTTATATGTACCCATTTCATGCATTCATAACTATGTATATACGTATACCTATTATCTTGTAAGCGATTGACAAATCAAATTAAACAAACAAACAAACAAATAGAATCAGAAGTCAGAAATTCTTGCAAGAAACTTGCTCTTGAGATGGGCAATGATGTTTTAAGGGCAGACAGAAAAGCTGTTATAACAAAGATTTGTCCATGTTCTCAGTTTTTGGTATGCAAAACACCAATACATCTCCTTCAACATTAGGTGCCTAGAAATTCACTTACTTGTTCAATGACCAGTCAAGGAACTTAGTTAAAAGGACTGTATGAGCGATGCTTTTGTCAACAAGCAATGCAACAAGCAATTTATTATCTTCCCAGATAATAAATAATGAAAGAGATAATTGAATACGTCTTTTAATTTCTTGGCTGTAGTCCCCATCTGTGGTGATCTTGGAGCCCAGGATCTTAGTTTTCTTAATGTTGAGTTTCAAGCCAACTTTTGCCCTCTCCTCTTCACCCGCATCAAGAGGCTCTTTAGTTCCTCTTCACTTTCTGCCATTAGAGTGGTATCATCTGCATATCGGAGGTTGTTCATATTTTTCCTGGCAATCTTAATTCCAACTTGTGAGTCATCTAGCCCCGCCTTTGTCATGATATGCTCTGCTGAGCCCCTTTCCCAATTTTGAACCAATCAGTGGTTCCGTGTCCAGTTCTCACCGTTGCTTCTTGACCCGCATATAGGTTTCTCAAGAGACAAATAAGGTATTCTGGCACCATCTCTTTAAGAACTTGCCACAATTTGTTGTGATCCACACAATCAAAGGCTTTAGTATAGTCAATGAAGCATACGTTTTTCTGGACAGTTAAATATCACTTGAATTATGTGTCCGTAATTTTAAATACAGCATATTAGTAATACATTTTACTTTGTTTAATGCATTATGTTTAGTAGGTAAAGGTTTTCTTTCCCTGTCCAGTCATGTCCGACTCTAGGATATGGTGCTCATCTCTGTTTTTTGGCTGAAGGAGCCACTGTTGTCCAAGACATTTTCTGTGGTTATGTGACCAGAATGGCTATATGCCAAAGGTACACCAAACACTATTACTTTCCAACAAAGTGGTACTTATTAATCTACCTGCATTTGCATGCTTTCGAACTGCTAGGTAGGCAGGAGCTGGGGCAAGAACAGGGAGCTCACTTGATTGTGCGACATTCAAGTCTCAAACCCAGGCTGTTAGCTTTCAGCTGACAAGATCAATTCTTTGACTGTTGAGCCATCACACTCCTCTATGTTTAGTACCTATGGCTCACAACTTCCTGTGTGGAAGAACAAAGACATATTTCTATAGAAGGGAAAAAATGACTGATCATTACAAGTTACATAGTATTCTGTAAAGGACAGTTATGTAATCACCATTTGTAGTGTTCACAGCCAGCTTCCAACAAGCAAAGTCAATGGCGAAGCTGGCAGGAAGTCACAGATTGCAGTCTCATGCCATCACACTTAACAACCTTCACTTAATGGCTGCAGTCAGAACTGATGTAAGTCAGATGTTGTCGTGTGACACTTGACTTTACAACCCTGTCACTTATTGATGGAGTTGATAGCTCTAATTGCAGTTGATAAGTTACCACTAACTGTAGTTTACACTGTGGGCATGCCAGAATGGCATAAAATATGTCTTTATCAATAAAAATAACTTGTTGTAAACTGCAGTTGTTAGTCTGAAAAGATATTGTCAGATATCCTCTGGTTACTGTCAAGAGAAAACTTGAAAAGGATAAGGAAATACTGCATAATTATGCAGAGTGTTATATACATATATATTATTAAATACTTACATTTTCTCTCACATACCCTCACATACAAAATCTGCATAAGAATTATTGAATTAGCAAAAAAAAGTCTCAACCAGTGGGTATTTAAAACATAAAGGATGCAAAAAGAAACCTATTTGTTGCTTTTTAAAAAGTGACATCAATGTCATTTGCCTAATGTACTCCCTCTGATGGTACTCAAGAGAAGTCTCTTTTCTAGTCCCACTTAAAACTGACAAAACCAATCCATTCATTGTTCAGCTGACTGGAGTATATCAAGGATTTGCCCTATCCAGGATAGGTATCCAGGATAAAGGCAGAAGCAGAACAGATTGGAAATCAACTTCCTAGCTCTTCTGTCCTAAATGTAACAACTAAAGCAAACATAGACTTCATTCAAAAGTGCATGGAGCTGAACTGCTCCCAAGGAGACATAAATCATGTTTATATCCACATAGAAACAACAGCATAACATTATGATACCATGTAAAGACAGGAAAGATAGGAAATATTTCAGGACCATAATATATGCTTCAATATATATGGCATGGAATTCCATAGGATTTAATTAAGAACATGATAAAATGCTGCATTAGCCAAGCTAAATAGATGGTCACTGCTCCACAAATAGAGCATGAAATGTATTATGACTGCAAATGTACTATGACTGCAAATGAAACTAGGAAAACCAGTCCAGATGTGTAACACCATTAGCCTGCAGCTGGGCTTAGCTCAACAAGGACTTGTAGTTGTTTCATAATGATTGTGATACAATTGTAAGTCTTGATTTTATGATCTATTATATTCTGTTACTGTATATAGTTACTTTATTTGGAAATGGGGGAATATAACAATTCACATACTAACCAAATGTATCTAGCTACTCTATTCTGGAGATTAATGTTGCTAGTCATTCTGTTGAAATGGCTTATATTTTTATTTTGACTTTTGGGATATAATGGTTGTTGATTATACTGTATATTTTGTATGTAGAATATGAAAACTTCAATGTAAGACCAAATTTGGTCCTGCAAAACTATATAACTACTATATAAATATGTAAATGATAGAAAACAGCTATATAAGCGCCCATTTGAACTAGTGGCTAAGGCTCCATGCTAAGAACCACTGAGTTCTAGTCCCACTTTAGGCGTGAAGATTGCTTCAGGACCTTGGACCAGTCACCCTATTTATGAGGGGCAGAGGTCATGCCTGGTGTTTGATAGGTTAAATTAAACTCTTTTGGTAATACCTAAATGGAACTTTGTTTTATTACCGATATCTTATGTCTTCCCTTGATCCTATTTCCATTCAGTTTATGCTGTCTCTCTTTCTTTCCCTGTCCCCTTACTCCATTTCCATTCCAGGTTTCCATCTTCTTTTTTCTGGAAAGGAGAAGAGGAATGAGTTCCTACTTCCTCAAATCTTTCTGTGGGTGAGAATGGTTAGTGTGAGTGAGAATGAATTGCTAATAAATGATCAACTAATTTTAGAAATAAAGATAACTTACATCAATAATATTGATACTACTACTACTATTACTACTACTACTACTATTTGTGGCTTCTGGCAGCTCTGAGGTTGTCCAGATGCAAAGGAAGAAAGATGATTCAGTGCATTGGGGATAGGAAAATACTCTGATGACCCCTTTCAATAGCTAAACTATGTGATATAGAATATATGCTCACATTAACACAACACTATTCTGCTACTAATTAAAGCAGTATGTCTTTTCTCAATCTGTCACAATCTAGGCAGGGATGCCAATGTTTTCAGAAGTTAATTCTTTCTACCAGCTGTTAGAGGAATGGCATCTTTTCTTTCAGACTTGTAGAGAAGCCTGAAAAAAAGATGCAGCTGTTTTTGGTTGGAAGAAATGTTGCTGTGCTTGTTTAAGATTGAAGGCACTTCTTCCAAATCCTTTAAGTGTGTATAGACCAATTTCCAAGACTGACTTTAGCTGGATTAGACAAAATAGAAAGCCAATCATTGCACAATTGTTTTTGTGTTCAATAAAATGTTATTTTTATGGGGAATTGTCTTAAATTAAAAGTAATTTTCCTTTTCAGATAAATTAAAAGGATTTGTCTGCATCCCCATATCATATTTGATTATACCAAATTCTATGAGGTCACATTGCATTTCAGGTATCATTAATTTTATTGAAAACTGCAGTCTGTTTGGTACATATAACACTTTGGTACACAATACACAAAGAAACTTTGGTACACACAGCACTTCCATTGACAGAAACTGTAAATTCATTTATTGTATTTCACACTTTCCCAAATTAATATGCAAATAAATAGCTATGTTCCTACAAACTAGTACTGCAGACTTGAAATATTCTTTACAGTTTTGGCTACTGTATCTCCAAAGCTGGAGAAAACAACAAAAAGGAGACTAAAATGACAATATATTTTCAAAACATAAAGAACACTTTTCCTGTAAGAAATTTGAAAATTCTTTACAAATACTTTGGGTTGAATCCAAGCTTTCCCTTTTGCAACCAAAAAGACTGACAACCAATAACAACTCACGCTGGGGAATGGGGATGGTTATTGCCAAATACCTCCCTTACAACATACCATTTTCATACATATCCAGAGGGTTCCTTAATGTTCTAACCCCAGAGCATGAGGACAAAATCTGATGAAAATTTCCTCCCTTTTGTTCTGTGGGAGCTTCCTAACATTCTTTGCAGAAGAATTTCAATTTCCCACTAGAAAATTTGGGAAGAGCTATATGAACACTGATATCTCCCATGTAGTACTAACCCATTGCTATGAACTCTTTTTCATAGATATATATAAAGATAGAGACAGAGATGCTAGAAATTGTAATAGTGATATAAAGATACAAGTAGTCTCGACTTACAACTATTCATTTAAGGTTTAAAGTGACAAAGATGCTGACAAAAGTGACTTACAACTGACCCTTGCACTTACATCACAATACCCTTGCAATCACATGATCAAAAATTGGGTGCTTGGCAACTGGCATTTATTCATTTATTACATTGTTATGCCGCTCCTCTCTCCTATAAGGTGATGCTGGACTGCTTACAAGTTATAAGTTTGGCAACTAAAGGCATGTAATGGCTGCAAGGTTCTGCTCTAATGTGATCACCGTTTGTAATGTTCCCAATGGACATCTGACAAGAAAGTCAGGGGGATGCTGGATTCACTTAATGACTGCATGACTCACTTAACAGTCATGAAGTTTATCAAGCAGAATCCTAGTGAGGAGGATCTGCTTCAGCTCTAGGAATCTATTTGATGGATCTGCTTCCTCTTCAGGAATTTGCTTGATGGAACATTTTGATATAGTCAGAAATGCTTTATAGGCTGTACAGCACCCTTTCTGAGGTTGTAGTAACATGGAACAGTCGTCACGTGACTGATTGTAAATCAAGGACTACCTGTACTTACATTAACTACTTGTTGAATATCTGGAGCTTCCCCAACATCTTTGCTGTTCCTAGCCAAAGCTCTGTAGTCCTGATAATTATGTAGAGCCATGGAGACATTGGAACAGATCATCCTTAGCAATAGTCGATTCCATCTTTACGTTGCTAAACATCCTTGTTCTCATAATTTTCCTCCTAAGTATTTTCTCCTTTCCTGGAGTGACCCAGCTTAAATCATTCCATTGAGCAGAAGCACATTCTGTTTTAGAGCCTGCAACATGATCCCCTTCTGAAATTGAACAGTGGCTTCTTTTGCTGTTGGATTTGGGTCTTTTTTTTTTTCCCAGATACTAGAGCTTACCAAAAAAAAAAAATAATGCTTTGTAAACATTGGTCTTAGTGTCAAACCAAACATTCACTTACCTTGAACCAGGATACAGGACTTTCCTCCACTCCCTTTCCCCATTGCACCTTAGAACTAGAGGACACAAAAATAATAAGTCTTGAACACTTCCCCTCTTGCTTCACTAAATGTATATTTTTATGAAGGTAGCAGGAAATGTTGTTCACTGGAGAAATTATATAGATTACAATATGTTATTGATAACAGGACAAATATAAAATCTCTTACTACACAGTGTTCTTCTACATTTAATTGATTTTCAGTAACTTTGGATAAACAAGCAGCAGTAAAAGGATTACAGAAACAAATCATCCCAAAGGTGCTTTTTTCAAAAGGCAACAGGATTTTTTATAAAGACATTTCGCTTCTCATCCAAGCTTTTGCAGCTCTGACAAATGATGGGGAATGGAAGGATTTATACTCCTTGCAGACAGCTGATCATTTGCATTCTTTTAGAGAGTAGTTGAGGCCACTTGGAGGTTTATCTGTGTCGTCAGGATCACCTGAGTAGAGCAAATGGGTGTGGAGCCATCTTGGAACTGCTGAAAGGACTGTGTAGTAGACTGGAGATAATGTTGTATCCCTCCCCTTCTGTTGAGAGACGGCTGTTCAATTTTGACATAGCCTCTTTGACCCTTCTTTCAAGCCACTGATCTTCTCTGTCCAAAATGTGGACTTTGCTGTCTTCAAAAGAGTGGCATTTGTCTTTTAAATGCAGATGGACTGTTGAATCTTATCCTGATTGTCTGTTCTCCTATGTTGTGTCATGCATTTATGAAGTGGTTGATTGTTTCCCCAATGTACAGATCTGCAGATGTTTCACTTGTGCAGATAAACGTTCACACCAAAACTTTCTGCTCTCTTTATTTAGTGCATCCTTGTACAGTAAAACAAAAACAATCAAATTTCTAAATTTTGAATCCTTTAGCCATTTGAATATAAATTCTTAAGATATGCTGCATGTAACTATAGAATTGAAAAGGAAGTGCCCTTTTATAGCAAGGCTATAAATACAATAATTAAGTGATTTTTTAAAAGGAATTATGGTCAGCATTAGACAGCATGTTTGAATTTCATCTTTATATTCCTGGTATACAGATGTTTTATAACAACAACAACTAAAAAACCTGTTGACAACTCATGAGCTCTTACAGAAACCAGAGATATTGACCTCTGGGGGAAACATGCCAGTTACTTGCTTGGAATGAACAATTCAGAATATTAAAAACAAGCTTTAATGTATTTTGAATAAAAAGCTAAATTCTTCCAACTGCTTGATTCATTTCCAGCAACTTTCCAAAAATTTCTTTAACTCTGTAACTGCCTGTATACAAAAAGCTTCCATGGAATTTGATATCTGAAAAGTTCATCATGCCTTGCAGCTCAGCCAAT
Organism: Bungarus multicinctus; assembly: GCA_023653725.1. Lineage (NCBI taxonomy): Eukaryota > Metazoa > Chordata > Lepidosauria > Squamata > Elapidae > Bungarus > Bungarus multicinctus. The sequence continues at coordinate 75,186,567 of CM042838.1, forward strand.
AATATAAATTCATATTAATCTATGAAAGAGAGGACTGGAAACCAGATGAAAGAAAAAAAATCTCAAATGTGATTTTTTATTCAATAAATATTTTTCAATAGGCACTTCCAAAATGAGTCACAGAAATGATTATTTTTATTTCATTAATGCCTTTTTATCTTGTTTTGCACTTGAAAGTGATCCCCTGAATGAATTAAAAGATGAATATGACATACAGTACAAGAATTAAGGAAGATAAAAATAGTAAACTTAGGCAATAATTGCTAGTTACATGTTCAATTACACTGCTATCTCTCCTAGAATCCCATCTTATTTTGTTGTACAATACTCCACTTAGAAATTACCAAAAGATGTAGGTTAATATAATTGATATTGCACTTGCAAGAGTAGGAGTGGGCAAGCAGGTATTAAATAGTCATTTTTAACTAACTCTGTTAATTCTCTCCAGTTTTTACTGATTTTCCAATTAGTCTGATCAGAAGTTGTTCACTGCTATATATTGATAGAAATGTGAATGCCTGTTGTAATGCCCTGGTAGAAGTGCATTTATTTGCATTAAAAGATGGATTTGATTTTACTGATTATAAATCCACTTAGTATTCAGCAGTAAGGCTGGAATTGTGGAAGTTTAGCACATCATCAATTAAATTTCTAGTCTTACAAATCAACATCTGATTTCATATATGTGCATTAAAAGGGAAAAAAAGGAAGAAGCATTTGAACTCTGTGTTAGCAGATAACAGATAATCAGAATTGGAAGGGACCTTGTAGGTCATCTAGTCCAACCCCTGCCCAAGCGGGAGACCCTGCACCATTTCTGACAAATGGCAGTCTAATCTCTTCTTGAAAGTCTCAAGTGATGAAATTCCCACAACTTCCAAGGGCAAGCTGTTCCATTGCTTGATTGTTCTCACTGTCAGAAAGTTTCTCCTTATTTCCAGGTTAAATCTCTCCTTGTTCAGTTTCCATCCATTATTCCTTTTCTGGCCTACAGGTGCTTTAGAAAATAGCTTGACCCCCTCCTCTCTCAAATATTGGAAGACTGCTATCATGTCTCCCCTGGTCCTTCTCTTCACTAGACTAGCCATGCCAAGTTCCTGTCATCATTCTTCATATGTTTTAGTTTCCAGTCCCCTAATCATCCTGGTTGCTCTTTTCTGCACCTTAGAGTTTCAACATCTTTACTGTGGTGACCAAAACTGGATGCAGTACTCTAGGTGTGGTTTTATTAAGGCTTTATAGAGTGGTATTAGTACCTCACTTGATCTCGATTGTATCACTCTGATAATGCAATTTAGGATTGTGTTAGCTTTTTTGGCTGCTGCTGCACACTGCTGGCTCATATTTAGCTGTTGCAGGTTAGTGTTTTGTCTGGATATTTTTGTTACTGGATATATTTGAATTAGGCTGGTCCAAAAAATTATTTAGTAGAGTTGGTTTAAAAAACAAAAGTGTTGGTTTTGTATTCTGTAAGACAAGATTCTATACTAGAACCTCCTATCCACCACAGAGAAATCAAATAAGTTTATCATGTTTGAATCCTGTTAAAGCAAGGAAAATTTTGTCCCTCTGCAAAATTATCTGCAATCATACAATTAAGGAAATATTTTCAGAAAACACCAATTCAGGTCCTGCAAAACATCAGGGTTCCACAGAATGTAATTTGGGAAGTAACGGGCAAGCTACTGAGAATATGATAACACCAAGTAAGAAGATTATTAATGCAACAGTGAGGTACAAGTTCTGTCCTGGTAGAAGGCCCCAAGTCTGCTAATGCTCAAAGAATGGATGAAACACTCGATGGGTTTGAATTAAAACAGTTCAAAGATTGACAGCACTACAGGTAGTCCTCAACTTACGATCACAATTGAGCCCAAATTTTATGTTGCTAAGTGAAACATTTGATAAATGAGTTTTGCCCCAATTGTCAAATTTTCTTGCCACAGTTGTTAAGTGAATCTTTGCAGTTGTTAAGTGAACATAGCTGTTAAGTGAATGTGGCTTCCCCATTGACTTTGCTTGTCAGAAGGTTGCAAAAGGGGATCACATGATCCTGAACACTGGAACTGTCACAAATAGGAAGTACTTGTCTAGCATCTAAATGTTCATCATGTGACCATGGGGATGCTGCAACGGGAATAAGTGTGAAAAACGGTCATAAGTTGTAACTTTGAACGGTTATTAAATGAATTGTTGCAATTTGAGGACTATCTGTATTGGCTAATGGAATGGAATTTAAATACTTCTTTCAGCAGAAATAAGTTAGCTCTTAAGGATACAACTTGGTAGTCCTGTCACTGATGCTAGTGGTGAAGAGATCAAAAGGTTTGCTAGTCAAGTATGAGAGAAATATGCAAAAGCCTCTTAACAAAGAACATCTCAGGTGCCCAAGCCCAGTCCCAGCTGCAGTCACACTCATCAATGGCAGTCCAAGGCACCTGGTCATATCCCAGGTGACTTTCACCTTCTTCTTGCTCCTGCTGCTGACGAAGCATGCCCAGGCTGACCCTTCATGAGGCAGCCTCTGGCTACAAGAGGTTATCTTCCCAGAAGGAAACAAGACCCTGAAAATAAAGTCTTGTGCCGTCAACTGCTACCTTGCAAAGGCCAGGCAGACCATGCTTGGTCAGCAGCAGGAGCAACAATATGTCAAACATCACCAGAGTCCATAGAATGTAGGGGCCCAAAAGAACATAGAGGGAGAGATAAGTTGATGGGGGGAAAATCAAAGTACTCCTGCATAAGTGTGGGCCTGAATTCTGATCATGACTATGGGGGGGTGTGGGGGGTGGGGGGCACTGAAACAGCCATACTTTGGAATTGGTTATAAGCGTCCTCATTTAGCACCACAGGCACTTCTAATGTCACTAAAGAAATGGTCATAAGCTGAGGACTACCTGAAAATGTGCATTTGCCTTCAGAGTATTGGGGGTACTCTTTTATTAATATTCAGCAGAAGTCACATTGAGTTATCCAATGTCCTGCCTCCTACTGCTTTCTGTAAGAGGATAAGAGTTAAAATGTCTATTGACTTTATCATTCTTCACTTAGAACATTTGCCCTGAATTTTCCTATCCTGCCTGATTTACTCAATAGAATTCAAATGGCCTCAGAATGGGACAAAATACTTTGTGAAGGCAACAGAAGTACTGCCTTCTCAACTGCTGCATGACAAAGAAGAGTCTTTTAAAATTAAATTTTAATTTTTAAATTAAGAAGAGCCTTTTAAAAGAGTTTTAAAATTATCAAATGTATTACGAATGGGTTTTCACAAATTGGTTTTTAAGGCTGTTTCTGCAAAAAGAACTCATTGGTTGCTCAGTATGTTATGGCTGCATTTAAGAGCTTGTCAAGGCTTGGCTAACACAAGGTAATTTTCCATTTGTTAGAAAAAGCAATATGATTCTGTGCATAAAACATTCCTTAAAACATGAGAAAGTAACAGGAATTTTGGCAGGTCAGTGATCTTGCTAGCCACATGCAATTTTATATTTCACCTAATGCTATTTATTCTATGAAACGGCAACTACAAAAATGTAAAAAAAAACAGTATTCAAAGTTTCTGCTTTAGTTTATTAACTAATAATTCATCTTGTCTTCCCATCTATTTTCCATCACTGACTATCAAGAGTTCGCCTCTTCACAAAACAATGGTGATCCAGATTATTGAGGGCAATATGCTGACTCTGTAAACCGCTTAGAGAGGGCTGTAAAGCACTGTGAAGTGGTATATAAGTCTAAGTGCTATTGCTAAATGCAGTCATTTATAGACACTGATTAATGACTTGTATCCTTATTTGAGATCAGATTTTCCTTTAAAAACATAAGTCCTTCTCTGAATTTAATACAACTTTGCAAGTTACTTTTGGGACTGCAATATAGCAAAAATATAAAAGGATCGAGTCACTTAAAAGTCAGCTACTTTGGGAAAGTTTACAATCCTACCCACTCTATTTTGTTCCTCATAAGTAATCTATTTTAATGTCACTTACATAGATTATTCCTCCCTATATACTATGTCCTAGTAATAGATGTTTAGTTTGCTAAATTTTCTATTACTATTATTACTGCTATAGCTCCCTAGATTTTCCATTTTTAGCCAGTCTTTTGTAATTACTAAGGATTCTTTTGTTCAGATTATCTTAACTCCCTAACATTCCTCATTTCAAAAAGAAGCTTTGAAGTGCATGGTTTCTGTGGGTAGAACACACCTATCTGTAGTTCCTTAAACCACATACATTTTTTGGGGATTATACTGCAGCAGGAGAAAACAGCTATGTAATCCCAAGAAAAACAGCTCTTTTAAGAAACTATGGAAGGGTGTTATGTTAACATCCATTCTCTGAATCTCCTTTTGCCTTCAAATCCAAAGAGCTTCAATGTCCCACTTAATATCATTTCTCATGAGACAAATCTTATTTTACTTTTTTTCCAATAAATAATTTCACTCTTATTTAATTATATTATTCTTAACTTCCTTTCTCCCAACTTCACACACATGAATATCACAATTCTCTGTCAAAATTTATAGAGGCATATACAATTCTTCCTCATTCTTCTCACATCATTCTGTGAATTGAAACAGGATGATACTTGGCCCTAAAACATCCATTTCTTTCTCTCATTCATGCATCTACTTGTTTCTCATCTTCTCTCCCAGCAACATGAGGAGACATAAACTTCCATCACCTTATTTTTTTCTAAAAAGACTACCTCTCTCTAGAAGTGTAATCCATTCCATTTCAAACAATATATTATAGTAATGCTTATATACTTTTAAAAAGTATCTAGACAAAAGAAAAATCCTAATGTACTTTAATGAACAAATGTCTTGCTTTATCATCCAAGTTCTTTTACTGAAATCAGTGCATTATTTTAAAAAGCTACTTTAAAAAACTTACTGAAAGCCACACTTAAAAAAAAAAAGTATCTGTATTTAATTAAAATATATTGCCTTTTCATGTTAAAGTTATGTTACAGGATTACAGAGACAAATGCTACATTCTCCAAAATCCATAAGGAGGAGATATTATTACCTAGCTTAACTGCTGTGATCAACTGAAAAACACAAAAGGAACAAAAATTATGTTGACCATAGTTGACGGGAGCTCTTAGATCACTGATTATATATATCAGAGAGAATGAAAGAGTAACAATATAGGAAACTTTTACTTTTCAAATTACAAGTCATATAAAAGTAAAGTAAAATACAAGAAATAATGTCTTTCCTGACATAACAATGATTATTTTCAAGAGAAATAACAAACTACCTCCCTTTACCAAATCGATATTAGTTTTATCAATAAAAGTTTGATAGAAAGTGAAATCAGGTATAATAGAAGTAAAATTGCATTTTTTCCATCTCGCATAAATGACAAGTTCTTTAATTAATTGCGATTTTATGGTTAAAAGAAAATAAATGAAAACAGTATTCTTCTAAATGGTTGATGAGGTGTAGCTGGCTTTCTGCCACTTCTTTGTAAATTGTGACCAGAATACACCCTTTACTTGCCAGATATCCAACTATTATTAAATATTACACTAGATGTGCATTCTATTTTTTTACCAAATCAGAAACAACAGTTTTAACAACTATTGAGGTTAATTATTATATAATTAATAACTATTAATTATTATATCATCAATATCATCATATGGAGTATTCTATGATGTATTTGTTAATGCTACCCACATCTTTTAAAGCTGAGTCAGGTTTGTATTTTATAAGCTTTTTGTCTCCTCACCAAAATTAAATAAACACATTAGAAACCTGAAAAAAGTAGTTTTATATCAAAGGCTACAGTGAGACAGCACAGGAAACAATGCACAGAAAAAAATAATGCAATGAAGCCTATTTATTTATTTATTTATTTATTCAATTTATTGATTATAAATGTTCACCTATCAAAAGGAACTTTGGGCAGTCAAAAAATAATGATGTTCCTCAATAAAGCGTTTTGAACATGGGCTTATAATATATGAATTCCTTTATATTACAGTCTTATTTCCTTAAGTTTAACATAATAATAGAATACCAGAGTTGGAAGGGATCTTGGGATGTGTTCTAGTCCAACCCCCTATTCAGGCAGGAAACCCATTTACCATTTCAGACAAATGGTCATCCAATCTCTTCTTAAAAACCTCCAGTGCTGGAGCACCCAAAGCTTCTGGAGACAAGCCGCTCCACTAATTAATTGTTCTGTCAGAAACTTTCTCCTTAGTTCCAGATTGGTGCTCTCTTTGATTAGTTTCCATCCATTGCTTTTCATTTTGCCTTCAGGTGCTTTGGAGAATAGGTAGATCTCTTCTTTGAGACACTGCTATCATGTTACCCCCACCCAATCCTTCTTTTCATTAAACTAAACATACCCAACCCCTGCAATCATTCCTCATGTTTTATTCTCCAGTCCCCTAATCACCTTTGTTGCTCTTTTCTGTACTCTTTCTAGAATCTCAACCTATTTTTATATCATGGAGACAAAAACTAGATGCAATATTCCAACTGTGATCTTACCAAAGCATTATAAAGTGGTACTAACATTTCACATGAACCTGGTTGTATCCCTCTGTTAATGCAGCCTAGGACTGTGTTGGCTTTTTTGACAGCTGTAGCATACTGCTGGCTCATATTTAAGTGATTGTCTACTAGGACTCCAAGATCCCTCTCACAGTAATTACTATTGAGTCTGAAAGCACCTATTCTATATCTGTGCATTCGGTTTTTCTTGTCTAAACAGAGAATTTTACTTTTCTCTATATTGAATTTCATTTTGTTAGATAGATGTCTGGATCTAGTCCAAATAATACATACTAGGAATGTGAATAATTTTGTTATGCACTAAATATTTAGAGTAGATAATACCCACTAGGAAACTGTATTTAGAAAACTGTGTAGCCTAAAAGATAGTTATGTAGTACAAGGTTAAAATTCTTTTAAGAAAACATTGCTAAAAGTTCAAATTCCTTCATCAAAACAGCACATTAAGTGTTCATAATTGTCTCAAAACTGATAAATCCCATTTTCATTATATTTTAAATGCATTCTAATATGCAAGAAGTACAAATCATGAGAGATCACTATTCAACTTTCTCAAAGTTACCTAACTTTCAGCTCATATGAAATAAAATCACACAGAGAACAAAGAATTTTCAATCCCTATTAGTTTCACAGACATCCATAAATCCAATGTTTTCTGCAAAATTATTTATTTATTTATCATATTTATATGACTGTTGAATACTGGGTGGTATTCAACAAATTTCTTAAAGCTGAATGTAAAATTACATATAAATAGAACATGCTGTCTCAGAAAATACATATTTTTATTTTTTAAAATCTCAACATCAAATGGTAAGATTTGAACTTCACAAAATCTAGAAGTACAAATTATTTTTAAAAAACCCTATTTCAATTTGTATCTTAAGGATACAGATTAGTTTAGTTGTTTACAAAAAAGAAATACTTTAGAATTTCTATATCCATGTAATTAGCTTTCCGGCTGATTAATATAGGCGAAAGTATACTATTTCTAACTTGCTTGGGCTTGCACAGATCTAAACAATCATTCTCAAAGTATTTCTTTTGCTTTTGGTAGATACATATTGAGATGGTGCTGGAATAGAGGTAGTCCTTGAGCCCAAAATTTATGTTGCTATATGAAACATTTGTCAACTGAGTTTGCCCCATTATACGACTTTTCTTGCTACAGTTATTAATGAATCACTGTAGTTGTTAAGTTAGTAACATGGTTGTTAAGTGAATCTGGCATTGACTTTGCTTGTCAAAAGGTTGCAAAAGGTATCACATGACTTGGGGTACTACAACCATCATAAATATGAATCAGTTGCCAAACATCTGAATTTTGATCATGTGACCATGGAGATGCTGCAATGGTCATAAGCGTGAAAAATGGTGATAAGTCGGTTTTCTCAGCACTGTTGTAACTTTCAACGCAACTCCAAGAGACAAAAAATTATGACAGGAAGAAAGAGTTCAATCCAGTTTGATCCCTAGATCAGAACAAGCAGCAGGGAAATGGCATACTATTCTTCCATTATCAAATACAAGAAAAATGAAATCTAAATAGCTATAATTTTTATTAATTATAATGGAATAAAAATTAATTTTGCATATTAATATAAATTCAAAGTTTATGCAATTTGTTATCTAATAAGGCTATGTAGGATACCAATGAACATAAATTTTGTAGTCATTTTATCATTAAAAATGTGTAACAATATCTGTATTGAAATTTCCACTGAATCTAATTCAAATCCTCAAATTTGAAAACCCAAAGCTCCAGTACTATATTGAATATTACAATTTCCTGGAATACTAATTCTATGACCAAAATATTAATATGCCGTCTTTATCATTTTTCCTGAAAATAAACCACAGCAAAGTTTAAAGCATGAAACATAACTGGGCGTATCTAATAATGATGAGGCTTAATAGTTAATAATTACACTGAATCATTAAGATACTGATGTGTCACTTAGATGAATACTTCAAAAATACTTTTATAAAATCTAATTTCATAGTACAAACCTTTTCCTAATATGGTGGCATGCAGAGAAAGGTAAAGTATTTCTTGGATGTTGCCAAAACACATCCTTAAAAAATACTAATTTCCATGGAGTTTCATGATTAATTCTTGCCTATGATAATTTTCTCTTATTACATTATATATTAAATTATATCATTATCCTAATATATGAAGGCAAAACATTCATCAGTAATTATTTGTTGCTACTCATCACAAGCCCCACTCCCTACGTATGACTTTCAGCAACATTAATCAGAATTAGTCCATGTTATCATTTATTCATCTGAATTTACATATGATTTGTAATAGGGTGTCATCAAAACCTCTTAAACTTACCTGTGCTTTTTTCCCGAAACTGAATGAGATATTGCATTATAACACATCTAGTAGAAGATAATTTATACTCAGAATCCTAAGACTTCAGTCATTTCATTTGTTTTCAGTATTGTTCTGATAACTTTTTTACATTCATTTTTGTTTTCATCATTCCCATTTTGACTGCTGCTTACTTTGTTTCTTTTTATCATGACCTGTTCATGTCTACACTTCTTGTCTTAAAAGAATTAAATCTGTCAAATTCCAGACAGAAAAGGAAAGAAGGAAGTGTCTCTCTACAGGCATTATTATAGCAAACTAAAACATTGTTTAGATCAGGTTACTAAATGGACAGAATTAATTGGATACTTTATAAAGAACAATGTTCATACATTGTGATACGAAATGCAAAGTCTGGATGCTAAAGCAAATTCCAAAGTTAGTTCAATTTTAGAGTTAAACAAAAGTAAAGTATTACACAAAAAACAGAATCCTGGAATGTCACAAAATAAATGTGAAAAAAATTAGGATTAGTCATAAGAATTAGAATTCTTATATAAGCATAAGAATTAGAATATTATAAGAGCAAGTATGAAATCCTTTGAAAGAGGTCATCAGGTTTCCTCTACAGGAGATTTTATAGCATCAATGATCCAAATGAGTTCTAGAGAGGATCCAGAACAACAAAAATAAAAAAGCAGTGATAAAGCAGAGTTCTACTCCTCGTGTTTGTGAAGAACTGACCATATAGGTCTAATACATTTTCTTAATATGAGAATAGATATTTACAGATAGTCCTTGACAACTGTTTAGTGACAATTTGAAGTTACAACAGCACAAAAAAAGTGACTTATAACCATTTTTCACACTTACGACTGTTGCAGCATCCTCATGGTCACATGACCAAATTTCGATGCTTGGCAACAATTCATATTTACAACAGTTGCAGTATTCTGGGGTCATGTGATCTTCTTTTGTGACTTTCTGACAAGCAAAGTCAATGGGAAAGCAGGTTTCACTTAACAACCTTGTTACTGACTTAACAACTGCAGTGATTCACTTAATAACTGTGGTAAGAAAGGGCAAAATTAAAGGACAAAATTAATTTAACAAATGTCTCACTTAGCAACGGAAATTTTGAACTCAACTGAGGTCATAGGTTGAGGATTATCTTATGAAGTTTAAGAAGTATGGTGGTATAAAGCCCATAAGGAGAACTGGAGCGATTTAAATATTGCTGGTATAATGGTGTTTCAGTTTTTTATGTTGATATTGAAGGTTTAACTCCTGCTCACACCAATTACAGCTGGAAAGTATTGCAATTTGAAACCCTGCTGTTACCACTTAAACAACACTGTGCTATTATTTTACTTTTTGTTTACAAATCATGTACAGTTAAAGTTAGCAAAGTATTCACGTACGGTGTTATAGCTACTCTCCTATATTTTTTATAGGAAATGGCATTTCCTATAAAAGTGGCATTAAACCACAAAGCACAAATGGAAAAATTAATAGGGGACGTATCATAGCAGTAGATACAATGCACAGAAATTATATTTATATCACATATTATGGTGTTTTTTTGTGTCCAGTCAGAAAGCTCTCAGCTTATGAATAGTCAGTATCTTGGTCTAACCTGCCCTTCTCAATACTACCTCATAGAAGAAATGGGGGGAAAAATGATATATATGCCTGATCCCTTTTGATGAAAGGACAGGATTAATAAATAAGACAAACTCAATTGGGGCAGAGATGTGTTAGAGTAGAAAAAAAATAAAACATATTTCTGAGATTTTATCACATCACACAAAAGGATTTATTTATGTGATGCTGCCTTTAGAGTGGTTGCTAACTTTCATTTTTTAAAAATCAATTAAAAGATTACCACAGAGGTAGCAAATAGCAAGTCATCTGATCTTGATCCTCTAGAACTCACTGCTATTTGAGTACCTTTCCTCAAGAATTTGACTAAATATTGAAGTATGAACTTCCCTTTTTTGTAAAAAAGGTCCAATTCCACTATTAAATGGGGAAAAGGAGATCACATTTAATACAAAGGTCATGAAACTGATTAAAGAAAGGATTTAACATCACATCTTCAAACCATCAGCAAGTCTCTGCAAGTATATAGGTACAATCAGAATCAAGAACAATTACTGTAAACTAAGCTTTTCTGGTATGCAGTTTTAAAAGACAGTCAAGACGTATTACTAAGAACTAGATCAATCTGACATTTGCAATGGAAAAAAAGTCTAAAACACTACCAGTTAAGTCTAGTTGCTAACTGTTTATTCAATATTTTGAAACCAGGTGCCTCTTTTTCTCTGATAACTCTGTAGGTTCTAGCATTTTCTTGCTGTGTGAACTGAAAATGTCTGGACTTTTTATTATTACTATGCATAATAAATTGTTACTGTCACTATGCACAATATCCAGTTGTTTAACTTAGTGATAAAACAGATGAAAAGACTGAAGAAAAGGAAAAACTTGTCCGAACATAAAGTTTCTAGCTATTTGATCATCTTTCAAGAAATGAACAAATCAAAATGTATAATCCATAAAACTTGTTTTTAATATTATTTGACCCATTTATTTAAGGAAGTTTAAATGGCTACCGAACTCCAAGAAGCTTACAAAAGTAAAAGCCCAATATAAAACAATAAAATGCAATACTCCTCCAGTTCCCTAGTGACAATAATCAGTCAATCAATAATTTGATGGGCTCTCCTCCACCCCACACTTTGGGTTCCTCAGGCCCACTGAAAAATCAAATCGTCAGGGCCTTAAAAAAGAATGTTCAAGTAGGGGCCAATCTTTTCTGTGGGGATGTGATGTTCCACAGGAGGGAGCCACCACAGAGAAGGCACTTCTTCTTAGTCCCATTAGATGTACCTCCTTAAGAGAGAGGAATTACATTACAGCTAAGTTGGAGGCTTACTTATTTACATAATTACATGCAGCTGCAATTAGAAATGAATGATCTAGCTCAGGGCTGTCAAACTTCTGGTCTTTGGGTCGGATCCGTCATGTGCTGGCCATGCCCACATCCTATTTAGCAAGGGGGGGAAATCCCAATATGTCACGTGATGCTGCCATGACGACATGAGTTTGACACACTTGATCTAGCTGGTAGAACTAATGTAGAGAAACTGATTTTAAAGAAGGTAACTGCTTTTTACAAGGGCCGTTTGGTACTTTGTATAAAAATGCTAGAAGCAGTAGTAAAAATAATATGGAAAAAGAGGTAAAAGTAAATGAAAGTGCAATAGGATTTGGATGGATGACAGGAGGAAGAGAAGACTTTAAAAATACAGCATGTTCCCAGCATAGACTAATGCCACACTGACTTCAGTCCCACAAACATCACAAAAACATTTTGCTTTCTTTGCTCCGGGAACAGAAAAACAACAAAAAGTGCTGAATTATGCAACATTATTTTAACATTGTCACACTCAAAGTATTATGATTGCAGAGGCCTGATAAAAACATTTACTGTGAATAAGAACTAGAATTGTCAGTCACAAAACTATCAATTCATTTTCTTCCCACTCTATTTAAGAATATACGGTGTTTGGGGAAAATGTAATCAAATTTTAGACAAATTAGGAAGTAACAAAATTAAAATTTCAGTTGAAAGAACATTTACTTTGATTTAGTATGGCACAAAACTATATGTTTCATCTGTTTTGGTCACCTGAATCTAAATAAAACTCTAAAAATCACAATAAACTTACATACATACATACATACATACATACATACATACATACACACACACACACACACACACACACTCACACAGAGAGAGAGAGAGAGGGAGAGAGAGGGAGAGAGAGAGTCTAAAGGGATAATGTTGTATTGTAGTTAATACTATAAAACTAAGGGGGGAAGGATATTAGTGAAAGATAATTGAAGAAATGCTTTTAGTTTGTACTACAATAATTTTTATATTAATTATTTTGAATCTTATAATTATCTTCAGTTTAGCTATTAAAAAGATATATCTTTAGAATGAAAATCTATAGATCTTCTACAAGTAACTCAGATATAATTTACAGTATGAACCAGGGGTCTCCAGGGAGTTGAAGTCCGCCAGGCTTAAAGTAGCCAAGGTTGGAGACCCCTGATATCAACTACTTAAAGTATGCATGACTGAGATTAAAAATTAAGCTTTTTCAAACACTGAAATTTTAGTTTGAAAAGAGGGGGAAAGCTTTTGATGAAGAACTCACCAAAATGCACTTAGCAGCATAATTTACTTGCTATGTAATACATGCATTCTTGTACTTGTATATACTTGAATTGAAAACCACAAACACATGATTAGAAAAGTTATTCATTATGCACCACATGAATGCACATGCACAGTAGCAAAGTTTAAACCTAGCATATGTATTTTCATAGAACATAAATTTAATGACTTACATATTACTTACACTAAACAAATAGAAATGACATCTGATTGTAACAATGTACAGTAATCTCCATCTTTTTGACATAGCAGGTGAATTGCTTGGTACTTTGGTTTTAACACAAGTATCAATGAATTTAGTTCAATTTATTTAAAATGTAGCTTTTTAAACTAAGGTTATAGTCACTTCTGCAAAATTCACAATGGAAATTTAAAGTCTACTTAAAATTAAACTGAGACACTGTTAAAAATAAGAGCTTTGCTTACTAATTTATGTTCAAATGATATAGAAAAAGAAAAAGCAGCGACGAGAAATAACCAAGAGTCGTTTTCAGAGAAGAAGCTAATAATGGTCTACAGCATTAGAAATTTAGAAAAATATTTAGTTTGAAAAGATGTTGTAAGAATTGCAATTATAACCCAGGGGTGGGATTCAAATATTTTTACTACCGGTTCTGTGGGCGTGGCTAGGTGGGTGTGGCCATGTGACTGAGTGGGCATGGCTTCTTCTCCTTTTTGTACAGCACCTCCCCCATGTTCCTTTTTTGGGGGGGTCTCCTGGGCCTCAGGGAAGCCTCGGGGGGGAGTTTTTGCTCTCAGGAGGCTTCCCTGAAGCCCAGGAAGGCAAAAAATGAAATGGGGGTGGGGCACAGCTCACACACCCCGGACCCCTTTTTGCCTCCTGGGCCTCAGGGAAGCCTCCTGGGCAAAGCAGTAAGACAGCAAGGGGGATCCCAGCACAGCTGATCATCAGAATAGCTGATCATCAGGAAGAAAAAAGAAAGAAATACTGATTTGGCTGAACTGGTAGCTGTTTTTTTACTACCAGTTTGGCCGAACGGTACCATTTTTTTACTACTAGTTCGCCTGAACTGGGCCAAACCGGTAGAATCCCACCATTGTTATAAGCACGATTTATTTAAGCAAAGCTGGGATAGCATAAAAACATTTCAAGATGGACTACATGAAGAAGATAAGAAAAAGAAAATGCTAAGAACTGATATTCAGCATAACGGCAGAAATAAATAAAACATAAATTTCACATTTTAACCAGTGATTAATTTTAATGGATTGACAGAAATTGAAATCTTTAATGGGAATGAATAGTTTTTTCCACATCTCTCTCTCAAACCCCCCCCCCCCCCCCACCTTCCTCCTGCTACCTCACTGCCAAGTACCTATTTTTATTTATTTTTTGCTGGACTAGTTTTTCAAAAAAAATTTAGTACTTTGATATCGATACTTAATAACCTTTAAATTACACTGTTTACATTGGAAGATTGTCTTTTAAATTACTTGGCTTATCATCTCATTTGAAATAAAAACATTTTGTTCAAGAAGATTTTGTTTTAGTATAAGTTTTACTTCAACAAAAAATGGAATATTAGACCTAGAAGAATACGTTTTTCAAAATGAACTCTAAGCTAGTTGCATTTGGTATTATGGGATAAGATTCAGAAATGACAGTGATAAAATTTCTTGAAACTGATTTGGAACAAAGGGAGTCATGACTTTTAAAGATAACTTTGCCCTGTAATGTGACATCACACAATTTTACTTTACTTATATTGATTAAAGTCTTATATATTCAACTATAATTAAAATTGTTTAACCAATCTTGTTTGATAAGTTAAAACAAGATTATTACTACATAGAAATATTTGAAATTCATTTCAATGAAACAATTAACAAAGTTCACAAAACAGCTCAATAGAATAGAATGACCTATACTTCCTTTTAAAAGTATAGCAAAAATGTGTGCTTTGCATATCTTTTCAGAAACTGATATAATATTGCCTTCCCAGTATTTTGTTGTCTTAAATTTGTTTCAAGTAATTCAAGGCTAGTGTACCCTAGTTCTTCATATCATCATTAAAGACAGCTCTTTAGAATGGCATGAAAGCTGGCTAGGTGATTTTAAGCCATTTCCCTCAGCCACATGACTGCTGCATGGAAACTAGGGTGAGGAAGTAGTATTAGATATGTCCACCACTTTGACTATTTATACAAATAATAAAGACAACATTTAAAAAATATTTTTAAAAAGTTGTATAAACCTGATTGCCAGGAATGCTTTTGAATTGAAATATATTTCACTAAATCAAGTAGGTCAGTGGGCAATTCAAATATCCCCTTGATTTTGAAAAGATTCAGTATTTATTTTTATTTTTATTTCTTTATTTGGTTTGTCAATCACTTACAAGATAATAGGTATAAATATAAACGTAGCTATGAATACATGAAATAGATAGATATAAGAAAAATAAAGAAACAATAGGACAGGGATGGTAGGCACGTTGGTGTGCTTACGCATGCCCCCTACAGACTTCTTAGGAAAGGGGTGAGGTCAATAGTAGACAGTCTAAGGTTAAAGTTTGGGGGTTTGGGGAAGAAACCACAGAGTCAAGTAGAGTATTCCAGACATTGACCATTCTGTTGCTGAAGTCGTATTTCCTGCAATCAAGTTTGGTGCGATTAACCTTGAGTTTGTATCTATTGTGTGCTCTTGTATTGTTATGGTTGAAGCTGAAGTATTAATTGACAGATAGGACATTGCAATGTATAATTTTATATACTATACTTAGATTGGACCGAAGGTGGCATAGTTCTAGGCTGTCTAGGTCTAGAATTTCAAGTCTGGTGGCATAAGGTATTCTGCAACGAGTAGAGGAATGGAGAACTCTTCTTGTGAAATATTTCTAGACTTTCTCTACTGTGTTAATATCAGATACATAATGTGGGTTCCAGACTGATGAGCTGTATTCAACTATTGGTCTAGCAAATGTTTTGTATGCTCTAGTTAGTAGTGTGATATTACCAGAGAAAAAGCTATGAGGGATTAAATTAACAACACTTAATGCCTTTTTGGCTATGTAGTTACAGTGGGCTCTAGCACTTAGATCATTAGAGATGAGTACTACAAGGTCCTTGACAGAGTTTGGATCATCAACAAGGTCTTGACTATTCAGCTTGTATTTTATTTTCTGATTTTTTTTTGCCAATATGTAAGACAGAGCATTTATTTGTTAAGATTTGAAGTTGCCATTTGTTTGACCATTCTGATACATAGTCGAGGACTTTTTGAAGGATAGCAATATTGTCTGTGGTGTTGAATAGCTTTACATCATCAGCGAAGAGAATGCAGTTGCTCTTACTATGATCACAGAGGTCATTTATGTAGAGTATGAAGAGAGTTGGTCCTAGAACACTGCCTTGGGGGACACTACTGTTGACAGGTACAGAATTTGATAGGACACTCCCAATTTTGACCATTTGTTGTCTGTTTGACAGGAATGCTTCTATCCAGTTATGCAGGGGTCCAGAGATACCGTAAGATTTTAATTTTAGGAGTAATTTGTTGTGTATCACTGAATCAAAGGCTTTACAGAAGTCTATGTAGAATGCGTCTATTGCTTTGCCATGATCGAGTTGTGTAGTCCATATGTTTTTGCAATGTAAAAGTTGAAGATTACAGGATAGTTTTTTTCTGAAACCAAATAGTTTATTAGAGTGTAGATTTTTTGTCTTTAGGTGGAGGATAATGGATTGGTTAATAATTAATTCCATGACTGTACAGGTGATGCAGCATAAAGTGATTGGTCTGTAATTTTCAACTAGGCTGGGGTCTCCCTTTTTGAAGATGGGGATGACCGTAGCTTGTGACCATAGTTTTGGCAAGGAGCTGGTCCTGAAAGATTTTTTAAAGATTATGCTTAGAGCAAAGATTATGCTTAGAGCAAAGATTTTTTAAAGATTATGCTTAGAGCAATGGCACAGCTTTTTCAAGAAGCAGGCACATATTCCATCTGGTCCAATAGATAGAGATGGTTTTAGATTGCATAGTGCTTTTTCAACATTATCTTCTGTAAAATTGATATGTATTAGATCATTGTAGTTGTCTGTGGTTCAACTAGGAAATACTGGGCATGATCCATTGCTGTTTACAAATACTGAGCCAAAGAATGTGTTAAAGAGGTTGGCTTTAATGGTGTCATCATTGCAGTCTTTACCATTAGGTCCTTTCAGGGGTGGGATGGACCTTGAGTCTTTTAGTTTGTTGTAACAGTAAGAATCAAAATGTGATATTTTAAGGACAGTCCACAGACGATGGTCTCAGGAAGAGCAAGCTCCTGGCTAACTTGGAAGTTAATTCAGTTTTAGGGCATTGTGAACTCTAATTATATTTTTAGCTTGGGGAATTCAGTGATTTCTCAGAATCACTGGAAATGTAACAGAAAGTTTCCTTAGCACACATATTTTGATAATGTAAAATTATGCAACTTTTTGGATTTTTTGTTTTAAACCAAGTACCTTTTCTAATTTATTTAAGATCAATTTATATTTGAATTTTAAATTTGCAGCTGTATGAAAATTAACAGACAATAATACTATAAACCTAGACTACAGTGACTAGTAGACATGCCACAGACTAAAAAATATATTGAGTTTTAAAAAACTGATCAGAGGATATGGAGCTAGGATAAAGTGCCCCATCATCCATTTGACAATAAATGGAATGTCATTTGTTATTAAGGAAGAAATGATATATTTGTATCTTTACAAATAATTGTGAACAAAGAGAATTCTACATCACATTATTTCTAAAAACAAAGGTTGATTGTCCTTATTCCCTCACTTCTCTTAAAATAAAAAAAGAACTTCTTGATTATGGCTCAATGCTACATGATTGCAACCTATTGAAGCAAAGGAGGCCTAGATCTGAAAAAGATAAGGATGGAGACACACATAAAACCCTGCACAATACTTTGAATCTCTATGACAGAAGAAAGAAAAAATATATCAGATAGGAAGCCTTAATCTAAGCAGCAATTTTAAAAGCATTAATAGAAATGCTGTTTTTCACTTTTATCAAAACCTATGGAAAGTTTTATAAATATTTAATAATCATCAAGGTTATAAGCCATTAAGTTTATATGTAAGCTAGGTACTTGTATATGACATTATGACAATGAGTTTATAGTACATTGTTTATAAAGTTGTTTTTACTATGAATTTAATTGTTATCAGTTTTTAATAAACTACATGGAATGCCGCAGTATAAAAATAAAAAATGTAAATGTACCTAAATAAAAAATGTTAAAAAAAATTAAACACTAAATACTGAATGTTATAAAATCCCTAGCATCAAGAGTTTCTTGTGAAGTATTATCTGTTTTCAAAAGGTCAACAACTTTCTCTGAAGTTCTTATTTATAGATATAAATATAACTATAATTTAAAGAGAAGCCTTTTTGTATGATATATAATAAAACTTCAGAACTGATTGCTCTTATTGTATTCTTTTTCCATAATACAAATGCATCTTAGCCAAGAATTCATTATGCTAAATTTTTGAATCACATCTCTAAAAATATTTTCCTGACAATGTGCCTTTTACAAGAAACAGAAAAAAGGTTCCCAAAGTATGTATGGAAGTATTAAAACACTAAAATAATGGGTTATTATGCATATCTGTTCATAATTTATGTCAGAATATCACGATCTTGTTTATAAGAACAGGAAGCTCACAGTTAGTCTTGCATGTGCAAATGTATAGTGATAAGCATTTCCTTTTATGGCTCAGAACCAAAGAACTATGTTTACACTTCGCCTTACTGTATGCATGAGTGCCAGAAAGTCTGTATGCCATATGGCTGCTGTAATATTAAAATATGCCTTATCCTGGATGCCAATCTAAATATGCACAATATCTGCATATAGGATCCCTAAATAGGATTTTAAATATTGTATATAGATGCTACATATTTTAGAGTAATTATCCAGGGCGAATACTATTAAAATGGAATGCTATTGTATGGAGTTCTATTATGAAATGGCTTCTACACAGATCTGTGTAGAAAGCCATTCCATAATAGTCAACTTGAAATGGTTGATTAAGTTAGATTGTCAAATTGAAATGGTTGATTAAGTTAGATTGGCTGTGCCTTGATATTTACAGTGCAGATAATGTATAATCCATACATGCCTGGTGGGAATTATGTACTGACAGTCTTCTAAATAATAAAATCTTATCAATTTCTGGTGAAAACTGAAATGAATTGCCTTCAGCTCACTGATTTAAAACTAGTTTATGAAATATGGCATTTTTGGATGCAATTAAATCAAAATCATCATAGTCCAGACCTTTCTCCATACATCAAATTGTGCACTGCAATAAAAATGTTACTATTACTAAAAAAGAAGTCCAGCAGTTCCCAATTCACATAAAGCCTATTACTTCTACAGTTTCTAATTCAAAAGAAAATATTAATATCAACATTTGTTCTGTGCCTCCACTTCTCTTCTTGAAATCTGGAAAATTTGTGATATTATGAATTCTTCCTTTCAAAAATGAACACCAGAAAATGAAGCCCAGAATCTCACATGCAGATGTCCTACTAAGTTCAAATACTCAAAGCAATGATTTGTTCACAATATAAATTTACAATTGAACCAGGGACGGAATACAAATAAAGTTGCCACCGATTTGGTGGGTGTGACTTGGTGGATGCGCTTTGCACACATGCACACACTTTGCGTGCACACGCGCACCAAACACGCACTTTTTGCGGGTGCAGAGGCATTTGCGCAGGCGCAGAGGCATTTGCACAGGCAGAGTTGTTCTACCTCTCCTCCTGCAAGCCTGCACGATGTTGGTTGCTGCAGCAGCTGCCGCGCGGCGCTATTCTGCGCCACGCAAAGCAGCTGTGCTTCAAATTCTGGCCATAAAAGTGAGTATAGGAGACCGGGTGGGTGGCGGAGAGAACCGGTTCTCTCTCTGCTGATCATCGCCGCTACCGGCTCTCCAGAACCGGGCAGAACCGGTCACATTTCACCTCTGAATTGAACCTAAGCTAACCTTATGGCAAAGTGTGATTAGATTAGAAGATTAGAATTCTTTTATTGGCCAAGTGTGATTGGACACACAAGGAATTTATTTTGGTGCAAATGCTCTCAGTATACATAAAAGAAAAGATATATTCATCAAGAGTCAAGAATCATAAGGTACAACACTTAATAATAGCCATAGGGTACAATAAGCAATCAAATCATACTAGGAAACAGTCAATATAAATCATAAGGATACAAGTTACAGGCATACAGTCGTAAGTGGGAGGGGATGGGTAATAAGGAGTGATGAGAATAATAGTAATAGTAGTGCAGACTTTGTAAATAGTTGAACAGTGTTGAGGGAATTATTTGTTTAGCAGAGTGATGATGTTCGGGGAAAAACAGTTCTGGTGTGCAGTGCTCTATAGTGTCGTTTTGATGTACAAATCCAGAATTAAAGGTTTATTAATGCATGCTACAGATCAACTTACCAACTCTATTCCCTGTGGAAAAGGAGTATCATCCAAATCCTTTAAGGGAAATCTCTGTATTATTTTCCCCAAACCATCTGCTGAGCCTATAAATGAAAGGAAAAGACAAATATCAAATATCAAAATGAAGTTCTAGAATTTTATTTTTCCTATAAAAAATGTTGTCAAAGAAATAAACTGCAAAGTAGTGCCATGTAATATAAGAACTCTAAATACTAAATGCTATTTTGAACTGACAGCATTTAGTATTTATAGTTCTTAATATACACACTGTGGATGCAATATTAAGATACATATGTCTTAGATATAAACAAAAGATACAAAGATACTCTTTGTCTTAGATATAAACTTTGTCTTAGACACTCTTTGTCTTAGATATAAACAAAATGAAAACACTACAATGTAATCTTGCTTTTAAAAAGCATCTAAATAAAGTTCCTATGGTTTCAGCATTGTAACAAACCACCTTTCCATATGTTTATCATCACCCTAAGTAACTGGAGAAAAGCAGAGAGGAAATATTTGATTTCAATATAATATAACATGTCATTTGGAAATGAAAAACAAACTACTCACATTTAATGAAAAGTTTTCAAAAGCACATTTTTAAAATCAGAATTCACACTGAATGCCACAAGGATCTGTCTACACCACAACAGATCACACTTCAGTTCGCATTGCTTACATTAACACATTTAACCCTCTTATTTTTTTAAAAAAATAACCAGACCTCATTTAAGAAAGCCATGCAGTTTCATAAGCCTGGAAATATCAGGTTGGACTTAATGGCCTAGCTGGCCTCTTCCATTCTATGATTCGAACCATCCCATATACAATTATTTGTAAAGCTGCATTATTAACATTCATAATAATGGTCTCATCATATTTCAATGTAGCCAAAAATGCTTCAAAAATTAAAATGACTTTATCAGATCTAGCATCTACATTTCCTTTAAAAATGCAGACCATACAAATTAAAAAGCAAACAAACAACCTCGAGAGTAATTTACACAGTGAATTCTTCTAAAGTTTAGATATAATTTTTGTGATGACCTTGATTATTCCTATTCAGACTAGGAAGATCTGACTGCCATAACATTCCTGGCCATAATAAATTTATTAGGTCATTGACTTTAACAAGCTTTGATTTCTATGCATTCTTTCAACTATCCATTAATGTCTTCTTTTTCCAAGTCTTGGATTATAGAACTTCTATCATACTAAATATGAAAAGACATATATGTGATTTCAATCTTTAAAAATGGCAACACAGAAATTGTAAACAGTAAACATTTCTATTAGAAAGATATTAAAAAGCATAGAAGACAGTTTTTAAAGTTAACAGAGATTGATAATGCCTAATGACAATATTCCATATAACAGGGGTGTAAAACTCAATTTCAGTGAGAGCCGCATCAGGCTTGTGTTTGACCTCGGGGGGGGGGGGGGGGGCTGGGTGTGGCTGATGTAGGCTTGGCCAGGGTGGGCATGGCCAGCTTGACATCACCTAAGTGCTAAGGCAGGACTTCCCTCTTGTGGCCTGCCAGCGGCTAGCGGAGCTGGCAACAGAGTCAGACAGTGAGGAGGTTGGGAAGGAACATGGGCCAGTCCTGGAGGCTGAGGAAGGCTTGGACAAGGACTCTGTGTCAGAGGGCCAGGGCAGGCTGGCAGTTATCAGCTGCCTTCAGAGTCGGACAACAGTGAGGCGAGGGAGCAGCTGGAGCTAGTTCCCAGCCTGCACATGCACAGAGCTGCCAAAAGAAAAGAACAATTATGAACTAAAGGTCGACGTGGGAGTAAGGCCACAGGTGAACGGAGTATGGCCCCTCCCATAGGGATTAAAAGAGAAGCAAAAGGGGAGGGGGCTTTTGCAGGAAACAATTCATTCATTTGTTTGTTGCAGTAGTGTGAAGATCTGTCTGTGCATCTCAGAGACTCTGTGCCAAACCTTTCCTTGTTAGCACTGCATTTGAAAATATTTATTTGGTAGCTCTCCGCTAGATAAGGTCTGTGCTCCAAATTAGACCCTTGAAAGACTGTTTGCCAGGCCTTTGGCTGAATGTGAATGCAAGAAATTCACCTTCATTTAATAAAAGGAGTTTTGACGGGACAAAAAGTCTGCTTAGTGCTTTTTAGGGAAGTCTAGGTCAGAACATTGCCTTATCCTCCCTCACTCTCATTATAATCTCCCTTCCTTCCTTCCTTCCTTCCTTCCTTCCTTCCTTCCTTCCTTCCTTCCTTCCCTCCCTCCTTCCTTCCTTCCTTCCCTCCCTCCTTCCTTTTCTTTTTTCTTCCTTTCTATCTTTCCTTTTTTTTCTTTGTCTTTCTTCTTTCCCTTTCTCCTTTCCTGTTCCTTTTATTCTCATTTCTCCTTTTGTTTTTATTTTTAGCAAAAATGCCCCCCCTGCCCTGTTTTCGGCTGCAATGGCCTCCTGCAGCTCTCTGCCAGTGAAAAGGGGCCTGGGTGCAAGATACTTTCTATTTATGCATAATGGATAATTAGATGTGTTTAAAATATAAAAATATGAATACCAAACAAACAAAAACAGATGTCAAGCAAAATACAATATTAAGATGCATACAATTAATGTCTGTTTACAATGCCTGTTTACAATTAAGACATATTTTCTTATGTCTTAAATCATGTAATGTATAAGTCATAATATAAAATTCTACAAATCTTATGCAAGTTATTAATGATCTAATAAGATACACTTAAATGTTTTCTTTACATAATCAATACAATAGCTGAATTGCAGTCCAACATTAAGGCTGGTCATACACAATATCAATTTAAGGACTGTATTACAAAATCTGAAAGAATAGTACATCTGTAACACACAAATTCAAATGAAGAATCAGCCCCAAATACCACTTAGTTGTAGATCGTTCTGCATAAATAGTACACACTAAATATTAAAATCCTAGAGAAAAAAAAATCTAGTTTTTGAATCTCATTTCCTCTCAACTCCCTTCTTATATAAATCTTTCCTATCAAAGGTCACATGCCATCTCCTGGCTGCCCTTTAAATTCCAGGAGCAAATTGTTAGTGTAAGTTACATTCCAAATTAATGAGTTTTGTGATAAGCTTTGCCTTCCCCCCCCCCCCAATATAAGTAACAAAATATCTAAACTGAATTTGTTTTTAACTCTCTGTTTAGTCAAGGGCAAATAGTTCATATGTGCATGATAATGACAGGCACAAAACATATCAGGAGAGATACATGTGTACTGTATAATGCAGCAGCACAGTTGTGTTGTAAAAATAGTACATTACCAAAGTGTGCCAAAGATATATTGTTTGGTGTTCATATTTCTCTTCTTCTTTACTATTATTTTATTCAAAAAAAAGTTAAAATACAAATTAGTGTTAACTATTGGAATGATTTGGGATATAAGAAGCCGTGTTAAACTGTTATTGTAATCTACAAGTTGATTACAATAACAGTTTGTAAACAGGAGGTTTTGAAATTATAATCTTGAATTTTTAATTATTGTTCCACTTGTTAATTATTTTGTCATCAATACAGTAGATAAGAGGATTGGTTAATAATATGCAAATAGAATTAGTAGTTTAAAATTTTGAAGGCCAGTTTTGCAAGGGGTGGGAAACTAATATTACTGTAATATATTTATCAGTATCCAACTAGGGCCACAATGAACCTATGGCATGCAGAGCTACTTCTGCCAGCACACGAGAGGCCGCCCGGAAGAGCCCCACTACGCATGCGCACCCGCTGCCCACCACCTGATTGTCAGGTATCTGCCGCGCATGCATGGGGCTGTGCAAGTGATGCACACGCATGCGCAGAGATGCATGGGAGATGTGCATGCATGTGCAGACATGCATGGCATGCACAGCGGGTCTCACGCACATATGCACAATGTATAGTAAAACTAACATATTAAGTTAAAAAAAAATACTTTAAAACTTTAAAGTATTTAAAAATACTTTATTTAAAAATAGTATTTAAAAATACTTTAAAACTTTTTTAACATAAAATAAACAGTATTTAAAAATACTTTAAAACTTTTAAATAGTATTTAAAAATACTTTAAAACTTTTTTAACATAAAATAAATACTTTATTTTTTAAATAAAGTATTTAAAAATACTTTATTTAAAAATAGTATTTAAAAATACTTTATTTAAAAATAGTATTTAAAAATACTTTAAAACTTTTTTAACATATTAAAAAGTATTTAAAAATACTTTAAAACTTTTTTAACATATTAAGTTAAAAAAAAAAGAGATAAGGTGCATTACCTTCTGGGTGCTGGCACACGAGCATGCATGCTATTTTCAGCATAGGAGCCCAAAAAGATTAGCCACCACTGAACTAGGGGGAACGTGTGTATATGTATTAGCATTTTTTAAATACACTGTCGTTTTGTAGGTTTGTTGTTAAAAATGTTGGAGTTTTAGAGTTCATATTTCATATGCATGTCAGAGAGAGAAAGAGATGTAATATGTATAACATAATTTATTTAAATACACAATTCTCTGTGTGTATAAGCATATATGCATATTATGTATGTGTGATATGTACAGAAAAATAGAGAACATATGCATAATCTGACCATTCAAATAAGAATATTGTGTAAAAATATTTTTAAAAACTGATTATGATGCCAGAAATCTTAAAACAGAAGTTAACACTTTAACTATGAGGATATATACAATCAAAAAATGAAATACTACAGACTTAAGATACTTTTTCTTTTTGTAGTATATGTGTTTTACTCCTTTTCTGCCAGCACAATCCCATGCATTTACAGCAGTCATAATAACTGCCTCTCTTACAGCATTTTTCACCTAAAAGCAATGCATTTTAACAATATGATACTGTATTCACTTCATGAAAACTAATTATTAAAGCAAATCTGGAATGGGAAAATCCTGTGTGGGAAAGATTTTCTGTAGTCCAACATTATAAACAAATATAATTTTTCTTCTTAATAGATGAGTTTTGCCAGCAAACAGGCAAGAAGGTTTCAGCGCCTTTTACTCCTAATCAATTGCTCAGGTTAAAATTCTGGGCCTGGCAGCAATCTGTAAGGAAATACTCCTTCAGGCAGCTTCACCTAAAGCAGTGGTGGCTAATCTTTTTGACTCCCATGCCGAAAATTGCGCACGCACTTGTGTGCTCGCATGCCAGCACCAAGAAGGCCACGCCCCTCTGCACATGCACACGACTCCCTGCACTACACGTCTCTGCGCATGCATGCTGATTCCCATGCATCATGCATCTCTGCGTATGTGTGTGAGACCCTTCATGCATGCTATGTATCCTTCGCATGCGCACATGTCTCCTGCATGCCCCCACGCATGCATGCCAGATACCCAGCAATCATCTGTCAGATGGGCAGCAAGCCCACATGCACAGTGGGGCTCTTCCAGGTGACCTCTCATGTCCCGGCAGAAGTGGCTCTGCATGCCACTTCCAGCACGTGTGCTATAGGTTCGCCATCATGGACCTAAACGGTTGAATGCTTTACAAGTTAATTCAAATAGCAGCACCATAAAGTTGGTAGAAATGTCCTATTATCAGAACAATCTTGTCTGCATAAGAAAGAATTGGCTCTTTAATGTCGCTGCACCTGTTACTAAACTCTAATGTGGAAAAACTATTCCTGGTGAACTAATTCTGGAGTATTTGGGTCTACTAGGAGTTAGTTCAAAAGATCATGGAACGCTGAGGAAACTTGTCATTAAAGAAATAATTAAGACCAAATGTGTTATTTCAAATTGTTGATAAATGCAGAAGGCACCAGAAAGTCGGATGAGCCCAATTAGTAGGGAATGCACATTGCCCAAGAATAAGCAAAAAATTTCAAGGCCACTTGATAATTAGAGTACAGGGAACTTCAATACAGAACATAAACAAGTCTTTCATTTGATAGATACTGTACTGAAGAAAAAAATACTTTAAAACTGAGCTCTGTATGTGGGGATAATAAAGCAGGCCAAGAAAATGTATAGTAAAGCTAACATATTAAGTTAAAAAAAAAAGAGATAACCACAGATTTACAATGATGCCATCCCCAAAATAAAATAGATTTTAAAATGCTTGTAACAAAAATGTTATAATATCCAGTTTTCCTGCTGGGGAAATATACTCCAACTTCTGCTCTAATTTCCAATGAGCAATATATTATAAATAATAAAAGCAGGGTATACATTAAATAAAGGCAACAACAATCACAAGAATGTAACAAGTCATAAAAATTTTATAAAAAAGCCATCTAAAAGATAATTTGGTCCTAGAACTGTTGTTGTAATGACCGGGCATCTTTTCAGTTGATGTTTAGAAGACAACAGTGTGGAGCCAGGAAAACTTGCCTTGGAAGTGAGTTATATACTTGAGATCTATCATTCAGAAGGTCCTATTTTGCCAAAAAAAAAAAAAGGCAGATCTTTCACCACAGAAATTATAAAGCCATCCTAAACATTTCTAACTTTTGGATAAGAGAATCATCTGCATTCCCAGTGCATTCTATTTACTATCAGTCCATATAACTGTGGGAAGAAACATCCAATTCAGTTCCAAGCTAGGAGAAAGACACTGGAAACATGGAAGCTGATTGGAAAGATGGTTTAATGATGAAGCAGAATCATATGGGTTTTGGGCAGCTGACCACATGGAGTTGAGAGTGGGGAGTTTTTATACCTTCTCTTGGGCTTTGCACGTGAACTTCCTGTTCCTGTGCAAGAACATGTATTCTATTGGCTGTTGTCAGACTCCCATAGGACCAAAAGGGATTATGTAGGGGTTATAGCTGGCTCTATAGGCAAAGTACAAATCCTAGGTATTTGTCTCAGCTAAGTTTGGTTGAAATTTCTGAGGGTGATGCAATGAAGGGGCTTGTGTTCTGAAAGGGTATTGGGTAATTTTCTTGTGTTGGATCTTGAGTGAGGGTATTTGCTTAGGAATAGAGATGCCTATCTCTTTATCTCTTAAGTGATAGCCCACATCTGCTGTGGGCTATTAAGAAAAGGTGGGGGCTGCTTTCTCCCTCTAAAACATGTTTCTCCATTTCTCATCCAGGGAAATATAATATTCTGCCTTTTTAATATTTCCTAAAATATTTCATTCTTCTAGGAGAGGGGTTAGGTGCTAACTTTTTACAATACAATCTAATTTTTTTTTGCAGATATGGAAACTAGTTGGATATATTTCAGCCAGTCATTCTTTCTCCTACCAATCAAACTCACAGAATTGATGCTAGGTAGAAAGTTTAAAAGAGGAAAATACTACCCTACATATTGGAATTTAAGCTCCTAAAGGAAAGGCTGAATATAAATCTGACAAATAACTGAGTAAATAAAAATATGCATATCAAAGTCAAAGAATACCATATATCCATATTTTAACATTTCTTTAATTACACTGTCTATATCTCTTACTATACCATTTTTTAAACATTCACACAGGATATTTTTTTCCTTTGCTTCAAGTCAATCTGACCCCTGGCAACTGTCTGGAAAATTCCCTGTTTTCCTGGCAACATTTTGAAAAGTGGTTTGCTATGGCTTCCTTCCCAAGGCTGAGAAAGAAGAAAGAAAGAAGGGATGGACCAAGGT
The DNA here is from genome assembly GCA_023653725.1 of Bungarus multicinctus. NCBI lineage: Eukaryota > Metazoa > Chordata > Lepidosauria > Squamata > Elapidae > Bungarus > Bungarus multicinctus. The sequence goes on from CM042838.1 coordinate 75,214,745, forward strand.
CACCCAGCTGGCTTTGTGCCTAAGGAAGCACTAGAACTCATGGTCTCCCACTTTCTGACCTAGTGCCTTTATGTTCACTTTATGTAGTGCTTTTCTTTTATGTACACTGAAATCATTTGCACCAAGACAAATTCCTTGTTTGTCCAATCACACTTAGCCAATAAAGAATTCATTCTATCTATCTACCTACCTACCTACCTACCTACCTACCTATCTACCATGTGAAACTGGCTCATCAAATGGAACAGCATTTACAAATGTCTTTTATATAATCTACAAATAACTCTTCAACATCTTGGACAATAACCTATATAGGGTTAGTGTCAATTCTATTTTTAACATATCACTATTATTCCCACATAAATCTCTAGAAATCTTCTCTCAGCATTCCCTCACTTCGCTTTTTTTTACAAAAATCAAGACAATGTTTAATTTTTTTACAAAATGACTTAGCATTTTCTTTTCATCTTTTAATGTTAAACATTCCTTGCTCTTTAATTATATTACTTGGAATTTACTTTTTTCTCTGTACACATTATGTAATTATTTTTTATAATTTTTTCTTTTTGCAGCAATCCTTCTCTCATATTAATTTTTATTCTCATCCAGAGTCTTGTCCATTTAATAATTCTAATAATTAATTAATAATTACATAGCTCCATATACTTTTGAAGGACTATTAACATAATTTTCAGTGTATTCCAAGCAATATCTACATTCTCTTTAGTTCAATCTCCATTCATTGTGTTATGTGATTAATTCTTTACACTTTTTCATACAGCACCCATAGTTTCTCTTCCTGTAAATGATCTACTTTTAATTTTTTCCTTTTTCTTTCATTTCATATCTCATTTCATTCATATCTTTCAATGTTATGCAAGATTACTTCTTGATACAACCACGAATGGTTTGTCCCACATGTTTCATCACCTTTGTTTTTTTCACTATCTTTCTCAATTCTTCTTCATAAGTGATCATAATGCTTGTAGGTTTATTTTTATGTCTTTGCCAAGTATACTTAGGAGTATATTTATGCTTAAACAGCACATCTGAAAGGAGCAGACCTTTACCTAAGCAGATAGTCATCAAAAAGCCATCTTTCTCATTTATTTGGGGGTTTCTGAATATCCAAATCACTTTTTATGTACTCTCCATCTTGTTCTACTCATTCATTCATATCAATTAACAGAATTACTTTTTTCTCAGATCATGGTAATTCATAATTTTGCATATGTTCTCACTGTTGCTTCTTGACCCGCATATAGGTTTCTCAAGAGACAAATAAGATGGTCTGGTACTCCCATCTCTTTAAGGACTTGCTATATAATTTGTTGTGATCCACACAATCAAAGGCTTTAGCATAGTCAATGAAGCAGAAGTAGATGCTTTTCTGGAACTCCCTAGCTTTCTCCATGATCCAGCATATGTTGGCAATTTAATCTCTAGTTCCTCTGCCTCTTTGAAATCCTGTCTGTATTTCTGGTAGTTCTCAATCCATATACTGATGGAGCCTAGCTTGTAGGATTTTAAGCACAGCTTTACTAGCATGTGAAATGAGTGCAATGGTGTGATACTTTGAACATTCCTTGGCATTGCCTTTCTTTGGAATTGGAATGTAAACTGACCTTTTCCAAGCCTGTGGCCACTATTGTGTTTTCCAAATTTGCGGGCAAATTGTAGTTTGTTGAATAAAACACACTAAATCATATATTCTCCAATTTCACTGAATTTCTTCAAATGTATAAGAATATAGCAGAATCAAACAAATGTAAACTTTCAAGAAGAAATGGCATAAACAACTTTAGATCATCTACTTAATTGAGGGAATGTTTTCCGAATTTGACACAAAATTAGGTAAGATAGCTAGTATCCTAGAAAAGAGAAATAAAATATAACCTAAACAACTTACAGAAATTGGTTGAAAGTAACAAAATAACATTTAACAAAAGAAAAGTTCCTCACATAGAAAACAACAAATGCCAACTAAAGAGAAGCATTACCTGACTGAGTAACTGTATCTGTAAAATAAAATTTCTTTTGGTCTTCCTCCAACTTTGAGTAATTTGTCTAATACTCAGCAGAGGATAAACTAGAACAGATTCAGAGGTACATTTTATGAAAAGAAATTTATCTTGTAATGGTTAACTTTAAGAAGAGAACACGGGGGTACTCTTCGAGTACCTAAAGTGATATCCCATAGAAGTTAACTACATTCTAATTGAATTCTAGGAAACAATTCCTAGTAATAAAAGTAATTTGATAGTGGAACTAAATAACAAGAATTGGTGGGCTTCCATTAAGTTGCCATGATCAAAGAGATGGCAGACAACCATCTGTATAGTAGCTTTTAATTTGAATTCTTACATTAAGAAGGAGGTTGTAGCCTAAATTTTAATTCTAATTTTAAATTTTAATTGTAAAATAGGTGATGCTGCTAAGAATTATCAGATTCCCCCCCTCTTTCATTAAATCTTGATTTTTGTGGTCTAGCAAAATAACTTCAAAAACACTAAAGGTGGACAACAGAAGCGAACTGGTAGTTTCCTATCTGATAACCAAAAGCTTTAGATTAGGAACCATTACATACTTTCTTAGGACATCAAGAAATGGTATGCACAAGTAAAGTTTTCTGCAGAAAATATATGCATAATGAGTTGCAGAGGGCAACAACTATTACCCTACATGCGGGCAAAAGAAGACAAGTAATTTGCTCTTTTGAGTTCTCAGTAGAGTATTATGACTATTTTGTTCCAAGCAGTAAATCGTATTAGACATTGTTTCAGGAAATAATTTCAGAAATACATAAGAAATCAAGAGATGATGATTCTATCCTGACAAAACTTATTTCCACTAATTTAAAATTATTTTGCCTAGATACAAAGTTCGGTTCCTCTTGCTGTGATGTCTTTTCTCTATTATAGACATATTCTGTTTAAAAAACAGAATTAGGTAAGACCATACTATGGTGACTGTAACTATAAATATAGGTTTTATTTTATGCTTCAAGCCTGTATTTCAGAAAGCACAGCTAAACATAGAATTTACAATATTTTCAGACAACATAACTGTGCATTTGTCAGTGTCATTTCAAAAATAGCTTTAAATAGTTTTAAATAAGAAGAAATCTAATCAGTTCTGTACATTCAGATCCCCAAAGATTGAAGGATAGGAACTGCTGCACATTTCAAATTTATAAGTATGATCTAAGTAAAGTTACTCTTTTTTCTGAAATGGAGGGTAGAATTATTTCATTGCTATTATAGTTATTGCAAAAGCTGTGGGGGTCTGGAGTCAGGACACTGTTTTACAAATCTCTTATTGATTAGTCAGAGAGAGAACTGATTAGCTACAGTGTCCACTATCTGTTCCCAAGATTCTGAGGTGAAAAAAATGAGTCTAATTTAAGATCAGCTTTATACTGATTTGTGAGGCATTGGTGGGTTGAAAAAGAGTGAAAACTGCACCTTGAGGAAAAACTCTTCTTTTAAGACTTAGTCTCCAGTTTCTAAATAAATTTCATTGCCCTTATTTTGAAGCTGTTCCAGTTTTCAGTTCTACTGCACCACAACTTTATTCAGAAATTCATAATATTCAGAATATGCCAAACCTATCCAATTTTATAGGAAAGGAGAAACAGTAAGAAACAGAAACAGAAGGCAGCCCTACAAATATCCAATCTGAGACATGAAAGGCTTTGCAGATATCATCAACCTCTTGATAATGCTATGAAGTTTAATTAGCCTCTCCAGTTATTTTATTAGCATTAAATTAGGAAATAATTTAGGAAGCTGCAAATTTCTAGCTAAATTTTATTTTCATATATATATATATAAAGTAAATCACATACATATATACAATTTATATATTTTTCCATATATTCTTCACACTAATTAAATTTTCACAATACTGAACTATTAACAGCTATATGGCAAGAATAAGCTTGTCGAAATGATACAATAGGTAAATAAACACAAAGACTTAGAGGACTAAGAGGTTATCCTTAAATACTTTACTTTTCTTACATTGTCTTATTTATAATCATTTTCCTTCAAACTCAAATAATTTCCAAGTAACTTTCAAATGTGTTCTGCATTTTCTCAAGAACAGAAGATAGTGACATACCTAATAGAGATAACAAACATTATAGACATATATATTGTCTTTACACACAAAGAAGCTAGACATTTCTCTCTGTATTTTTGAGCTTTCTTTGATTCTAATGAAATCAAACATATTGAATAGATATAATAAAATCTGTAATCATAGTTACAGAATTAATAATTAGCACTTACTATTCTTTATGTATTCCTATACCTGTAGTAAGAAGGATAATTATATTGAAGGAATTGTAACAAATAGAAATTAAGTAATCTATGTGAAGCATTATGAACAACCAAATGCACAGATATATATCGGTTATTATACATTTACTAAATTCATATAGATAAAGACATTTAAATATATTCATCAGCACACAATTACTTTAGAGTTACTCCACAACTTCTGGAACATTTATTGCTTTTAGAAATTATACTGGCAGCCCTCTTGCCATTTTCTAGGCTGAAATCTCTTATCCATTGCCCAGCCATATATTCATCCTAAGCCAAAACCCAGGTAAGTATCATCAGCAGGAGAGGGCAGCAGAGGCTGTCTAAAATGCTATTCTCTACATTTTAAAAAATTGTGCATCTACTACCAGATTAATTCACAGTAGACTGCAAGGTTTGGCTCACCTTTCCTTATACTTGCACATTAATCTTTTAAGTAAGATATCAATTGTTTCAGCTAACAAAGGTATATAGATATAATATCAATACTGAACATTAGCAGTTTTACTTAACTGTCTTTTATTAGAAGTTTTAAGTATTTGCTGTTCAATTAAGCTCTTAATTGGCAAAATTTTATATCAATTTGCATAACAAATAATGCTGTATCAGAAAAGGCAATTTCAGTAGGTTAACCTGGTATTAAGACATTCTCTCTCTCTCCCTCTCCCTCCCTCTCTGTTTCTCTCTCTCTCCATCCATCTATCCAATGTATATCTTTTTATTTGTTAATTCAATGCTTCTGTCTCCTATTTTTCCCACAATAATCTGTGAAGTGGTTTATGGTTAAGAATGAGAAACTGTCCCATGTCGTCCAGCTGGGTTCCATGCCTAAGAGAGGATTAGAACTTACATCAAAGATAGCCAGATTGTTGCTGAAAAGAAAAAAACTACTTGAGCCATCATATCTTAAAATACAATATCTTGACAAATATATCCAGAAATACACATCCGGGGCTATTATTAAACAAAACAATAAAAATCTCATAATAAATTCATATAAAACAACTTCATTTTGATAAGAACCATGATCAGGATCAATTGGACAAAACCATAAAATTTATATTAGAAAATCTGCATGACTTCCTTGGAATTAAAGCAGCACTTTAAATATTTTAAAATTTAAATACATTCCAAAGAATGTGTTTATATGTATCCCTTTCAGGATATACAAATTGACAACACCATATAAAAAAAAAATTTATTAACAGCAAAACAGTATCTTTTTGAGTTCTGAAGAAATAATAAGGCTGAAAATGCCATTTAATTTTGCAAGCCCAAATATATGTGATAGAATATGTTTTGTTTTGTTATGTTCATGTTCATGTTCCAAAATTAGCAGTTGGTACAAAAAAAAAAACAACTGTGAAATAGTTGAAACATGTGATCTGCCCATTAAATAGTCAAGACTGTAATAAGTCTGTTAATTAATAACTTAGCTGACCCTTGCCAGAAGTCAGCTGTACATTTTTCAAATGTCTCTTAATACTAATAGCTAAAGTCTACCTTAAAAAAATCAATTATTGGTAAACATATTCATTTAGGTAAATATTGACTATGAAGATTAAAAGAGAGCCAGTTTGATGTAGTGATTAAGATACCAGGCTAAAATCGGGGGACCTGGAATTCTAGTCTCACCCTGTGCACAAACCCAGCCCAGTTGGTCTTTCTCAGCCCTAAAAAGGAGGCAAAATGGCAAACCATTTCTGAAAAGCCTTGCCAAAAATTTTTTAGCTTAGTCCAGAGTGTTGCCAGAAGTCAACATTGAATCAAAGACACCCCCAAAAAGGATGGTGGTTAAAGTTTTTTTAAAGCAGATCAGAACTGATTCTCATATTTAGGTTATGCAGATATTCCCATTACTAGATACTTTTTATGTATACCAAATGTCAAAATTATTAATCTTAAAATCTAGCCAACTTTTAAATAACCATTTTACCCACAATCATTCAAAAAAACAGAAGAGGCAAAAACATACTTGCTGTATCTATTGACAAAAGAAATTGAGGATGTAATAGTAATTAAGGATACAACTGTGCTTATTTTGCTTCATAAAGCATGTAAAAAGTACAGCTTATGCTCAAACGGGTAGGATTCTCCTGGTTCTCACCGGTTCTATAGAACTGGTTATTAACATTACCGGTAGTTCTAAAAACCGGTAAAACGGACCCCTGGCTGGCCCCTCCCCCCTCCATTGCTCCTATACTCCAAAAACCAATTTTTTATTGCGCATGCGTGACATTTTTCACGCATGAGCAACAATCCTTGCCTCATTCTCCCCCTCCCGCCCCTCCCTTCATGGCCCAGTTATTCATTAATTGGGGACGGAATTATTCCCTGCCGCCAGCCCCTCTCCGCAGTTCCCGGCTCAGTCAGCCATTATTGCGCATGCGCGACATTGTGCACATGCACGATAATAACTTACTGCCTTCTCCCCCGCCCACCCTGCCCATCCCTCCATGTATGTGCACTACCTACATTTTCCCGCCCAGTGCCATCGCTCAGCAGCAGCAGCAAGCACCAGCAGCGGCAACAAGCACCAGCAACAGCCAAGCCAGCCAGCCAACCGTCACTGCCTGCCTTCTGCCGCCCTGCTGGGTGAGCCACCCCTGCAAGCCACAAGCCAGCTGGATGAGGGTGGCCAGCTGGATGAGGCTGCTGGCCACCCTCATCCAGCTGGCCTGCCTCCCAGGCCCTGCCTCGCCTGACCTGCCTCCCAGGCCTGCCTGCCTGCCTTGCCTGGATTGCCTCCCGTGGCAGTTGCTGTTAAATAAGACGAAAGCCGCCGCCACTGCTAGCTGCCCTCACCCACCCAGTCTGCCTCCCAGGCCCTGCCTTGCCCAACCTGCCTCCCAAGCCTGCCTGGATCGCCTGCCTGCCTGCCTTGCCCGGACTGCCTGCTTCGCCCGGACTGCCTCCCCCAGCCTCCGAAGATGCGGATTGATAAGTACGACCTCCTCCAACTTGGTCACCTACCTGCCGCAATCGGGTGTCGACTTCTGGGCCACCCACCGCCTTCACTGACGCTCCCTGTGTCACCCGTCACCATCTTCCCTTGCTTACGGCCTTCCATTGTTGCTGCCTTGCCTTCCCACCACTGATTGGTGAGTGAGGAGGCAAAGGCAGCAAGTCCTGCTGGTCCCCTACCTCCTTCTGCCACTGCCACTAGCCCCAGTTGAGTGCCGACTCCCGGACTGTCCTAGCCGCCCTCATTACCTGCCTCGCCCACCCGGCAGCTGCCATCTTTGGCCAGCCGCCATCTTGGCTAGGTCGGCACCATCTCTCCTCACCCACTGCAGCCCTCCATTGTTGCTGCCTTGCCTTCCCCCGATTGGTGAGTGAGTAGGCAAAGGTAGCAAGCCCCGCCGGTTGCCTACCTTCTCCTGCCACCACTGCCAGCCCAGTCGAGTGCCAACTACCGGGCCGGCTGCCCAGCCGTCCTCGCTGCAGCAAGCTTGAAGAATACTGAGGAGGACTCCAGCGTAGCTGGCTAGCCAAGTTGCCTGCCTCATTTTTGGTAAGTTGCTTTTTTATTTATGTATTTATTTTTTTAGTATCTGTTTTGGTTTTTATTAATCATAAAAACAAAACAAATACTAAAGAAATAAATAAGTACATAAATAAAAATTATTTTATTATTCATTTTGATGTTTGTTTCTCCTTAGGAAACAAGTATCAGTATATAACACCAATGTATCATTTTGTTTCCATTTATGTATGTATGCAGGTTTTCAGTAAGTCTACTGTTTTTATCAGATTAACTTAGCCACGCCCACCCCAGTCACATGACCACCTAGCCACACCCAGCCAGCAAGCTATACCCACCCAGTCAACATGTCTACCAAGACACACCCACAAATTAGGCCACACCTACAGAACCAGTTGTTTAAAAATTTGAATCCCACCCCTGTGCTCAAATATTAAAAAGAACAGAAATTTTCACATGAAGACATCTGAACGCTTAAGAGACTCTCTTTCCTAAAGAATTCAATGTAGAGTCAAAACAACATAAATTAGAATGACACTCATTTTATTATAATGGACATGAAATATTCACATGAGAGACATGTTAATGAGAGACATGAGAAGACAGCATGTATTTCTTTTACTGTACTTTGATATCTAAGCACAATTTTAGTCTCATATCTTAAATAGCACAGCATTATGCTTTCATAGTAGCATATTGTTTGCTATATTGAAAAGTCCAATTCCATTCCACAATGTGACAAATTAATCATGTTTAAAAAATTCCTGAAAATGCCATCTAAATACCATATCTGAAAGCAAAATAGTCACAATGTATTTCAGTGCAACAAATCTAATTAGAATTTTTCATTCTAGTGTAGTTCATACATGGCAGGTGCTTTATATGTTTTATGTAGAATATTCCACAAACATAAATATAAATCCACTTCACCTTCTACAAATATTTGGTAGTGAACCATGCTTTTAAAGAGTATCATTTGATTTAAGTTTGATTCAATGCCTCCCATATAATTAGAGGCACCCAAGAGATTTTACCAATATTGAGGAACCAGTACTTCTGATAAAATTTACAGACACCAACAAACACACACATACTTAATTTCCTTTGGTCAGAATTTAGTTTCCAGGTTAAACATCATTAGAGGGTATCTTATTTGCTTTTATTATTATTTTTTCCATTAATGCCTGTGGATCACTCTTGATTCCTGGAGAGTATATGGACAAGTCCATCCTATTTTCTTGGTCACGTTTTGAGAATATGAAATTTTAACCACTAGACCAAATTTATTTATTGTATAGCCCAAATCTATGCAAGTTATTATATTGTGTACTGAACTGGACTTGCTGCTTTGTAAAGGTGTTTCTAGATAAAGCTAAGAACTTTAAGCAACAAATATATTTTCCTTTCAAAATGAAATTGCTGCGCAATATTCTTTTCCTTTCTGGTGAATGACACAACTATACAATAAAAAGTGGTCTCTTTGTTCCATGGAGAGATCTAAAAAATCCAAGTTTATACAATAAAAAGTGGTCTCTTTGTTCCATGGAGAGATCTAAGAAATCCAAGTTTCAGGGATGACATGTCCTATAAAAGATTACAGATTATGAGGAGAATTTTGGAGAAAGAAAGGTTCACCGCTAGGACTGTGTAAAGACATAAGTGTTTACTCATATACAAAAAATACAGACCTCATAGGGTACAAAAAATCTTATTCAAATTCACCACTGGCCACTTAGTAACATAATCAGCTGACCAGAAGGCAAGTGATTGTTGTTTTCCTTTATGCTATTAATGGTAGAAATCTAACTATTTTGGTCCCTATCAGTCATCTAATCAGCTGAATGGCAGTGACCAGATTCCTGATTTATTGTTCCTGGTGGCAATCTGGAGTACGTCATTGGCAAGAGGAAAAAATTCTAACTGCTTTATGCTTGACTTGTTCAAGACTGTTGGAAAGGAGAAGAACAAAGGTAAGTTTTAACAAGTACTGTTAATAAAGTCACTGTGAGTTGCATGGCATATAAATTTAATAAATTATTTTTATCACTTGAATAATTACATAATTCAGGTTTAATAAACATTTTTTCCTCCATCAATCAATCTAACTTAAATCAAGCTATTAGTAATCACGTTTTAAAAATCTCAGACACATGTATTTCATATTGCTGGTTTTAAATTAAGGTTTGATTATTTTATTTGTTTTGTCAATATTAAGCTTTATATATTTTTATAGCTTTATTAATAGTAAAGTTTAACATTTGTCCTTCCATCCAAAACCTACGACAATTTTTTGTTTTATATTTTTTTCACAAATCACATTTGAATACTCATATTTCAAGCCATGTAAAATTTATACTTTTACCACAAATGTTCAGTATTTCTTTTATTCCACAAATCTCCACCTTCTGCCACCTTAATTGCTTATTTGGATTTTGCAATTGAGCATCCATGATATCCTTTTGGACCTTCTGGCTGAAATGGTTTTCATGATACTATTTAATAAAATCTCAATCCTTCTAGTAGCCTACCCTTAGAATCTGGAGCTATGAGACTAAGGCTGCTGGCAGATGGTGTCCTCTTCCATATTGTTCAACATCTCTGTGAAACTATTGGGAATGGGATGTCATCAGCATGGTAATGAAATCCAGATGTATTGCACCTTAGCGTTTAATTAGTACTGCTAAACATTGCCAAATTGTATAATAGGTTAAAGGAGGACATTAAATTGAAATTAAAAACAGACAAAATACAAGCATTATATTAAATAAATAAGAAATTGGGTTGAGGAATGAGAATTAAGAGGTAAGGATAGAAGGCTTGAATTCTCGTTTTATGAGTTTTCCTTGGTGCTCAATGATCACTGTGAATTTACCCACAGTGCCTTAGTGCTTTATGGCACAGGTACCCCAGCTGTGATTCTTCCTGAATCAGTCAGATTTCTCAATAATTATCCATGTTTGCATGGTATCGGATTGCATGCACACAGGAATCATATGCTTCTCATACTGAAAGATCTGTACTGGGCGATAATGCTTACTGGCACAATTTAAGATGTTGATATTGACCTTCAAAGCTATAAAAGCTTAAAAACTATAAACTCCTTTTTAATCTTTTTGTCACATGAGAGAGGCCTTACTCCTGTCTTATGCTCAGACTAAGCATACATCTATGCTTCTAAGCCTGCTTTTGGTGGAGGCGGGGGTGAGGGAGGGAAAATCCTAAGAAATTTTTACAGCACAAATGGCTTGACTAAACTCATAGTCAGGTCAATAATATCATTTGAGGTGAAATGCAATTTTTCTGTGCTCCAAGAGATGAAAACATTCCAGGGAAGCATTAGAAAACAGCAATGCAACCCATACTTATTTGAATGATAAGAATCTTAAGATTTCAATCATTGGACGATTAAATTCTTTGTAAATAAGAAAGAATGTCATGGCAATTTTCTATTCAAATAAATATAAAGAAATGGCACAGCTGAAAAATCTTCCAGGGGGTCAGAGTGGGTATAATACATCAATCACACATCTTTTTCCCTCTTGGTATTTTGCTATACTGTACTGAATGAATGTTATGCTAACTTTATCTATAAATAAATCTAAAGAAATGGCATCTGGCTCAGAAATAACTGACAGACCTTATTCTCTGCAGGCAAAGCATTCTGTGGCAGATCCACACGGGAGACAGTTTGTAGAGCCCAGGCTGTATGTCTGCTACATTGCTCTGCAAATCATTCAGGATCTGTTGTATTTCAGAATTCCAAGGAAAAGTGAGGGAAACACTAGGATACTAATGTTTATTTCATCTTGTCTTTTTTGCCACAGTAGGAAGAACTTCAGATCTTGCTAATTTTCACCCACCACTAATGCCAAGTTTCATATTCAAAAAGTTTTTGCCTGACACATATATAATTGATACAATATCCTTGTTAAGAGTAAGTATAGGTACATGAATTTCAGAGGTAACTATCAACCTCTAATCTGATCTATTTGGTAGGAGAAAAGAACACAAAATAGCAGAAGTAAAATAGATGCACAAGACTCACTGGTGGTCAAGAAAGAAATGAGCCAGGGCTTCTTTCTCCTTGACCAATGGACAAGGCATAATTTTACCAATGAAAACCATCTGGGCACTAAAGAAAATTAGTATTAGTATCATTCTAACTTCAATATATAAGCAGTCTTTGACTTATGACCCCCAATTGAGCCCAAAATGTATGTTGTTAAGTAAGATTTGTTAAGTGAGTTTTGCCTCTTTTTACATCCTTTTTACCTACAGTTGTTAAGTGAATCATTTCAGGTGCTAAATTAGTAACATGGTTGTTAAGTGAATCTTTGCTTGTCAGAAAGTTACAAAATATGATCATATGGCTCCAGGACAATGCAACCGTCATAAATATGAACCAGCTACCAAGCATCCAAATGTTGATCATGTGACCACAGGAATGCTGCAACAGTCCTGTGAAAAATGGTCATAATCATAAGACATTTTTTTCAGGACCATATAACTGAATGGTCACAAAATGAACTGTTGTAAGTCAAGGACTACCATCATTACTCTGTCTTAAGGAGATAAGAAAGTGAAAAGGGGAAAAAAGTATTGTTTCCTTGCTTTCCGTACAGAGCAGAGATCTCTTTTGCAGAAATTCTTTGCAAGGCACAAGGGATATTGTGCTACTTCTCTCTATAAATGAATCTGCAGAGGTAACCTTAAATCTTTTGAAAGATTATGGATGGAGAAAGAAGAGGTTAGCCTCAGAAAGTGGGAGCATCTAGGCAACTCTGATTTAGAGACCTATTTAAGGGTAGGGAGAATTATTATGAGAGGATTAATTCAAAAAATTATTCATTTCTAGTCCATCAACGAAGATTCCAAGCAAATATGAAAATGTTTCATTAAAGGTGTTTAGCATACTGGAAATGTCAATTACATAACTATGGACACAGACTAAACCACATAACAATTGTTGTACTGCATTACAATAATTTGACATAGGTTTTCTGAGGACACCAATTTTAGAATTTACAGTTACAGGCCCTGGCTTTGATATTTAGTCATGCTCTCTCTTTTCTATGAAGTGAATAAAGCAACCAAAGAGTTGCATTGTCACATCTGGAAAACATAACCCACCCTTGATTTTATGCAAGAATGCATAGTCAACATGTACTATCCAGTTTAAACTGTAGCCTGGTCCACTTAAAGATTTCTGTCATTTTTGGCCCCAGTCCTGGGGCACAATTAGAAATAGAAGTTTCTCTTTCAAATAATAGTCTATATTTATATCAAATTGTTCCTCTTCAAATGGGAATCATTTCAGCAAGCATAAATCTTTCAGGACAATCAAACATGGGATAAAATAATTAAACATATGAGGATGTACTTCCAAACTGCACTTGCGGTGCCCTTCATTCTTTTCCTAATGCCAAGAATCAAGTGCATGAAGTCTGATACAGTCCTGTTCTGTCAGCAAAATGTCTTTTAGATCCCTATGCATAACTTTCTTGAGTGATAGGTTAAATATAATCCACATACAAGTTTTGGCAACATGGCAAAGTATAACGTGGCAAAGTATAATGTTTGGTTGCTTCTTTGGCTTTACAGCAAGAACATTCTGAGTTCTAAGGTAGTTTTTCTGATGTGAAACATGAAGGCTCTAAAGTCTCTTATAAAAATATCAAGTACTTGTTGGTAATTTCTTCCACTCTTAGTCCATAACATGTGAGCAAAGGATTCCAGGACTTCTGCAAAGGCTATTTTCAGAGACTGACTAGCAAGTCCTACATCAGCACTCACAGCATTCATAAATAATTTTATATAAAAGTTTTAATATCTTTTCTCTGAATATTAAAAAGATAGAAAAATAAGACATGGAAATTTTTCAAATCCTGAATTACGTCCAGTTTTCTTCAGAGATGTATTTATTTAAACACTGTCATTTATATTTGTTACCCTTTCATAATTCTGATCATTATAGATACACAAAGATCCACTGCTCTAGTTTTTCCATTAAAAAATGAAGTTTGTGAAGATGTGGGGAATTTTATTTACTTCTTCCAAACTCTAAGAAGTCCTATCAACTCATCAGTTGTCTGAGAAGACATGGATCACTGATTTCCTATTCATAATATAAACCAGAATCTGCTGATTTGCTTTTGGTCACAAGGCTGGGAATAGGAAAGAAAATAGGTTTGCACAAACTGATGCATAGGGGCAACCTTCAGCTTGGCACACTAGAATGACAAAGGTTGCTCACTTCAGTGAAAATCCTGCTTATCAGCATCAGAGCTCCATGAATCAGATGACTATTAACCTTTAATTCTTCAATCATTCTTCTCTCTGTTAAGGTGCAAAGCCACTCATCCTTCTCAGACTCTCAATGACATTTTGTGATACACAATTCTCCCTGCACATCTAGTATGACATTTTGAGATCCAGAGTTGTCAAAGAATCAGCTGAAAGTCAAGGTTCTATTTATAAAACTGAAAATACTAGTTTACTTTAGGTTAATTCTAATTTAGGTTAATTCAGTCCCTTGTATATGTCATCACCTAAATTCATGTTGTCAAAGTACCCTACAGAGTTATCTAATTACCATCAGTACTACAGAGTCACAATCAGAATACAATTATAATTTTTTACTACCAGTTCTGTGAGTGTGGCTTATTTGGTGGATGTGGCTTGGTGGTCATGTGACTGGGTGGGCATGCTTGGTGGTCATGTGACTGGGTGGGTGTGGCCAACTCAATGTCACTCACGTCAAGGGGTGCCTTGCCTGGCCCCTCCCCTCCTAGCCATTTCTTGTCACACCCAGCCTCAACATATCTATAGTTCTATAAAAATGTTGTTCACCTTTTTTGACTTTATTATCTACATACTATAGATATATTTTTATGGACCACTGAAAGGAGGAAATGGCTCACATGCTTTGCCCAAGAGTGTGATAGGCTTTTAAGGGGCTGCCAGAACAAGGGAGGGGGCAATGTATTTTCAAGAACCAGAACACAAACAAGAAGAAATGGATGGAAACTGAACAAAGAGAGAAGCAACCTAAAACTAAGGAGTAACTTCCTGACAGTGAGAACAATTAATCAGTGGAATTGTCTGTGTCCAGAAGTTCTGGGTGCTCAATCAATGGAAGTTTTTAAGAAAAGACTGGACAGCCATTTCTCTGAAATGGTATACTATTGTATAGTGTATATGTATTGTATAGTGGTATACTCCACTGCATGCAGCTGCCATGGCCGCTCACTTTCTTCCTTGCGCCCTGAGAGAAGGAAGAAGTGAGTGGCGATGATGGCCAGAGCATGCTGTGGCCACGCCTTTCCTCCTTTCGCCCCCAGGAGAAGCGGGCAGCGGAGGCGGTGGCAGGGCACAGCTACAGGAAGCAGTCCTGGGAATTCCCACCCTCCTTTTCAGGGCACCTCTGCCACCGGTCACTGTGCCACAGCTGCCACTTGATAGGGAGAGCTGGGAGAACACTGCATGGCAGCTTAGCCAGCCAGCTGAGTTCAGTGATGGTGGAGGAGGCCCGGCAAAGTCCGGGGATGGTGGGGCAGGAGCTAGCACAACTTGCAGGCTTACCTGTGAGCAGGCAGATCAGGGCTGCTCAGATGGGGCACAGGCACCACATGGGAAGGCAAGTTAGAAAAGCAAGCCACGAGACCCAGCGTGCCGCATAGAAGGAGAGGAGTGATTGGGCGGATTGAGAGGCAGGCGGGCGAAGGAAGATGAAAGTAATCAAATCCATTGGCATGTAAAGTTCAATTTTGATAAAACTGGACTGAGAGGCAGGAGTGGGATTCTACCAGTTTGCATCTATTCACTAGAATCGGTTGTTAACATTCTAAGCAATTAGAAGCGGTTGTTAGAAGATATTACTGGCTTAATCCTGTAAGGAAGGCAAGAAAGAAACATTCTGGTGTTGCTTACAGAAACTGCCTCTCCATTAACCCTTATTACATTCTTGGCAGGACTAGACTTCCTGCCTCAGGAACTTCTCTGGAGTTTTTTTCCCCTCCTTTGCTGTTACTTTGCTTGTATGGAGTGACCATTCCAAATACAATGGCACTGAAAAAAGTGACTTATGACCATTTTTCACAATTATGACTGTTGCAGCATCCCCACAGTCATGAGAGACCAGGCGAGGAGATGTGTGCCTCAATGTGAGTGATATTGAGTTGGCCACACCCAGCCAATAACATGATCACCAAGCCATGTCCACCCAGTCACATGACCACCAAGCCATGCCCACCAACTAAGCCACACTCACAGAACCGATTGTTAAAAATTTGAATCCCACCCCTGCTGAGAGGTGAAAGTATGGGAGCTTGATTTGATTTTCAAGAAGTCCATTTCTTAAAAATATGCTATTTAATCTCAGTGCTTATTTTTTTTACCCAACTGTTGCTTGTCGTTGTACTTTCTGGCTCTCTAAGTCTGGTAAATAGCCTAGTTTTCCCACTGCCTTAGAGAAAAATTCTGTCTCAAGGGAACAATGGACCTTTCTCAAAGCTTCCACCTAGTGTGTCATCTGAACTATAATATGTCCTTGGAGAGTTGGATTACAGTTACCCTTTATGAATCCAGATTGATACCTTGTTTAACATTATTGGTTTTTTGTTAGAAGTATCACATATATACCGACCATAAATCTGTATGATTTATCTTAAGGTTTTTTAAAAAAACACCTCTAATTACATATACTGTTTTAGTTTAAAAGACAAACTTCTTTTTGTACTTATTTGGTAACACTTGATAAAGTCTAACAATTGGAAAGTCCAGTATTTCTGCCCTGCTGCTATAATACAGTATGATGCAATGTAGACACCAGCAGGCATCCTGATAGTGATGAAGAGCTGGTTTT
The DNA here is from genome assembly GCA_023653725.1 of Bungarus multicinctus. NCBI lineage: Eukaryota > Metazoa > Chordata > Lepidosauria > Squamata > Elapidae > Bungarus > Bungarus multicinctus. The sequence goes on from CM042838.1 coordinate 75,231,420, forward strand.
ATCTTCTCACGTGTCAAAAAAATGTCACACACAGATCACATCCTCAGAAGCAGCCTAAATTCAAACCCATCTAAAAAAATCTTTGATCAAAGCTGTAAAACGCCTATGACAAATGCCTCAGTCTCAGCTGCTTCACCATACTGATTAAATTCCTCTTACAGAGATCATACTAGACACATTTTAGTGCAAAACAGAAGGCGTTCCAGTTTTGGAGCATTTATGTCTCAACCAGTAACAAAACAGGCGACAGAAACATCTGAAAAGCCAGTCACAATATTTAAAAGTCATAGAAATACACCACCATATAAGGTTGCCTGAAAGAAAGAGTTTTACTGAAGTATTGAAAAAAATAAGACAACAGCTATTTTTATGATAAACATGGATTTTTTAAAAAAATCCTACAGAAAGCACAGCTCCACAATACAGTCCTTTCAGTAATTCCAAGAAGACTCCACATCCATTTACACTACTCGGGTGATCCTGAGGACACAGACAAATCTCCAAGTCTGCAAATTCTTTAAAAGAATGTAAATGACCAGCTGTCTGCAAGAAATATAAACCCTTCCATTCCCCACCATCTAGTCCAGAGGTCGCCAGTGGTCCACAGACCACCGGTGGTCCATGAAAATTTTTTGGTGGTCTGCAGTGCATCTGTGTCTGCAACAGGGATGATACCGGCAGCAGATGGACTGATGCACATGGGGAGAGCGGATAACGTGTGGGAGATCACAGCATCAGAGCCCATCCCGGGTGTTCCCTGGCCTGTGAGGGAATGGGGGTGGGAGAAAAGGAACCTCTGAACTGGTACTGGGTGGTAGGAATCTGATTTCCAGAGGCCGACGAGCCACGTGCTAAAGACCAGATGGCTGGCGGGGAGGTAGTGCAATCCTGCAGTCTCCCTAGCAAACCCGTGTCATGGCTGCTGCCTCCTACCTCTGCATATTGAGGCCGAGCAGCAGCAGGAAGAGCACAGACCTCCTGAGCCGCAGGAAGCAGCTGCCAACGATACCCTCAGGTGAAGATGTTGTGAGGGGGAGGCTTGACTCCTCCCCTCAGGAGCCTCAAAGTGCTCACCGCCCCTCTGGCACCCGCCAAGCCTCCTCCTTCCTGCTGGGCATGTGAGTGTTTCTGGTGAGGAGGAAGAGAAACATGCCAGAGGAGTGGTGAGCGTTTTGAAGCTCCTGAGGGGAGGGGTGCTGGAGATCACGGCATCAGAACCCTTCCCAGGTATTCCCTGGCCTGTGGGGAGAAGGAACCTCTGAACTAGTGTTGCCTCCTGCCTCTGTGCAGCCAGCAATGCCCTCAGATGAAGATGTTGCGAGGGGGAGGCTCATCCCTCCCCTCAGCAACCACAAAGTGCTCGCCACCTGTCTGGCACCCACCAAGCCTCCTCCCACAGTGCTTCTCTTCCTCCTCGCCAGAAGCGCTCACACGCCCAGCAGGAAGGAGAAGAATTGGCGAGGTAATTTACTATAAAGACAATTGGTTATAATTAATACCACAAGTAGTCCTCAACTTATAACCATTCATTATTGACCATTTGAAGTTACAAGAATACTGAAAAAAGTGACTTATGACTGGTTTTCATTTACAACTGTGATAACATTCCCATGGTCATGTGATCAAATTTTGGGTGCTTGCAACTGGCATGTATTTGGGACAGTTGTACTGCTCTGGGATTATGGGATCAGCCTTTGTAACTTTCCCAGGCAGCTTCCAACAAGAAAGTTGAATGGCAGAAACCAGATTCTCTTAATGACCAGATGATCCACTTAATAACTGTAGTGATTTGCTTAACAAATATGGCAAAAAGGTCATAAAACTCACTTAACAACTGCCTCATTTAGCAACAGAAAATTGTAAGTCAAAAACCACTTGTAGTTAATTTAATTTATATGGGTTTTTTGTTCTATCCTTGCCTTTTAGAGATTAGATTATGTCAGTGTACATAACATTTGAATTTTAAGATTCAATTTTAAACTCTATAACGTTCTGTGGTACAATTTTGTTTCTTCAACTTGAATAGTTAAGTATCTTAAGGTTCATGCAAGAGGTCCTCAGGTTTTCATTGTATTGCAGTAGAACAATAATGATCACACCCTCAAGTGCAGAATGTAAAGCCTTACTAATAATCTAGTACATCAAGAATACATTTTCTATAAAAATATTATAAAATATTAATATTATATGGAGGCTGGACAACTGTTACATAAAAATTACACATAAAGAAACCCTCTCTCTTTCTCCCCTTCATATATGGCAATGTTTTTAAGAAGACACATTTATTTAAGAAAAATAGATTTGATCTATAAATCTACCTTCCTTTCATTCCCATATGAAAAATAGAAAGCCTTCCATTCAAGGCCCATTCCAAGTAGCCCTAGGTATATATTATTATTATTTTAATTAAATGATCTTATCAGGGGATGTTATTTCTAACAGTAAACTATTTTAATATTTTTGGACCATATTATTCAAACAATTAAGAGAAAATGTGAAAAAGAAAGCTTCTTATCTTCCCAAAACTGAACAGGTGTATAAATACCATTAAAATCCTAGAGACCGGTAACTGTTTGAAATATCCACCCTTGTATTTCCTGCAACATCAAGATAATAGACTTCAGCAATATTTTTATTATACAATGCATTATTATTTGTTTCACCTCTACAGCTGCAGAAAGGCACCTGAACAACAAAGTACCTTGAATAGTGTTTTTATCACAGCCAACATCTTCCTTCCTTTCTCTTCTCAAAGAGAAACAAAGTTCTCACAAAGATAATGCTATCGGTTAGGTAAATATTTGGTTCATCATGATTATACAATGTTTATGGACAATTTTCTATGTCACTTGTGAAAATGATATGGCATAATATTCAATAATCCAAAGGCTTGTTATTATTGTTGAACAAAGCTGAACTGATATGTGAGTGAAATTTAAAAACTTAAGTCATACTTAATTCAGAACTGGACTGCTGAATAGTTAGTTACCAATTCTAAAGGAGACAATAATAATTTGGAATTTAGTGCAATGGCTGCAATTCTACTTTCACTTAGAAGCAAATCCGTAAGAAATCAGGCTTTTTTCTAAAGTAAACTCAGAATTTGGATGTCTTTATATTATTAATATGCATTATGTATTCTTAGGTATTTGTGTGCCTTCAAGTCATTCTTGACTCCTGATCAGATAAACTGTCATACACATAGCGTTCTTATTTTCATAAACATATGCATGCAAGTGCAAAGAATTTTTAAAATGCTACTTATCTCAATCAGTTTGCTTAAATCTGTTAGTACCCACTTTCAGAACATAAAATTTTATTTTGGTTTCAGAGATTGCAAAGTGGAATCTAATTAAATAATGGTTAGTGACTGATGCAAGGAATCACACGGTGCAAACTTATGAGGAATTCATGTAAACCAAGTTTCAGATAAGTTACTTTTATGCTAACCAATTTGAATTGTTTGGGAGGAGATTAAAGTGAAAATATTGGGAAAAAGCTGGTAAATTATCAGCACATTGTTTAAAACAAGTAAAATAAAAAAATAATCTCTGAAATTTAAGAAATGAGGGGTTGAGATTCAGAGATAATAAACCTATTTTTTTCCAATTTTATAAATTTGATAATATGGTAAATTAACAGCAAATGGGTAATTTTTGAGTGAGTTTGCTATTCAACTGTTATCACAAGATTGCATAAGCATTTTGAAAGCTTCATTCACAAGATATTACAGACACTCAAACTCAAATGGAAAAGTCCCTGGCCCAAAAGTTTTTCTCTTAAATGGTATAAATTTATATGTATAAATTTGTTGACCCCAATATTAGAGATGCATAATAAAGTATTTAAATCTGTAAATTGCCATTATCTTTTTATGAAGTTTCTATAACATCAGTTTTAAAAGGTTCTTAATTCTATAACTATTTTAAAGCTACAAACTAACATCATTAATTTTTTAGATTCTAAAATAGTAACTGCCTTGTTACTAATCAGCTGCAGAGCATGCTACTGTATTTACTGTAATTATCAGCCTTACTAGATACTAGATCAGACTTGGAAATCAACACCACAGGAAAACTTCATTAAGATTGATACCATTTTGCACAATAACAAAATCTTACAAGCCTAACTGTACTGTACCTCCCCATCCCACATCCCTTTTTATTCCCCAGTTAATCAGAAAGGCATCTTGTCTGAGCCACTTTGGAATATTAAACTTGTTTCCAAGGGCTTAATGTTTCAGTCTCTTCAGTGAGGTTCTTGTATATTTCCATCAAGATCATCTTCCTTACTCTCTAATTTATAATACGGCTGCAAAAGTTTTTAAAGGGCTAAATGCAGTTTTAAGCTATGTCAGGAATATAATAATTTTCAAATAATGAGAAGTAATATGTTATGTTCTGCATTGATCTACATTAAGCAATGTGTTATTTTGGGGACAGATAACAACAGAATAATTGGGACTTGAAATGAAGTCCAGAGAAGAGAAAGTGCAAAAATAATCCTGGGAATATTTAGCCTTGATTAGAAAAAACATGGATAATATACACAACTGAAAAAATATTACATAGGAGATAAAGACTTGCTCTCTTATCAGCCCAAAGGATAGAATGCAAAACAATGGATTTATATTGCAGGTAGGAAAAATTAGAACCAATTTCAAGAAAAGTGGTATACTTCTCTTATTGCTTGTATCTATCTCAATTTTTTTAATTTACATTACTGCATTGAGCAGGATATTGGACTTAATGGCCATAGTCTCCCCCCCCGCTCTTACAGCAAGAATCACAAGTCCAGTGACACCCTCAGATTATGAATGTGCTCTATGAGCACAATCCAAAAAAAATAAAAATCAAAGATGGCACACATAGGTACAGTATTGGAATCAAAGTGTCCCATGACCAAGTCTGAACCAGGAGTGGGATTCAACCGACGTTACTACTGGTTTGGTGATTACAATGCACGCGCGTGTAAAATATCTTACGCTGTGCTGCCCGGACAGCTGAAAAGCACTGTGCGCAAGTGTGCAGCGTTTGAAAAGCCTCTTTTCCCCTGCTTTTTCAACCTCAGCTGTGCCGTGCAAAGCAGCTGAGGTTGAAAAAGCAGGAAATAAAGGACAGATAAAAGCCCAGGCGAGCGGGTGGGCCAAAAAGCAGCAAACACAGAACCAGTTCTGTGTCTGCTGCTCTTCAGAGTTACCGGCTCTATAGAACCAGGCAGAACTGGTAGAATCCCACCCCTGGCCTGAACTCAGATTGCCACGGGTTAATAATCCACTCTCCAGAGCTCTCTGCAACTGAAGTCCCACCATCTTCTCAATCACCTTCTTCCATAAATGTTAGGGATAGAATGCAGCTGTTCAAGATTCTGGAGACTCCCCTTCCCTCTCTCAAAGAGCATTGACTATAGTTTATATTCAAATCTTAATCCCCTCCCTATTGGATTAGCCAGGTGGGCAGGGGTCTAGCTCACAAGCGGCAGAACTAAAGATGCAGAGGACTCTACTCCCTTAGGATCCAGATAATGCTACAGTAGGTCACTTCTGTCAGCTCAATAGCCCAATCAAGCTTCTAACCTGAAGTAGATATGAGCACTTTTATCAACAATATGTTTGGTCAAACAATCACAGCTTACAATAAATGGATCTTCTGACCCACCTTTCCCCTGGTTGGCACTCCATGGACACAAGAAAGATGGAAAAATAATTATACTTTATCATTGTTATTGACACAGATCTAAACCTGGACTCTTATGCCTCGTTGCATTCATTTCTTGTTTTCCACTACTGTCACTGCATGCATTTCTTTACTCCTTTTCATAGAGCTTCTCTATAAATCAGCCCATGCAGTACGGGTTGGCAAATGAAAAAAAACCTCTTGGATTGATCCTGCCAAACACCCTATTTGCATCTATTATTCCAATGGTCAACAAGGCACTTAAATAGAAGCAACTTCCAGATCGCTGGGAAACTCCCCGAAGTGCTGCCATGAAACCTCCTGGATTTATCAGAGATCTGGGATTGGCCATCTTAACAGAACCTCTTTTCCTACAATCAAGAGCATGATCTGCACATGACAATTGAGGGTAAGTCTCCCAGAACAAGATCATGACAGAAATGCTCCAAAGGGAATACCAGATCTCGAATATAATGTTTCTTAGAAATCCATATGCTAAATGAAATTCTCTTCAGGTAGTTTATCCCATATTTGGAAACAAATGAAAGAAGACCTAAACATAGTATCTAAATTTCTGTTATTAATTTAACTCTGAAATTGACTTATATTTTTAAAGGTTTTCATTTTTATTCTGTACTACTTTAAGTGAATTTAAAATAGCATTAATGAATTTATCCTAGCTGGAGCATCCTTCAAAATTTTCACTATGCAAATTAACAGTTCTAAAAAGCAGGTACATTTTTTTATATTTTCAGGATTATAATGCTACTTATCTCAGTTTTAGATACCAGCGGGAATAAGGAACTTCAGAATTCAGTTCTCTTGGGGCTGAACTTGAAACTTGTTATCTGATCCTTTTGAAATCCTGGAAGACCTATGTGCATTCAAGGATTAGTTTCAGGACTAGTATTAACATATGGAATATATTGAGCTATATATAACATTTTGATTTTTAATACTCATGAAGAGCTTATGGAAATATGGAATAACCCACATTTTAAAATAGCAGGCAAGTTTATTTGGAGGGAACTCTTAAACCTCTCATAATGTTATTAATGTGAACCAACTTAGTTCTGATTATGAAAAGTTAAATATCCTTTGAGTTGACAGATAGTCAATTCAAAAAAACTATACAATAGAGCTTCTATATTATTTCCAAATTATATCCTTTATTCTGCAATAAATTTAGAAATCCTGTATCAACAAAAACTACAGATTAAAAAGAAAGGTAGAAACAAGAATAAAAAATACTTACTGATTATTTTAAATGTATTTAAAGCACATATGGTAAACTATCATTTCCAGTTTACAACCATAATGTTCCTTAAATATTGCATATGTTTATATTGGGGAAATATTTAAACATATTCAAAATGCCTATGTAAGATTATGTTTACAAAATATAATTAATATTTGTAATCAATATGAGCTATGTAATATTATAAACATTTAAAATGCAAAAATTAAAAGTGTCTTTTAAAAGGTAACTATTCTTCATTGAATAAACTGAAAAATTTAATCCTCCTCATAGCATAAAAAAGCTCTTTTGCTCTCCCAACTATTGCTGAATAAAGTAATTGTTTTAAGTAATATTCCGTCATGAAATTTTTTGCTTATTTTGCATAATATAGTCAGATTCCAATCTCTGAGATTTTACCAACTTCCCCAAAATCCAAAACTATTCAAATACTGAATAGAAAAGAGAAAAACATTAGAAACATTAAAAAATACTTTCCCTTACAAAGAGGATCTATGCAGAAAATTAACAAAGTTGTCTAAGAACTGTAAACTACTGAAAAATCTCTCTAAATATCAAGAATATAGAAAGAATTCTGTGGTATTCTTATACAATAAAATTTGAGCTGTGGAAATGTCAGATTTTATTGAACGAGCATAACTTCCATTGTTCCATCTTATTCAATATTCATCTTTTTTTTTTCTTCCAAGATGTAGGAAGAGTAAAAGATGACAGGCAATTCAATATTAATGGTTTAAACAAAAGCATTTGTCATGTACACTTATTAATAGAGGAAACTCTCATATGATGTAGAAGTTATTCTATTATGAAACAGATGTCATGCTTATACATCATCCTAATAAAAGTACATTTACTTTGTCATGGTTTGTAGTTTCAATTTTGCTTCAATCTTAAGTGTTGCAATATTCTAGTTGTAAAATAAGAGTTTGTAGGGTTGTAGATTATAGAGTCAGTTTGAATGGGTACAAAATAAGTTTCCTCAATAAATTCATAGCTTAAGGCAGTTGTGTTCAGCTACTGTATCAAAAATACATCCTTAGATCTACATCAGTATACCATACTGTCAATAGGTAACTGAGAAATTACAGTTTTTACATTTCTGAAACTGAAAAATAAAGGTAGCCCTCAACTTACAACCACAATTGAGCCAAGAATTATGGTCATAAGTGAGGCACCCGTGTGATCTCCTCGCTTAATTATCACAATCCTTGCTGTCCCTGTTTGAGGTTGTTAAGTGACTGCATAATTCATTAAGCAGATCATGGAATGCCTTAAAGAGTCGTGAAGGCCCTAGGAGACATAGTGCAGGCCAAGGCCTACATACCAGCACCAGCCCAGTTCACATGTGGCCTGCCCTTGGCCTCTCACACCCCTTGAGGCACTTCTTACACAGCTTCCTGCCCACTGGGTTCCACACTTTTCAGCCTCCTCCTCCCCATCACAACTTAGTCCACTTATTTTTTCCAAAGAGAACCGACCTATGCTAAATGCTGGCAACATTTTGGGAGTGGCAGTTAATTCTCATGATTCAAAAACTGAGGCTAGTTCCAAAATGGCACCAGATTCTAGGACAGGATCATATGGCTTCTGTATAGGAAGGCCGCATGGCAGATCCACCAGTTTCCCTTCTCAAAGGCAATCTTCAGAAAAGGTAACTGGACTGAGCATGATGGGGGGAGGGGCGCAGAGGTCCAAAGATGTAGGACCCAGTGGGCAGGAAGCAGAGCCAAGGCTCGTGGGGAGGTGGGAGGTAGGTCTAAGGGACTCAGCAGGGCAGGAGAAGATAGGCAGGGAGGGGTAGCAGCAGTGTCCTTGCGTTTGATCATAAGAGTGACTGGATTGTCCAGCATAACACTGCAGTAGTAGCATAGTAGCACAGTCCTAGCTGGTCGTAAGTCTCTTCATTCAGCATCATTATAATTTTGAATGGTCTCTGAACGAATGGTTGTAAGTTGACAACTATCTTGTATCATCAAAAGATACAAAAGGTACAAAACTCATTCAGATTATGTGGGAAATACTTTCTGTTGTTACACCCATGAATCTACTGTACACACACACACACACGTTTACTCAATCTCAGATTGTTATGTTTTCTGATGGAGTTTTGATTTCAGTAATTAACAATTTTTGAAGTCTTCCTAAAAATACTCTGATAATATCAACCACCACATGACATTCAAAAACAAGGTATCTATTGGTCTCTATCATTAAGCAAAGCTGCAGATGCTAAGCACAACTGTAGCAACATTGTTTCATTATACTGAACAACTATTCTTTTTATCAACATTTTGGCTCAAGATAAACTTCAGTACTTTCCCTTATATTGAACAGTCTCACTCTCTTCACAAATTGGGAAGTTAAAGGGGTTTCCGGATGTTTTGCTGACAAAAATGTGTGTCCCTTCTGGGCATTAATTTTAAAGTCAAACTAGCTGTGTCAAATATTTCCTGTTGGGAGGAACACATTTTGCTTGCCTCCCCGGCTATGGAAATAATATAAAGAAAGAGTTACAAAGGTTATTTATGGTTAATTGATTCTGACATTCTATAAAACTCTTGCATTTAAGTAGGAAATCAAATAAACTTTTTTCAGGAGTTTCAAGCAATGGAATATACACACAATGTGACTGCCTGCTGATGCCAGCTTATTACAACTTTTAAACAGTTTTCCTTTTGTAGCTTAATGCTGCTATGGATATGAAGCGTATTTATTGAAGAAATGCTATTATTTGCTCCTTTTAGTTCTTCAACCAATCCAAAAGCTTTTATCGCTAAAAAGGCAATTTGGGATATATGTCCTTGAAACATTTTTAGCTTTAAACAAAAACTGTACCTGTGGAAATCCAACATATTTACTGAGATGAACAAAAAAAATCTCTAAAGATGACTATTCTTAGAAGTTTGGGAAAAGAGAAGCTTCTCAGCCTAAAATCAATGCATTGTCTATTTCCACTGAAGGAATGGGGAGAATGCAGATATTCTACAGCCACAGGGGAAGGAGCAAGAAATCTAAAGTGAAATTGGATTGGATGGAATTACAAACAGGAAATATGGCAGCTGGATATGAATCTGTTTCCTTAATGACAGTTCAACATTGTCAGAATTGATCAATATTTTAAAATATATTTTTATTAATTTTCTTTCTTTTACACCGTAAAACATCATGGTATCAACAACGTTCTTGGCATCTATACAGGATTTTGGTTTAAATATCATAATACATTATATTGCATTTGTCTACTACTAAATAATATCTTTAACTATAATTACTATTATATCCTGTATTCAGGTACATATACAATTCATGCATTTGGTCACATGTATTTATATGTGTCAGGTAATACATAAAACCTTTTTCATCACAGTTCTATAGGTTTGCAAACAAAGGGTACCCTTGTCAAAGGGTATCTGCAGTCCAAGAGACAGGGCCTGAAATTTGTTGGAAAAATCAGGATAATTTATATGCTAATATACAATAAATATAACTACATGAAAGATACATTATAACACATGGAATGTATATTTGATTGTGCATGTACTGACTGCAGCTAGAAGGATAGGATCAGTGATATAAGAAAGACATATTAATTGGTTAAATAAATAATATTGTTATTGATACTACTATAATTAACATCAATGTAATGAATATTGTTGTGAACATCTTGATTATTATATCCTAAAAATATTGTGCCCAGACAACACACTATTTGAATGAAATTGGAATTTTTATATGCTATAAAAATTAAAACTTGGAACAAAAAAAAGTTACATTATACAGATTGACAGTAATATGTGAGTTGAAAAGCAAAGTTGATAAAATACTCACACACAGCTTCAACAAGATACAGATTGTCATTAGTTTAAAATCTTAACTAAAAAGGCCAGCCATGCAATTTTCGTAACAAAAATACAGAAATAGGTTTGCTGTTTCTGCATTTAGGTTTAGGATATATTGTATCTTCCCAGTCCAAGATTACAGCATTGAAATTCCATAGTTGCATTCTGCCATCCAAGGATTAATCAGAGCCAATCGTGTTCAGTTTTTGAAACAACACAAGTTGATCCAGCTGCTACCATCTAACACAATCTTAGTATTTAGACATTAATATGTTATAGAAATCTGTTTTTCCAAATTCAATTAATTTCAAAAACCTGCATGCATGCATGCCTCCTAAACAGTCAATTTGCAATAAAAGGACATAGCTACATGTTGAAAGGTACACTGCATGTAACAGGAAAAATCTCTCCATGCTAAAATCTGGGCAAAACAACTAAACAGAATGAAAACTCTGGAAAAGATTTCTAATGAAACCGCAGTACTGAATTTACATATCATATTAATTCAGAACAATTTGATTCAATTCATACAGGCATGAACTCATCCACTGTGTTGGAAAAACATAGTTCCCAATTTAACATATGTATATGTCCTATTCAACAAAACAAAGTCAATCAACTATAGCTTGATATGATGTATCAGCAATCACTAAAGAACTGCTCCTGGTCAACCTAAACAAAAGTGAGCTAAAAGGAACAGTGGAATATTAAAGTACATGACAATGAGGAACAGTCATATTAGCATCAGGCAACTGGTTCAATGGAAAATGGAATATCAAATCAAACCAGATCTTTATTATGGTCATAACACCAACATGTGGAACAACAAAAAGAGGGATACCTGAAAAATTAAAAGTAGTCTAAAAAACTTTAAAACTGAAGTTTTCAAGCAAAAAGCAAATCTCCAGCAGAATGTACACATGTATATTAAACAATAATAATAAATGAAGCAATGTTGTCATTCCATACATTGCAGGAATATCTGAAAAGCTCAGGAGGATCTTCAGCCAATACAACATACAGTATGTGCACACACTGTATATCCAAGAATACATTAAGGCAGAAGCTGGTTTACCCCAAAGATAAAAAACCCATACACAAACTGAGCAACGTGGTATATGCAGTACAATGCAGTGAGACATGTGCAGATCTGTACATTGGGGAAACAAAACAACTACTTTATAAATACATGGCACAACATAGAGCAAACACATTAGGACAAGATTCAGCAGTCCATCTGCGTTTAAAAGACAAAGGCTATTTTTTTGAAGACAGCAAAGTCCACATTTTGGACAGAGAGGACCACTGGTTTGAAACAGGAGTCAAAGTGGCCATCTATGTCAAAATGAACAGTCCTCTCAACAGAGAGGGAGGAATACAACATCATCTATCTCCAATCTACAACACAGTCCTTTCACCAGTTCCAAGAAGGCCCCACATCCATTTGTACTACTCAGGTGACTCTGAGGACACAGATAAACCTCCAAGTGGCCTCAAGTACTCTCTAAAACAATGGTTGCTAACTGGTGGGCCGTGATAAAATTTTGGTGGGCCGCAGAGAAATCGCACCCCCAGAGTACCCTCCCAAAGCAATTAATCCAGGCTGCGCTGCTCACATGGCCCGCAGGAACCCTCCCCACCCACTCAATCCTTACCTGGTAAACTTGCCTGAAAAATTTCTATTTTTCCTTTTTCCGACCATCATCTGTTCTGCTGTGCTGGGAGATTTAGATTAGCTAGGAAGCAGGAAATGGTTGCATTTCTTGCTTTCTAACTAGTCTTTAGATCTTCAGCTCTGCTTTTAAGTACAGCCAACCTCCCTTAGGACTGAAGTGCAGACTCATGGCAAGCAAATTTGAGAGACTGAGCTAGCCGATGGCAGATAGATAGATCACTGAATGATTCTGTGAGCAACTCAGTCTACCTGCTTTGCCTGGTTTTGGGTAAAAGTTGCTCTTTTTTTATAAAAAAAAATCAATATTTATGTACATGGTGTGTTGTGAGTTAATTTTGTGAGTTTGCTTGCTAGCAAATTTTATGAATTTGCTTGCAAGCAAATTTTATGTGACAAGACTGAGCTAGCCAATGGCAGATAGATTTCTGAATGAATCTGTGATTCTGTGAGCAACTCAATCTGCCTGCCTGCTTTGCCTAATTTTGGGTAAAAATTGCTCTTTTTTAATAAAAAAATCAATATTTATATAAATATTTATAATATTTACATAGAAGCCATGCCCAGCCAGTCACTTGACCACCAAGCCACAGCCAAAAATTAGGCCATACCCACAGAACCAGTTAGTGGTCCCTGGGATCTAAAATTATGAGTTTGGTGGTCCCTGAGATCCAAAAGGTTGGTGACCCCTGTTCTAAAAGAATGCAAATATAAACCATTCCCCACCATCCAGTCAGAGCTGAAGAAGCTTCTTGGATGAGAAGCGAAACATCTTTACTAAAAAACAAGAAAGTTCAGTTGTCTCTTGAAAAAGCATATTTGGGATAATTTAAAGGACCCTTTCCCACATGCCAGTAGAATGTTGTCAAATCAGAGTAACAAAACCTCTAGAACAGAATCCTTGTTGTCCTAAATTTATCTTTTCCCAATAGACTTTTTTTCTACATCTAGAGAGTTGATTTGGACAAGAATCTCATTAAAATACTAGACACATGGAAAATTACACAATTATCCCAAAGGTGCTTTTCCAAAAGGCAAGTTGCTTTTTGGAAAAGCATCTTTGGGATAACCATGACCTGGATGATTGAAAATCTCCGCAGATATCATTATGTCAAATATTGCCAGATTTGGCATAAGATTTGTTACACTGTATGATTCTCCGGAAATCCAAAGCACCTTCTATTCTGTTTCCTAAGAAATAAACACAAGGAAGAAGTCTTTGATGGAAAAACTAAGAACTCCCAAGGTGGACAAACTATATGGCATTAGAAAGTTTAGCCTAACTTGGGAAAAAAGTCTATTGTAATTAGCTTTCATTGGGAAAGTATTGGAAAAATGAGCCTGTCAGATTTTAAAATATCCCTGATTCTCAGTTTTTAACTGCTCCAGATTATAGTTAAGTTCGAAGAACATACTACGCCTAAGTCAAAGAATATTAACAGTTAAACCCATGCAAAACTAAATATGACATACTACATTACTGTTTGTTTTTAAGCATATGGATCGTAGAACAACTTCATAATGCTGGAGTTTCACTAGGAAAAAAATCTGATTAAGAAAGGTCAATTCTCTATGCATCACGGGATTGCATGTGGGATAAAGGAATTTAGAATAGACAGTGCACATTTATTCTTTTACAGAAGGTTCTCTCTGAAACAGTTTTAATTACTGACTCTAAAAATAAACAAGCATGCAAAGGGAAATTTAACTGCATATTTATAAAAATTTAAAGTAATAATCTGAAGATTCATTTGCTTCAAATCTAACTTGCATTTGATAAGTTATTTTACTGTGTCAAGAGTTTAAAATCTGCATTGGCATAGTTCTTTATAGAAGAAAGTACTTTGCCAGACTAATCCTGTATTTTCAGGAACATATAATTTTAAAACTTTCTTTGAACCCTTTAAAAATCCTGCTTCATGAAACTGGACAATTTCTTAAATATTTTCAGATCTAAAGTTGATAAAGGGTAACTAATATGCACTTTATTATTTATTAAACAAATTTATATAGCCACCCAATTCACACATAGGCAACTTTAATAGAAACATACAGAATACACAATTCAACTACAACTACAAAATATCCCACTCTGTGTATGTTGTGATATAGGCAGTATCTTTAAAAGCTGAAATACCATATTACAAATATAACATTGGAAGGGCAACAACTAATAAATAAATGGAAGTAGAGTTACTTGGAATTAGCTAACATCACTGTATATCAATCTTCCTTTAACTGTTCTCTCAGGACCTCTTCCCACGTGTAAAAATTATGGAGGACTCCAAAAGAGCTTTTGTCTGTATGAGTTATGTTTATCAACATTTAATATGTTAAAAATTAATATTGATGCATTCACTGCCACTATCACTTCTCAGATTGTTTGATAGGATTTTAAGGTTGTATTATTTTTGAACATAAGGTAGCAAATAATTTTGATTTCAAAGACCACTGAGGTGGAGGGGGAGAAGACTTAGGACCACACTTTAAGAAATACTGCTGTATAGCATTGTTGCTGCTACCATGCAATATCATATCTCTGTAAAATTATCATCTTCTCTCAAGTAAGCTTACCAGAGTTTATCCCATATTTCTACAAGCATACTGTGCTATGTGTGCTATAGAAGATAGAAGAGTACCAGATCCTGCACTCTTATGTAGAAACATTTATAGACAAACCAAACTACATTTGCTTCTTACATAGCAAAAAGAAAATGTAAGAAAAATATTGGAAAAATAACCCTTCATTATATCTACTAAAAAGGAACAAAACTCTATTCTTCTTTTTGAAGTAGACCTATAAAAATAAGCACGCTTCTTACTGAGTTCTCATTAAGAAGTACCCTAAATTTATTAAAATATTCACAGAACCTGAATAAATGTATTCTTATAAATTTACAAACTTATTTTCCAGATTCAAACTCTCCCTGCAAATTACAAGTAACTGGTTTTTACCATGGTTATATATCTGCATTGGTCGCGTTTTAACAAGTTACCCATGTTTCCCTGACTGTATTTCTGGAGCCAACTAAATTTAGTCAACTCTCACGTGTCCAAACAAACCTTAACTACTACTGGATGTTAAACGTTCACGATAACACAGACGACGACGAGGCACATTCATTCTAATGTTTATTTTTCTCCCAATAAAGATCGCCCTCTCCACCTGGCACTCACTAATCACCTAATACACTGACCCAGCCCAGCGTGCCATTAAATAAAGGAAGAAGCTATTACTAGCTACTCTTTCCTTGGCCAGGTGGTCAATAAAATTCCTCCCTAGCCATTCTGGGAAGCCAACTTGTCCCTCAACCCCATAGGAAAACCATGGGGGTGGCCTTTCAAAGGAGAGGGGGGGAAATGCCCCCTTTACATCTCCACGCCCAATTCTCAAAAAGGGGGAACCAGCCTCCGTTTCTGATGCCGCTATTATCCCCTTGCGTGTCAGATCCCCAGCCAGTCTCATAAGGAAGATGACTGACACACATATACACGCACACTCCTCTTCCTTGCCAAGCCACTCGACCACGGGAGAGGAAGCCCAAACGCTTGTTCCTGTCATTCCTCCACCCACTTCTCCATGATCCCCCCGTCCCCAAGGGGATCCTCGTCGCTCCCTCCCCCTCCCCACGATGACCAGTTGCCCTCCCCTCCTCCACGCCCGGCCCCTTCCGATAGGAAGCCCCCCCCCCTCTCCAAAATACAAGGCAGAGAAACAACGGCGTATAGCCACACCTACCTGTCTTCTCATGGTCGTAGCCCACCACAATGAAATAATCTGCCAGGCGGGCCATAGCCGAGCAGAGGCCGGCTTCGTCCTCGCTAGCCTCGTTCCACCTACCACTCCCGCTGCTGCTCCGGAGTAGTTCAGCATCCTCCCTTCAACTCCCCCTGTCCTGCAAAAAGAGGCAGCGGTGGCAGCGGCGGCAGCAGCAACAGCTCAGCCATATTGGACGGTCAGGCTCCTGGTGCGCCTGCGCGGTCCTCATTTCCCCCCCCCCCCCTCTCTTTCGGAGAGCCGTTCTCCACTATCCTCGCTCGAGCCGGGCGCGCGGTGAGGAGGAGGAGGGAGAGGCAGTGACAATTCCGGGGCTTGCAAACGCCGCGCGCTGTGTCCAGGACGGGGTTGCCTCCGTTCAGCTTCGAGGAGGCGGTTTCTTTGCTCTCCCCGCACCCATTACATTCCTGTTTGAAACTGGACATGGGTTACATAAT
This sequence comes from Bungarus multicinctus, assembly GCA_023653725.1. NCBI lineage: Eukaryota > Metazoa > Chordata > Lepidosauria > Squamata > Elapidae > Bungarus > Bungarus multicinctus. The sequence goes on from CM042838.1 coordinate 75,248,079, forward strand.
TGCTTTGTACGGGGCGCGTTTGCGACCCGAAAACGGAAGGCGCTCTGAGAAATAAAGCTCAGCCGCCCTCTTCAAATCAGAGGCTTCCTTCCTGTTTCTGAAGTTGAAGTGGAGCCGCCGCGCTTTTGGTAGGCGAGGAGAAGCGTTGGAAGCCGCTTGCTGACGCCGTCGCCTTTCTGGCTGCAGTCCTCAGGAAATCGGTTTCGGCTGATTTCCGTAAAAGACTTACTCCCGAGTAAGAAGAAATAGGCAAACAGCTTGCCTTCAGAAATTCTGGATACTTTTAAGACTAGAGACTAGACAAGTCACTTATCTGAAATAGTATATAGGTTCTCCTGCTTGACCAGAGGGCTGGACTAGAAGACCTCCAAGGTTCCTTTTAGCTCATTCTATTCTATTCTAAATATCCGTTGAGAAGGACGCTTAAATTGCCCTCCAGTCGTTTTTCTGTTGTTGTGCACATGTGGAAGTGTGGCTTGGGGGGGCGGGGGAATGGGTTTTTTTTTGGCTAATATGCTGTGTTTGAAGGTGATTCAAAAACGATTGTATACAGGGAGTCCTCAGCTCACAACTGCAATGGAGCCCAAAATTTATTTTGCCAAGTGAGACAATATTGTTAAGTGATTTTACGATTTTCTTTGCCACATTTGTTAAATGAATCACCCCAGTTGTTAAATTAGTAACAGGGTTGTTAAGTGAATCTGGCTTCTCCGATGACTGTCAGGAGGTCACAAAAGATGTGACCTCCATTTTTACACAACGTGTTTATGGAGGGTCCAACCAGTGCCTTAGAGACTATAATCTGGTTTATGCTACTATATAAAGTCTTCAGGATTTGCTTCATTATATTATGGCACCATTACAATAATGTATGAAGTGATTTAAGTAAAACACATTTTTCTGATGGTATTTTCACACTTGTGAATATCATTGTTGTACAATCTAATGAGAAACTGCACATCTAAATCAAATTACCCAACTAATGCTTACACTTACATGATTCTTGCACGCATAAAACATCGTGCAGCATTGCAAAAGCAATAACTAAGAAGGCTTAAATGTTTACAAATACACTATTGCAAATTAGCAGTTGTATAAAAAGGGATAAGACAGAAACCTAATAAAGATAGTCCTTGACTAACGACAAAAAACTCCTTAGCCAGACCTAGTTTCAAAGTTCTGACATCAATGTCCCTCTAGTTATGTGATCACATTTTGGGCATTCAGGCAGCCCAAATTTGCAGTGTCCCTTAGTCACGTGACTGACTTTTACAATGGTTTTCCCAGAAACTGGCATCTATTTCTAGTTTCTGGCAAAACTCACCCATAACTGAACAATAAGTTTGCTTAATGATAGCAGTATATGCTTAGCATTTGATTGTTACCTAACAACTGCCACAAAAAAGATTGTAAAATTAGGTTTGGTCATGTGATCCTTTACAACCATTGGGCTCAGGGAGATTACTTGAGAACTAACTAGATTTTTGTCTCAGTTTTCTTTTTTCATCTTTCAATTCATTTTAAATTTGCTCTTTTCATCCGTCTTTTCCTTTCATTAATGTGTGTCTGTGTGTAAAGTAATAATACAATGGAGATTTTAATATTAAGTAATTGGCTTAAGACTAAAACCTTTACTATATAACAAATGCTTTCAAATTTTGAATGGCAAAGCCAAGTAATTTTAATGCTTATAATATTAATCTTATTGATATATGTCATAGTTTTTAATTATATAAACAACAATATACAGATACAATGTATCAACATGTATAATAACACAATAAAAAAGAAACAAATAAAAAATGCTAACACTTGTAAATCTATCTACCAGATCAAGGCTGCAGAAATCCAGATGACCACAAAATGGGAGCAAATAATTAGATTTTTCTGCATATCTTTACCTCCATCCAGTGGTCATCCGGATTTTTGAAGCACCGAGAAGACTTTAATAGTTATTTTTGCAGGGCAGGATGGGGTGGGGAAGACAAAGAAGTGACATTGTTCAAAGAAAGCCATGTAATTCTGTTAATGCTGCAAACTTTTGGGGTCTGATAAAAAAAAGTCTGTTGGATCATCAGAACAAAAATTTCCATACCTTTCCCCAGGAAGATGTGATCTCTTCTTCCCATTTCTAATCTTCAAGGCGAAACTATAGAAATCAGGCAGACAACAGCACATTTGGCCTCTTCAAGAAACCTTAAACTGATCCATTCAAATTTTTTTGATCGGGGTAGGAATTATATTTGGGATGCATATAAAGAAATCATAAGAATGGTGTCAGAATGACCTGATTAACTGCTGCATAGCAGTAGCTTCTGTTAGAGAAATGAATAGAAAGGGAATAGTGAATTCAATATGATCTACAAAGAACTCAAACTTTGCTTAATTTCCAATGTGTAGAAAAGTAGGTGATAGCCTAAACCAGGGGCTGGATTTGCGCCCTGGAAATAGAGCCCATAGAGCTCTGCCAGCAAAAATGGTACACTGTACACTGCCCTCCCGAGCTCCGTTTTCACTGGCATAGGGCTGCAGGAGACCATCCCAGCTGAAAATGGAGCTTGGAGCCCATTTTTGCTGGCAGAACACTTAGGCTACCATAGTCACCCCCGACACAAGTGACGTCATGCTGGTCACACCCACCCCAACCCCCACCCAACCCCCCCCGCCCCGAGGTTAAACACAACGCTGATGCGGTCCACAGTGAAATCAAGTTTGACATCCCTGGCCTAAACTATCATAAATTACTTAAATTTCATTTAGATAAAAGGGAAAGAAAAACTTATTTTCATTTAAATAGAAAGAAAAACTGGCAGTCAAATGTATCTGGTAATAATACAGTTAAAGTACAAAAACTGGTAGGTTTTTTATTTCTGCAAGTTTTTAAAAAAGGTTTAACTACCACTTCTTGAAGATGATTTAACTAGATTTTCTGCATGCTGAAGAGGACTGGAAGAGATGACCCTTCTAACATTACGTAAGCTAAGGAAACCATCTGAAAATCATTTAAGATATCATCTTAAAGTTGTGTGATCCTACTGAAGTGTGAAACCAAGTTCAGAATAGACCATAAACTTAATTAAATACAATACATGAACTGTGGTATACAGTTATGACTTCCAAAAGGAACAGCTATGAGTTTGAAGGCTAGACAGTTCTATAAATACCAGGTCTTTGGAATTCAGTTATTGTTAAGATTGCAGATTGTAAAAGCAATGCACCTAGCATTCTCCTAGCAGCAAGATTCTCATGTGTTCCCTATAATTAGGACATTACTTTAAAATATCAATAAGCCAGAAAACTTGTTACTTTAATCTTTTTAAAAGTAGAAATAAACAGCATGTCAGCCTTGGAAGCCATTTTTTTCCTCTGGAGTTTCGAGGCTGCCACATTTAGTGCCTGGGAAAGTGGGAGGGGGGAATTGCAAGAAGCAATGGGAGATTAGCCACAACAATATTCCTTTCTCTGGGAGTCAAGGACAATTTCCCTGCACCTGGAGGGGAGTGACTGGGGGTAGTCTCCAGTTGGGAGAAAGATATTATTGGACCATGTGATGGACCTGCAGGGATGGATTCTTGATATTCTTTTGGGTGGGGAAAAACCCCGAAACTCTCAGATTCGGGGTATCCCAGATGTGCCAATATGACATCTCTAATAAAATGGAACTTTGAGGAAATGCTAGTTCTTGGAGGTTGTTAGTTGGAACACTGACACAACATTTTCCCTGATTCCATAGAAATCTGTTTAAATTTCACATAACTCCCTGATTCTACAACTTACTATCACATTTTATATTTCTAATTGACCACAAAACCATATTTTGAAATTGTCAAAAAAGATCACAACCAGCATGAACAGCTTATTTTTGTAAAAGGACTAATGTTTTCCCCACAAACTACTGAAATTGTGCTAATTGCATATCTACCATTTTAGTCATGTTAAAGGTTTGCTGTTTAATATGAAAAATGAGTGCAGGGAGATTTGCGGGAAGAGACAGACAGATTGCCCTTCCCAACCTTTTGTATATGGCTCACTTCATAATAAGAAAAAATATTATCTTAAACAGAAAATTGTTCAGAATCCTCAAATAATTATCTTGGAATATTCACTCAGAGTTGAACTCTAACTGGGCAAATCCTAATGCGTTGCCCAAGAAATAGCCCTGTGATGCTATCTGGACTGACTTTCATTCTGTTATGCCTCAGAAAATGGACAAGATCCTTTTGTCTTTTAATCCAGCTACTATTTGTTAGAGTTTGTCCCTTCCTGGATTATTAAAGAAGCCCAGGAACTGATCAGGAAATGGGTTCAAGTGATGGTTTCAGTCCCTTTGAGAGAAGGGGTGATCCACCAACTCTGAAGGAAAAGATGGCATGCTTCCTCCTCAAGAGGTCATCATTGGACCTTCCATGTTGGAGAATTATCAGCCAGTTTCCTGTCTTTCCTTTTCCACAAGGTTGTGGAAAAGGTGGTTGGATGATAGCTGATCCTTTGGAAACAGATTATCTGGACTTGTTTCAGTCTACCTTAAGGCCAGGGTATTATATAAAGGCAGCATTGGTCACACTTATTGATGATCTTTGGTGGACCTGAGGTGGGAGTGGTGCATCCAACCTAGTGCTCCTTGATTTCTCAGTAGCTTTTGATACTTTCAACCACAATATCCTTCTTGACCAACCACAGAGATTAGGAGTGTGAGGCATTATTTTCCCAGTAGCTCACCTCTTCCACAGTGGTTGGTTCTGGCAGGAGAAATTGTGTCTGAGGCCTATCATATGGGGTGCCTCGGGGCTTAATGCTCTCCTGTTCAACATCTACATGAAACATTCATCTAAGTGAAGTCATCTGCCTGTTCAGGGTACAGTACCATCAGTATGTTGATGATATCAACTCTACCCTAAGGGGCACAGATGAAGCTGTCCGTGTATTGATCCAATTTGTCTGGAGGCTATTTGTGTTTGGATGGGGCGGAACAGACATCAGCTCAGGGGTGGGATTCACAAATCCCAGCAACCGGTTCACTGGACAGTTGCTGGGTGGGCGTGGCCATGGTGGGAATAGCCTATCGGAATCTCCTGTTTCCAGCTTCTGGTGGGCCTCCAGAGCCTAGGGGAGGTCGTTTTCACCCTCCCAAGGGTCCAGAGGCTTCCCCCGGGCCTCTGGGAGGGCGAAAACAGCCTCCCCGGTCTCTGGAGCCCGACCAGAAGCCAAAAATATACCCGTTTTACCACTTCCTTTTTTTCCGGGAAGGCCATTTTTTGCCCTCCCAAGGGCACAGAGGCTTCCCCTGGGCCTCTGGGAGGGCAAAAATGGCCTCCCCTGGGTTCTGGAGGCCCTCCAGAAGCCGGAAACAGGCACCTTTCAGGACTTCCAGAAGGCCCATTATCCCCCTCACCGAGAGTCTGCATGGACCCTGCACTTACCTCCATTGAAAATGGGCTGCGTAATGAATCCTGGGAGGAGAGGGGCAGTAGGGGCGGGGCCAGCCAGTCAGGTGAAATACCAGTTTGGCGAATCAGCTGCAACTTTAACATTTGGTTCACCCAAACCAGTCCGAACATGTAGAATCCCACCCCTGCATCAGCTGAATCCCACCAAGACTAATTGGCCTTGGCTGTTTGGACCCCTTGGATCTGGGATGTCTTCAGATTTGGTTGGTGCTGCACTTCCCTACTCAAAACTGGTATGGAACTTGATAACCCTCTTGGACTGGCGGCTACTGCTCAAAGAACAGGTGGCAGCTGTGGACAGGAAGGCTTTTATACGGATTCGCCTTGTATGCTAATTGTGCCCTTTTCTTCATCAGGAGGAGACCCTTCAAATAGTCATTCATGTTTGGATTATTGCAATGGCCTCTTCACAGGGCAACTCTTGAAGACTATCCAGAAGTTACAGCTGACTTAAATTGCAGTTGTGCAAGCAATAATAATTGTCTCTTGGTCTGCCCATGTGTCACCGCTGCTATGCGAGCTGTATTGGTTGTCAGTTGGCTTTCAAGTAAAATTCAAAATGTTGGCTATTACCCATAAAACTTTATATGGCATAGGGTCTGGTTACCTGAAAGGTTGCTTGTCTCAATTGCTTCTGCCTGCTCAATACCACCTAGCATTGTAGATGTACTACTAATTCCTCCCATTAAACATTGCTGTTTTGTGGGTCCTAGGAAGTGTACCTTCTTTGCTACAGCCCCATCCTCTGAAACAGCATCTTCCCAGAGATAAAGACAGCTCCCTATCTCCTGGGGTTCCAGAAAGCTTTGCAAATCTGGCTTTGGTCCCAGGCCTGGAGTTGATGTTTGTTATTTGTTTGTTTCAATTTTGTTTGTTGTTTTTGCCCTCTATTGCAATATTTTAGTCTGGGTTATCTATTTGATCCAATGTTTTTAGCTGTTTTTCCCTGATTTTGTACTCTGCCCAGAGTCCACTGTAGCAATAAGTTTAAATAAATAAATAAATAAATTTCAGATCAAAACAAGAGAAAACTTCAGAACACATTTCGCAAATGACGAAAGATCATTCTACGGTTGCAATACTTTGTGCTTTCTTTATTATGACTGTGGTGGCCTGTGGCCTCTGCACATCCATCTTAAAAGCCTCTCCAGCCACAAAAATGTAATATTGGGTCATTCTCCATTTGATAGCTCCCAGCAATGTGTTTTTAATATGTTGCTGATGTACTTCTTGTATCAGTACCACAGTGTAGATAACAAAGCCTCTTTAATGTAACCCCCCTCAGCTCATTCTCAAGAATGGAATTTTTACATGGTCAGGAATTTCAGGATGTTTCCTGTTTACATTTTCCTTTGGTTTGAGGCAATAACATACCCCACTGGATAAAAGGAGGGGGGAAATGACTTGGGCAAACTACAAGTGGTAATCAGACATACCGTACAGGATTCACATACAATATGAACTATTATTCCACTCGTGTGATGTCCCTTCTCAACTAGAGTTTTGAAGAACTCAGAAAAAGAAAGTTCCCAGTAACTTTAAGTACAGTCCTGTAATATACACTCTCATAAAAATCAACAGGATGATTTGTTGTGTGGGAGTGGGAAAGCATAGATTCCACAGTGCTAGTAACCCAATAGTTCTTCTTTAAGTGCAGAAAGAGAAAAGGAGCAGAACAACAGAAAGAAGTGTTTAGGAAGTGGCTTCTCGGCAGGTGAAATTGTTTTTCTGCACTTCAGAATCAGGACTGCTTAATTTTTGGATGGGAGACTATCAAAGGCGTAAGCCAGCCTGGGAGGAAAAGTAATAACTCAGAAGAAAGCAATGCAAAATCATTTCCAGATTAGTTACAAGAAACCTGCACTGATGTATATCCAGGAAGTCAGCAGAAGATGAGCTTGATTTGAAGATGACTTTAGCCTCACCCAAGGAAAATAACACAGATGCCTATTCTTTCTAACAGAGCATCTTACTATTGGTATCTCAATAACTGGCGCTAGTAATTATTTTTTTCAAAAAAATCCCATATTGGTTTCCATTCCAATCACTCAATCAGATTAGAGCTGGAAGGGATCTTGGCAGTCTTCTAGTCCAACTGCCTGGGTGTCAAACTCACATTGTCATGGTGGCGTCACATGATGTATCAGGACTTCCCCCCCCCCCTTTGCTAAACCAGGCAGGAGCGTGTCCAGCATGTGATGCATCCACGCGCCATGAGTTTGACATCCCTGCCCTATACTATTTTAGACAAGTCTGGGAATCGTAAATGCCCAAATGCCCTCAAATTCTCCTCTTTTTACTTCTGAAAAGGTTTACAGTGTCTCCTCTGCCTTCACCCCTTTATTTTTACCTAAAAGTTTCTTTTTATTATTTTTGGGCTGCCCTATTTAATTAATACATTTCAAAGTGTCAGTTTGCTACAAAATATACCACAATTATATATTTTCAAGCTGTTTTTCAATCAAACTTTCCTAATGATAATTACCACCTTACAACAGGCTATTGTTATAAAACTTATTGTTCTGAATTGGGATGAAGCTTCTAAGATGCTTCATATAACATGGCTAATAAGGAATCATTTATTTATGTATTTGAAATTTATTGCACCCAATTTAAATGGGATCTTTATCATCCACTAAGACAGAAATAACCATAACCAACAACTCACAGCCTTCTCAAGCATAAAAAACTTACCCTAAGAATATATAAGAGGTTGCAACTCTATTAATATATTCAGTATTCCTGCCAAGAAAACCCTATGTCTCTTCTATACATATCTGCATACAAGAGAATGAGTGGCCTGCTTGTGGCCTTTGTAAGATTCGAACTAGACTGCTACTTCTCGAGCACTATGTCAACTTGTAAAACATTCCTACGTTTGTTTCCAAGTTGGCATAAGAAACAGGTGGGGGGGGAAGACTGGAGAAGCATACGGCAAATGAACTTAGAAGCACATTCCAACTTTATCTTTAAAAAGATTGTAGCTAAGCTACTGAAACTTTTGCCCATGAAAAAGTTTAATTGGAGAACATGATGGGTGACACCTAGCCCATGTATGTACTTAATTGGAGAAAGTGATTTATGGCACACCCAGGGAGGAAGGAGGAAGCAGGGTCACAGATGACTGTAATTACATATGCCAGAATCGGCTTCATATCGGTCATGCCAGTATGTTGCTCCTAATGAATTCTTTGAAGATTTTTGAAGTTTGGCTCAAGACTCATGATTTAATTAAGGTGATTGCTGGAATCCTGATACACTATACAATAACTGTTCCAATAATACAAGTCCTTGACTTATGACCACAAATGGGACCAGAATTTCCACTGCTGGTGGTTGTTACGGTTGATTTTAGGACCTTTTTTGGCACAGTTGTTAAGTGAATCACTGCAGTTAAATGATTCTTGTGGTTGTTGAGTGAATCCGGCTTCTCTCATTGATTTTGCTGGTCAGAAGCCAGCTGGGAAGGCCACAAATGCCAACAACATGACCCTAGGACGCTACAAGCATCATAAATATATCCTGGTTTCCAAGAACCCGAATTCTGATCACTAACCATGGGGATGCTATGACAATTGTAAGTAGCTGTAAGTCACTTTTTTCAGTGCCGTTGTAACCTCAAACGGTCGCTAAATGAATGGCTGTAAATCGAGGATTACCTATCATTTTTAAAGACACTTTAAAGATGGATAGAATTAAGATGAGGTTTGTTTGATGAAAGAAATACAATCATACAGACAAGACATTTTCGTAGTCGGCAGATTGCGAAGTAAAAAAGTAAGTCAGTTAAAGACATTAAAAGAACACTTGCCCTTTATAGACACATGTATCTGGCATTATCTATAGCAGCAGTCCCAACATCTAAAGCAGCAGTCCCAACCTTTGCAACTTGGGGCCCCGGCTGTGAGGGGGAGAGGGAAAGCGGGCCATGCGAGCAGCTGGTTGGCACACACACAGCTCAACTTGCTCAAGTATCAGGCCGGCGCGCTGCTCACACGTCCTGCTTCCAAATAGGCCACAGCCTGGGGATTGGGGATGCTTGATCTAAAGAACATGACTGAAATTAACCATATGAGAATAAATCAAAATGGAAGTATTTAAAATAGTTTAAATAGCAATAACTGTAGCACTTAAGACTTATAATACTGCTCCATAGTGCTTTACAGCACTCTCTGAGCGGTTTACAGTATCAGCATATTGCGCCCAAATAATCTGGGTCCTCATTTTACTGACTTCGGGAGGAGAGAAGGTTGAATCAACCTTGAGCCAGTCGAAATTGAGCTCCAGGCTATGGGCAGAGTTACCCTGCTGCATTCTAACCACTGTGCCACCATGGTTCTTGATAGTGAAATTAACCGAGCAGTATTTAAAGCAGAGGTGTCAAACTCACATCGTCATGGTGGCATCAGGTGACATATCACAACTTTTTTTCCCATCACTAAACCGGGCGTGGGCGTGGCCAGCACGTGATGCATCCAGCCTGCAGGCTGCTAGTTTGACAGCCCTGATTTAGAGAATCCAGATAAAATTCAGATCTTTTCATCTTGGGCTTAAAGATTTGTGCTGACATTTGTAATGTCTCTATGGGATAGGTATGCCACAATGCCAATACATACATTGTATATATTAGTTGGAATTATGAATGACAATTCCCTTATTTTACAAAACTTTGTGAAAATACACTTATTCCAGATCTCAAAATAATATTTATATGGATATGTCTGGAACATACTCATCTTTTTAATCAGACCATTATGAACTTAGAACTGCTAATACAAAAGTACGGATTTTCCTTAATGTAATCTTTGGAAGGCATATATTTATAAGTGTTTATAATACGTGTGCATCATTACAATCAGTTTTTGCCTACAGATAGTAAAAAAAAAAACCCACACATTTTTCCAGCCATCTGATTTATTTATTTTTATGGGGTTTAAGGGCTAAAAATTTTTTAGTGGGGAATGCAAAGACTCTAAGTTCAACAATCACCACAGAAAAATCTGTAATTATCATTTGGTTGAAACAGAAAGGGATTGAGTAACACAAATTACGAATTATACAATACAGTTTCCCAGCAAAGAAGACAATGAACATTTTCTCCTTTAAAATGCAGGCACTATGTGGGAATTTTTTTTTTCAAACTAGCACAGCAAGGACACACTGTAATAGAATGGAAAATGCAAGTGGTACTTAAATAGGTATTTATTACATTTAGCATCTGACCATGTTAGGCGGAATGGGACAATGAAGATTTAGCAAGGTCAAAAGGCTCATAAAGTCCTTCATTTAATGCATCTAAGGAATGTAGCAAGACCTACTGTAATTTACCAACTTCCTACCATTTTTAAGAAGGTGAAAGCAGTTAACCTTACCTCAAGTATCTTCTCAACTCAAAACTAGCAGGATGCAACTAATATTAGTCCTTTTAACAGCCTTGTAAAGAGCACATAGCTGGTATTTTTCTCCTTTCTTGCCTCCCTTACAACTGCATCTACATTCTTTTACAGTAGTTATGTGTACCCAGTTTCACATTTTAAACTCACTGTGGAGAAATGACACCATTCTGACAACTGAAATAAAATAATTTTATTCTGACTACTGGAATAAAATAATAAAATTTGCTTAGTTGTCTTAGCATGAAATGCATTGCCTTGAGAATAAGCTTCACTTCTGAATAGAATATATGACCCTGAACATAAGACACATGATAACATTGCATTAATAACCACATTATGCCTGGTTGAGAAACTGATGACCTCCCCATTGCATCATCATCTCTTCACTTATGAATCTAAGGGGATGTGGAAGTCTCCTGGTCTTTATAGTCCTAGACTGTAGGCCTGCAGTCCCATCATGGCTGCAGTAACGAGGAGCATAACATTTTCTTTCTTTTTCCCTTCCTTCCCTGCTCCCCACCCCAGCCCCAGAAACCTTCCCTCTTTTCCTCCTTTCATAGACTATAATAAACTATCTTAGTGGTATTGTTTACATTCACTTGTTGTTCAGTCACTAAGTCACGTCCGACTCTTTGCAATCCCAATCCCATAGACTGTAACATCCCAGGCTCCCCCACCTTCCACTGCCTCCCAGAGTTTGCTCAAAATAATGCTAATTGCATCAATGACACTATTTAGCCATCTCATCCTCTGCCGTCCCCTTCTCCTTTTGCCTTCAATATTTCACAACACCGAGGTCTTTTCCAATTAGTTGTCTGTTCTTGTTACATGGCCAAAGTACTTGAGCTTCATCTACATTCATTTACTTCATTTACATTATTACATTCATACATCATGATAAATAACAAGTTTAAAATCCTGTATGCTTTTCACTAAGCTAAAATTTGTGGTTTTACCCAATGAACTCAACCCAAAAGGAATAAATCATGCTTTAACCAAGGCTTCTATGGGCTTGAGAGGACAAACATTCTCAGTTATTTTTAGATACCACAGTGACTACTCCCCAGAAGTAATTCCTTTATTTCTTGGGGCTTGACTAAACAAAGTGACACTGAACACAGAAAAAATGAAAATTATATTGGTATAAATTCCAGTCCTCCATATTTCAACACAATTTAAAAAGTAGAATTTCTTCAAAAAGTAGGATTCTTTTGTAAGCTCACTATTTTTTTTTTATTTAAAGATATGAACTAACCATGTACTAAATTAGCATTGGAAGTTACATCATCCAATGGTTTTTGTTCACTGATAACATAAAAATTAGTAAATTCAACCTTCCTCCTTTTCCTTGATATACCCTCAGTCCCATACTCTCTCTGTAGAGTTGGAAAATCCTCTGGATCTAATTTGCAATCTATGGCAGGGAGAGTGATGGATAGTATCAATGAGGCATCTCTTTGATTAGAGTTTGGAAATTGCCATTGATCAAAATACAAAATCTACTGTCAAGAACTAAACAGTCTCATAATTCTTAGCTCAGCTGATAAATATTATCCCATTTAAAAAACATGTTAATTTAAGGAATCCACGATGTGCTCTCCTTTTCTTTAACCTCCATGAGTTTTAAGAACTTTTATTTATAACTTTCTTCTTACTCTTCTCCTTTATTGGCCAAAAAATGCTGTTGCCATCCCAATAAGCTTTCAAATTGACTCATAAAATTCACAAAGTGTTTAATAGCTAATTGGGCCGAAAGTGTTTTCGTCCTTTTAAGTAAAAACAAAATAATATTTTATATTAAGAATTACATAGTCAACACACAGCCATGTGTTTGATACTATAATTGAGCCTTCTCTATTTCCTTTTAGCAATAATAGTTGATTTTATTTTATATTCAATTATTGAATTTATTGGCTGCCCAACTTACCACAGGTTAACTTTTATAGGACATCTGGTGATGTCATTGTATAGAGGCATTGTTTTGGTTTCTTGAAATCAGTGTTAGCTATGAAGCAATCTTTGGAAGAATGATGGGGTAGAATTTGTTAAGTCAGTCTCCTGTTTTATTTTGGTTTCCTAAGCCTTACAAGCCAACTACATTTCCTTCTTTCATTTTTCTAACTTTGTCACCAATGACAAGAAACACAACTTGCTTGCATGTTCTATCAATTTCATATTGAATTTGATCAGAGAGGTCATCAATCTCCTCTTTTTCTGTATCAGTGGTTGAAGCACAGATTTACCAATCATCACATTGAAAGGGTTTTCCATCAAGTCTAACTGATATTATTTTGGTGACTGTTTTCTCTGTAGTTCAGCACTGTACTCAATACTAAGAATTACAGTGGCATGTTTTGGTTTTCCTCTGTGCCACTTCTGCATCATTTGTATGTTAAATGTGTGCAAACCAGTAATTTAATATGAATGGTTAGACTGTTAGCGTACTGTAGACAGTAAGAGAGATTAACTTGATGGAGATATGCAGAAATAAGTTTTTAGGCAAAAAGGACTGAACATCTTTTCAAGTCCAGAGCCACAAAATAATATTCCAAAATGGCTCAGGCAAGTACCTCCCTAATTCTCTGGAGTATAAAAAGAAGGATAATGTATGGAACAATACGATTCTATTGTTATAATCAATTTTATTTAGAATAGGTTTAGCTTTTCCAGGAGTTAATTTCCTGACCTGGTATACCTAATGGAGATGACACCTACAGATATTTAAATATTTTGATTGTACACACATGACCAATAGTATATATTTTTAAATTATGTTTTTTTTTCAATTAACCCAATGTTCTGTGTTACAGAGCTATGAAAAAATCATTTGATATAGTTTTCCAATAAAACAGGACTATAATATAGTTAGCTTGTGTGATTCAGTGTCCAGTGTGCAGTCCATATAGTTCTTCACCTTAACGAAGGCTTAAAATGGCACAGCAAAATAAGCGGAAATGATAACTGTAAGAAAACCTCTACACAGCCTGGGATATAACAGATAGCTAAAATGATAACAGCATCTTTAAAGTTTATTGGGGTAATGGAAATATGGTTTCCCATTGCCTTTTTCTAGAATATTTTAAATCTACCAATGTAACTTAACACTTCATAAGCATTAACCATGTCCAACTTCTACTTAGCTTTTTTTTTCTATGGTCAGCCAAAGTTGGCTAAGTAGGGTTGCGCACAGCAAGATTGATCATCCGGTGACTTGGAGCCTATGTATGCTTACTTTCAAGTCCTGTTAGATTTATTACCATTTAATATGGAACTGAGAACCAGTTTGATGTAATAGTTAAGTATCAGGCTAGAAGCCAGGAGAACATGAATCCTAGTCCCACTTTGGGCACAAATCCACTTGGGGAATGTTGAGCCGGTCTCTTCCTTTTAGTCCTTGGAAGGAGGCAATGGGAATCACTTCTAAAAAACCTTGCCAAGGAAACTGCAGGGACTTTCCAGCAGTTCTGAGAACTGGACATGATTGAATGAGGGGGGGAAATGGACTTAATACGGTAGGTCGTTCTAGATGCTGGTTAAAATTCTGGGAGTTGCAGCTCCAACACATCAGTGGATACTCTCAGGTTAGGATCCCAGTTCATGAAATCCACTGGGCATCTTTGGATCAGTCATCCATGTGAAGCAGAATCTACTTCACAGAATAATTGTGAATGTAAGAAAGCAAAATCACATGCAGTGCCTCCTACATCTTTGCATAAGGCTGCAGAGAAATCTAAAATAACAAATGTTGACTGTTCGGATGATTTCTAATACACTTAAAAGAAATAGATAACTGGTAGTTAAAATACCCTGTTAAAAGGGGGGATTCAGGGACAGAAAATTCTAATTTCATCTACTTGACAATATCATCTCTCTTCCTCTTGTCCCAACGTGTGATGTGGCACACCTGTCCACACCCACCTTAATTGTAGTTTCTGGTAACCAAACAATTGCTTTCCTCTGATGTGAACTAATCCAACACTGCTTTGTCATAAGAGTTAATTAAGGTTTTAAAATCTTGCACTTTTAGAAGCTGATCAGTGTTCCATATGAGGCAGAAATGCCATGTTGTCTTGCCTACCTTTCCTGCTTATTTCCTTCTTTTCCCACCTTCCCCCCATTTCAGATTGTACAAAAATACAAACTAAATCTAAGTCCAGACTAAACATTCAGAAAAAGTATAGTAGTTATAGTTCCAAATTTAATTAAATTTAAAATTTAAAATGTCTGAAATCTGCAAAAATCGTTCTGCTGGATGTACTGAAAATAGCATCAATAATTTGTACAATTCTTTAATTTATCCCGATAGTTACTATTCATTGGAAACAGCTGAGATATTTCATTATGGTTTTGGCTCAGAAATTTATAGGTACTTTCCTGGATTTAGAGGAACATACTTCTTAGCAGGAAGTCGGGGGTTTCCCCATAGAAACTGCAAATATTCTACTTCTCTAAGAATCGAATCTACATCTGCCTCGTTACAATAATACTATGGTGCCTGACACTGCCAGGGATTTTCTCACTGGAAGTAAAGTTTATCTTGTTCAGTCACAAAGCACATCTTTAAATTAAGGATTAGCTATTTTTCCACCTTGTCGTCTGAGTCCTCAAATGTGTGTGATTTCATTATTATTTTTGTTATTATTATTTGCCATCAAGTTGTTGTTGTTAAGTCTTAGAAATCATTCCTGTGGTATCTATCTTGCCACTAGTCCTCCTTTCCTTTTCTTACACTCCAGCATTAGAGTCCTTTCCAGAGAAGGAGGTCTTTGCATAATGTGTTCAACAGACCCTGATCACTTGTGCTTCAAGTGAAAACTCTGGTTGATGGTCCTTTGATTTGTTTTCATGACTATCCACGGTATTCTCATAAGTCTTCTCCAATACCAAAATTCAAAGGCATCAATATTCTTCCTAACCTGCTTCTTGGAAGTCCAACTTTTACATGCATAGAATGTCACAGTATTTGTGTCCATCAATCATTTTATAGCTTCTATAGGTAATCCTCAACTTACGACCACAAATGAGCCTAACGTTTATTTTGCTAAGCAAGACATTTATTAAGTGAGTTTTGCTCTATTTTATGACCTTTCTTGCCAGAGTTGTTAAATGAATCGTTGCAACTGTTAAATTAGTAACACGCTTGTTCAATGAGTCTGGTTTAACCATTGGCTTGGCTGTCAGGTGGCAAAAGATGATCCCATGATCCCAGGCCACTGCAGCCGTCATAAATATGAGTCAGTTGCCAAGCATCTGAATTTTGATCACGTGACCATGGGGATGTTTCAAGGGTCCTTTGAAAAATGGTCACTTTTTTTCAGTGAAGTTGTAACTTTGAAAGGCCACTAGATAATTTTTTTGTAAATTGAGGATTACTTGTATTCATATGGTTTTATTAGTAAAAATCAGAGGAGTGGTTTATCTTCATTGCCTTCTCCCACAGTCCCTTTGCCCTTGCCACGGAAGTAATTGCCTGCCTCTGGCACCGTCCTACATCACTGCAACCCAATATAGATGTCTGGTTACTTTAGCTGGGCAGTGGGATGACCTTCTCACCTTGGGTGACCCTGTTGGGAATCGATATACTCCTGCCATAATCCTCCTGAGGGGGACAAATGTGTGTGGGTAGGGACATGTGTTGTGTAGGTGCTCTCTCTCTCTCTCCACCCCATATGTGTGTGCGTGCACGCCTGCCTGCCTATGTGTATATACACATACACATGTACCCCTTGCAAACTACCACTTACAAACTCCAAGGATCCGATCTGGGCAATCTTTGAAGTGCCAAGGAAAGCCACCTCATTTGAGTAGATAGTTTTACAGATTCCCAAAACTGGGGGTGGGTGGGTTGTTGATTCAGTTTGGGGCCAGCAAAGTAACCCCTACAGGAGGAATCCAGATTCCTAAATCGGCGAGCGCGCGGATACCCTATGGCGGATTAAGGCTCCCTGGTGCCCTAAGCACTGACAAATCTTTGTGCCCTCCCTCCTTTGTACATACTGTACAAACGAAGCCAAGCTTAGGCTAAGTAAAAGTTTTGGAGGTGCCCCTTTGGGCCTGGCGCCCTAAGCACGTGCTTCGCCTGTTTAATGGTTCATACACCGCAGATCCCGTGCGAGCGTATTCCTGCGGTGTCAGGATTTCTTCCCAAAGGCTATTGCCAATGGGACGCCACCCCTTCTCGGCCCGAGTCTCCCGCTCGGCAGCCAAGGCAAGGCTCGGTCGTTCCTGGCGCCTGAACACCTCCGTTCCCGGCCCAAGATCGGCAGCCGGCTATTCTCTCTTCCGCGCGCGGTTCCCTTTTCATTGCCACCCCAAGAGCGATCTCGATTTAAAAAAAAAAAAAAGGGTCCCCGGGAATTTTAAATCTATTTTCGGTTCTTCGCAAAGTCCTGGGAAACGGGAGCAGGAGGGAGGGAGGGCAGGCGGGCGAGGAGCCGGAGCAAGAGAAGCCACCGGCTCCTCTGATTTGCATAGCTTTGCACGTTCCCAGGAGGCGAGCCAGCTGGCGGAGAGGCTGCTCCGGCAGGCTACGTGTGCGAAAGAACGTCAGCTGGCGGCTGGAAAAGAGATCCCGCCGGGCGGGCGAAGGAGGTACAGAGATAGCGGTGAAGGAAAGCTCCCATGCAGCTGAGTAATACGCTCTGGCTTCCTCGCGGTGGATCTCCTGCCCAGCACAAACACATTGGTCCGCGGTTCTTTTTCCCTACATGCACACATGCGCTCACACCCATCTGCGCCTACACGCGCACGTACACACCCTGCTCTTT
The DNA here is from genome assembly GCA_023653725.1 of Bungarus multicinctus. Classification (NCBI taxonomy): domain Eukaryota; kingdom Metazoa; phylum Chordata; class Lepidosauria; order Squamata; family Elapidae; genus Bungarus; species Bungarus multicinctus. Next base: position 75,265,689 of record CM042838.1, read on the forward strand.
TTCCCTTCTCTCTCTCAATTCCTAAGCTTTTAAGGTTTGTTGCAGCAACTGCTGCGCACCCGCCTCGGTTGCGGGAGGAAAGCTCTTGAAATGGTTTTTTTTTTTTCTTTTGCTGAAAAGCTTTTTTTCTCCTTTCGGAGTGAAGGCAGAAGAAATGTAACCCCGTCCAAGGAACCCTTTGCCCCTCCATCAACTGTCGGTTTTATAGGCAAATGCAATTTCCCGCAATCTTTTCGAAAGGAGAGGGACGCTGCAAGCTGCAAAGAAAGAGTTGCTCGCCGTGGCACGTTCCTAGCCCCGGCCGTTACATTCGGTATCCCAGGTCCTGGAAAGCCCGCGGCGGAAAAGCCCGGACGCTTCTCCAGGAGCTGAATCGTCTTGCAAAAGAATCTGAGCTGAATCTGATCTGCCCGGACCAGATTTACCTCTGGAGTTCAAGTTAGAAAGGTTCTCCTTAAGAGGTAAGTGCTGGGAGTTTCCTGACTTTCCCAAGGTCCATTAGATCTCATTTCCAATGGAGTTAAATAAAAAGATTCCCTAGTTTTCAATCACTTCCCCCCCACCCACAAACACATACCTTCCCCCGTGACCTTAGTAAATAGCCCCGCCCCTTCTCCCCCATCTCCCCCCCTTTCCCGCCGCTGCTCTATAAAAAGGGCGAGCGGCGCGTGCGGAGACCGTGGTAACTTCAGTGGCGCAAGCGAGGTAGACGCGGAGGCGAGCAGCTTTCGGGGTTATATCTTTGCATTTAGGTTACTGGAGGATTTGTGGGAAGCCTCGGTTGGATTATCCTCCTTATCAGGTATGCATTATTATTATTATGATGATGATCATCATCATATGATCATCATCATTATTTTAATTCTTAAGTGGGAGTTTAAGGTGCGGGCGAAGGAGAGAAAAAAAGGAGAAAGGGAGTCGTTCAAGCTGAGCGCGTGTGCAACGTGTGTATGCAGCGCGACGGGTCGGAAAGCGTCCGAGAGACACTTGATCGGGGCTTTCCTTCGAAGTTCAAGGGAGGAGGCGAGCCTAAAAGCAGCGACCGTCAGAGTTGACTTGCGTTGTGCAAAGTGGGAGAGGAGAAAAGCAGCGGTGGGCAACTGGAGAGTAACTCTTACCTGGGTGCTTTTTTCGGAAAGGGAGGCTTTAGCCTTCAAGCAAAACGAAAGTGTGTCAGATAGGAGCCCTGGACACTCAGTATTGATCCCGCTGTAATGAATGATTAAGCGGACGGTTAGTGTGGCCTGGAAAGGTCCTCACTCGCTTAGGAATGGGGAGAACGAGAGAAGGCAGAGGGAGGAGAGGAGGGGCCCGCTTGGTGCTGCCAAGAAACTCTCCCCCCACACACCTTGAGAAGATCAGGCTTGTGTTGACCCTTTGCCCTTCTCTCCCCAGACAAGATGAAAGCCCTTTCGCTTACTCTTCTCTACCTGGGTTCCGCGTTGTTCTTCGGAGTAGATGCAACCAAGCTGGATATTGCATCAAACTTCAAAAGGAAGTAAGTAGGCACCAACAGCACTTAGACTTGCAGCTAAGACTGGTGGTAGAGAAAGACAGTCTGCCTGTAGGATCTTCCTACAATCTCTGTTCTTTCAAAGATTGGAGCGGGGTCTTGGGTGAAGAAGGACTCCGGGTCCCCCTTGCTACCTCTTATTCTTCCAGTCAATCAAAGGCAGACGGTCTTTTAACAAATCACTCCTTTCTCAATGGAAGGGCAATTTGCTAGTTCTACACCATCAACATAACTCAGCATTTTTATCAGTTTTTCCTCTTTTGCCTCCAGGTGGACCACAAGGTTGCTGAGCCGAGCCAGGCGGGACCTGCCAGCTCAGGTGGCTGCTGAAAGCGTCCGTTGGAACCTGGCAAAGCAAGTGGCTGATCCAAGGGTGCATTCTTTCATCCGCACCCGGGATGTGAAAGACATCCTGCAGCTGCCCAGGTAATGAAGTCTTCTCACGTGAATGTTGTGACACTCCGAGCATTTGCTGGCAAAGGAGGGGGGATGGAAGGAAGGGAGGTTTGAGCAAGAAGGGAAAGAGCAATGAAGGAGTTGGACTTGGTTCCAACAAGGGAACTCACACCCTTAGAGATGCCTCCCCATGATGGTTGAAGGTGGACTCTTCTGGCACGTTGACTTCTAGTCTGTTAAGAAGATAGATGTCTGCAGGTGCCAAAAGTAGGTCAAGGTACCTAAAGCTGAGAGGAGCTCGTTCCCCAAAACTGGAATCTTTAGGAAGAACCCTTCTCAGTTTGCTGCGGCTCTGCCCTGCACCTTGTTTTTTTTCCCTGGGTCTTGTCAGGTTGTGATTTCTCTGTCATCCTTCGCTCACAACCTCTTGCATCACTTTCCTTTTTCTCTGCCTCAGCCAGGAGACCAGACGCATCCGTACAAAGAGAGAACCGGCTTGCAAGTTGTCGATATGCGTCACTCAGGACTTAGTCAAGCGGCTCAACCAATGGACTGACAGTTCCAAGGACATCTCTGCTCCTCCCAAGCAGCTCACCATATCAGGCTATGGGCGCAGGCGGCGCTCTTTCGCTTTCTTGGTCCAAGGGTAGGAGTTCCCGGCCAGTTTGGCTGAGTTGGAGTCTACTGCGATGCAAATCGATGTGCTCCCAAACTTGGAGAGGATAAAAGAGTTACTTTAGCCCCCTGATGGTGAAAAGGAGGAACGGGCAAATGCCCTCCAAGGACTCAGGCATTAAACTACGGCAGGAACAGGTGACCAAACTCTGCACCCCTCCTTAAGTATCTTGTGGAATAAAGACTGGATGGAAGCTACAGAAGCACTCTTTCATCAAGTTAGGTGGTGATGGTGCTGCTGGTGGCTGGCTCTTCTCTACTTGGGGTGACTGCCCCTCCCTTTCTTCCCCACATGGCATGGAATTGGCAGGTCCTTCTCTCGGGAGGGGCATCTTCATACTTGAATGATCTGGCCTGGCAAAGTGCAATGGACTACAATGTGTGTGAGGTGATTTCTGCCTGCGATTGAGTAAGGAATGAGTGAGCGAGTGATTGCCGATGAGAGAAATCAATCCTATTTAAACAAGTGGTGTTCTGTTCTTTTATTCTTTTTAATGACAGAGATATTTTTATATTATATGTATAGACATAGATTATATTGCTTATGGGCATTATTTTTTTAATTCCCAAAATTTTGTTTCCAACTTTAGTTTTCATGGGTGATGTAAAACAGTTTTAGGGGGAGGAACAGTGCTTTTTAGAATTGGCAGGATGTGCTCTTTACGTTAAATTTCATAATGAAGAACTCTTTAAAATATTTCACATCCACAATGTTAACCTAAGCAACTTTTCTCTAAAATAAATCCTTTTGAGTTTGGGTGGAAGTGGCTTTCTTGTAAGGATCTGTAGGACTACAGCCTTTTGTTGTAATTTGTAGTTTTATGATTCAGTTATACTTTCTGTATGAAAAGTGCATTTTGTAAGCATCAAGGAGACCGATGGAAAACAAGCTACTTGTCAGGAGTGCATTAAAATGTGCATCCTATAATTTTCACTGTATTTATATTAGTCTGTTTGCCCCATTTGATGAAGTTATATTGCCAATCTCTACTAGACCAATATGTGAAAGAAATAATAAATCTTATTGCACAAAAATAATTCTCTGTTGATGTTTTAAGACAAGATGGGAAGGCACAAAGCTTCATATTTAGTTTCAGAATTACATGGGTCCCAAACTCCTCAGTTGCCGTAGTTTGTCATTGGCCAAGAAACCAGCGTTGAAGCCAAAAGCCCCATAAATTTCAGCGTCCCGTCTCCTCACACTTTTCTAAGTGAAGCTAAAACATGCCAGAATTTAGTCTGTTCATTTATTTATTTTATTGTATTTCTGTTACTATTTTTGGCTGCAATTAATCATAGAACCAACTGTCCTGTTCACGTTGCACAATAAAATTAAGAGATTTATGAAGGGGAAGAAACATATTCTTAGAAAAAGAAAAAGGGCCAAAATAGCTTCCAAGGATTTCCTGGGCCACAATTCAGGTTTAATCCCGAGGATTCTTGTGGGCAGGAACACATTACAGCCAGTGACCAAAACACACATTGCATCAGTTTGTAGTCAGAATGTCATTAAATGTAACAACAGCACCAGCTAGTGGCATGATTTATCATCATTCCAGTACTGCTATTTGGTTTCTCAAGAATATCCCCAAGTCAGCATGGCATATTTTTATTCCTAAGTGATGTTTTGGAATGCAGTACATGGATTATTAAGAAACTTGAAAATAAAGTATTCTTGTAGATCCTAGAATAATGTTTTTAAATATTAAACTGTTAGATTGGCTGGGAAATTCTCAAGGTTGTACATTAACTTCAATTGCAATACTGATTTGAAACAAGCAAAGTAATATGCTCTGAAGACATTGGCTAATAATACTAGGCAATAAAACCGTAGTAATAACCGAAAGAAAATAAAAAGGTTTGTTTCATAGACACCAAAGCCCTGCTCTTATGAAATGCTTAATCTAATAGTAAGACACTAGTCAAATTACCATATTGATAGTACCACCAGATTAGATTAACTGGGTCAGAAGTTGCATTTGGAATATGGTCTTCCCGCCCTCTCCCATAAATCCCTGGGATGTTGTCAGGAAACTCCTGGTAAGGTTTCATTTCCAGCCCTTTTCCTGTTGCTTGAGTAGATACCCAATCTCTGTGGCTTGCCTGTTACAACTAAGCAACATTGGAACACCTGTTCTTGCTGCTGGTCTTGGCAGTGAGATCTCTAATGGAGAGGGCGGCTTTCTCACCCTTTCCTCAGCTGCTCCATGTTGCATGTCCCGATGGGCAAAGTGGGACAGTTGACAGGCTCTGGCACTTTGGTGACCTGCATGAATCAGAGTTGGCTTAACCTTGTGCACAACTGAGTCAGCTTCCCACAGCTGCCTCAAAGTGCTGTGGAATAGCACCCATGTACATGAATGTCTTTAACTCAACATTCCTTATAGATAAGAATTTTAGATGCCAAAACATAAAACATGGGATTCAGCTTATCCACATATGGGCTTCTCTGCCAGTACGTACAGTAATACCTTTTAAAAGTGCCCGTATTTCCCATGTATGCACATGGATAAAGACATCCATAAATAATCTTGCCTCAAATTTTCAATCAAAATAGCATGAAAAATGTTCCACTTACCTTTGGGTGGCACATTTTTATGGTATTTTGGTTGAAAATTGCCAGGTCAGACAGTATATAGTTCACAGAAACAAGATTTTTGCTTTATAGCCAGCTGCCATAAAGTATTTTTCTATTAAGTTTGCAATTGTTCTTCTTCATAGTCTCAGAGCTCTTCTCCAGAAGTCCCTGAAGATCATCCTACACTGTGCTGACTAGGGAAATTGGAAATCAAGTTTCATAATAAATAGATTATACAATATACATAATAGATAATCTTTCCAGTCTTTAAAATATACCTGGGAGGACTTCCTGAAGAGATCTTGTTTATCAGGGATGCAGTTATGAAGTGTGCAGGACAGGGACTTTTCTTGTTTCACTTCCAGGTTATGCCATGTAAGGAATTGACAATTCTTGACAATTATATTTGGCTCCCACTTGGCTTTTAAACATGCATCTACATGCATTACAATCAAGATCAAGTGAGGTACTAATACCCCTCTATGAAGCCTTAGTAAGACCACACCTAGGATACTGCATCTAGTTTTGATGACCACACTATAAAAAAAAAGATGTTGAGACTCTAGAAAAAGTGCAGAGAAGAGCAACTAAGATGATTAGGGGACTGGAGGCTAAAACATATGATGAACAGTTGCAGGAACTGGGCTTGGCTAGTCTAGTGAAGAAAAGGACCAGGGGAGTCATGATAGTGGTGTTCCAATATTTGAGGGGCTGCTACAGAGAGGAAGGGGTCAAGCTATTTTTCAAGGCACCTGAAGGCCAGACAAGGAATAATGGATGGAAACTGAACAAGGAGAGATTCAACCTGAAATAAGGAGAAACTTCCTGACAGTGAGAGCAATCAATTAATGGAACAGCTTGCCTTTGCAAGTTGTGGGAGCTTCATCACTGGAAGCTTTCAAGAAGAGTTTGGATTGCCATTTATCAGAAATGGTGCAGAGTCTTCTGCTGGGAGGGGCGGGGTTGGGGGGTTGGACTATATGACCTAAAAAGGTCCCTTCCAAGTCTGTTAATTTGTAATATGTAATGCATCTCTCTATTTCAGCCTCAAACCCAAAGACGAGACAGTGAGATCCAAGCAAGTCCAATCCTTTATTTGTTTGCACCTAATGGATAGAATCTTGCCAAACTAAAGCTCTAACTTTCTAAGCTAGTAGCTATATCCTCAAGGATTCTAAGGTGTGGTTACCATGATCCTCTTCCCCCTCCTCTATCCATCTTGGGGTTGCTCTCTTCAATGGGACCGCTTTCTGGGAAAGCTCTGAATTGGCAAAATCTTCCCCCTCTGCTGCTACAAGTGCACATTCCATCACACTCATTAGGCTTGTAATGGTTATTGTGTTTTGTGTTACTTTTAATTTATTTTTTCTTAAAAAAATAAAAGCAGTTGTTTCTGAATTTCAATTATAGTTACCCACCTAGACGATTCATTTCAGTAGTAAGGTGGAACATAGCTGGAACAAACAAACAAACAAATAAAATCTAGTGATTGTATTTTGAGAAAGCCAATACAGAAGGTCAATTCAGAAGAATAAAGGACCTCAAGTAAGGCAAAATAGGCTTCTACATGCATCTGCTAGGAGTTAGCTGTGATTCAGGTTGACTTCTTTCCTGGCATATACAAGCAAATGAATTCTCATCTCATTTTAAGGTGCCTACAATAATAATGTTACAACGTTTGTGATATGGGATGTACTTATTCAAATATAACTGCTCACCAAACTCTCATTTGTAAGTTGTATTTATTGGCTAAGTTTGAATGTTTATGTTTACCAGAAGAATTTATTATATTGTCAGTAAGAGCTGTACTTTTAAGTCTGCAACCACAATGATTGGAAATGGGTGATTTCCAGTTGCAATGCATTTAATTATCAAACAATTCAGTCCTAGAGCTGTATTTAATAAAGAGAAACATATTTTAATATATTGTTTATAGCCATGTGATGCTGTAATAGCAGGATGTTGCAGGGTTTGTAAATACATATAAGGAATCCCGATTTTTTCATTCTTTAGGGATTATCAGCTGAAATGTACTTCAAAGCAAGGCTAAAGTGTGCTTGTTTGCATACCAGCCGCATGTAAAGGTTTTGCAAGCATTAGTTAGCATTTCCTAACATGCTTAAAGCATTTTGCCTTTTTTGGCTATATAGGACTATTTTATCTCATAAAAAAAGAATGATTAGCAGCAATTTTAAAAAAAAAGATATTAGAAAGTAATCAGCAGTGACAAGTCCTTGGTTTGCACAATCAAATATTCTAAGTGTGCTATGGAAGGCAATAAGAGATATTCCAGGAAAATAATATTAAGTAGGATTATGCTTTTTTTTTCTATTCAGGTTTTGCTGATTCCACACTCCACTATTTTTAGTTCCTTTCTTAGGTTGCTTCTAAATGCTCCTATATTTCTGTGAACCTTGGAGTTCGTGAAGACTTGATTTCTCCCGCTTGAGCCAGAGTAAGCCTGGATAGAATAAGCCTCATAAAGTGACTGGAGGAAATTAAAGAAAGAATGGGGGAGGGGTGTGTGTGTTACAATAAAAGGCAAACTTCTGCAATCACACAACCAAAAAACAATGTCAGTATTTGGAAGTGTCTATTTACTTAAAAGTGGACAACTGCTTTGGATAATGACATTCTAGCTCTCTGTTTTTGCTTTTATTTACTCTTCTCATATGTTTGCCAAATTCCTTTGATTTGAAACGATTTACGTCTTTGCCCTTGTGATTTAATTGCCAAGAATGTCAAAACTCAGAATGTCTGGCCTAGCTGAATACAGCTGAAAGCAGAAAAACAATAGCTGTTGATGGTACTCTTCATTCTGGAGTTAGGGATGGAACTGGGGCAGACTTCAGTAAAAAGAAGAGGCAAGAGCGCCATCTACTGAAATGAAAGTGACCAGCAGAAAGGCAGCAGAGTATGTTCTCTCATTTCAATACAGTTTATGAAGTAAAACCAGGATACATTTTCCCTCCCATGTGTTAGAAAGCAAGCAGAAATTATATGCAGATGTATCACAGCATCTTCTTTCCATGGATCAGCTGATATTTGATGAATACCAGAAGAATGGGCCATTTTTAAAACATCTTGGAAGACACAAGGATGATTTTGTATTTTGTCAATCCAAAGGAAATGTGCATTTGAATAGGTCATGGGCCCAGTGATGAAAGAACATGGCGTATTTTCCTACTTTTAATATCTCAACTTCCTACCATTTTTCAATGCAGAAGCTCACTAGGAAATTTGGAACTATTTGGTCTCTCACAAGCAAAACTCACAGAATTGTTTGTTGTGGACAGAAACAAGAGGAGGGAGTGTAATGCCTGCCACCTTGAGCTCCAAAATTAAAGGCAGGATGTAAATCTAATAAGCAAAATTTGTGGCAGATTTTGTTTTCAAAGAGACTATTACCATTGCTTCTATGAATCCTGCAGTAATCTTCAGGATAGAGACAAAGTCTTGTTACTTCTTTGTTCAGTGAGGTCTGTGGCTATAAATAAACTTGCCCTTAGGAATAGAATAGAATACTTTATTGGCCATGTGGGGTTGGACACACAAGGAATTTTTCTTGGTGCAAATGCTCTCAGTGTATATATATATAAAAGATACATTCATCAAGAGTAAGAATTATAAGGTGCAACACAATAATAGTCATAGGGTAGAATAGGCAATCAAATCCTCCTTCATCTCCTGTCCAAATTGGTAATTTAAAAAAAATCTCCTTTACCCCACCCTCAACTATGTTCTCAATTGGAGCTATTCCATGTAAAACGGGTTTTCAGCTATGTTCCTTGGCACTTAGGGTACCGCAAGAGTTTCATAGGATTACATAACAGGTGAAGGGCAAAAAAGTGAAGGCTGCTTCAAATCCAATCAATCACTTCTTTTACCACTAGAGCTTCATCTCTTGATCAGGGGTTCCAAGTTTTTAAAAAAAACAAGTTTCCTTTAAAAAAAAGTTTGAAAACCCCTTTTGCAGAACCTTTGTTAAGAACTAAGCCAGTCACTTACATTAGATAGTCTGAGTGCAAATACTGTATTTATTTTTTGTTTCCTGAAGACTTAGGAGATGGAGGCCAGCTAAAAGGAGGATCAGCCAATTCTGTCTCACTATCAGTAACTTCAGTTACTTTTCCCAATGCACCCTTTAGGAGAAACCTTTCATATTGCTTAAGCAGTTAAGGGAAAGGGTGTGCTTCAATCAGTGTTTCTTAATCTTGGCAACTTTATGATGCATGGACTTCAACTTCAGAATTCCCTAGCTAGCTAGATGTGGGAGTTGAAGTCCTTACATCTGGACTGTGACTGCCCAGTGTATTGATTGTCAGAAGAAGCTGAAGCCGCATGTTTTCATGATATACGAACAAGAAAAGGGGCCTAGCGGCAAAACAATAGTTTCATATTACAAAAATTAGAACTACTGTGTTAATACAGAATAGCTGGAAGGGATCATGGAGATTTTCTAATGTCCAACTCTCTGCTCAAGCAGGAAACTCTATACCATCCCAGACAAATCATTGTCTGATCTCTTCTGAAAAACCTCTGGTGTTGGAGCATTCACAACTTCTGGAGGCAAGTCATTCCACTGATTAATAGTTATAACTGTCAGGAAATTCCTCCTTAGTTCCAGAATAGAATAGAATAGAATAGAATAGAATAGAATAGAATAGAATACTTTATTGGCCAAGTGTGATTGGACACACAAGTAACTTGTCTTGGTGCAAATACTCTCAGTATATATAAAGAAGGAACATTTGTTAAGAATCAAGAATCATAATGTACAACACTTAATGATAGTCATAGGGTACAATCAACATCAAATCATACTAGGAAACAGAGGATACAAGCAACAAAGTTACAGTCACAAGTGGGAGGGGATGGGTGATAAGGGGTGATGAGAAGATTAACAGTAATAGTAGTGTACACTTTGTAAATAGTTGAACAGGGAATTATTTGTTTAGCAGAGTGATGGCTTTCGGGAAAAAACTGTTCTTGTGTCTAGTTGTTCTGGTGTGCCCGTGCTCTATAGTGAAGGGAAGGAGTTGAAACAGTTTATGTCCAGGATGTGAGGGGTCTGTAAATATTTTCACAGCCCTCTTTCTAGGTTGTTTCTCTCCTTGATTAGTTTCCACCCTTTGCTTCTTCTCCTGCCTTCAGGCACTTTGGGGAATAGCTTGACTCCCTCTTCTTTTTTGGCCCTTAGATATTCGAACACTGCTATCATGTCACTGTATCCAGATCTGGGCTGTAAAATAATGAATAACCCAACTCCATGATACCACTTAAGGATTGTTTAGATTTTTGCAGATTGCATCTAGTAGCCTGATAAAAGCAATTTTCAATCTATGAGTGACATTGATGTTATACACTTGAGGCCATTTTAATAACTTTATTAATTCTTTGTTTTCATCTGGAACAAGTAATGGGCAGAAGAGGCAGCAACCAGCCTTAGCAAAACATATACAAATACTTGCAAAGGGTGGAAAACATTCTAACCCCCCTTCGAATATTTACTTATGAGAAAATGACACTAAAAAGCTTTTTGATGTCCATGCTTTCCTGCAACTCTAGGCCTCCCAAGTATCTGCCTTTCTGGGTATCTGATAAGCTAAAAGCTAAGTGGCAGTTTTGTCAGCAGTTCAAGGACAGCATGTGTCTCTGGGTGACAGATGACCTATGAAAATATTCAGTCACATGCTTCAAAACAAACTAGCAGCATCTGTTCATTAAATGCTTCAATTAAAATCAGAATATCATTTTCAAAGGCTTGTTCTGAACCCGGCAGAACAAGGGATGCAAGCATACAGCTAAAAATGAAAATGACTAGACTTTCTAGACCAAAGGTCTAAGACAGGTTAAAATTATAACAGAGACAAAAACGAAAAGAAAAACAAGAATTTCACAGAAAGGAAATCATTCTTGTTCGCTGATCCATCTGAAATTAAGGAAGGATTGCTTTCTAAACTGGTATGTGGCTGGTGATAGGCTGAAACGGTTTGGCTTAACTTAAGAATTTGTTCTGGTAAAAACATTTCTCCTTTCTTTGTTTGGCTTTGTTTTGGCTAAAAGACATTGCTCAAAGGAATAAGAATGGAGCACATTAAGTTCTTGCAAGTTAATTTTATTATTCTTTAATAAAACTAAAGAATTGTTTATTTCCATCAGTTAATTTCTGAGCCTGAAATAACATGGGGAGTTTAGAGACACACTTCCTGCTTCCGTGCTTCTTGGATTTACTTATCCACCAGAGATGATGAATTTATCTAGAGATAGCAGCTTTCCCCATGAGTTGCTTGTCACAGTGTTAAACTGAAAGATGAGAAGATGAGAGAAGAAAAAACAAAGTAAAGTGACACTAGGGCATGAATATACATGCATGCTCAACAGTAATTTTTCATGCAGTAGAAATCTTCTAAGTACCTTGGAACCAGGGCTGGGATTACTATCAGTTCGCACCTATTCGCTAGAACCGGTTGTTAATATTCTAAGCAGTTTGGAAAACCGGTTGTTAGAAGAAATTACTGGCCTAATCCTGTAAGGAAGGCAGGAAGGAAACATTCTGGTTTTGCTTACAGAAACTGCCTCTCTGTTAACCCTTTTTACATTCTTGGCAGGACTAGACTTCAAGCCTCAGGAACTTCTCTGGAGTTTTTTTCCTCTCCTTTGCTGGTACTTTGCTTGTTTGGAGTGACTATTCAAAGTTACAATGGCACTGAAAAAAGTGACTTATGACCATTTTTCACACTTATGACTGTTGCAGCATCCCCACAGTCTCGAGAGGCCAGGCGAGGAAATGCATGCCTTGATGTGAGTGATATTGAGTTGGCCACTTATTACTGTGTCAAATTATCTAGCAATCATGGAATTTCCAACTTTCTTTCTTTTTTCCTGCTTATGATCATCTGAGGCAGTTTTTCCCAACTTCAGAATCTCCAAATATGTGGCCTTCAATTCCTAGAATTCCCCACCAGCATGGCTGATATGGAGAGTTCTTAGGATTGTCCACATTTCTGGAAGTTGTCAAGGTTGGTAAACACCGACTCCCCCCCCCCCCCTTCTCATGACAGAGAACACGGGATATGATTTCCAGATTCATCAGACATTTTTTTTTACAAAAATGTTTATCATCTGCTGATTAGTCTATTTAGTAAGAAATTTAGGAACCAGTGCTTTAAATCAAGGGAAAGGAGGGTTTTTAAAAAAGTTTTGAGAGCCACATTTTCATTCACATGTACATATAGTCTCTCACATATAGATCTACAAATGCACATAGTGTAGATATCCACTTTGTCCTATATAGACAATGTCCACCTTTCCCCCACATATCCTTTCGTACAATATACTGTACCCATATACACAGATATACTTTCCCTCTCCCCATGCATACTAAATCTTATAATATCTGTTCGAGCCTTTATAATTACTAGCTGATTATAAGGCAGACAAATTAAACTCCACAAAGGCATCCATACAAAGTCTCTTTATTGGTTCATCAGGCATCCTCAAACATAACTCACGGTTACGTCGAGATTCATCTCAACATCCAATTCTCTGCATAGCTGACTTTATGGTGTAAAAGGATGGTAATCTTTCATCTCATGCTGAAGGGGCAAGGAGGAGAGACTCCAGCATGCTGTGCTGGGGTCCATGCAAGAGTGCAGGAACCTCCCACAACCCAACCAAGGGTCAATTCAGTGACCAATCAGGATTACAGATGTGACCACATGACATGGACTACATTTCCCAGGCTGTATGAACTACATTTACCATGAGGCATTCCCTAAGGGGACAGCTCCCAATTCCTAACTAACTATGCCAATTCCCCATTAACTATAAACTGTCTGGATAGCACAATATCAATTTGAGAAATGAGGGAAATATGAGTTTTATTCCTTCTTTCCTTAAAAATATAATCCCAAAGCCAGTGGATCTCAAGGCAGAGATGCTGGTTAATAACTGATTAGCTTCAAGGCCATGAAGTACAAATCAAAGCTCTCATTGAACTGTAGGAAGGTAGTAAAATAAGCAACAGATTTAAATTTCATAAATATAAGAGAGAAACTGCACCCTCACTATGATAGAGGGATAATAATAACTTGTTCAATGAAAATTCATTCAGTAAAGAGCCTTATCTAACTGCCCTCCATCTCATGCCCGAGAGGCTTCAGCAGAGTCCAGACACAACAGCCATGTTAGGAAGAGTCAGATGTAGTGCCAAGTCCTGATCCAGAGAGAGAGCCTGACATTTTCCAGCTATGAAACTTGTGGAGCTATTTTGCTAAGACTGAAAGAGCTCAGTATACTTGCTGCCAGTCGCAGAGGGGTGAGTATAAAAGTTTCCCTCTCCTTCCATCAAAAGGAAGTTAGCATTCCTACTGAAAATAAATGGGGAATGCACAAATATGGGACGGCTTTGCCATATGTGAAAGAATTGATATTTATGATGTTGTGAGCTTTAAAGCAGAGGTGAACCATCTGCAGGATTTTATGGAATCCCCGTTTTCTGATCCGGAAATATGACATCCCATTTCCTCACATTTTTATGAAGGGAAGAAAACTGTAGAATATATTCTTAAATTCATCCAGCAGAGTAAAGAAGAAGGAAAAAAACCCTCAAAAGGTACAAAAGCTAACCTTGAAGCCCACTTTAAAGGAATCATTCTGCTTTTAAGATATGCTTTCTGACGGTGAATACCCCATGTTTTCTTTCTTTTTCAGTTTGAGAGAGGATGTTTGCTTATTTTCCCTAAGAAGATGGCTGTGATTTCTACTGTTTGGAGGGTTTCTCCCTCCACTCCCTTGAACAGGTCACCTTAAATGGGACTGCAAATGCCTTTCTTTTGTACAGGTATGGTTCCACAGAAATAAAAATCCTTCTCCTGAAGAGCTAATTGTTTATTCTATTCCCAGTCAGCTGGCTTCCTTCCCCCGAGTTTGGCTGTCAAAAGAGGGCTATTTGTAGACAGTGCTGAGCACATGCCAAGTACACTCACATTGTGGAGGGCAGAGTGGTATTGGCCAGGTTGTATTTATAAGTGCCGTAGGAAGGTTGATGTCATAGAAAGTTCACTGTTAGCATATCAGACAGAGTTTCTGATGCAGCACTACTATTGTAGAAAGTTAGCATCCACCCCTCTCCTAGAAGAATGAGAAATATTAAAAAGGCAGAATATTATATTTCCCTAAAGGAGATACATTCTCTTGCAAAGCAGCCCCCACCTTTCTTAATAACCCCAGCAGGACTGGGCCAGCCTATCTACAAAACAAAAGACCTTCAGCTCCAAGGTGATTGGATTAAGACATGGCCCTTCAGGACATAATAGGACCATTTAGCAGAAGACACAGAGCTCACTGCATTGCACAATCTCCTAAGGACATTGCATCACTCAGCAAACTTCAACCAAACCAGGGAGCTCAGACAAACGTGACCCCATAGGAATCTGACAATAGCCAATGGAACACATATTCTTTCACAGGAACAGGAAGCTCAAGTGCAAAGCCCAAGAGGTAGAAAAAAAAAACCCACTCTCAATTCCATGTGTTCAGCTGCACCAGAACCACAAACATGTACTTCTGTTCATCAATAAATGGATCCTCTTTCCAATCAGCCTCCATCCCCCATTTTGTCTCCAGTGCCTTTCTCACGGCTTGGAACTGAACCAGATGGATATTTCTCTCAACACTATATAGTAATGACAACCATATGCCTTCCCTGCCTTGATCAATATCAGCAGCATTGCCATAAATATTGATCAGTGACTGTGATGTTGCTATATTCTTTATTGTTTAAAATGTTATGAGAATATAGCTATCATTTTTTTCATACTAACTATATGTTGATGGTCATACTTCAATTGTTTCAGGAAACTTGGGCCACTGAAGTAGTTGCCTGTGAAGCAAAAGTCAATGTTGTCCCTGTTTTCTTAGGGGTAATATCTCAGGCTTGAGTGGTGCAGTGGCCTCGAGGTGGAGTTCTCACCTCATAATCAGGAGGCTGTGAGTTCAATCTTAGGTAGAGGCAGATATTTCTCTGTCTGAGCATAATGAGAATATATCTGCTGAACAAAATTCTGCATTGGTGACTGGAAGGGCATCCAGCCAGTAAACACTCAGCTGCATTCAGTTGCCCAGACTCCACCCTGCAAGGGATTATGGGGACATTAAAAGAAGATGATGATGTACCTTCTCTACTTTCTTTAGATCCTTCTGAGGTGCTACTTAGCTGAGGCCTAATTCAGTCTGGGAAAGGTGAATGGTAAGCAGTCCAAACTTAAAAGTTTGGATAGATGAAGGGAAAATTAGAATTTCTTGTGATCATGTCTACATACCTAAGGACTTTCTTATAACTATGATATTTGGGAATGCTCAGACTTAAAAACCTTCCTTCCCAGACTACTCATTGTAGGGAACATATTTGTATATATTAACTTTCTGTGGGTTGGCCATGCTTTAGTCCTGTTATGCTACTGGCCTCCCTATGCTAGATCTTAGATTTCACTTGGAACCTGATTCTAGTGCCTGCCATATGATGGGACTCCCTGTGCTTGATGCTGCACTTAATTTTGGACTTTTATTTCTTCTGTCCCAGTGGAGTTTCATGACAGTCCAGCCAGGACTGTCATGATGCCATTGAGAGGCTCTGCCTGTTCTTTCCATTCACTTGGCAAATCTCAGAGAACATAAGACTCCAAACAAGGCTGTCATTTACAGAAGCCGTCTGCCCGAATGCTTTTGACATTATGCCTTTGTTTCTTAGCAGTGGGCTATTTCTACCCATTAATGCCCCAATTACAAACCAAAAGACAAATGCAAATAATGTAGTTAATAATAGGTGACCACCATCTAATTGTGCCTACTGAAAATTTACCCCGGTGATGAAGTACTTATTGCTTTTTAAAACTCTGCATTCTCCCTGATCTGCACCAACCTGCATTGTTTTAACCACATGTTGTCTGTCTTACATTTATGATGACTGTCCATTCTGTATTCAGTTTTGACCATCTGATTTCACTCTTGGTATATGTACTATATCCACAAAGCAAAGCATATGATTACATGATGCAGCATAGGCCTAAATTAGAAAAATTGCTGGTCACAGCCAACAGTGGCATTTTCTGACTCTTGGAGAACAGCCAGATAAGTTCTTTATTTATTTGCTGCTGACTGACAGACATTCTGCAGTGCTTAGGGTGAAATATGAAAGACAATATTATTGCAGAAGGATGTCTAAAAGGTTTTCATCACATTGCAAAAAAAAAAGGTGGGGGGAACTTGAGGAAGAGGGAAACTCTAATGGATATTTTTCTTTCTGGGTCAAATTCCAAAAGATTGGATGTCATAATTATACAATCGTTTATAAATATGTCTCTTCCAATGCATTTCCCATTTAGCATTACTGAACATTGTTCTTGCGCATGAGGATATCCAAAAAAGCAATACAAATCACTAACACCAGCTCTAAATCAGTTGTGTTTATTATATTAGAACATTTTATAAGGATTATATTCCCTAAATATTTTTAGAAGAGCTATTTGTTTCAGAAAATGATTAGTTTTAACTTTGAAGTAATTTCAACTTTCTGAGTACACAGATACTTGGAACTGGTTCATACGTCCTAGAGTGAAGAAAGAAAAAAGATAATTATTTCATGAATTGAAATAACTCTATTATATAAAGATGTTTAAAAGCATGGACTCTATTCTTTGATAATGGTTTGTATCTGAAATAAAAAAGCAACTATTAATTATGATGGCAATTTCTTTTTCACTCATTGAATTTTTTTTGTACCAGTAGCTTTCTGGTTTTATTTATTTTTTGTTCATGGCTCACAGTTTCAATATTGAGATGGGCAGCCATATAAATGGTTTAAATAAAAAAAATACTGTAGAATTGTGAATATAGGCTAACTACTTTTGGTTCAAAAGTTTAAATGGCCACTAGAATCTCGTGTGTGTTTCACTGCTGCCATCTAATAGCTATCCAGATTTGTACAGCTCAGATAAGGGAGTTCTGTTTCATTGATTGGTTGATTGCTTGATAAGGTGCCATCAAGTCATTTTCAATGACGGCACACAATCTTTTCATTTGTAGAGATTGCACAGATACATTTTCCCCCATGATGATCTGTCCCTAAGCTGGTTTTCCAGATCTTCCAATAGTAAATCTATCACTATTATAACTGAGCCTATCCATTTTGCTGCTGGTCATCCTCTACTTCCTTCTCCTTGCACCTTTTCCAACATTATAACCTTTTCCAGAAGGTTAGATCTTCCCATAATGTGTCCAAGTAGGGTAATTTAAGCCTGGTCATTTGTGAGTCTAGTGAGAACTTGATGCTGCTCAGTAATGATTGGGTCGATTTGCTCAATGATTCATGGGTTTATTTTCTTGACAGGTCACAGTATTCTCAGAATTCTTCTCCAACACTAAAGTTCAAAAACATCAATACTCTTCCTTATTCTCTTCTTCAAAGTCCAACTTTTGCTTCCAGAGAGTGTCACAATTCTGATCTTTATAAGTATGGTTCTTTGGAGGTCAAGAGCCATCGTAACCTTTGAATATTTTTTCCAAGACCTTCATGCTTCTCTACCAAGTACTCGTCTCTCACATATTTCTTAAGTACTTGTTTCTTTTTGTTTTAATAAAAGACAGAAATTGTCTACTTCAATATCTTTATTATCAATTCTAAGGCTGGTTGTCCCAACTGTTGTCATTAGTTTGGTCTTCTTTATATTTAATTTTTCACTGTGCCCCTTGACTTTTATTACTAGAGCTTCCAGATCTACGCATTTTCAGCCATCAGGGTTGTGTCTACCATCTGCATCTGCATACAATCAATATTTTTCTTCCAATTTTAAAGTCATGCTCCTCTTCTTCTAAATTTAAAATATATTCAGCATATTGGTGGAATAAATAAGGGGATAATATACAATATTCCTTTGCCAATCTGGAGCCAATCTGTTTTTCCATGTTCTGTCTGTACTGTAGGTTCTGCTTTATAGCTAAAATAATATTTGACATGTGGATCATTTGTCTATGACCATCATTCTGTGCACTAAACACCCTACTTTATGATTTCTACTTGTCCTTCACTATGAATAGTGGGAAATCTAGTTCAAGAGATACAGAAGGCATCCAGCCTGGACAGGTTGCCTCTACTAGGCCTTTTCTTGGATCTGGTTTCTACATCAGCGTATCTGCATAGACAAAAAGTATAATGTTGCACTCATATTTTTTTGTTCTTTGTAGCATTTTTCCTAAAAGTGCAGGAAAAAGGGTCTGCTATTTTTGGGGATCAACCAAGTGTTTGTTCCTTGGTTTTTCCAGATAGGTGCCTGACCACTAGACCAAACTGGTTCTATATTCACAAATGTAACAAATACCTATATGCTTTTAAATACTTGGCAATGTAAATAAAAAGTCAGGTGATGCATCATAATTCAGGAAAATGTCTTATTGTTGTAGTCATCATATTAGAATACAGAATCAGATGGAATCCTGCTTATGCAATAGATTATTGTATGGAGTTAAGCATAGAAAAGAAGAGTGATATCCCTGTCCCTCCAGCCCCACATCCAAGTCACATTGTGATAGTAGTCATCAGATACTATAGGACTGTTTTGAAATCTCCCACTCCTAACAACTGCACTGTACTGGTAGAGAAGGAACCCTTTGTTGTGGCTTAGAGAGTGAAAGTAAGACAGAAGTTAGGCTCACCACTTCTTGCATATTGAATTGGAAATAGATGACAGAACAGGACTAGAATTTACATGAATTATTCGACTTAATGATTCTTTTCCTTTTTGTACCAATGAATCCTTGACACCCTCAATATTCTATCTCCCAATGCCATAATTAGTAACAAGAGCTTGCCAATTGTGATCCAGATATAGTTGAACCCATCTGAAGGTTCATTCACAACTTTCCTTATGAAGAAAATGACATAATATTTTCTTCATATTTTTATGTCTAAACATTTCTATTTTTAAAGGCATAGTACCAACAATAAAAACTTTAAAAAAAGAAAGGCTATACATAGCTGCTATAAGACAGGAATGGAAAGCTTGGTGAAGAGCATTATTTATGTCCTGACATTAGAGTCCTCACCTTTGTTATCTATCCCAAACACATTATAATTAAATTGCTATTTTTTTGTCTCAATTTTAAGGGTGAACCAATATTATACAGACGAATTAAACCACAAACAGATAAATAAATCCCTATGGAAAATTTAATTTTAGTGAAACTATAAACGTAAAAACTTTAATGAACAGTTGAAGGCTAGAACAAATGTAATAAAAATATTTTACTCATTTGAAGCAGTAAAGTCTGAAATGATTCACAGAAATACTAAATATTTTTCTTGCTTAAAAGGAGAATAAGATTTTTTGCTATGGGACTTTGCTGGTTGGATTCCAGAAGTCAGTTCCACTAACTGCAGTAGGATTTAGTCACAGATAAA
The DNA here is from genome assembly GCA_023653725.1 of Bungarus multicinctus. Classification (NCBI taxonomy): domain Eukaryota; kingdom Metazoa; phylum Chordata; class Lepidosauria; order Squamata; family Elapidae; genus Bungarus; species Bungarus multicinctus. The sequence goes on from CM042838.1 coordinate 75,285,309, forward strand.
TACAGTTACGAGGTTTAGATCTTTTTCCTTCTTTAATGTGAAATATCCAATTCATTCCATAAAGGATGTTTACAATGTTGTGTGTAGTAGTTCATAGATCTGAACATTATATTATTATTTTCTACATTGTGCACTGGGGGAAAAAGCAATTTACCTATTGTCCTGAGCTGTTCAACTTAGAAATAAAACTTAACTGGGATTCTTTAGGTTCTATTTTCATCCCCCATGTGCTTTTTTTTTTTAAATCCACCTGTATTTAATGGCACACATTTAATAGAGGATGGAAGCTGATTTATCACCAATATGCAGCTTCTCCTTTTCATCTAATACAGTTTAAGATGTTGATGTTCTGAATCAGGGCTTGAAAAGAGTCACAGAGAAATGAAAGCTAATGAATTGAGGCAGGATTGAGATACTGTTTGGAGGATGATTGTTTGAGTTGTAGATATTCTAGAGATGTGTTTAGAAAATAAGATTCTTAGTGGAAAGATAATCAGGGCACATATTTGCAGCCATCATTTTCTAAAGGGACGAGTAAGCCTGGAATACCTTTTTTTTTTAACATTAGGTTGACATACTAGGACAAGATAAAGCTGCTTAGAATTGTCTCAGCAAAGAGCATCACACTGTGGAGGAGACAGGATACTCTTCACACTTTGCATAGAGAAAGCACTTTGCATTAGTCTCGTCTCTTCCACTCTATCAGTCAGAGGTGGCTCTGTGAAGGTGATGGAAGCTTTTAAGAGGGGGCTGTGGAAGAGAGTGTTGCTCACAGCTTCCCTCAAGGAAGAGCCAGGAGATTTTCCCAGATTTTGCAATAGACCGAAAGGGTTTGAAGAGGGGCTGCATAAAACAGCAAAACAATGTGTCTGCTTCTCCAAAATTCTTCATGAAACAGCTTCAGAGGAGTGTTTTGTTGAAAATTTACTTGAAGCAAAAAACCTCAAGGATTTGCCCATCTGTATAATATTTTAGATGCAATTCTAGTTGAAGAAAAATAGCCTTGCAAAGCTCATTTATACACTGGCAACCTCTCTCTGAATAACTGCAAGGTGTCCTGTGCAATTTTTAAAAGAAAATATTCATATAAATATAATTTAACTGAGCACAGGGCAGCTAGCCTGCTAACCGAAGATATTTCCACACAGCACTGTTTCTATTCCCTTCTTTCCTCAAAGAGGATCAAAGCTGGCTGTACAATGTGTTTGCAACATTACAATAGATGGAGAACAGTATGATCCAATCCATGCTACATACAACTGATAGGAGAATAATAAAATCAGGAAGTCCATGTCTTTTGAACTAAATAGCTAATGGAATAACACATACACTCTCAAGCCTCTCTCCATAGAAAGGAGTGGAATGACCACCATCACATTTTCAGTATATGCAAGTCTTGTAAAGATATAGTACATTTAATACATATCTGGTTGCCTTACAAAACATTTGAGTTGTTGGTATAAGGCAGGGATGTCAATTGTCAAACTTGCATCGTAATGTCATTGTCATGTGACGTATTGTGACTTTTCCCCCTTCGCTAAACTGGGAGGTGGGTGTGGCCAGTGCATCATGCATCTGGCCCATGGGATGCGAGTTTGACACCCCTGGTATATGAGGTAATCTGGTTGGCTCATAGAATATGAGTGGGAGGCACCGTTATGCGGTGGTTCTCCTCCTTCCTCTCTGACCGCTCACAATTTGTGTTGGCAGGGGGGCAGAGGTTGGCCCCGAGGCCCCTGGTTTGTGGGGTGCCTCAGGGGTCGGTGCTCTCGCCCCTTCTGTTCAACATCTATATGAAGCCGCTAGGTGAGATCATCCGTGGCTTTGGGGTAGAGTTCCATCAGTACGCTGATGATACTCAGCTGTACATTTCTACCCCGGGCCACCCCGATGAAGCCGTTGAAGTGATGACCCGGTGCCTGGAGGCTGTGCGGTGTTGGATGGGGTGGAAAAGGCTTCAGCTCAACCCATCTAAGACTGAGTGGCTGTGCTTCCCAGCACCCCGGTACAGCCAGCTGGTTCCATCGCTGGCTGTGGGGGGGGAAATTCTTGCCCCCACAGAGAGGGCCCGCAATCTGGGTGTCCTCCTAGATGTACGGCTGTCATTGGAAGACCATGTGGCGGCCGTTGCCAGGGGGGCTTTTGGACAGGTCCGTAGGATCTACCAGTTGCGGCCCTTTCTGGATCGGGATGCGCTTCGCACGGTCACCTCCGCCCTGGTGACCTCCCGCCTAGACTATGCCAATGCTCTCTACATGGGGCTGCCTTTGAAGAGCATCCGGAGGCTCCAGTTGGTGCAGAATGCAGCCGCGAGGGTGGTAATGGGAGCTCCTAGGGGCTCCTATGTTACGCCACTTCTGCGCGTGCTGCATTGGCTCCCGGTGGCCCTCCGGGTGCGCTTCAAAGTCTTGGTCACTATCTTTAAGGCGCTCCATGGCTCGGGACCGGGATATTTGCGAGATTGCCTCCTGCCACCATCGGCTTCCCACCGACCGGTACGCTCCCATAGAGTCGGTCTCCTTGGGGTGCCGCCGGCTGGACGGCTGGCGACCCCGAGAGCGCGGGCCTTCTCATTGGGAGCACCCCCTCTCTGGAATGAATTACCCCCGGAGGTAAGGGCCGCCCCTGATCTCATGGCCTTCCGTCGGTTACTCAAAACTCACTTATTTTGGCAGGCCGGACTGGCCTAGGGTTTTTTTTAAATCTTAACCTGGTTTTAATTTCTTTAATACTCGTTTATATTTTAATTAGAGCCATACTATATTCAATTTTTAAATTTTAATATTATCATGTTGTGTGTTGTATTTGTGCTCTGTATGTGTATTTTTATTGGCTGTTCACCGCCCCGAGTCCCTTTGGGGAGAGGGGGGCGGTATATAAATCAAATTAATAAATAATAAATAAATAAATATAATTCCTATTGAAAACCATGACGAAGAGATGATACTGAAGTTTTGCATTCAGTTTTGCTACTGTCTCTAGCAGCTATAATCATGGTTGTAAGATGTTGTGTGGATAAACTATGTGTATGTATTTTTATGAAGCAGTAATTATTTTTGCTCTGAGGGTAGAGATAGGAAGGGTTAGGAATTTAGTGCACATTGCAAGGACAATCAAAGCTGTTGCTTCTCCCTGTGTGTGATTACAGAGATTGTGAAATTGTACAAAAGGATTAAAATCAAGTTACTGATGAAGCTGTGTATGAAATCTTTTAAGGAGCTTTTATTCAGCTGCTGATAGGTAAAATGACATGGGATTCCTGTATAAACAGTTCACCCCCAAGATCCATAGAGTTTCAGCATAGCATAACACAAAATTGAAATTTTGCTATTTGTTCTATGCCACAGCAGATTCAGAAGAAAATCTGCTTGGCAATCAAAAAGGATAACATCTTAAGAATATAGCTCATATGGCACTAATGTCAAATAGTGCCATACAAATAGTGCATGTGAAGTTGTTATATATGTTATATAATCTTATTGTGATCCTGCTTTGTAATCTACACTTATTGCTAGCATGATTTTGGTTTTCACTTTTAAAGTTCTAAGCCATCAACGCTGAAGCTCTTTTCATATTTACTAACCTAGATTACCTTGAATAAGCCTTCCACTCCCTTCCTTTTATTCTATTTATTTTATTCTATTTATTTGGCTCGGTGGCCATTTTGTAACTTTCTTAGATGTAGTGGGGCTACTGATCTTATGATCTCATCAGACAGAATGGGATTACCTTTGGGAACTGGAGTTTTGGGGAATGTTTTAAGGGATGAACTTGGTTCAATTTGCAGCACACACACACAGAAAATAAGACAATAGGAAAAAAAATCTTAAGTGCCTTATGTCTCTATGTCCCTGTAACATTTAAACATATTTTGATCCCTCTCACATTAGAAGACTGCAAACGACTTCCCTGTGGGGGAGAAATGCAGTCAGCAGGACGTTGATTGCCATCCCTGTTCCAGAAGACGTGTAATATTAAATGTAGAATGTTCCTCTTTAAGAGATTATCCAACATATAATGAAAAATGACATATTATTTTAATCTTTCTCAAATTCAAATACTTTGGCTCATGTGCTGACTACTTTTGAAGGGGTTCCAGTTTTCCAATAGAAGTGGGGGGTGTTGCATTATTTTTCTTTCTGAAAAAACCCAGCCCAATGATAATGCCAAAGGTAGGCATCACATGGTCAGACATTTATGAAATTGTTTAAAGATGGCCCCCACCTAATTACTTGGCATGCCTCAGATTTGACCATATTACAATTGTACAATGAATGGAAAGAATAGTTATGTAATGAACCAAAACCAAAACATTAAAAAACTAATGAAACCTAACACATCAGTGTAATAATGAAGTCTCCTATGTAGTTACTTTTTTATTTCATCTTTTTTCCTCTCATAAAATACTAATATGACAGACAAAATACTTTATTCACTGAATGATCTTGTCTTTATCTGAAACCCATAATTCTTAAAATTATATCTACTTTAATACAATACTTTTAAAAAGAAATGTGTCAGGAACACATGCCTTTTAAAAATTGTGTTATTATTTTTTTAAATTATTGATATATTTTTTATATTATTGCTTTGTCAGATTTTATTCTGCACTGCCCAGAATCACATTTTGTGAGATATATAAATGTGAATAAACAAACAAACAGATTAAGAGGATTTTGGAATAAGAATATCTTTTGTGGAATAATCTTTGAGGCATCAGCATCAAAAGTACAATGGTTTGGCAAATCACACAATCTATAAATGTTCATGAGAAATCTTGAAAAGTTAATGTCAGGTAGATAGGAATGGAAGGTCAATGGTAAGTGGAATGTAATTGAGAAAACTGAAGGAAAAGAAGATAGATTTGTGAGTTCTTCTAGTTAAGAAGATGCTGATCAAAAATACCTTAAGCTGGGTCAAAAAGGAAGGCAAGGCGAGGAAAAGGTAAAAGTGAGCATTGATTATTTATTCTTCAATTTACCATGTACAACAGGAATAGGAAATATTTGGGACTTCAAAGGTTGGTTGGCATTCCCAAACAGCTCTCGTTATTAACTATGCTAACTGTAGTTAGGTTAGTTGAAAAATAAGAATCTAACCTTTGGAAAGCCATAAGTGTTCCAACCTGTGTAGAAGTGCAGAGGGAGTCTTAATAAAGGAATGCATGGTTTGTTAGGAGAACTGGTAAGAGAAAATAAATAAGAATTCAATCCTAGGGAGAAAAGAGGGAGTACAAAAAAGAAGCTCAAATGGACCCCATCTTAATTCTACTTTCTGTAAGAAGGAGGGAAGCTAGAGCAGGCTTTCAAGATTCTATTATTACATCTTACATCGATAAAGTCACATTCTTCTGTTGGGACTGTTAATATTAGATATCCCTGCAGTGTTCAATAACATCAACCATGGACCAACCTTCTGGACCAATATGAGGGCAGGGAGTGGGGGCACTGTTTATTATGTTTCTACTCCTATCCATGTAGGTGGCTCTAGTTGGTAGTAATGGGGCATAAGCCACTGAACATGTAATTATTCTAGCATGGAGTGCCATAGGACTTGCTTAACATCTACATGAAATGCTGGAAAAGTGTCAAATACATCTTAAGGATACTCAGTTATACATCATTAACCTGGGGTGGGCAGAAGATGCAGTGATTGGTTGAAGGCAGCAAAGAATTGGATGGGGAAAAATAACTTGAAAGTGAAAATTGGAATTTTAAGTTACCATTTGTCAAATAATGTTGGTTTTGGTGTTGGCCTGTATGCTAGTTCTCAGCTAGCACAGTTATCACATGTGGTTTCTTTGGAATTCATGGCTTCTGCTTGAGCAACAGTTGGAATCTATGGCCAGCTGCAATTTTTTCCAAACTGAAAAAGATCAGCCATCCCATTCCTTAGCTATGGACATAGAAAACCTACCACTGTGGGTGCCAGCTTTAACCTGTGGCTAATAATAATAATATTAATAATAATAGGGCTTGTATGTCATCCATAAGATGATCAATCCTGAAAAGGAAAGATTTGCAGCCTGCAGACACAACCTTGGTGCCATTTCTCTACATAATCATATACTCTACAAACAGGCTTCAGCTCAACCCATCTAAGACTGAGTGGCTGTGCTTCCCGGCACCCCGATACAGCCGGCTGGTTCCATCGCTGGTTGTGGGGGGGGAAATTCTTGCCCCCACAGAGAGGGCCTGCAATCTGGGTGTCCTCCTGGATGTACGGCTGTCATTGGAAGATCATGTGGCGGCCGTCGCCAGGGGGGCTTTTGGACAGGTCCGTAGGATCTACCAGTTGCGGCCCTTTCTGGATCGGGATGCGCTTCGCACGGTCACTTCCGCCCTGGTGACCTCCCGCCTAGACTATGCCAATGCTCTCTACATGGGGCTGCCTTTGAAGAGCATCCGGAGGCTCCAGTTGGTGCAGAGTGCAGCCGCGAGGGTGGTAATGGGGGCACCTAGGGGCTCCCATGTTATGCCACTTCTACGTGTGCTGCATTGGCTCCCGGTGGCCCTCCGGGTGCGCTTCAAGGTCTTGGTCACTATCTTTAAAGCGCTCCATGGCTCGGGACCAGGTTACTTGCGAGACCGCCTCCTGCCACCATCGGCTTCCCACCGACCGGTATGCTCCCATAGAGTGGGCCTCCTCGGGGTGCCGCCGGCTGGACGGCTGGCGACCCCGAGGGCGCGGGCCTTCTCATTGGGAGCACCCCCTCTCTGGAATGAATTACCCCCGGAGGTAAGGGCCGCCCCCGATCTCATGGCCTTCCGTCGGTTGCTCAAAACGCATTTATTTCGGCAGGCCGGACTGGCCTAGGGGTTTTTAAATTTTAATCGGGTTTTAATCTTTTTAATACTTGCTTATATTTTATTAGAGCCATATTGTATTTCAGTTTTTAAATTTTAATATTTTATGTTGTCTCATACTTTGTACCTTGTATATGTGTTTTTATTGGCTGTTCACCGCCCCGAGTCCCTTCGGGGAGAGGGGGCGGTATATAAATCAAATAAATAAATAAATAAATACTTCTCAGTGGCTTCTCAGTGGCTTCAGAATAGATTGTGAAGGTACTTCTTTACTACAGCAAAACCTCTCCTGTGGCACGTGCTTGGGAAGCCCCCACATAATTGCCTACACAGTGACCTTCTTGGATTTCATTGACCTCATGGAAAATGCCTTGTCAAAGATAAATTGCAAAGCCATTTGTGCCGAAAAAAAAGTCAAGTTTTTTTTAAAAAAGTATTGCAACCTCTTTTAATGTTTCAAAAGTAAATGTGGCCATCAGTCCATACATTTGCTATATCCAAAGCAATACAGTTTTGGTCCATGTAATACGTTAAGTGAGAGACATCCCAAACAATCTTTTAAATTCAGAGCTGTGAAGAATGCATTCACACAATTTAGAGAAATAAAGAGCAGCTAGTTTGCCAGATTTCTAGCAACAAGTGCAGGCATTGGCAATGATTCCTGAAGAAATTTGAAGAAACATTTCATTTGGATGAGTATGTATTTTCAATTCCCGGCCAATCCACCATCTGTAAAAGGATAAAAACAGAGCCAGAATAAATCCAGTCCTTCACAACATTTCCACAACTCTCATCTGTTCAACAAGTTAGCAGTATCCTTGGCCCTTTACAAAAATACAAGCAATACATATAAATTATGTGAATAAACCTTTGGTGACCTTATTCTGATATGAAGATAATTTTTCTCTGTTAGTTTAGACATAGTCCATGAACTTATTTGATCTGACTCAATATTTTATGGTGAGAAATACATTGTGCCACAGAATCATTTTACTAAAATAAGTTTATGTCAAGAATAAAACAATATGGATGAGACCATCTGGAAGGCAATTCTCTCAACTCTGCATACATCATAAAAGTCTCAATATTGAAACATGTGATAATACAGAAACCTTTCAATACTCCTTTAGTTCTAGGAATACCCATCCTATTGTTAGACAGCATGAAAAATGTAGCTAATCTGAAGTATTGTGGTAACACAACAAAGATTTATGTATTATTGTTGTTATTTATTCTCCTCAGAGGAACCAGGTGTCTGTATAGAAACAGATTTCTATATCTGTTCTTAAATTATTTAGATAGAATATATATATATATATATATATATATATATATATATATATATATATATAATCTCCTCTTCCTTTGCAGACAGGAACATTCATGGAGGTATCAGCTCCCACTCCCAGAACTATGGGCATGCAATCAATGCTCCCTCCCTTTTATACACTTTAATTACACACTTATTGCCCTCCTCTTCATTTTCTTTTTTTTGCCCTTCTTCTTGCCAACACATCTGAACATACCAAAAACAATGAGAGTGAACTACTGGGAATGATTGTCTACTGAGAGAACCTTTGTCACGCTCTGACTAATGTTAAAGGAGAAAGGGCGGACTAACTTCTACATTTCAACAAAACACTCTTACAACCTCTACATTTCTGTATTGAACAAACAAAAAGTGTCCTGCATTAAAAAAAAAACTTATGACTTTTATGAAAGCCAAAATAATCTACTCACGTGGATTACCTCTCCTGGTCCTTTGGTCCTAAACTGCTTTGATAGCTTGGGCATAAAGTTTCAAACTTTTGAAAGATAATATGTATTATGTCACAATTCTCTTGAAACAAACCTTTTTTGAAGATGAAATTAGAATTGCGCAACTGCGGAGTTAGAATTCAAGAGCAAGGAACTCACACAACTGAGTTTTGATCATTGAAGGCAGAAAAGCTCTTGACTTGAATGGCTTGAAGTTCCACCATGCTCTAGAGTGGTGGTCCACAGAGAAATGCCCCCCCCCCAAGCACTCCCCCTAAAGCAATTAATCCAGATTGCGTGGGAACTCAAGGCTGCGCTGCCCACATGGCCCGTGGGAACCCTCTCCACCCACTCACTCCTTACCCAGTAAACTTGCCTACTAAATTGATATTTTTCTTTTTTCTGACCATCAGCTGTTCTGCTGTGCCGGGAGATTTAGATTAGTTAAAAAGCAGGAAATAGTTGGATTTTTTGCTTTCTAACTAATCTTTAGATGAACCAAACCTTCCTTAGGACTGAAGCAGTGCAGACTGAACTAGCCGATGGCAGAAACACAGATCTCTAAGTGAGTCTGTGATTCTTTGAGCAACTCAGTCTGCCTGCCTCCATTGCCTGATTTTGGGTAAAAGTTGTTCTTTTTTAATAAAAAATTCAATATTTATATAAATATAACATTTACATACAAGCCATGCCCAACCAGTCACATGACCACCAAGCCACACCCACAAATTAGGCCCCGCTGACAGAACCAGTTAGTGGTCCCCGGGATTTAAAATTATGAGTTTGGCAGTCCCTGAGATCCAAAAGGTTGGCGACCCCTGCTCTAGAGACTTATCGCAATTATTTTCCCCTTCACTAAACTGTGGGTGGGCATGGCCAGTGCGTGATGCATCCCGCCTGCGGGCTGCGAGTTTGACACCCCTGCTCTAAAGTTTGCAGGTGGATTTAAGTGTAGTGTTACAACTTACAATCATTTATTTAGCTACTGTTTGAAGTTACAATGTCAGCGAAAAAAGTAACTTACAACTAATCCTTACATTTACAACTGTCACAGCATCTACAATCATATCATAAAAAGTTAGCTGCTTGGAAACCAGAAATTCTGGTCCCAAATTGTGGCTATAAGTTGAGGACTACCTAAGAAATGGATTTAACTATGAGAACAAACATAGGAATAGAGTCATGAATATGAAAAGGAAATTAATGGGAGGAAGTTGAAGTTTAAGAATGATGCTAAGAGCTTACAATCTCCCAATTTTTATCAGTTGAAATTGAAAAAATATTTAGCTGTTAACTTTCAAATAAATTATTTGATTTTTTCTATCAAATGTTAACTTCATCCCAGTTTCTGTGACTTCATATTCTACTTTCAACTGTCTATGAATTGCTAGGTAGCTTTACTCTAGACCCTCATGGGTTTAGTGTTTAGCTTGGCGTCTGTACATTGGCTTTAGAATTTAGCAGTATGTTGCAGAATCCATTATAGAGTCCACAGGATATGTTGATTTTTCCAATGTCATGTTCCCCAAACCTGGCATCCTCCTCCTTCTCCTCCTCCTACTTCATCAGATTAGAATACCTGATGAAAAGCTCACCATAAGGAATTATAGGCAGCAATGACTTGAATTGTTGTTGTTATTATTTTTAGCTAGCAGTCAATATGCAGTTCTCCAACCTAACTGAGAGTGGTTTTCACTCATGCAACAATTGCTTATCTTTATGACCACAGGTCTGAATATGGTGTGGAGATTTTAGTGAAGCTTCAAGCACTCAAGTAAGGGTTATCTTTTCTTTTTCTTCCTGACATATTTTCAACAATCCAGTCCGTATGTGAATACTCTAATAATGTATCTGGAACTTAACTGATGACCTTGGTAAGAAAAGAAGAGAATGTCAATGCAAGGGCCATGCCCCGGTTCTTTTTGCAATAACTCTCTTGGCCATTGGATGCACTCTCAAAGCAAACAGAAAGGCCACTTTTGTAACTGAATCAAATTTGGTCTGACAGCCAACTTTCCAGGCTTACTACTATTTGAAAAAGGCTGGAAACGTGGCAGAACACCAGAACAGAGTATTCCAAGGGTTAGAAACTATCTCTCTAAGGGCCATATTGTGACTCTGTTTCTCAGCAGCAGGGACAAACAGAAATTGAGGAAATGTTGTTATATACTTTTGGAGCTGAAGATCAACATCTGGAATAATATTGTCTGGAAAATAATACAGATCCCAGGACAGTTACTAGGGCATAATGTGATCATGATGCATCATTTCCTCTTTCTACATCAGTTACCCTTCATTTGCAATATTCAGATGTAACTTTGCTATAGCTTGAATCCTTGGCATTGTGAAATATGGAATATTCTTTCAGGTGTTGTTTCTTGATCTTGATCTTATGTGGAATCCTAATGGAGTACTATCCTATCCTATTCTAATCCTATCCTATCCTATCCATCATATAGATAGGATAGGATAGGATTAGAATGCATGCTCTGTGTTGATTAATATCTAGTACATCTAATACAATACAGGTTGTCCTTGACTGTCAATAATTTGTTTCAAGTTACAGTGAAAAAGTGACTCATGACCCACACTTAAGACTGTCATAGCATCTCCATGGTCAAGTGATCAAAATTTGGACACGTGGGAACCAGCATATATTTAGGATAGTTGCAGTATCCTGGGGTCATGTGATCACAATTTGTGACTTTCCCAGCCAGCTTCTGACAAGTAAAGTCAATGAGGGGAGCTGGATTCACTTAATGACCATGTGATTCACCCAGTGGTGGGATTCAAATAATTTAACAATGGTTTTCTGCCCTAATGATTTCTTCCAACAACCATTTCACCAAACTGCTCAGAAAATTAACAACCGGTTCTCTTGAAGTGGTGCGAACTGGCTGAATCCCACCACTGGATTCACCTAACGGCAGTGATTCACTTAACAACTGTGGCAAAAATGGACGTAAATTAGGTGGCCAAAATTTTTTATTTGTATAAAAATAAAAATACTCTAAATATACAATTACAAATCCTAGTATAAAGTAATAAACAACAGCTTAAATCTATGATAAAATCCAGTCTGTCAATTATACATTGTCTAACTATCCTAAAATTACAATCCATAAACTGTGTGGCCCAATGGGTTTGCCACATTTGTTGTATAAAATAGCTATGGTGGATTATTGTCCAGTTTTCATTTTAATTTAAAATTTAATTTTAATTTTTTGAAAATCAGCTGTAGCTTAGGAATGGGTTTTGGAGTGAACAAAATGCCTTGCAAATAAATTATAGTTATTAATAATAATAGTTATTTGCAGAATTCAAATCACTTACAACCATACTGTAAAATTTACATTGTAAACAACCAATCAATTTCCTCATAGAGGAACTCATTATTGAATCCTAAAACCTGCTAAATGCTGCCTAGAGCTTTTATTCGTTCTATATTGCAATGCAGTTAATTGTTTTCCTCTTGTTTCCCAGATTATCTTTCCTGCAAAAGGCTTCTATTAATGATGGCTGATTTCATTTGAACTGAAAATGTCTTAAAAGTAGATTAAACAGTAATAGAAAAATGCTAAGCATGCTCAGGTTGATCATTGGTTAATGTATATTGATTGTTGGAAATCAAGATTCTGTTTTCTATCCATTCTGTTGTTCTTGCTCCGAAGCACACAAAAGTCTTAATTTAATATTACACTGATCAAGATGTTTGTGTTCCTTTAAAACCATTCTCTCCAAAAAATAAAGATGGCTATTTTTAGCAGCATCATTTCTCTGCCTCTCTTTCAGAACCATTTCCTTTTTGTTACATTTAGTATAGCTGACGTTTTAGGGGGAAATGTTTGATTTGGATTAATAACACAAATAGATCTTCATTTTGAAAATGTTCAGGAAGCGTGAAGGAAGAAACTGATGAAGGTAGATTAAAGATGGACAATGTGTTTGGTTTCATGCATGGGATTATACAAAAACCATACCATTAAAAATGTACACACACATAAAGATGTGCCTTCCTGGATTTATTTATTTTCTATGCACAGAATGAGCATGTTAAGTCATTTTTAATTTGACCACTAGGCGGCTCTATATTCATGTTATTTATTGAACTTATCTCCCGCCCCCCCCCCCCCCCCCCCCGCCCCCCAGTGAAGTAATCACAAATCTGTAAACATCCATCACATGCAGGTATCAATCTCTGTAACAAATTGCTAAATTTGTGTGTAATCTAAATCTGGTTGCTTTAAAGCTTGCCCAAGGTTACCCGCTGGCTTTTATGACTAAGGCAGTAGATCAAATTATCTAAATAAATCATAAAAACCTAAAAGAAAGTATGAATGTGATCCTGAAATAAATAAAAGTTAGATATAAATCAACAACTAATCTTAATATTCTGACACTAGCAAATAAACCTCATGCAAAGGGATCAAAGACACACTACACACCATCAAAATAACAACGGTGGAGGCTGCCAGAAGCGTAAGAATCAAAACTTTGTACCTCCCTTAACATCCAAAGTGGTAAAAGAAGAGGAGGAGGAAGAGGAGGAGGAGGAAGGATTAAAATTCAGACAAAACTATGCACAACATACAGTAGCTTTCTTTATTTGATCTTAGTAGAGCTCATTAAGATTTCCCTGCAGGAAGTTGGAAATAGCTTTTTTCTGTTATTTTCATGGGAATTTCAACTTACTTCTCTGTCCCTTAACTCTGTCCCTTAACTTAGGTTCCTTAATTGGCACATTGTTTGCAACTCCTGATACTGACACAGGGAATTTCAAATATGCTGGTCCTTTTTCCAACTGAATGTGGTATCTTCATACTGTAACTACTAGGGGAAAAAAACTACAACAAAGTCCAGAAATACACATACGAAATTCATTAATTAAACCAACAAATCTGTGTGCACTGCCTGCTCAGATCGCATAGACCTGCTTTAAGAGTATTAATTACTCTTATAACTCAGAATATAACTAAAGAATGCAGTTTATGAAATTTAAAAATAACTATGTAACAAAGGTCTTTCAACTCATGCAATCATGGGCGTTCAGGCTTTTATAGCCCAGATTTTGGAACACAAGTTACAACTCAGTTGTAAAGAAATTGATATTTGTTGATTTTCTGGATGTTGAGTCAATATTTCTCTCTTCCAATTTTTTGAGTGTTATTTTGTGAATGTTCATGGGTTTATAATACCCCCACCTGCATATATCACATGATATTTTGTTCCTATCTATGGTACCTACAGTGTTAAACAAAGAATAGCTAGAATCCACATTTTTGGTAAATATTTGTGATTAGGATTTTTGAAACTTGGCATTTTCATGACAGTCTTTGTACTTCATCACAGGTAAAATTTCCCCTAAAACCAAAGGAATTCTCCTGGTGTTTTGTCTCTGCTCATGGCATCAAATAACACAACAGTTTGTTCATTGTATTTTTTGTCTTTAGTGACATTGGATATTTGAACAATGCCGATTTATTTTTCCCAGCATATAAGCACCATTGAAGGATCTTTGGTGGGAAAAGGAGTAGAATGTCAACTCAAATATACAGAGACATAATTTGGTATACAGGTAATCCTCAAATTACAACAGCTCATTTAGTGACCGTTCAAAGTTACAACAGCACTGAAAAAAGTGATTTTTGACTGTTTTTCACAGTTATGAACTTTTCAGCATCCCCATGGTCATGTGATCCAAATTTGGATGTTTGGCAACTGATCCACATTTATGAGAGTTGCAGTATCCCAGGGTCATATGAATCACCGTTTGAGACTTTCTGATAAGTAAAGTCAATGGAGAAGCCAGATTCACTGAACAACCATGTTAATAACTTAACAATTGCAATGATTCACTTAACAACTGTGTCAAAAAAGTGTTCTGACCCAAACCTTGTTCCAAGGAAACAAACACGAAACAGAAGTTAACAGCAAAACTTTTTAATGATTCTTTATGAATTCCGTTCCTTCACAGTTAAAAAGGTATTTCAAACTAATTGTCTGATAAGAACGAGCCTTGCCAAGATTGTGCAAGGCTGCCAAGAACTCTAGATAAAGTTACTAAGAAACATAAATAGTCTCCAAACACCCACCAAGATACTCCAAACATCCGCCAGGCTTGAATGCAAAAACTTCTTTGCTTCCTGAAAAGAACTCTGGCTTCTCAGCTGGCTTTTATCTCTTAAGGGAGGGGCCATTACCTTGCAGCCTTATTCCCAAGTCACTCATGCTGCTGCAGCTGCTCTTTCCTTCAAGCAGCCCTGCCTCCACACACACTGGGCACAGGCTCCCCAGGGACGTCTTCATCACTGCTACCAGCCTCCACAATCTCCGAAGGCAGTATTCCACTCCCTGATGGTCCTGGCCCCATCCCTGTATCACATGCAGACCCCTCTCTGAGACCTCAGCCATCTGTACCTGCTGCCTGCGAACCACAACAAAAAGGTTGTAACAAATGTCACTAAAATTTTGGGCTGAAATGTGGTCATAAGTCAAGGATTACCTGTAGTGGTTAAGGTGTTGGCCTAGAAGCCAGGAGACAATGAGGCAACATAGGCATAAAAACTCTGTCTCACTCAGTCCAATCCATCTCATACAGTTGTGGGAAAAATAGGAGGTGGAGGGAGTATTAGACATGTTCACTGCCTTGAATTATCATAAAAATAAGAAATGTGGGATAAAAATGAATAAAATAACAAATATTTGCATCACCTTTTAACACTAGTTAAAGGGGATAGCAGCTTTGTGTTGGGTTGTGGCCTTTTAATGTAGATAGCAGATCTGTTTAGGATATACTATCTGCCTCTGTGTTAGACAATAATAATACAGAATAAATGCTACATTTTGCATGAGCCATTTCAAAGGATCATGAATCATTAAATCTATTTTGAAGTAGCATTTAATGCAACGTTTTCCCATTTTTATTGCACTTCTAGTTAAAAGATCCAGCCTACTAATTTAGGATATATAAAAAAATGATTATGTGCTTTTCCTCTTGCAATATGCCTGAGAGGTAGTTCAGGAATAATGCTAGGAAGAAAAAAAATGTGCTTTCCCTCTATATGAACTATATCTCAGTAAAGCTTATATCTTTTTAAACGAAAAATGTTAGCCTGAAAAAAGGCTACCAGATTTCTTCTGATTTATCTCCCCTCTTTAATTCTTTTTTGGCATTGGACTGACAATAGCTGATTTTGTTTACTTGTTCATATTAAAGAAGCCATAGAATATAAACATTCAATATAAACATTCAGGACTGGTTTGTTCTGTCTTTAAGTAGAAAAAGAGATTTCCCTTAGACAGCAGACCTAGCAAGGCTTCCAGGATACAATTGTTGACAATGATTTATACTTCTAGGCAGTCTATGTCCCTAAAACTAGCTTGCTACTTCCAGGAAGAACAGGAAAATCTCTTGCGCTGCCTGCATTCCAGTTCCTTTTGTACATGGTGTTGAGAAAGGAGCTCTCTTGTCCTTCACTTATAAGCAGCAAAATGTTTTAGCTAGACCTCTCAGCTAACAGTCTGGTGACAATCCTTTTGAGTGCTGTTGACTAGAACCTCTTGTGCAGAAGGAGTAACTGTGAGGAAGGCTCTTGTAAGGAAAGGGCAGGAAAGGAGAACTAGGAATATATTGGTTTATTTCTTGAGGCTATTTCTGCGCTTTCAGCCAAGAACAATCCTTCAAAGTAATTTACAAACCAAAATATTATGTTATATGAAGTTTGAAATATAAAATCACAAAATTAAGAATAAGAGCAAACTCAACTGCAGATTTATTTATTTATTTATTGAATTTCTATAACGCCCCCTCTCCCAAAAAGGGACTCGGGGCGGTGCACAGCCTACTAAAAACAGACAATATATACAATTAAAAACAGATTAAACAATTAAATCAAGGCCGAAATACAATTTAAATATAAAAAATATAAAATTAATAGATTTAAAATTTAATATTTTTTTTTTAAATTTAAAAACCTAGTTAATTAAAACCCCAAAAAACCGTTTACTGGGCCAGGCCGGCCTGTTGAAAGAACAGGGTCTTTACTGCGCGCCGGAAGGTCTGAATGTCGGTAATGGCCCGTATCTCCGGGGGCAAATCATTCCGAAGGGAGGGGGCCCTCACAGAGAAGGCCCGCACCCTCGAGGCCACCAACTGGCAACGATCAGGCGGCGGAACCCCAAGGAGGCCAATCCTGTGGGAGCGCACTGGGCAGCGGGAGGCTGTTGATGGCAGCAGGCGGTCCCGTAAGTACCCAGGTCCCAAGCCATGGAGCGCTTTGAAAACGATCAATACCACCTTGAATCGGATCCGGAAGGCCACAGGAAGCCAATGCAGCCTGCGGAGAAGCGGTGTTACATGGGAGCTCCGAGGGGCTCCCAAGATCACCTGCACGGCCGCATTCTGGACCAACTGCAGCTTCCGGACACTCTTCAAGGGGAGCCCCATGTAGAGAGCGTTGCAATAATCCAAGCAGGAGATGACGAGGGCGGAAGTGACTGTGCGAAGTGCATCCAGATCCAGAAAGGGTCGCAACTGGTAAATCAGACGAATCTGACAAAAGGCCCCCCTGGTGACGGCCATAATGTGATCTTCTAAAGACAGCCGTACGTCCAGGAGGACACCTAGATTGCGGGCCCTTTCCATGGGGGTCAAAATTTCTCCCCCCACGGCCAGCGAAGGAACAACCTGGCTGTATCTGGGCGCAGGAAACCACAGCCACTCGGTTTTGGTCGGGTTGAGACGAAGCCTGTTAAGACCCATCCAAATCCGCACGGCCTCCAGGCACCGAGTCATCACTTCGAGGGCTTCGTTGGGGTGGCCCGGGGTAGAAATGTACAGCTGAGTGTCATCAGCATACTGATGGAACTCTACCCCGAAACCACGGATGATCTCACCCAGCAGCTTCACATAAATGTTGAACAGCAGGGGCGAGAGCACCGATCCCTGAGGCACCCCACATAAAAGGGGCCTCGGGGTCGACCTCTGCCCCCCTGTCAACACAAATTGCGAACGGTCAGAGAGGAAGGAGGAGAACCACCGTAAAATGGTGCCTCCCGCTCCCAACCCCCCCAACCGTCACAATAGGATACTGTGCTCGACAGTATCAAAAGCCGCTGAGAGATCTAACAGGACCAGGACAGAGGAACAACTCCTGTCCCGGGCCCTCCAGAGATCATCCACCAATGCGACCAGCGCTGTCTCCGTGCTGTGCCTGGGTCTGAAACCCAATTGGAGGGGGTCTAGATATACTGCTTCATCCAGGTACTGAGGGAGCTGACATGCCACCACACTCTCAACAACCTTCCAACAAAGCGGAGGTTGGAGACCGGACGATAATTCGACAATAATGCTGGATCCAGGGACGGTTTCTTGAGGAGGGGCCGCACCACTGCCTCTTTCAAGGCGGTGGGTAAAAGCCCCTCTCTCAAGGAAGCGTTAATAATCCCTTGGAACCAGCCTCGTGTCACCTCCCGAGTGGCCAAGACCAGCCAGGAGGGGCACAGGTCCAATAAACAAGTGGTAGCATTAAGCCCCCCCAGTATCCTGTCCACGTCCTCCAGAGTAACAGGATCGAACTCATCCCAAATGACCCCGAAATCCACCTCCGTCCCCCCGCCTGGAGATGCCCAGTCAGAGTCCAACTCATCCCGGATCTGAGTGATTTTGTCCTGCAGAAACCTAGAGAAATCCTCAGCCCGTCCCTGTAAGGGAACCTCCTGCGCCCCCACCTCCAAAAGGAAGTGGGTCACCCTAAACAGGGCGGCCGGGTGATTTTCCACGGACGCAATAAGGGCGGAGAGGTAGGACCACCTCGCCGTCCTTATCGCCACTAAGTACGCCTTAATATAGGATCATAATAGTGTTCGGTCAGATCCAGAGCGGCTGGCCCTCCAACTACTCTCTAGGCGTCTTTTCCGGTGCTTCATCTCCCTTAGCTCCTCGGAAAACCAAGGAGCCACTTGGGATCGGCACCAGGTCAGAGGCCGCAAGGGCACGACCCGGTCAAGGGCCCCAGCAGCCACCCTATCCCAGGTGGCTACCAAGCCCTCGACCGAGTCGTGTGTGTGAGCCTCGGGAAACGGCCCAAGCTCCATCAGGAACCTATCTGGGTCCATCAGGCGCCTGGGGCGGTACCTGCGGCGGGGGGGGGGTGGAATGGAAGTCGAGTCTAAGGAGCGAATGATCAGTCCATGACAGGGGTTCCACAACTACATCCCCTATACCAAGATCATTCTGCCACTGATCAGAGACAAAAACCAAATCCAGGGTGTGACCCCCCAAGTGAGTAGGATCCTGAATTAGTTGGGTCAGGCCCATGGCTGTCATGGAAGCCATGAACTCCTGAGCAATCCCCGAGGCCCCACCGGCAGACGGCAGGTTAAAATCCCCCATGACCATAAGCCTGGGGGTCTCATGAAAAATAAGTGAAAGAATATGACATATTGGAAAATTAATGGAGAAGTTAGAAAGTTTTAAAGAAGTCTTTTTTGATAAAATAGGTTTCCATCATTACAATAGAAACATCAAAACAATAGAATAATATCTCTAACACTTAAAGCACAGAGACCTAACTTTGGGACTATATGCTGATATTTTGCATTTTTGATTATTTGTTGCCATTTACATGAACAGATTAGAATAAGACTCATGGAGAATTGATAGACCCTGTCTGAGAGGAATAATCTCCTAAACAGTCTCCACTTAAATCACCCAGCTGATTAGTCAGCCTGCATTTAAATCCCCACTCAGCTGATTGGACAACCTCCACTTAATCCCCACCCAAATCTCATCCATTCCAAACTCCCAAGTAGATAATTGGAGAGTTCATTCAAATCTTCTCCATTCGAATTTATCAAGCAGCAATGCTTCCTCTTTAAAAAACAAAAACAAAAAAACCAAACAACATGGCTTTAAGGAAAAACCAAGGAACTTTTCATTACCAACCTCCAATACTTCACTACTTCCACTATTTCATTACCTCAAGACCAATTATTGATAGATAATGCTTTGTCTAAAATAATTGATTTATCATTTAATAGTATAATAATTAATTGTTAAATGACCAGTAATTTACTGATTTATTGAATTGATAGAGATTTAATACTGTATCACTGATTGATTGATTTTTAGTAATAAGTAATCTTATTTGTTCTCTAACTTATCAATAAACATTTATTAATTATCAACATTCATTAAGTAACTGTCTACCTATCACATTAATTAGCTATTGTAATTGTTTAGCATACTATTGTCATTGACCATGCCAGCCAAAAACTTCAAACCCTCTACTACCAAACAACAAAAGAATAATATCTCTACCAATGACCTCCCAGACTCCTGCACATGCTTCAAATGTCTTGAAACAATCAATGAAAGTGAAAATAACATTAAATGCCACCTATGTGACAATCAAGCCTACCTTGCCTGCTTAAACTTAAACAAAAACCTAGCTGATCTCCTAAAAACATCAGATACATTCCTTTCTCTATGTCCATCATGTTTACCTAAGCTAAACAAACTAAGTACCCTGTCTGACAGAGTTGAAAGCATAGAATTATTCATTCACTCAATAGAAGAACTCTTAGCAACACGTTTTGAAACAATTATACAAGCAAGCCTAATTTCTCTTGAAAATAAAATACAGCACAAATGAACGAATACCTATCAGCTCAAAATCAAATCCCAACTCAACAACCACTACCACAACTACTACCTCAACTACAATCACAACTACAACCAAAAATAACCACCAGACCACAGCCACAAATAATGACTATCCCATCAAATAATTCTACAAATGATATTTCTTTACTCATCAGAGACATCATGGAATGTGATCAGAAATGTCCAAATGCCATCTTATTTGGTCTTGAAGACACCAACAAATCAGATGATATCACCAAAGTTTGCAATATCATAAGCAACTCAAATACAACAAACATCTCTCCTGAAGATATCATTGAAATAACTAGAGATGGCCCTGAATTCAAATACAATGATGGCTCGGTGGTCCCAAGATTTTGCAGAATTGTTTGCAAAAATGAATCCAGCAAACATATATTCATTCATACAATAAACGGCATTGCAAAAACCAATCCCACCCATAACAAACTTCACTCAAGACAAGACTTATCCATACTGCAAAAAATTTGCTCCCGTGAACTCCGCACAGAACTCAAAAAACATCTAGACAATGGAGAGAAGGATCTGTACATTGAATACCATGATGATTGTATCAAAAGTAAGTCACACAACCCACAACTCCGTATCCAACCCTATCTCATCCAATCCACCATCACTCAAAACTAGGCATGCACACCCCTAACTACCTCAATTCCAACTACAACTGGCCTTAAATGCAAGCTACTCAGTGCAAGAAGCCTTATAAATAAAATACCTGAATTTCTCATCTTACTAAATACGGCTAAATTCTACATCATATTTATCTGTGAAACATGGCTCAATGCATCTCTCCCTGACTCCATTACCACAGTAAGAGACTATTATGTTTACTGATCAGATCATGAAATCTGTAGAGGAGGTGGTGTTGCTATCTTCTATAAAAAAAGTCCCTACATCTAAAAAACATCCAAGTTATCCAGGAGCTTGCTCTTCCTGAGACCATCATCTGTGAACTGTCCTTAAATATCACATTTCGATTCTTATTATGTTACAGAGACCCTGATTATGACATCGAACATGTAAACAAGTTAAATTCACTACTAACATGGGCAACATCCTGCCCACATGCTTTTATCTTTCTTGGTGACCTCAATCTACCTCATATTAACTGGACCCTAAACGAATGTAAAACTGAACCCATACATGCAATCTTCTACAATGCTGTAACAAATCTGGGACTGGAACAACTAATAACCATCAATACTAGACTTAACAACTGCCTCTATCTCATCTTCTGCAATAGTTTGAATTCAATTTATGGAATACAAATTAAAGAACCCTTTTCCAACAGTGACCACAACATAATTGACTTTTGTCTCAACATACATCTACACAAAAATTATCATAACGATGGGATCCCCAATTATAATTTCAAAAAAGGCAACTGTAATCTTATAGACAATGATCTCTCATCCCTTGATTGGCAATTTCTATTCATTGGATGCAATACTGTTGAAGACATTACGACATATTTTTACTTGAAGTCAAAAGAGTCATCAAACTATATGTACCAATAACAACTCCCAAACCAGAAAAAACAAATTACCCATAACAAGAAGAAAGCTTCAATCCAAAAAGAAACCACTTTTGCAGAAAAACAAATCTTGTCATGTTGCCAACTTCAAAAGCCGATACAAAAATTTATGCCACCAGATAAAGACTGAATGCACCAGTTATCACATTAAACAAGATGAAAACGTTTTACACACCAATTCCACTCGCACTTTCTATAATTTTGTAAACAACAAACTAAAAGACTCAAGGTCCATCCCACCCCTGAAAGGACCTAATGAAAAAGACTGTAACGATGACACCATTAAAGCCAACCTCTAACACATTCTTTGGCTCAGTATTTGTAAACAGCAATGGATCATGCCCAGTATTTCCTAGTCGAACCACAGACAACTAAAATGATCTAACACATATCGATTTTACAGAAGACAATGTTGAAAAAGCACTACACAATCTAAAACCATCTCTATCTATTGGACCAGAAGGAATATGTGCCTACTTCTTAAAAAACCTAAAAAGCCATAGCCAAAACCTCTAAGCATAATCTCTGAAAAATCTTTCAGGACCAGCTCCTTGCCAAAACTATGGTCACAAGCCATGGTCATCCCCATCTTCAAAAAGGGAGACCCCAGCCTAGTTGAAAATTACAGACCAATCTCTTTATGCTGCGTCACCTGTAAAGTCATGGAATCAATGATTAACCAATCCATTATCCTCCACTTAGAGAGAAACAATCTACTCTCTAATAAACAATTTGGTTTCAGAAAAAAAACTATCCTGTAATCTGCAATTCTTACACTGCAAAAACATATGGACTACACAATTCGATCAGGGCAAAGCAATACACACAATTTACATAGACTTCTGTAAAGTCTTTGTTTCAGTGATACATGACAAATTACTCCTAAAACTAAAATCTTAGGGTATCCCTGGACCCCTGCATAACTGGATTCCTGTCAAACAGGCAACAAATGGTCAAAATTGGGAGCGTCCTATCAAATTCTGTACCTGTCAATAGTGGGATCCCCCAAGGCAGTGTTCTAGGACCAAGTGTTCTTCTCTCTTCATACTCTACATAAATGCCCTCAGTGATCATATTAAGAGCAACTGCGTTCTTTTTGCTGATCATGTAAAGCTATTCAACACCACCGACAATACTGCTACCCTTCAAAAAGACCTTGACTATATATCAGACTGGTCAAACAAATGGCAACTTCAAATCTCAACAAATAAATGCTCAGTATTACATATTGGCAAAAAAAAAAAAACAGAAAATAAAATACAAGCTGAATAGTCAAGTCCTTGTTGAGGATCCAAACTCTGTCAAGGACCTTGGTGTACTCATCTCTAATGATCTAAGTGCTAGAGCCCACTGTAACTACATAGCCAAAAAGGCATTAAGAGTTGTTAACCTAATCCTGCATAGCTTTTTCTCAGGTTATATTACATTACTAACTAGAACATACAAAACATTTGCTAGACTAATTCTTGACTACAGCTCATCAGTCTGGAACCCACATTACGTATCTGATATTAATACAGTTGAGAAAGTCAAGAAATATTTCACAAGAAGAGTTCTCTACTCCTCTACTCGTTGCAAAATACCTTATGCCACCAGACTTGAAATTCTAGACTTAGACAACCTAGAACTGTGCCACCTTCGGTCCGATCTAAGCATAGCACATAAAATTATATATTGCAATATCCTACCTGTCAATGAATACTTCAGCTTCAACCATAACAATACAAGAGCACACAATAGGTACAAACTCAAGGTAAACCTCACCAAACTTGATTGCAGGAAATACAACTTCAGCAACAGAGTAGTCAATGTCTGGAATACTGTACCTGACTCTGTGGTTTCTTCCCCAAACCCCAAAAACTTTAACCTTAGACTGTCTACTATTGACCTCACCCCTTTCCCAAGAGGTCTGTAGAGGGTGTGCATAAGCACACCAACGTGCCTACCGTCCCTGTCCTATTGTTTCTTTTTATTTTTCTTATATGTATCCATTTCATGTATTCATAACCATGCTAATACTTATACCTGTTATCTTATAATTGCTTGACAAAATAAATAAATAAAAAATAAACTAATATCCTCCCTCTGCTTCTAACTCTCTGTAATTAGAGTGAACATCAAAAAAGATCAAAACAAGGCCAGGACAAAACCTGGCAGAAGAGGAAGATTTAGAAATACAGTATCATCCCCCACAACACATACACAATGTTCTCACCATCTCCCTTGAAGTCCCCTAACAAAAGTGATTACTGACATTTTAGTAAATGCATGTGCATCAGTCAGAAAGCAAAACTATATCTTGCACATGCATTTAATAGTGTGTGTGTGTGTGTGTGTGTGTGTGTGTGTGTAGGGGAGAAGTCCTATACTTTTGTACTGAAACTTGTCCCCCAAAATTTCTAATCATCTGACCATATTGGCAGGGAGGTTTTATTGGCTGTTTGTACTTTCAGCCCTCACAAAGAGTTTGAAGTTGGCCAGCAATTGTTGTCTTGGAAGACTTGAGAATGATGAGCCAATCCAGAGAATTCCAAAAGATTCCATGAAAGAGACGCTGGAGCTCTGTGTGGAAGAAAAAGCCAGGGGCGCAGGATGAAACAAGTTGCTGCCAATGAAAGAACAGACCACCCCAAAGCTTGGCAAAACTGCTGGGGGGGGGCGGGGGGGAAGAGTTTTGCTCCCATTTCAAGTAACCTGGCACAGAGCCAGACATGTTGACTTAGCTCCCCAAATCAGACAACACCAAGTAGTCAGGCAAGTCTAGAATAATTTCTGAAGTGCTGCAAAGATAGGTAGCTGAACTGGCTTGTCTTCCAGATATGCTGGGACCTCAATTATTATTATTATGGTTACATATACAACATGAAATTATAGCTACCAGGTACTATCTTTGACCCCCTCGGCCATATTTGTTCTACTTCCATTTTCAAATCTTCATATTTTGTTATTTTCTCCAGTTTTTTCTCTTCTGCTGGCTCCAAGTATTGCCACATCCACTATCCAGACTCTTTTTTTGTCTATCAACAATTGTTAAATCTGGATCTGCTATGTGGCAGGTACTTGTATGTTTGAATTCAAAGAGCACTTTAGCTTCTCGTTTCTATTGCTTACTATTTTATGGTTCCACCAGTTTTTGCTTGTAGGTAAATGGTTTTTCTTATGAATATTCCAAGGCACCATTGTTGCTGCTTTGTCATGTTTGTTCTTTATAGTCAGTCTGTGCAATCTTCTTGCAGCCGCTAACTATAATATATTCATTTAATCCCAACTTTTTAATATGTAACTCAAAGCAATGAATGTACCTAATGTTCCTGCAATTTTATTTATCTCATATAGAGTTGGTATTCAACTGGTTTGCACTGTTACCGGTTTGCAACCAGTTCAGGCAAATCGATAATAGTGATTTGGTGTGGGTTGCTGAACCGGTGGCAACCCCTATCTGGCCAAATCCCCGACCCAGTCACTTGGTCACCTGGTCTCTCACTTGCCCTGGTCGCTCTCCTAGCTTTCCCTACCATGTAGTGGCCGCGGCACAGCTTGGGCAGATGTCCCGCGGCTGCTGCACATGCACACGTGCAGCAGCCCTGGGACATCTGCCCACCTGCCCTCCCTCCCAGAGCATGCTTTCTTCCTTCTCCCAGTGGACGTGCCTCTTCCAGCCCAGCCTGGCCTGGCCAGCCAGCAGGTGGTCACATGTCCAGCTCCCCCCTTTTCAGCGCAAGTGTCAGCTGTGGAATCATGATTCATTGCTGCCACATAGCTGGAGAAAGGGGGAGAGGGGTGATGTTAATTGAATAGCTCTTACTAGACAAAATATAATTCTTTTGATAGTTCAAAGTTAAAGAGTGTGGCACAGAAAGAATTGGAACTTACTTTGGGATTGGTTCATGTTATGTCATGATGAGTAAAAAGGGGATGATTTGTAGATTGGGACATTGTGGGAAGCTGGGAAACTTTTAGTTTCAGAATTTCACAGGACATGCCAGGTGCTATTCTAATAAAAGTACTTTGAGATTATGCTTGTCTTGGAGTTATTGACAGAAATGGATTTTCCCTGGAACGCTGACAGCAAGAAGCCTCTCCCAACTGGATGGCTGCTCTCCTCCTTCTCTGCCTGTTTGTTCTGTATGGCCAAGGAGGAGGAGGAGAGCAGTTGGCCAGTTGGGGGAGGATTCTTGCGCTGAGAAAGAGGCGTCTGGAGACTGAAAAAGAGTCACCTCCAGCCGCCTCTTTCACAGTACCAGAAGCCTGCCCCAACCGGCCGACTGCTCTCCTCCTCCTTCAGCCATACAGAACAAACAGGCAAAGAAGGAGGACAGCAGCCTGCTGGTTGTGCTGAAAAAGGGGTGTCTGGAGACCGAAAAAGAGTTGCCTCCAGCCGCCTCTTTTGGAGTGCTGCACCACTCCGCTCGGACTTGCTTGGGCAAGATCCTCCAGTGCAGTGGGCTCAATGGGGTGGACTTGTGTGGCTGGCGCCTAGAACACAGAGGTGCTGCAAGAAGCCTATAGCTGCTGCATCTTTTTTTCAGTGCGGGAGGAAGATAAGAAAAGAAAGAGAAAAGAGAAAGAAAGAAAAAGAGAGAGAAAGGAAGGAAAGGGATAGACAAAGAAAGACGGGATGGAAGGAAGGGAGAGAAAGAAAGAAAGAAAGAAAGAAAGAAAGAAAGAAAGAAAGAAAGAAAGAAAGAAAGAAAGAAAGAAAGAAAGAAAGAAAGAAAGAAAGAAAGGAAGGAAGGAAGGAAGGAAGGAAGGAAGGAAGGAAGGAAGGAAGGAAGGAAGGAAGAAAGAAAGAAAGAAAGAAAGAAAGAAAG
Source organism: Bungarus multicinctus (assembly GCA_023653725.1). Taxonomy (NCBI): domain Eukaryota; kingdom Metazoa; phylum Chordata; class Lepidosauria; order Squamata; family Elapidae; genus Bungarus; species Bungarus multicinctus. Next base: position 75,311,901 of record CM042838.1, read on the forward strand.
AAAGAAAGAAAGAAAGAAAGAAAGAAAGAAAGAAAGAAAGAAAGAGGGAGGGAGGGAGGGAGGGGAGGAGGGAGAAGAAAGAAAGAAAGAAAGAGGGAGGGAGGGAGGGAGGGGAGGAGGGAGAAGAAAGTGAATCAGATATATGAATGAATGGATGGATGGATAGGTACATGGAAGGAGATAGGGAGGGAGAGAGAAAAAAAGAGAGAGGAAGGAAGGACATAAACCCTGTCTTCAAAAGACTCTTTGAAACAGCATAGCAATTTAGGGCTGGAAGAGATGTCAGAGGTCATCTCCTAGTCCAAGGGTCTTCAAACTTGGCAAGTTTAAGACTTGTGGACTTCAACTCCCAGAATTCCTGAGCTAACGTGACTGGAGGAGGAATTCTGGGAGTTGAAGTCCACATGTCTTAAAGCTGTCAAGTTTGAAGACCCCTGTTCTAGTCCAACCCCCTGCTCCAGCAGGAGATCCTAGCAGAATCATAGAATAGCAGAGTTAGAGTTGGAGGCCATCTAGTCCAACCCCCTGCTCCAGCAGGAGACCTTATATCATCTGGAATCTGGATTATTTTGGTGCCTCTAACAGAGAGGAAAATTGGCAGAAGAGTTTACTAAGACAAGGCTGCCTTGCAGAGGAAGGCAGATAATCCTTCACTTATGGCCACAATTGAGCCCAAAATTTTGGTTCCTAAGCAAGAGCGTTATTAAGTGAGTTTAACCACATTTTACTCAATCCATGATATCTCCTGGGTCTAATGGTCATGCGCAGGCTAGGGAAGTAAATCTGAAGGCATGTGCAATGTTCTAATGCAGGGGTCGCTAACCTTTTGGATCTCAGGGACCATCAAACTCATAATTATAGATCCCAGTTCTGTGGGTGTGGCCTAATTTGTAGGTGTGGTTTGGTGATCATGTGACTGGCTGGGCATAGCTTGTATTTAAATATTATAAATATTTATATAAATATTGATTTTTTTTATTAAAAAAGAACAACTTTTACCCAAAATTAGGCAAAACAGGCAGATTGAGTTGCTCACAGAATCACAGATTCATTCAGAGATCTATCTATCTGCCATCAGCTAGCTCAGTCTCTCAAATTTGCTTGCCGTGAGTCTGCACTGAATTTGCTTGCAAACAAACCTTCAGTCCTAAGGGAGGTTCGGCTGTGCTTAGCTACAAAGCAAAAAATCCAACCATTTCCTGCTTCCTAGCTAATCTAAATCTCCCAGCACAGCAGAACAGATGATGGTTGGAAAATTCCCGCGGGCCATGTCAGCTGAGCACCCTTGTGTTTCTGCGCAGCCTGGATTAATTGCTTTGGGGTGGTGCTCTGTGGGTGAGATTTCTCTGCGGCACACCAAAATTTTCTCGTGGCCCACCAGTTGGCAACCACTGTTCTAATGTACAGAAGTTATAGTTAAAGGGTGGCAGAAAATGGGTGTGTTTTTCCAAACGCAGTGAGGTTGAATGTGTATAGTTTTAGAAGAGCTCTCTCTCTCTCTTTCTCTCTCTCTGTGTACATACACATACAATATATATAGTAGATAATGTATCTTTTTGTGTGCCTATACACACACTATACTATGTAATATGTATGTACACGTATGGCATATATACATAGGATTAAATAGTGTATTTTGGTTGCTCAGTAATAGTAAATAATAGAGAAGGAAATTGTATCTCTTTGAGGGCAGGCAAGGCACCCCTTGATGTGAGTGATGTCAAGTTGGCCACGTCCACCCAGCCACATGACCATAAGCCATGCCCACCCAGTCACATGCCCACCAAGCATGCCCATCCAGTCATATGCCAAGCCATGCCCACCTAATCACATGCCCACCAAGCCATGCCCACCAAATAAGCCACGCCCACAGAACCAGTAGTAAAAAAATTTGAATCCCACCACTGATCCCAAAACAAAAACTCTTTGTGTGGGTTGGGCTGAAAGAGTGACTGGCCCAAAGTCACACAATTAACTTTCATGCCTAAGGCAGGCCTAGGCATTTTCTGGTTTCTAGGGCAGCACTTAAATCACAGTTCCTCCAAAATTATCATACTTTAATTCTGTTTCCTCTTTGAATATCTGTTTATTGTAATCGAATTTGTAGTACATAATACATCGCTGCTATTCCTGATTGTAGGGCAATTCCATGCCTTGTGAGTCTCTCCTATCCTTCCCCCAAATCAAGGAAGATAAAATGTTTTTAGGTTTCACCATGAAATGTGTATATTAGGAAAGTATTGCATCCCAGCTTAAAGTTCTTGTTGACCAATAATATTTATCCATAGGCACTCCAGAATACCTTTAGTTTTGCATGGTTATTACTTCCTTTGACATGCCTAGAGCTTCCTCGTTATGCTGACTTCTCTAACAACCTGTATTCTTCTCTACATTTACCACTGCCCTACTATCATCCACATCAATTGGGGAAGCTTATAAAGATAGTAACTAAGAATCCACATTGACTTGATGGCACATAATCAATCAAGATAATCAAATAAACAAAGTATTCTATACATTGATGTTTCACTGTACCTCTTGCCAAATTTTAGGATCCTGCTCCATGTTAACTTTGGTCTTCAATCTTGTGATGTTCCGCCCTTATTACAATGATTAATTCTATTAAAACATAATGGTATTTCAGAAACCTATGCAGAACTGCCCCCAGTAGACCCTGGCTAGTGACTATATAATGTCTTTCTATACAGAGAAGCTACAATGAATAAAAAGTAATGGTCCTTCAATCTATCTCTGTTTTAGTTGCAGTGGGGCAGTGGGACAGTGGTTAGAATGCAGTACTGCAGTAATCTGTCCTGTCTCATGCACAGAGGTGGATTTATAGCTGTGCAGATGCAGATAGATAATTCCAGAAAACATCCATAACAAAGTATATTTATTGGTACATCAGGTATCTTCAAGACTCACATTTGTGACAAAGCTCTTCTATAATGACCAATCCTTTGTATATCAGCATTGCAGGTAAAAGATGGTTATTTTCCTAACCCATCACGTAGCGATAAGCTTTGTATGTGGAAAATGGTTATCTCCTAACCCATCTCATAGCAATAGAAGGAAATGATGTTATCAGTTCATGAGTCCAGGCAAGAATGGAGGGAAACTTCCGCATCCCTCAAGGGTCAATTTAGTGAACAATCAGGATTACAGATGTGGCCACGTGACATGAACTACATTTCCCAAGATACCTTTAACTACATTTCCCATGATGCATTCCCTTAAGGGGATAACTCACAATTCCTAAGTAACTAACCAATTCCCATAGACTGGCTGGGACAGCACATGCAGGCTAATTCTGCTGACTGCTGGCTGCCAGCAGTTTAGCAGTTCAAATCTCTCTGGCTTTAAATGCTCACCGGCTCGAAATCTAAATGCTATTGCTATTGTTTGTCCTATCTTTGTTATTCATCAATCTCTTGGGTCAGAAATAAATCCAGCAAGAACTGGAGAGAGATGTCATGTATTCGGCCTGCAGGCCGCTAGTTTGACAGCCTTTAGAGTATCCAGATAAAACGCTGATCTTTTCATCTTGGGCTTAAAGATTAGTACTGACATTTGTACTGTGTCTATGGCGGGGATCGGCAATCTGCGGCCCCGGAGCTGCATGCGGCTCTTTGGGCCCTCTGCTATGGCTCCCTGTCACCCTTTCACAGCAGAGGGATGAAAGAGCCATTGCCCTGACTTGACAATGGCATGGCTGGAGCCTTAGTGCAGGAGCGAAGCGCCCGTGCACTTGCCTTTGCGCAGCAATTTTGACTGGCTCAAGGTTGACTCAACCTTCTTATTCAGAGTTTTGCAGCATTAATTCAGTGCCAGAAAAATAAACACAGATGGCTGATGCTTCATTTAACATTTTTATGAACATAATAAGTAGATTTTACAAACCAGTTGTAGATTTCTCCAACATGAAGCAAACTCAGACAGAAACATATTGCAAGCAAGCAAGCAAGTTAGTTTCATCTTCAATAGACAGACTCAGAGCTTCACATAGCTTCAGAGCTGCGGAGCTTAATATAGAGGCACGCCTAGGCTACTTCTAGTTTCAATTTCCAGCCTAGGCTACTTCTAGTTTAATTTTCCAAAACAGTCTCTTTGGCTGACTTAGTTGCTATGTCTATTTATTGGCTGACCCTGTTACCAAGCTCTATTCCAGGTCATGAATATACTCTGACACTTCTCTCCTTCCAGGGTCAGTAAAATGAGGTCCCAGATTGTTTGGGGGCTATATGCTGACACTGTAAACCGCTCAGAGAGTGCTGTAAAGCACTATGGAGCAGTATATAAGTCTTAAGTGCTACAGCTATTGCTATTTAAACTATTTCAAATACTTCCATTTTGATTTATTCTCATATGATTAGTTTTGGTCATATTCTTTAGATCAGGGATCCTCAATCTCCAGGCTATGGCCTATTTGGAAGCAGGACGTGTGAGCAGTGCGCCAGCCTGATACTTGTGCAAGTTGAGTTGTGTGTGCACGCTGACTAGCTGCTCGCCTGGCCTGCTTTCCCTCTCCCCCACACACAGCCTGGTCCCAAGTTGCAAAAGTAGGGACTGCTGCTTTAAAGGTTGGGACTGCTGCTATAAATCATGTCAGATACATGTGTCTATAAAAGTGAAGGATGTTTTAAAATTGTTTAATAATATATGCATCTATATTCCTTACATGAAATAGAACAAAGCAACTGAAAACCTTAAAAATATGAAGATAATTTGGAATTTGAGTATGTTAAGCTTTTATAGTAAGATTTTTAATCAACATCAATTTTTGTAAATGTTCTGTTTAGAAAGGTGGTGCTAGTCCCTCTTTACATTGCATGCGTCACTATAAACTTCAAAGGCACATTTGCTTTGTAGTTCTCAACTTACAACAGTTCATTTAATGACCGTTAAAAGTTGTAACGGCACTGAAAAAAGTGAGTTATGACCATTTTTCACACTTATGACTGTTGCAGCATCCCCACATTCACATGGATAAAAGTCAGATGCTTGGCAACTGACTCAAATTTATGACAGTTATAGTGATCGTCTGACAAGCAAAATCAATGGCGAAGCCAGATGTCCTTAACCAGGTTATTAACGTATCAACTGCAGTGATTCCTACTCACGGTCACTCATGCCCTAGTCACTTCCCATTTTGACTATTGCAGCATGCTCTACATGGGGCTGCTGCCCTTGAAGAGCATCTGGAAGCTCCAATTGGTGCAAAATGCAGTGGCCCTCATGGTTTTATGCTGACCTCAGTATGTACATGTATCATCTCTCCTGTGACAGCTGCATTGGTTGCTGATTTGCATCCAGGTGCAAGGTACTAGTTGTCACCTTTAAAGCCCTTCATGATTTGGGACCAGGTTACCTGAGGGACCGACACTTGCTGGTCAGTTAATAAGTTGCAACCTCTAATATATTCTTATGTTAATTTTTTTATGCTTGGAAAGGCTTTGAGTTGTTGTTTATGGTTATTTCTGTCTTAGTGGATAATAAAGACCCCATTCAAATTGGGTCCAATAAATTTCAAATACATAAATAAACAATTCCTTATTAGGTTTGTTATATGAAGCATCTTAGAAGCTTCATCCAAATTCAAGACAATGAAAAGAATAGTTTATTCTATTATAGAATACTTTATTGGCCAAGTGTGATTGGACACACAAGGAATTTGTCTTGGTGTAAATACTCTCAGTATACATAAAGAAAAGGAACATTCGTTAAGAATCAAGAATCATAACGTACAACACTTAATGATAGTCATAGAGTACAATCAATATCAAATCATACTAGGAAACAGTCAATATAAATCGTGATGATACAAGCAACAAAGTTACAGTCACGATTGGGAGGGGATGGGTGATAAGGAGTGATGAGAAGATTAACAGTAATAGTAGTGTAAACTTTGTAAATAGTTGAACAGTGTTGAGGGAATTATTGCTTAGCAGAGTGATGGCTTTCGGGAAAAAACTGTTCTTGTGTCTAGTTGTTCTGGTGTGCAGTACTCTACAGTGTCGTTTTGAGGGAAGGAATTGAAACAGTTTATGTCCAGGATGTGAGGGGTCTGTAAATATTTTCACAGCCCTCTTTTTGACTCGTGCAGTATACAGGTCCTCGATTGAAGGCAGGTGGATAGTAATTGTTTTTTCTGCAGTACTAATTATCCTCTGAAGTCTGTGTCTGTCCTGTTGGGTTGCAGAACCAAACCAGACAGTTATAGAGGTGCAGATGATAGACTCATGAGTTTTATAACAATGACCTTTCTTAAAGACCTGTTGTAAGATGGAAAGTATCATTAAGAAAGTTTGATTGAAAAACAGCTTGAAGTTGAGATATTAAAAGTAGGAAAATACGCCATGTTCTTTCATCACTGGGCCCATGACCTGTTCAAATGCACATTTCCTTTGGATTGACAAAATACAAAATCATCCTTGTGTCTTCCAAGGTGTTTTAAAAATGGCCCGTTCTTCTGGTATTCATCAAACATCAGCTGATCCATGGAAAGAAGATGCTGTGATACATCTGCATATAATTTCTGCTTGCTTTCTAACACATGGGAGGGAAAATGCATCCTGGTTTTACTTCATAAACTGTATTGAAATGAGAGAACATACTCTGCTGCCTTTCTGCTGGTCACTTTCATTTCAGTAGATGGCGCGCTTGCCTCTTCTTTTTACTGAAGTCTGCCCCAGTTCCATCCCTAACTCCAGAATGAAGAGTGCCATCAACAGAATGAAGAGTAGCATCTGCTTTCGGCTGCATCCAACTAGGCCAGACATTTAAGCGTTCTGAGTTTTGACATTCTTGGCAATGAAATCACAAGGGCAAAGACTTAAATCGTTTCAAATCAAAGGAATTTGACAAACAGATGACAAGAGTAAATAAAAGCAAAAACAGAGAGCTGGAATGTCATTATCCGAAGCAGTTGTCCACTTTTAAATAAATAGACACTTCCAAACACTGACATTGCTTTTTGGTTGTGTGATTGCAGAAGTTTGCCTTTTATTGTAACACACACACCCCTCCCCCATTCTTTCTTTAATTTCCTCCAGTCACTTTATGAGACTTATTCTACCCAGGCTTACTCTGGCTCAAAAGGGAGAAATCAAGTCTTCATGAACTCCAAGGTTCACAGAAATATAGCAGCATTTAGAAGCAACCTAAGAAAGGAACTAAAAATAGTGGAGTGTGGAATCAGCAAAATCTGAATACAAAAAGAAAGTATAATCCTACTTAATATTATTTTCCTGGAATATCTCTTATTGCCTTCCATAGCACACTTAGAGTATTTGATTGTGCAAACCAAGGACTTGTCACTCCTGATTACTTTCTAATATCTTTTTTTTTAAATTGCTGCTAATCATTCTTTTTTTTATGAGACAAAATAGTCCTGTATAGCCAAAAAAGACAAAATGCTTTATGTTTTGTATTTGAAATACTCACCTCTCATTGGTTACCGTTCCGGTGGGAGATCCATCTCCTGCCATTGGCTGGCAGGCGCGGGCAGCCTTTAAAAGAGAGGCTGCCGTGGCTCCGAGCCAGTCCGATCTGAAATAAACAAAGAAGAGCTGAAATCACTTGAGTGTGTGCCTCGTTTTTCCCGCCGCCTAAACACTGGCGACGAAGGTGGGATCGAGACAGCACTAATTAAGCGAGTGCGATAGCGGCGGAGATCGAGCGGCACGATGTCCGGGAACAATACAACCAGGCGAAAGAGGAATGGCAGTCATACATGGACCGATTCCTCATGTTCCTGGAGAGCAGCGACCTGAGCGGCGTATCGGAACAACGGAAGAGAGCGGTTTTCCTGACCCATTGCGAGCCGACTGTATTCTGTATGGCGAAAGCACTAGCGTCTCCAACCGATGTAAAGACTTTAACCTGGCCCGAACTGGAAAAAATCCTGCGAGCACACTACGCCCCAACAGTCTCCTGTCTGATTAAGCGCCACGAATTCTATCTCTGGAATCAGAAAGAAGATGAAACTATCGCTGATTTCGTGGCAGCCTTAAGAGACATCGGCGGTGAGTGCGAGTTCCTGAATTTCGACGAAGCCCTAAGGGACCGCATAGTGCTAGGGCTAAAAGATCCAATACTGCAGAGCCGATTGTTAAACCAGCCCAAAATAACAGTGAAGGAAGCCATGGAAGAAGCCACCGCAGCCGAAGCCACAAAAAAATCAGTGGCAAAAATGAAGAAGATTAACAAATCTGCGAGCTATAACACCAGAGAATCAACCAACCCAGAGGGGGACCGAGAGAAGACCACAACACATCATGAAGACCTGGAAACAGAGACCAGTAGCGAGGAGGACGATGTGTGCCACCTGAAGGCGGGGAGAGACAAAAAAGAGCGGGCAAACAGAAGGTTCGAATTTGAATGCAACCGCTGCGGAGGGAATCACCCCAGATCAGAATGCCGTTTCATCGACGCGATATGCCGGAAATGCGAGAAGAAAGGGCACATCGCAAGAGTATGCAGATCCAGGTCGAACTATAGCCCGAGGCGAAAAGGAAGCCCTCCCCCAAGAGAAAGAGAAAGAGAAAGAGAGAAAGACGAGCAGCCGTTGGAGCCAGGAGGGAAGACAAAGGCGATACAAAGAATCAAATTACAGAAAAGAGGAAACACACCAAACGGTCATAATTGGACATTCAAATACAAAAAATGTGAGGAAAGTCCACATTCAAGTAAGAATTGAGGAACAAGACTGTGAAATGGAGGTGGACTCGGGATCATTTCTCTCTATGGTCTCATGGGCCACTATAAAAAATTTGATCCCAGATATCCAACGAAGCGAACTGGAAACGCAAAACTTAACACTAAAAGACTACCAAGGAAACAGAATCCCTGTCGTTGGCGTTGGACATTTCCAGGTCACGTTCAAAAACCACACCGAAATCCTACCACTAACAATAGTTGACCGGAACAGACCCAGCCTTCTGGGATTGGAATGGTTCGAACCGCTTGGAATTGGGATGACCGGCGTCAACCACATCTCAGACGCAGACTGGGAGGCAGATCTCATCAAGGAATTCCAGGACCTGTTCAGCAGCGAATTAGGCAAGTACCGGGGTAACCCTATTTCTTTTAACCTAGACCCTAAAGTAGCCCCAATTAGACTGAAAGCAAGGCGTGTGCCCTTCGCCTTAAAACCAAAAATCGAGGAACAATTAGATAAATTAATTAAGCAAGGAGTCCTCGAACCAGTTGACCACGCCAAATGGGAGACCCATCCACTCTTAAAGTGGATGGGTCGATTCGTATCTGCGGGGACTACAAGGCAACTCTTAACCATGCGCTACAGCAAAGTGCATACCCCGTTCCAGTCGTCCAACATTTACTGCACTCCATAAAAGGCAGAAAAATCTTCGCTAAACTCGATTTGGCCCAGGCATACCAACAACTGCCTGTAGACTCGAAAACAGCAGAAGCCCAAACAATCGTCACACACCGGGGCGCTTTTAAATGTAACCCCCTCCAATTCGGCGTTAGCGTGGCACCAGGCATTTTTCAATGCTTAATGGAACGTCTCCTCCACGGAATACCGGGAGTCATTCCATACTTTGACGATGTCCTGATCGCGGCTAAAAATAAAGTGCAACTGCGAGACCGTCTAAGAAAAGTTCTCACCAAATTCACTGAAACCGGCCTCAAAGTTAAAAAAGACAAATGCACATTGATCACAGATAGAATCGAATTCCTAGGATACCTAATTGATGGCGACGGCATTCACCCTACAGAAGGAAAAATCCGCGCAATCAAAGATGCCCCCACTCCGACTAACAAGGCAGAACTACAAGCCTTCCTAGGGTTAATAAACTTTTATCATGTTTTTCTACCGCAGAAAGCCACGGTTGCGGAACCTTTACATAGACTCCTGGACAAAGACACTGTTTGGAAGTGGGGCAGTCGGGAGGAAACAGCTTTTAAAAAATTAAAGGACCTCATTACTTCAACAAAGGTACTAATACAATATAACGAGACTTTACCATTAATATTGACTTGCGATGCATCGCCTTTTGGGGTCGGAGCTGTTCTGAGCCATCTCTTACCAGATGGCAGAGAGGCTCCAATTGCATTCTATTCGAAAACATTGTCTAAAAGCTAACGAAATTATAGTCAACTGGACAAGGAAGCACTGGCCATCATATCAGGCATTAAACGTTTCCACGAGTACCTCTATGGTCGCCTGTTTTCTGTGATCACCGATCATAAACCCTTATTAGGAATCCTGGCTGGAAACAAAGCGACCCCTAACATATTGTCACCCAGAATGACTAGATGGTCGGAATTTCTCGCTGCTTATAACTATACCTTGTCTTACTGACCCGGTCCATCTATCACGCACGCCGATGCATTAAGCCGTTGCCCATTGCCGGACATTGACCCTGACCCAAATCCCAGCATATCCACTCTGCTGATTGAAGCTCTACCCAACCTTCCTATGACAGCAGCAGACATCGCTCACGAAACTGCCAATGACCACCTACTGCACAAAGTGGTTGCTTGGATTGCCAAGGGATGGCCAGTTTCTGACTTACAAGACTTTTACAAACCCTTTAAACAGAGACAAACGGAACTTTCCGTACTTAAAGGTTGCATACTTTGGGGGGATCGGGTGGTTATTCCACCAAGATTGAGGGACCCGATTTTGAGACTACTGCATGAAGGACACCCCGGGGTAGTTAAAATGAAAAGTTTAGCCAGAAGCTATGTCTGGTGGCCTGGGCTTGACAAGGACATTGTAAATTGGGTTGTGGGTTGCCAGCCATGCCAAGAATCCCGACCCTCATCCCCGCAAGCACCAATCGTGGAGTGGGAACTGCCCAGGGGCCCATAGTCGAGAGTTCACATAGACTTCGCGGGTCCGACAAAGGGTTATACGTTTCTAATCCTGGTAGACGCTTACTCGAACTGGCTAGAAGTCAGCCTCATGCAGTCTACCTCCTCCGAGGCTGTCATTCGACAGCTCAGGAGATGGTTTGCCACACACGGTTTACCAGATGTACTAGTCTCGGACAACGGCCCTCAATTCACAGCTACAGAATTTGAGGGCTATTTAGCCAGCCTGGGCATACGGCATGCCCTAACCGCGCTGGCCCACCCGGCAGCAAACGGACGAGCCGAACGCATGGTTCGGTTCACCAAAGAAACACTCCACAAGTTAGGCCAGGGCCCTATACAAGCACACATCGATAAACTATTATCTATACAACACACCACACCCAGCACCACCACGAACAAAACCCCGGCCAAATTACTCATGGGGAGAAAATTACGCTCCCCTTTGGATCGCCTACACCCCACATACTCCACAGACAAACCACTAGACTCTTCTAGCAGACTCCGCACATTTCAAGTAGGAGACCTAGTTTACGCAAAAAATTTGGTGGGACATCCCCTATGGGTGCCAGCCACCATCACCCAACTCACAGGCCCACGATCGTACCGACTTACCACTTCTGACAACAGAAGCTGGAAGCGGCACATCGACCAACTACGATCCCGCACCCTTACCAGACCATACGAACACCCTGGGGTTGAAGGGAATCAACCAAGAACCCAAGAAACAGCATACCCACACCCACCAAACAATCAAGGAACAACAGACCCACAAACAAATAACGACAACCTAACCGCCATACACACACCCTCAACACTAGCTCCGGTCGAGTTTCGCAGCTACGCACCTGAGCCAGAGGAACTTCCCGACGAGACACCAAACACGGCCGATGATAATCCAGTCCAGGAAGGGAGCGGCCTCGCCATCTCAACAAATCAAGCTGAGCCGCTAGGAGTGGCCCGGCCGGCTCGACCTTCCAGAAGTTTCCCAGGCAGGGACAGGAGGACCAACAGGTCCATCTGCACCGACCGTCAGCGATGAAGTGAGTGAGCTGCGCAGGTCCAGTCGGACCCACAGGGGCCCCGCCTATCTACGTGATTACGTAACATAGGCGGAGCTCCTGATTGGTCGGACTGAACCAAGAGGGGAGGGGTGTTTTGTATTTGAAATACTCACCTCTCATTGGTTACCGTTCCGGCGGGAGATCCATCTCCTGCCATTGGCTGGCAGGTGCGGGCAGCCTTTAAAAGAGAGGCTGCCGCGGCTCCGAGCCAGTCCGATCTGAAATAAACAAAGAAGAGCTGAAATCACTTGAGTGTGTGCCTCGTTTTTCCCGCCGCCTAAACACTTTAAGCATGTTAGGAAATGCTAACTAATGCTTGCAAAACCTTTACATGCGGCTGGTATGCAAACAAGCACACTTTAGCCTTGCTTTGAAGTACATTTCAGCTGATAATCCCTAAAGAATGAAAAATCGGGATTCCTTATATGTATTTACAAACCCTGCAACATCCTGCTATTACAGCATCACACGGCTATGAACAATATATTAAAATACATTTCTCTTTATTAAATACAACTCTAGGACTGAATTGTTTGATAATTAAATGCACTGCAACTGGAAATCACCCTTTTCCAATCATTGTGGTTCCAGACTTCAAAGTATACCTCTTGCTGACAATAAAATAAATTCTTCTGGTAAACATAAGCATGCAAAGTTAGCCAATAAATACAATTTACAAATGAGAGTTATATTGGAATAAGTACATCCCATATCACAAAAGTTGTAACATTATTATTGTAGGCACCTTAAAATGAGATGACAACTCATTTGCTTGTGTATTCCAGGAAAAAAGTGTCAACCTGAATCACAGCTAACTCCTAGCAGATGCATGTGGAAGCATATTTTGCCTTACTTGCTGTCCTTTATTCTTCTGAATTGACCTTCTGTATTGGCTTTCTCAAAATACAATCACTAGATTTTATTTGTTTGTTTGTTCCAGCTATGTTCCACCTTACTACTGAAATGAATCATCTAGATGGGTAACTATAATTGAAATTCAGAAACAACTGCTTTTATTTTTTTAAGAAAAAATAAATTAAAAGTAACACAAAACACAATAACCATTAAAAGCCTAATGAGTGTGATGGAATGTGCACCTGTAGCAGCAGAGGGGTAAGATTTTGCCAATTCAGAGCTTTAGAATTTATTTGATTAAAAGATAATAGGTATAAGTACATACATAGTTATGAATTCATGATATAGATACATATAAGAAAAATAAAAGAAACAATAGGACAGGGATGATAGGCACGTTGGTGTGCTTATGCACACCCCCTACAGACCTCTTAGGAAAGGAGTGAGGTCAATAGTAGACAGTTTAAGGTTAAAGTTTTTGGGGTTTGGGGAAGAAACCACGGAGTCAGGTAGAATGTTCCAGACATTGAACACTCTGTTGCTGAAGTCGTATTTCCTGCAATCAAGTTTGGTGCGGTTAACCTTGAGTTTGTATCTATTGTGTGCTCTTGAAGCTGAAGTATTCATTGACAGGTAAGTCATTGCAATGTATGATACTATACTTAATTCAGACCGAAGACGGCGTGATTCAAGGTTTTCTAGGTCTAGAATTTCAAGTCTGGTGGCATAAGGTATTCTACAATGAGTAGAAGAGTGGAGAACTCTTCTTGTTAAATATCTCTGGACTTTCTCAACTGTGCTAATATCAGATACGTAATGTGGGTTCCAGACTGATGAGCTATATTCGAGTATTGGTCTAGCAAAAGCTTTCCCAGAAAGAGGCCCCATTCAAGAGACTTTGTAACCCCAAGATGGATAGAGGAGGGGGAAGAGGATCAAGGTAACCACACCTTAGAATTTTTGAGGATATAGCTATTAGCTTAGAAAGTTAGAGCTTTAGTTTGGCAAGATTCTATCCATTAGGTGCAAACAAATAAAAGATTGGACTTGCTTGGATCTCACTGTCTCGTGTTTGGGTTTGAGGCTGAAATAGAGAGATGCATTACATATTACAAATTAACAGACTTGGAAGGGAACTTTTTAGGTCATATAGTCCACCACCCCCATCCAAGCAGAAGACTCTGCACCATTTCTGATAAATGGCAATCCAATCTCTTCTTGAAAGCTTCCAGTGATGAAGCTCCCACAACTTCTGAATGCAACTGTTCCATTAGTTGATTGTTCTCACTGTCAGGAAGTTTCTCCTTATTTCAGGTTGAATCTCTCCTTGTTCAGTTTCCACCCATTATTCCTTGTCTGGCCTTCAGGTGCCTTGAAAAATAGCTTGATCCTCTCCTCTCTGTGGCAGCCCCTCAAATATTGGAATACCACTATCATGACTCCCCTGGTCTTCTCTTCACTAGACTAGCCAAGCCCAGTTCCTGCAACTGTTCATCATATGTTTTAGCCTCCAGTCCCCTAATCATCTTGGTTGCTCTTCTCTGCACTTTTTCTAGCGTCACTTTTTCTATAGTGTGGTGACCAAAATTGGATGCATTATTCTAGGTGTGGTCTTACTAAGGTTTCATAGAGTGGTATTACTCACTTGATCTTGATTGCAATGCATGTAGATGCATATTTAAAAGCCAAGTGGGAGGCAAATATATTTGTCAAGAATTAACATGGCATAACCTGGAAGTGAAACAAGAAAAGTCCCTCTCCTGCACACTTCATAACTGCATCCCTGATAAACAAGATCCCTTCAGGAAGTCCTCCCAGGTATATTTTAAAGACTGGAAAGATTATCTATTATGCATATTGAATAGTCTATGTATTATGAAACTTGATTTCCAATTTCCCTAGCCAGCACAGTGTAGGATGATCTTCAGGGACTTCTGGAGAAGAGCTCTGAGACCATGAAGAAGAACAATTTCAAACTTAACAGAAAACTACTTTATGGCAGCTGGCTATAAAGCAAAAATCTTGTTTTCGTGAACTGTATACTGTCTGACCTGGCAATTTTCAACCAAAATACCATAAAAATGTGCCCCCCAAAGGTAAGTGGACTGGAGACTAAAACATATGAAGAATGATGACAGGAACTGGGCATGGCTGGTCTAGTAAAGAGAAGAAATGTAGGTGGTCTTCCAATATTTGAGGGGCTGCCACAGAGAGGAAGGGGTCAAGCTATTTTGTAAAGGCCTGTAGGCCAGACAAGGAATAATGGATGGAAACTGAACAAGGAGAGATTTAACCTGGAAATAAGGAGAAACTTCCTGACAGTGAGAGCAATCAACCAATGGAACACCTTGCCCTCGGAGGTTGTGGGAGTGCCATCACCTGAGACTTTCAAGAAGAAATTGGACTGCCATTTGTCAAAAATGTGTAGGGTCTCCTGCTTGGGTGGGGGGTTGGATTAGATGACCTACAAGGTCCCTCCCAACTCTGATTATCTATTATCTGTTATCTGAAAATACAGGAACTTTTATTTATTTATTTTTGAATAAAGTTTTCTTCATTTTGTATTACAGCTTTCATTTTACAACTGCGATATACTGGTTGTATCAACATTATACATTTCGCATTCTATTATACCCCGTATGTTCTACCATTTAACATTTCTTTATATAATACCATATTTATCTTTCTTATTCCATAATTCTAACTGGAGCTTCTATATCTATATTTTTAACTACAATTATACTCATATTGTTTCTAGTACTTTGATCATCTTTCATTGTAGTTTTCCAATATTTTCATCTCTTATCTAACCAATTGTACCCTATGCCCCAAATGGAATAATATTCTGTTTCTCCTTTATCTTTAATTTCTATCGTCAATCTGCCCATTTCAGCGTAATCAAGTATTTTCCTTATTACCATTTCCCCTGTGGGTGTATTTCTGTTTTTCCAATTTTGTGTGTAACTAATTCTCGCTGCTGTTATTACATGAAGCATCAAGTATTAAGTTTTCTTATATTTCCCTGTTAGCATGCCCAATAGAAATACCTCTGGCTTTCAGTCTATCTGTTGTTTTCTCATTTCCTCCAACCAATTTTTTTTTATCTCTCCCAGTATTTTGTCGCCAATGGACAGGTCAACCCAGGGGTGGGATTCTACCAGTTCGCACCTATTCGCTAGAACCGGTTGTTAACATTCTAAGCAGTTCGGAGAACCGGTTGTTAGAAGAAATTACTGGCCTAATCTTGTAAGGAAGGCAGGAAGGAAACATTCTGGTGTTGCTTACAGAAACTGCCTCTCCGTTAACCCTTATTACATGCTTGGCAGGACTAGACTTCCTGTCTCAGAAATGTCTCTGAAGTTTTTTCCCCCCCGCTTTTGCTGGTACTTTCTTTGTGTGGAGTGATCATTTAAAGTTACAATGGAACTGAAAAAAGTGACTTACGATCATTTTTCACACTTACGACTGTTGCAGCATCCCCACAGTCATGAGAGGCCAGGCAAGGAGATGCATGCCTCGATGTGAGTATTATTATTGGCCACACCCAACCAATAACATGACCACCAAGCCATGTCCACCCAGTCACATGACCACCAAGCCACGGACACCACCTAAGCTACGCACACAGAACCACCTAAGCCACACCCACCCCTGGGTCGATCATACATGGTAATATGTTCCCTGTGTCTGTTAACATTTCCAGCATTCTGATGGGCCATTTGGGAACATTTTTGCTAATCTTGCTGGTGGTAGATCTATAGAACATTTTATACAAATTTTCTTTATATGGTGTTGACATAGTCAATCTATATTTCCCCCCAATTTTTGCCAATCATCCAACTCTCTGGTGTACCCAAAAAAATTTTGCCCAGGTTATCCTATTTTCCTTTTCTGTTTCTTCTTCCATTTAAAACCTCAGAAAGTAGTCATAAAATTTTTAATTAACTTTTCATCCGTCCCGTAATATCTTATCCAAATCTTGTGGCCCAGTATAGAATCCATAACTCTCTGCATCCTTCTTATATTTCATCTGTAGTTACATATATGGCTACCAGTCTAAATCAATTCCTTGATTGTTTAGTTCCCATCTCGTTTTTAGTTTCCCTTTGCATTTAATATATCTTTATATCTTAGAGTTTTCTCCAGATCTAACACATTTGGGTATATTAATGCCTCCAGACCGGTACTTTGGTATAGTGTTTTTCCCAAAGGTACCAAGTTAGAGCATTTCTAACTTGGTACCTTTGGAAATAACTATGTGTTTTGCTTTTTACAACTGAAATCAATGCATGCCACTCCAGTTGTAGGTCGTGTACTTCTATCGCCAAAATCCTTTTTCTCTTTAAATTTATCCACTCCTGTATCCATGTAAGAGCTGGGGCTTGATAATATAGCTCCCAGTCTGGTAGTCCAAATCCTCCTTTACTTTTACTGTCTTGTAACATTTTCAGTTTGATCCGTGACTTTTTCCCCAACCAGATAAATTTCACTATTAGTTTATTTAAATATTGGAAGATATTTTACTTAATTTTATTGGGACCACTTGAAATAAAAATAAAATTCTTGGTAGGATGTTCATTTTAGCTATTCCTCCAATTAGTAAGAGTTGTAATTTTTTCCACTTGTCCAAATCTATCTTTATTTGCTGCATTAATTTGGTATGGTTATCTTCTTTAATCGATGTGCATCTTGGTGACAGCCAAATTCCCAAATATTTAATCCTTTTATTCACCTGCATCTTTTCCATTAATTCATTTTTATGTTTATTAGGTTTTAAGTCATTATCTTAGTCTTATCTTTATTTATTTTAAGTCCTGCCACCGCACCGAAATCTTCTATCTTTTTAACCAATATTTTTATTTTTATTTATTTTATTTTGTCAAGTGATTATAAGATAACAGGTATAAGTACAAACATTGTTATGAATACATGAAATGGATACATATAAGAAAAATAAAAAGAAATAATAGGACAGGGATGGTAGGCACGTTGGTGCGCTTATGCACGCCCCCTACAGACCTCTTAGGAAAGGGGTGAGGTCAATAGTAGACAGTCTTAAGGTTAAAGTTTTTGGGGTTTGTGGAAGAAACCACAGAGTCAGGTAGAGTATTCCACACATTGACCACTCTGTTGCTAAGTCGTATTTCCTGCAATCAAGTTTGGTAAGATTTACCTTGACTTTGAATCTATTGTGTACTCTTGTATTGTTATGGTTGAAGCTGAAGCATTCATTGACAGGTACAGTAGGACATTGCAATATATAACTTTATGTACTATACTTAGATCGGATCGAAGATGGCATAGTTCTAAGTTTTCTAGGTCTAGAATTTCAAGTCTGGTGGCAGAAGGTATTCTGCAACAAGTAGCGGAGTGGAGAACTCTTCTTGTGAAATATTTCTGGTCTTTCTCCACTGTATTAATATCAGATACATAATGTGGGTTCCAGACTGATGAGCTATATTCAAGTATTAGTCTAGCAAAAGTTTTGTATGCTGTAGTTAGTAGTATAATATTACCTGAGAAAAAGTTACACAGAATTAGGTTAACAACTCTTAATGCCTTTTTGGCTATGTAGTTATAGTGGGCTCTAGCACTTAGATCATTAGAGATGAGTACTCCAAGGTCCTTGACAGAGTTTGGATCATCGACAAGGACTTGACTATTCAGCTTGTATTTTATTTTCTGATTTTTTTTGCCAATATGTAGGACAGAGCATTTATTTGTTGAGATTTGAAGTTGCCATTTGTTTGACCATTCTGATACATAGTCGAGGTCTTTTTGAAGGGTAGCAGTATAGTCTGTGGTGTTGAATAGCTTTACATCCTCAATGAAGAGAACGCAGTTGCTCTTACTATGATCACAGAGATCATTTACGTAGAGTATGAAGAGAGTTGGTCCTAGAACACTGCCTTGGGGGACCCCACTGTTGACAGGTACAGAATTTGATAGGACTCTCCCAGTTCTGGCCATTTGTTGTCTGTTTGACAGGAATGCTTCTATCCAGTTATGCAGGGGCCCAGAGATACCATAAGATTTGGGATCTGTTTCTAATGGTTCCATCAAAATAAATACCAAATCATCAGCAAATGCTTGGAATTTACATTGTTCCTTTTTTATTTTCAGACCTTTTATTTCCTGGTCTTGTCTAACTTGTCTAAGTAGAACTTCTAGCGTTAATATATAAATGATAGAGGGGGTAATATAAATAAAGGTATGAGACCCTTGTCTCATACCTTTATTTATATTGAAGGTTCCAATACAGGCACTTTTAAAAGGTATTACTTTACGTACTGGCAGAGAAGCCCATATGTGGATAAGCTGAATCCCATATTTTAGGTTTTGGCATCTAAAATTCTTATCTATAAGGAATGTTGAGTTAAAGACATTCATGTACATGGGTGCTATTCCATAGCACTTTAAGGTGGCTGCGGGAAGCTGATTCAGTTGTGCACAAGGTTAAGCCAACTCTGTTTCATGCAGGTCACCAAAATGCCAGAGCCTGCCAACTGTCCCATTGTGCCCATCGGGACATGCAACATGGAGCAGCTGAGGAAAGAGTGAGAAAGCTGCCCTCTCCATTAGAGATCTCACTGCCAAGACCAGCAGCAAGAACAGGTGTTCCAATCTTGCTTAGTTGTAACAGGCAAGCCACAGAGAATTGGGTATCTACTCAAGCAACAGGAAAAGGGCTGGAAATGAAACCTTACCAGGAGTTTCCTGACAACATCCCAGGGATTTACTGAAGAGGGCAGGAAGACCATATTCCAAATGCAACTTCTGACCCAGTTAATCTAATCTGGTGGTACTATCAATATGGTAATTTGACTAGTGTCTTACTACTAGATTAAGCATTTCATAAGAACAGGGCTTTGGTGTCTATAAAAGAAACCTTTTTATTTTCTTTCGGTTATTACTACGGTTTTATTGCCTAGTATTATTAGCCAATATCTTCAGAGCATATTACTTTACTTGTTTCAAATCAGTATTGCAACTGAAATTAACGTACAACCTTGAGAATTTCCCAGCCAACGTAACAGTTTAATATTTAAAAACATTATTCTAGGATCTACAAGAATACTTTATTTTCAAATTTCTTAATAATCCATGTACTGCATTCCAAAACATCACTTAGGAATAAAAATATGCCATGCTGACTTGGGGATATTCTGGAGAAACCAAATAGCAGTACTGGAATGATGATAAATCATGCCACTAGCTGGTGCTGTTGTTACATTTAATGACATTTTGACTAGAAACTGATGCAATGTGTCTTTTGGTCACTGGCTGTAATGTGTTCCTGCCCACAAGAATCCTCGGGATTAAACCTGAATTGTGGCCCAGGCAACTGAGGAGTTTGGGACCCATGTAATTCTGAAGCTAAATATGAAACTTTGTGCCTTCCCATCTTGTCTTAAAACATCAACAGAGAATTATTTTTGTGCAATAAGATTTATTATTTCTTTCACATATTGGTCTAGTAGAGATTGGCAACATAACTTCATCAAATGGGGCAAACAGACTAATATAAATACAGTGAAAATTATAGGATGCACATTTTAATGCACTCCTGACAAGTAGCTTGTTTTCTATCAGTCTCCTTGATGCTTACAAAATGCACTTTTCATACAGAAAGTATAACTGAATCATAAAACTACAAATTACAACAAAAGGCTGTAGTCCTACAGATCCTTACAAGAAAGCCACCTCCACCAAAACACAAGAGGGTTTATTTTAGAGAAAAGTTGCTTAGGTTAACACTATGGATGTGAAATATTTTAAAGAGTTCTTCATTATGAAATTTAACCTAAAGAGCACATCCTGCCAATTCTAAAAAGCACTGTTCCTCCCCCTAAAACTGTTTTACATCACCCATGAAAACTAAAGTTGGAAACAAAATTTTGGGAATTAAAAAAATAATGCCCATAAGCAATATAATCTATGTCTATACATATAATATAAAATATCTCTGTCATTAAAAAGAATAAAAGAACAGAACACCACTTATTTAAATAGGATTGATTTCTCTCATCGGCAATCACTCGCTCACTCATTCCTTACTCGATCGCAGGCAGAAATCACCTCACACATATTGTAGTCCATTGCACTTTGCCAGGCCAGATCATTCAAGTATGAAGATGCCCCTCCCGAGAGAAGGACCTGCCAATTCCATGCCATGTGGGGAAGAAAGGGAGGGGCAGTCACCCCAAGTAGAGAAGAGCCAGCCACCAGCAGCACCATCACCACCTAACTTGACGAAAGAGTGCTTCTGTAGCTTCCATCCAGTCTTTATTTCACAAGATACTTAAGGAGGGGTGCAGAGTTTGGTCACCTGTTCCTGCCGTAGCCTAATGCCTGAGTCCTTGGAGGGCATTTGCCCGTTCTTCCTTTTCACCATCAGGGGGCTAAAGTAACTCTCTTATCCTCTCCAAGTTTGGGAGCACATCGATTTGCATCACAGTAGACTCCAACTCAGCCAAACTGGCTGGGAACTCCTACCCTTGGACCAAGAAAGCGAAAGAGCGCCGCCTGCGCCCATAGCCTTTTTCGGTGAGCTTCTTGGGAGGAGCAGTTTCCAAGGAACTGTCAGTCCATTGCCTGAGATAATTGAATAACTTGTGAGAGGTGCATATTGACAAACTGCAGCCTGGTTTTCTCTTCACACGGATGCCTCTGATCTCCTGGCTGAGGCAGAGAAAAAGGAAAGTGATACAAGAGGTTGTGAGTGAAGGATGACAGAGAAATCACAACCTGGAAAGATCCAGGGAAGAAACAAAGTTGCAGGGCACAGCCTCAGCAAACTGAGAAGGGTTCTTCCAGTTTTGGGGAATGAGCCCCTCTCAGGTTTAAACACCTTGACCTACTTTTGGCACCTGCAGACCTGACATCTATCTTCTTAGCAGACTAGAAGTCAACATGCCGGAATAGGCCACCCTCAACCATCATGGGGAGGCGTCTCTAAGGGTGTGAGTTCCCTTGTTGGAACCAAGTCCAACTCCTTTGTTGCTCTCTCCCTTCTTGCTCAAACCTCCCTTCCTTCCATCCCCCCTCCTTTGCCAGCAAATGCTCAGAGTGTCACAACATTCAAGTGAGAAGACTTCATTACCTGGGCAGCTGCAGAATGTTTCTCGCATCCCGGGTGCGGATGAAAGAATGCACCCTTGGATCAGCCACTCGCTTTGCCAGGTTCGAGCTTTCAATCATGGTTGCATCTACTCTGAAGAAGAACAACACCGAACCCAGGTAGAGAAGAGTAAGCGAAAGGGCTTTCATCTTGTCTGGGGAGAGAAGGGCAAAGGGTCAACACAAGTCTGATCTTCTCCAAGGTGGGGGGGGGGAGAGTTTCTTGGCAGCACCAAGCGGCCCCTCCTCTCCTCCCTCTGCCTTCTGTCGTTCTCCCCATTCCTAAGCGAGTGAGGACCTTTCCAGGCTACACTAACCGTCCGCTTAATCATTCATTACAGCGGGATCAATACTGAGCGTCCAGAGCTCCCATCTGACATTTTCCCTTTGCTTAGAAAGGCTGAAGGCTAAAGCCCCCCCCACCCCCAAAAAAGCACCCAGGTAAGAGTTACTCTCCAGTTGCCCACCGCTGCTTTCCTCCTCTCCCACTTTGCACAACGCAAGTCAACTCTGACCGTCGCTGCTTTTAGGCTCGCCTCCCCCCTTGACTTCTAAAGGAAGCCCCGATCAACTGGCTTTCCGACCCGTCGCGCTGCATACACGCGGTGCACATGCGCTCCGCTTGAACGACTCCCTTTTTTCCTTCTTTTTTTCTCTTTCTGGCCCGCACCTTAAACTCCCATTTAAGAATTAAAATAATGATAATAATAATAATGCAGACCTGATAAGGAGGGTAATCCAACCGAGGCTTCCCACAAATCCTCCAGTAACCTAAATGCAAAGATATAAACCAGAAAGCTGCTCGCCTCCGCGTCTACCTCGCTTGCGCCACTGAAGTTACCACGCTCTCCCCACGCGCCGCTCGCCCTTTTTATAGAGCAGCGGCGGGGAAAGGTGGAGGAGATGGGGGAGAAGGGGCAGGGCTATTTACTAAGGTCACTAAGGTGGGGGGCGGCAGGCTCCCATGAAGCAGAGTAATGGGCTCTGGCTTCTACGCGATGCATCTCCTGCCCAGCACAAATACATTGGTGCGCAGGTACTTTTTCCCTACATGCGCACATACGCTCACACCCATCTGCGCCTACACGCGCACCTACACACCCAGCCACCCCCTTTCCCCTCTCTCTCAATTCCTAAGCTTTTAAGGTTGGTTGCAGCAACTGCTGCGCACCCGCCTCGGTTGCAGGAGGCTTTCTCTTGAAATGGGATTTTTGTTTTTGTTTTTTGCTGAAAAGCTTTTTCTTTCCTTTCGGAGTGAAGGCAGAAGAAATGTAACCCCGTCCAAGGAGCCCTTTGCCCCCAATCAACTGTCGGTTTTATAGGCAAATGCAATTTCCCGCAAATCTTTTCGAAAGGAGAGGGACGCTGCAAGCTGCAAAGGAAGAGTTGCTCGCCGTGGCACGTTCCTAGCCCCGGCCGTTCTGGGAATCTGCAAAACTATCTACTCATGTGAAGTGACTTTCTTTGGCACTTAAAAGGTTTACCCGGATCGGATGGTTGGAGTTTGTAAGCGGTAGTTCGCAAGGGGTAGTGTGTATATACATACGTGTGTGCATACATACATGCATACACACACAGACAGGCATGCGCCCACACACATATGGGATGGAGAGAGAGAGTGCGCACCTACACACGTTTGTCTTTCCCCAAATCCTGCTGTGCTGCTTCTACTTCGGTGTATATGTGTTCCAGAGCAGGATGAGGGAAGAACCTCAGGAGGATTATGGCAGGAATCTATCGATTCCCAACAGGGTCACCCAAGGGGAGAAGGTCATCCCACTGCCCAGCTAAAGTAACCAGACATCTATATTGGGTTGCAGTGATGTAGGAAGGTGCCAGAGGACAGGCAATTACTTCCGTGGCACGGGCAAAGAGACTGTGTGGGAGAAGGCAATGAAGGTGAACCATTCTTACTAAGAAAACCATATGAATACAGGTAATCCTCAATTTACAAAAAAATTATCTAGTGGCCTTTCAAAGTTACAACTTCACTGAAAAAGTGACAATTTTTCACAGGACTCTTGAAACATCCCCATGGTAACGTGATCAAAATTCAGATGCTTGGCAACTGACTCATATTTATGACGGCTGCAGTGTCCTGGAATCATGGGATCGATCATCTTTTGCCACCTGACAGCCAAGTCAATGGTTAAACCTGACTCACTGAACAAGCGTGTTACTAATTTAACAATTGCAATGATTCATTTAACAACTCTGGCAAGAAAGGTCATAAAACAGAGCAAAACACACTTAACAAATGTCTCCCTTAGCAACATAAACGTTGGGCTCATTTGTGGTCGTAAGTTGAGGATTACCTGTAGAAGCTATACAATGATTGATGGATATAGTGCCAGATGATGTCTCCTTAAGTCGAAGAGCACACAATCTCCATGAGGGCATGTGCATGTGCCGGACGCACGCACACTGCATTTTGGGTATGTTCACTGTGGTTTTGGCATGCGGTCCCAAAAAGGTTCGCCATCACTGCTCTGCATAGAAATCTATCTCATTTTCAGGCCACTAATTTCTTTAAGAATTGGGTTAAAATAAGTCAAGCGCTACAGACAGCATGTTCTGCAAACTCATTATTCAGTGGTTTTTATGGGATTCTACAAATTAATTATTCTCCGGTTCATTCTACACTGTTCATTTTATTATGAGCAGTATAGAATGATCTGTTCGATTCAGTTCATTACTGTTCAGTTCATTGATGATTCTTCAGTTCATTCTATGCTTGTTTATAGGGAAAAAAGTAGTGAATAATAATTGCAGAAATTATTATTACAAATGTCACATCCCTCTAGTTGAAGCATATCGCATAGAAATAAATTTCATTTGCAGGCCAATAACTTCCCTTATTTGCAGGCCAATAACTTCCCTTAACTGGGTTAAAATGGACTGGCAAAAGATTACACTTTCTTCTCAGAGAAAAATAAATCTTTTTCTAGAGCTCACGTGGAAAAAGAAACAGCAAATTAGTACTTGATCTTGACTATAGAAAGGCCTTCAATGATCTTAATCATGTCAAGCTGCGGAAAGTGTTCAGAAAAATTGGAATCTCAGAACATTTCATTGTACTCATGGGAAAGCAACATAAGTCAGGAAGCCACAATATGGTCAGATCGTGGTGAAATAGATTGCTCCAGGTTGGCAAAGAAATGACGCAAGCTCCCCGACTTGTATTTATTCAACCTATATACTGAATATATAGTCAAGGAAGCTGGATTGAGAATGGTTTTAAATTGGAGGAAGAAACATGAATAACATGATATGCTGATAACACTGAATTGCCAACAATGCAAAGGAGCCACAAGCTATAGTAATAAAAGTCAAGCCTAGTGAAAAGTGGAACTAAAACATAAAGAAGACCCAACAATAAGAAGACATGCAAAAAAGAGCGGGAAGGGGGTTAGAACAAGTAGCCAGTTGACACTGAAGATACCAAAGGGGTAGATAGCTTCCTCTTGTTAGGATCAGCCATGAACAGTAAAGAAACCAACAATGAAGAGATACATGCAGACCAGCACTTGGTAGAGTAGCCATGAGGAGCATGGAAAAGAGAATCAAACACTATGATATTGGGCCAGGTTACCTGCAGGACCAGCATTCTGCCGGTGATCTCCAACAGACCGGTGCGTTCCCAGAGGGAGGGCCTTCTCCAGGTGCCGTCGGCCTCTATGTGTCGTCTGGCGGCCCCTAGGAGTAGGGCCTTCTCTGTGGGGGCCCCTGCCCTCTGGAATACTCTGCCACCTGAGATACGCACCAACACGGACCTGAGGGCCTTCAGACGTGTGTTAAAAACCTGGCTCTTTGAGCAGGCTGGCCTGGGCTGACATGAGTTTTTAATTGTCTCCTTTTAATTTGGACCTTAATCTGGGGTTTTAATATGCCTAGGGGGAGGGTTGTTTTATTTTAACAGCCTATTATTTAATCGCATTTTAACTTTTGTATGATTGCGGTAGATTTGGCTGTACACCGCCCTGAGTCCTTCGGGAGAAGGGCGGTATATAAATGTCAAAATAAATAAATAAAATATGTTTATACTTACAAAGAACAGAATTGTACAAGCCATGTGTGACACAAATGCTGTGACACTCTATGGATGTAAAAGTTGGACTTCCAAGAAGCAGGTTAGGAAGAATATTGATACTTTTGAACTTTGGTATTGGAGAAGACTTACAATAATTGTCCTGTCTCTAGCACAAAAGTGTGCAGATACAGATTGATAACTCAACAAAGCTTCCATAACAAAGTTCAGTTATCCTCATGACTGACATTTGTGACTAAGTTCCTCTTTCAATCACCAATCCTTTGCATTTCTGGAAAATGTAGGTGGAAAATGGTTATCTCCTAACCCATCTCATAGCAATAGAAGGAAATGATGTTATCAGTACATGAATGCAGGTAAGAATGGAGGGCAACCTCCTTCAATCCTTCGAGGGTCAATTTAGTGGCCAATGAGGATTACAGATGTGGCCACGTGACATGAACTACATTTCCCAGGATACCTTTAACTACATTTCCCATAATGCACTCCCTTAAGGGTACAGCTCACAATTCCTAAGTAACTAACCCATTCCCATAGACTGGCTGGGACAGCACACTCCCCGCCTGGAATTGTAAATTCCACTATAAAAAAGAAGAAAAGAAAAAAAAAATAAAGTAAGATAAGCAGTAAACAGTGATAGTAAGTGAATAGCATATAACTATATAACTAAGACAAACAGCTATATAACTAAGAAAAAAGGTAAACATTAATAAATCATCCAACAAAGCAAAACATGCAAAGGTTGAGGTTCAATCTTCAAGGTCAGTGTCGGTGCAAGTCTGCTGGTCACCTCTGGTGGCCTTTTCGAGTGTACAGGAACACTTTGTGGCAAAGGTGAAAGTCTGGAGGTCGCGTTTGGCAGCCTTGTAGGGTTGACAGGTACACTTGGTGGCAAAGGCAAAGGTCTGGAGATAACCTCTGGTGGCCTTTTAGGATGTACAAGAACTCTTGATGGCAAAGATGAAAGCGTGGATGCCTTTTCTGGTATGCCTGTGTAGAGTGTCTTAGTGGATGTCTAGTGGTTGTTGACGGCCATTTAGGGTGTCCTAGTGAACATGTACTGATCGGCTGCGGCCTTTGAGGCTGGAACTTCATTCTTGTTTTTGGTAGTGACAAAGGGCATTGGAAGGCGGCTGGATTGGATGGTGCTAAGGTATTTGCCAGGGTGGGAGTCTGCATCTGGGCATCATGACAATTCCTACGATCCCCAATCCTACAGGAGATTTGATGGCCACTGGGCCATCTACAGGACCACCTATTGACTCAGAGAAGAGAAAGGCGCGTGGAGCATTATTTACCAGCAAGAGTAGGATATCAGCTCTGGATCTAGAGCGGAAAAGAGAGGAGCAAGGTGCTATAGGTGAGTAATGCTACTTATGACTTTAGGTGTAGCGATCTGACTGCGGTCATTCGGTATCCCATCACATTCAAATATGGGCAGTAACGGGAACTGGGTACTTTAATCTAAAGATTCAATGCAAAATCCAGTACTTCTCCTCCCCGCCATGCTTCTTGGTCCATGGCACATTGATAAAGTGAAGGGAAGTGTGGCCTGTTGCACCTCAAAGAGGTTGAAGAATGCGGGTTTGGCCAGGGTACAGATGCTTTGAGTGTCTATCCACACGTACATTTTCACGGCATCTTCACAGCATCCTTCAGGGTACACTTTGGCTAAGCAGATGGGAAGACACGAATGAAGGGTGATGAGTCGGTGCACAGTGCTGTGCAGTTGACGCTCATCCTTGGTTTAGTTGCAGTTTTTCAGTCTGCCGAGGAGCCCTGCATTCTTCTGTGTCACGTTGCGGCTCCTTGCCCGAAGGAGGGATACGAGGTATCTGCCGTGGCAGCTCAGCGTCTGGATGCAGCATGGTCAGGTATTGGTCATTTTGCAGATATGATATTGCACTTTGATTGTGCAGTATTCGGGTGAATGTGTGGATTTGCAACACTTGTAGCAGTATTGGTACTCTCTTAGCAATTCTTTTTTGTTAGGTCAGTGATTTTATTGCAAACCCAATGCAGCTGTTTAGCGAGTGACGATTGTTGTGCATTGGATAAAACTGGTGTCTCCTTGTAGTGGGAGATCTAAATTGTGGATAGGATGAGGTCTCTCCCCAACTATGTGTGGATGAGGAGTCGATCTCAGTGTCCTGAACCACCCTGGGGGATCTGTCTCTGGTATTAAGTATGGGCCTTGAAGATGATATATGGTTGCTGTTGTATCTTCTGCTATTAGGAGAACTAACAGCTCTGAGCCCACGGGCTCGGTATGTGTTGCACATTGTCGCTTGGTGGGACACAAATTCTTCCAGAAGTGTGAAGGGTACAAAGCAGTGTCGACCTTTGGCCATGAAGGTGTCAGTCAACTGGAGCCACTTTTCAATTAGCACCTGTGGAAGTTTTCGAACAATTTTGTTCTGTGTGTTGACATGATCAAGACAGGCGAGTGTCGGTAAGTTGGGATCCCGTTTTGCCATTCTCAGCGGGATGAGTATGTTAGCGAGATCTATGATTCGGTGAGGCTTGTCGATAGGAATTTTAAGAAAACTGTTGAGGCTATCCAAGAGTGTTGCTTCCACGTCCTCGGGAGCGCCATACAGTTCGTCAAGCCTTTGCCATGATAATCACGGGACAGCGGCTGGGTTGTCATAGTGGGATATCATAAGTGCCCTTGGTATGTCAGAAACTGTGGCCCTAGCCATACTATCAGGTGTCTGATTATCTTGTTGGGGTTCAGGCGTGCCGCCTGAATGGGACGTAGGAAAAGTTTCTTCCAAACTAGGTATTTGCCGCCTGGCTTGCAGAGAATCTGTGAACTCCGTTGGCATGCAAATGTAGCTTTCCACTCTGTACAGCAATGTTTCTCCAGTAATCTTCAGCATTTGCTGAGTTAGGAGGAGGTATTGATGTAGAGGGTTCTCCCCCTGGATTCGCGTAGGGTGGGTTTGGGTTGTAAGGCAACGACGGGGTGTAGTCTTCATCCCAGTATTTACGGAGAATGTCATCCTCCCATACTGGGGACAATGGTCAAGCGTCACACTGCTGTGTAGGCTGGGCCCGGTTACCTTGTGGTCTTGGGAGCCATATTGGTATTGAGGTTGTGGCAGGAATGCTGCTGCCTCTGGATTGAGTGTGGCAGCTGTGGTTGATGGCATGTTAACTTGTTGAGAAATTGGTGTGAGCACTAGTGGGCTAATTTGCTCAGCTGGTAAGCCATGCGACGGAGTAGGGTTTGTAGTGTTGGGCAAAGAATGTCAGACCTTATTACGTACAACATCAGTTGGGGAAGGTTTGCTGTTGGAGGGAAGTGAATCTCGTACTTTAGGTCGTACATCAGTAGCATAACTAACATAGAGTCTGTGGCTGTGATTCTTCCCTGTGCTTCGCTGGTTGTGGGAGACTGCTAGGCAACTGAGGCAGTTGTATGTGTTCATTGCAAAGTGAGTGCTGCTCATTCACATAGGCCTTGACCCATGTATTTGGGTTCTCTTCTCCCAACTCTTCAAGGTCAGATTGGAGGGAGATGTTGTCGGCCAGCTTCCACCATGCTGCGGCACGTACCATCTTTGTTGTGGCTTCTCTTCGCTGTTCGGCCAACTCCAATTTGGCCTGGGTTTTGGCCAGTTCTGCTGTCATTTCAGCCTATTGAGCTGCTATTTCCGCCTTCTGCCGTGTTACCTCCTTGGCGCATAACTCTGTGTCTGCTACTGCAGCTTCTACTTCAGCTTCTGCAGCCCGTTCAGCGTAACTTGCTGCTTTGGAGTCCTGAGATGCTTCACTATGATGGGAGGATGTTCTGGAAGGATGGTGGGAGCCAGCAGCAGAGAATTGGCATGAGACACTAGAACCTGCCTGCGATTTAGCTGGTGTAGAATGGACAGAAGACACATATGATTGAGGAGCTATGTCGGATGTGGCCTGCTCCCGTAATGCAGCTCCCCACCGTAGCACATTGTGGAGCGCTGCCTGGAGGGTTGTCTTGCTTTCCTGGACATTGTCTTTGCATTCCGTGTGAATTTCCTCGAAGTATTGGATGTGTGTTAGGAGTTTGGGATCACCCAGTCTCGACTGGAAGGACTTGAAATTGTTTTTGCTGTGTCTCCACCATGCGAAAAAGGCGTCTAGATCATCTAGCAATGTGCGGAGCTTCTCGGGGGAGAGCTCATGTTTTGGGATATCACGGATCTTCTCAAGCTTCATCCATGAGTCTGTGTAGCAGCGATATTGCTGCTGCCAATCGTTTTTCAAGGATTCTTTCATGGGTTCAGTAAGTTTCTTACTCTTTCTAAGGTCGTAGGCCCTTGGAGGTATCGCGGCTTCTCCATAGGGTTGGACATCTGAAAGCAGTTGTTGGGAATCAGGCTCCATGTCTACATCAAGGGTGGATGGAGGATTTGTGTCTTCTGGTACATCAGAGACATCTGTCATGGGTGAGGATGTTGCCATGCTGCAAATTGGCAAAGGAGAAATTCTAGAAAAATTTAGTGGTTGTTTGTGCACTTCTTTTTGTAATAGGGTACGCTGCAAGCAAGTAGCAGAAAGTAGAATCGCTGCTGGATTTAATACTTGAGCATGTAGGTGGCACTGCAGAGCCTGGGCGATGCTAGCACAGCACACGGAATGGCTGCTTTTAGGGTGCGGTGTGAGCCTGTGACAGAAGGGGGCAGTAGAGGTTGCGTCGCAAAGTCTGAGGACTAGAGGGCTGAACACAGAAATATGCACAGCATAGCCTGAAGACTTGAGGGCAGAACGCAAAATATGCCTATAAGGGTCGCTTGTTTCACAGGGTGGCAGCAGAGGGTCTGGAAGATGCTGTTGCTATGCCCATATTAGGTTGCAGTTAGGCCTTTGAATTAAGTTGATTAAAAGGGGCACAATAGTTCCATAATCACTCTCGTCAATTTTTGAGAAATTGTTGGGAAAAAAATCACATAAGAAAAAACGAAAAAAATATTTTTGTTGACCACCAGATGGGGCTAGGGCTGAAGAAAAAGGAGGGGGGCTTCCTTGCCCTAATTTTCTGCTTGACCACTGGATGGGGCTAGGACTGAAGGGAATAAATTATTTTACTTTAAATGTCTTCTTGACCACCAGGTGGAGCTGGTAGGTTGTAGGTAATCTTGGAACATTCAAAATAAATTGAGTAAATGTTCACAATAATTTCAAAGGAGTTATCATGCAAACATGTGTTGCTGTGGGTGGCTTTAATATTCAGAATATATTACAAAGTCCAGCTAATATTACCCTGTGTAATCCAGACAGACTCCATAGAGAAAAGGGGAAGGAATTCTTCCTAGCAGCCAAATGGTTTCTTTGAAAGTTGAGCAGAGAAGAGGGGGGTTGGAAAGTTCTTTGTTTGTAGCATGTGGGGAACTCCAGCCCCTCTCACTTTCAAACAGCATGTAGAGAGTATAAGACACAGGGGTCTGAAGAGGTATTTTAATTACTGACTTCCTGTTGAAGTTCCTGGCTGGCTAGATGCAGTCTTTGTCTTATAAGGAAAAAAGGGTTAAGGGGATAGCAGATCGCCTTCAGTTGCTAAAAACTGTAGATTCAGCTGTAGCAATAGGGGAGAAGCAAGGCAGATGGGTAACTCTGACTTCTCCCTTTGTTTTACAAATTGAGAGTTTAAATTGGAGAGAAATCTCTTCTCTCGCTGAAGGGAAAAAAAGGGAGGGGGGTTTCCTGTAACTCAAAATGGTTTTGCAGCTTTGTTTGAGGTAAAGGGGTCTGATGTGGTAGTTTAATGACTGACTTCCTGTGGAGGCGGGATTAGCTCCTTCCTGGAGCTAGGATGTATCTTTATCAGTTTTAAATCAGCTGGAAAGAGTCTGTTTAAGGCTTCTCTCCTCCAAGATGAGCATGGCAAATCAGCTTCTGGTTTCCATTTAAAAATACAAGTAAGATTCCTCCAAGTTTCAAACTGAGGTTTGATTATCTTTTGAGAACTGGGTAATTACTTTCCTTGTTATGCAAATAGGGTCTCTGAGATGGCCAAAGCCAAATTGAGTAGAGGAGGGGGTGGGTGGGTGGGGATAGAAACTTCTCTTTGTCTGTAGCTCGTGGGGGAATCTGACCCCTCCCACCATGCAAACAGCTTGCAAAGAGAGAGAGACGATGAAACATGCAGTTTCAAATCAACATTGCACATTCGTTCCTGGCTTCAGTATCACTTGCTTATCATAAATTCATTAACAATTTAAATTTTCTGACGAGTTAGGATTCATTTTCCACTGTCCTGTCTCTACCACAAAGGTGTGCAGATACAGATTGATAACTCAACAAAGCTTCCATAACAAAGTTCATTTATTGGTACATCAGGTACCCTCATGACTCACATTTGTGATGAATTTCCTCTTTCAATGACCAATCCTTTGTATATCTGCCTTGTATATGGAAAATGGTTACCTCCTAACTCATCTCATAGCAATAGAAGGAAATGATGTTATCAGTACATGAGTACAGGTAAGAATGGTGGGCAATCTCCTTCAACCCCTCGAGGGTCAATTTAGTGGCCAATCAGGATTACAGATGTGGCCACGTGACATGAACTACATTTCCCAGGCTACCTTTAACTACATTTTTCATGATGCATTCCCTTAAGGGGACAGCTCACAATTCCTAAGTAACTAACCCATTCCCATAGACTGGCTAGGACAGCACAATAATGTTGCGGACAGTCAAGAAAACAAATCAAAGGACCATAAACCTGAGTTCTCACTTGAAGCACAAATGATCAGGGTCTGTTGAACACATTATGCAAAGACCTCCTTCTCTGGAAAGGACTCTAATTCTGGAGTGTAAGAAAAGGAAAGGATGAGTAGTGGCAAGGTAGATACCGCAGGTATGGTTTCTAAGACTTAACAACAACAACTTGATGGCTAATGATGATGATGATGAAATCATGCACATTTGAGGACTCGGATGACAAGGTGGGAAAGTAGCTAATCCTTAGTTTAAAGATGCACTTTGTGACTAAATAAGATAAATTTTACTTCCAGTGAGAAAATCCCTGGCAGTACCAGGCACTATAGTATTATTGTAACTAGGCAGATGTAGATTAGATTCTTAGAGAAGTAGAATAGTTGCAGTTACTAAGGGGAAACCCTCGACTTCCAGCTAAATCAGGAAAATACCCATGAATTTCTGAGGCAAAACCATAATGAAATATCTCAGCTGTTTCCAATAAATAGTAACTATTAGGATAAATTAAAGAATTGTACAAATCATTGATGCTATTTTCAGTTCATCCAGCAGAATGATATTTTGCAGATTTCAGACATTTTAAATTTAACTTAATTTGGAACTATAACTACTATAGTTTTTCTTTTTCTGAATGTTTAGTCTGGACTTAGGCTTAGTTTGTATTTTTGTACAATCTGAAATGGAGGGGAAGATAGGAAAAGAAGAAATAAGCAGGAAAGGCAGGCGAAACAACATGGTATTTCTGCCTCTGATGAAACGTTGATCAGCTTGTAAAAGTGCAAGATTTTAAAACCTTAATTAACTTTTATGACAAAACAGTGTTGGATTAGTTTACATCAGAGGAAAGCAATTGTGGTTACCAGAAACTACAATTAAGGTGAGTGCGGACAGGTGTGCCACATCACACGGGACAAGAGGAAGAGAGATGACATTGTCAAGTAGATGAAGTTAGAATTTTCTGTCCCTGAATCCCCCCTTTTAACAGGGTATTTTAACTACCAGTTATCTATTTCTTTTAAGGGTATTAGAAATCGTCCGAACAGTCAACATTTGTTATTTTAGATTTCTCTGCAGCCTTAAGCAAAGATGTAAGAGGCACTGCATGTGATTTTGCTTTCTTACATTCACAATTATTCTGTGAAGTAGATTCTGCTTCACATGGATGACTGATCCAAAGATGCCCAGTGGATTTCATGAACTGGGATCCTAACCTGAGAGTATCCACTGATGTGTTGGAGCTGCAACTCCCAGAATTTTAACCAGCATCTAGAACGACCTACCGTAGCAAGTCCATTTCCCCCCCTCATTCAATCATGTCCAGTTCTCAGAACTGCTGGAAAGTCCCTGCAGTTTCCTTGGCAAGGTTTTTTAGAAGTGAATCCCATTGCTTCATTCCAAGGACTAAAGGAGGTGACTGGCTCAACATCCCCCAAGTGGCTTTGTGCCCAAAGTGGGACTAGGATTCATGTTCTCCTGGTTTCTAGCCTGATGCTTAACCTTTACATCAAAAAGTCAATGAGGGGAGCTGGAGTTACTTGATGACCATGTGATTCACCTAACTGAAGTGATTCGCTTAACAACTGTGGCAAAAATAGCTGTAAATTGGGTGCAACTTATTTAACAACCATCTTGCTTAACACAGCCCCAATTGTTGTCTTAAGTCAAGAACAATTTGTAATGCTGTTTGGCCGGTGATAGTTCTCCAAGGGCTACAGCAAGGCTACTTTTTTTGGCTGGCTTTGCTTGTGCCCAGGGGAGAAAAGATGGCTCAAGGGACCCTGGTCAAAGAAGGTGACTCATCTGGACTCCTTCACCTCTGACAGACTGGAGAAGGGCAGGAAGTTTGTGAAGGAAAAGAACAAAAAAATTTCCTTTTATAGAAAATAAGGCACAAGTAGGTAAGTTTAGGTATTGTAAGAGCTATCAGAACCAATCTGGTTTTGCCTGGGACCTTATATTAGCACACACACGTGGATTTAAATGTGGGGTGAGGAATGTGTAGAATGAGGAGATGAAGAGCAAAGAGGAAGAAATTTTTAAAACCCCTTTCTATTTACTTTAATGATAATGGCGCCCCATTCCTCCCCTTCTATATTGTCCAGTTTTTAAAAATATTTATATTACAGTCATAGACCAGAACAAATAAAAACAAATAAAATCCTAGTATAAAGTAAACAGCTTAAATCTATGATAAAATCCAGTCTGTCAATTATACATGGTCTAACTACACTAAAATTACAATCCATAAACTGTGTGGCCCATAGTCAGTTTAATAAAAGTAAAAGGGAAAGGAATAAGCAGTGCAATGGGTTTGCCACATTTGTTGTATAAAATAGCTATGGTGGATTATAGTTGTGGAACCCCTTTCATGGACTGATCATTCGCTCCTGAGACTCGACTTCCATTCCGCACCCCCTGGCCGCAGGGAGGCGAGGCCGATAAAATGGTACCGCCCCAGGCGCCTGATGGACCCAGATAAGTTCCTGATGGAGCTTGGGCCATTTCCCGATGCTCACACACACGACTCGGTCGAGGGCTTGGTAGCCGCCTGGGATAGGGTGGCCGCTGGCGCCCTTGACCGGGTCGTGCCCTTGCGGCCTCTGACCCGGTGCCGATCCCAGGGGGCTCCTTGGTTTTCTGAGGAGCTAAGGGAGATGAAGCGCCGGAAAAGACGCCTAGAGAGTAGTTGGAGGGCCAGCCGCTTTGGGTCTGACCGAACACTATTACGATCTTATATTAAGACGTATTTAGTGGCGATAAGGATGGCGAGGAGGTCTTACCTCTCCACCCTTATTGCGTCCGCGGAAAACCGCCCGGCCGCCCTGTTCAGGGTGACCCGCTCCCTTTTGGAGGTGGGGGCGCGGGAGGATCCCTTGCAGGGACCGGCTGAGGATTTTACCAGGTTTCTGCAGGACAAAATCACTCAGATCCGGGATGAGTTGGACTCTGACTGGGCATCTCCGGGCGGGGGGATGGGGGTGGATTTCGGGGAAGTCATTTGGGATGAGTTCGATCCTGTTATTCTGGAGGACGTGGACAGGATACTGAGGGGGCTTAATGCCACCACTTGTTTATTGGACCCGTGCCCCTCCTGGCTGGTCTTGGCCACTCGGGAGGTGACATGAGGCTGGTTCCAAGAGATTATCAATGCTTCCTTGAGAGAGGGGCTTTTACCCGCCACCTTGAAAGAGGTGGTGGTGCGGCCCCTCCTCAAGAAACCGTCCCTGGATCCAGCATTATTGTCAAATTATCGTCCGGTCTCCAACCTTCGCTTTGTTGCAAAGGTTGTTGAGAGTGTGGTGGCACGTCAGCTCCCTCAGTACCTGGATGAAGCGGTATACCTAGACCCCCTCCAATCAGGTTTCAGGCCCGGGCACAGCACGGAGACGGTGTTGGTCGCGTTGGTGGATGATCTCTGGAGGTCCCGGGACAGGGGTTGTTCCTCTGTCCTGGTCCTGTTAGACCTCTCAACGGCTTTTGATACTGTCGACCACAGTATCTTGTTGCGACGGTTGGGGGGGTTGGGAGTGGGAGGCACCGTTTTACGGTGGTTCTCCTCCTTCCTCTCTGACCACTCGCAATTTGTGCTGACGGGGGGGGCAGAGGTCGACCCCGAGGCCCCTACTGTGTGGAGTGCCTCAGGGGTCGGTGCTCTCGCCCCTGCTGTTCAACATTTATGTGAAGCCGCTGGGTGAGATCATCCGTGGTTTCCGGGTAGAGTTCCATCAGTACGCTGATGACACTCAGCTGTACATCTCTACCCCGGGCCACCCCAACAAAGCTGTTGAAGTGATGACCCGGTGCCTGGAGGCCGTGTGGAGTTGGATAGGTCTTAACAGGCTTCGTCTCAACCCGACCAAAACCGAATGGCTGTGGTTTCCTGCGCCCAGATATAGCCAGCTTGTTCCTTCGCTGGCCGTGGGGGGAGAAATTTTGACCCCCGTGGAAAGGGCTCGCAATCTAGGTGTCCTCCTGGACGTACGGCTGTCTTTAGAAAATCATATCACGGCTGTCGCCAGGGGGGCCTTTTGTCAGATTCATCTGATTTACCAGTTGCAGCCCTTTCTGGATCTGGACGCACTTCGCATAGTCACTTCTGCCCTCGTCATCTCCCGCTTGGACTACTGCAACGCTCTCTACATGGGGCTCCCCTTGAAGAGTGTCCGGAGGCTGCAGTTGGTTCAGAATGCGGCCACGCGGGTGATCTTGGGAGCCCCTCGGAGCTCCCATGTAACACCACTTCTCCGCAGGCTGCACTGGCTTCCTGTGGCCTTCCAGATCCGATTCAAGGTGGTACTGATTGTTTTTAAAGCACTCCATGGCTTGGGGCCTGGGTACTTACGGGACCGCCTGCTGCAATCAACAGCCTCCCGCCGCCCAGTGCGCTCCCACAGGGTTGCCCTCCTCGGGGTTCCGCCGCCTGATCGTTGCCGGTTGGCAACCCCGAGGGTGCGGGCCTTCTCTGTGGGGGCCCCCTCCCTGTGGAATGATCTGCCCCCGGAGATACGGGCCATTACTGACATCCAGACCTTCCGGCGCGCAGTAAAAACCCTGTTTTTCCAGGAGGCCAGCCTGGCCCAGTAAACGGTTCTTGGGGTTTTAAATTAATTAGGGGTTTAATCTTGGGGTTTAATCTTGGGGTTTTAAATATTTAATATAATCCTTGAATTTTAAATTTTGGTTATATTTTGTATTTGATGGGATTTCGGCCGGATAAATTCTATTTAATTTGTTTTTAATTGTACATATTGTTCATTTTTTAATAGGCTGTACACCGCCCCGAATCCCTTTTTGGGAGAGGGGGCGGTATAAAAATTCAAATAAATAAATAAATAGTCCAGTTTTCATTTTCATTTTAATTTAATGTTTTTGAAAATCAGCTGTAGCTGAGGAATGGATTTTGGAGTGAATAAAATGCCTTGAAGATAATTTATAGTTATTAATAATAATAGTTATTTGCAGAATGCAAATCACTTACGACCATACTGTAAAATTTACATTGAAAACAACCAACCAGTTTCCTCATAGAAAAATTCATTATTGAATCCTAAAATCTGCTAAATGCTGCCTAGAGCTTTTATTCGTTCTATATTGCAATACAGTTAATTGCTTTCCTCTTGTTTCCCAGATTGATTATCTTTCCTGCTAAAGGCTTCTATTAATGTTGGCTGACCTGAGTGCTTCATTTGAACTGAAAAGTCATGTTATAAATGTCTTGGCAGTAGATTAAACAGTAATAGAAAAATGCTAAGCATGCTCAGGTTGATCATTGGTTAATGTATATTGATTGTTGGAAATCAAGATTCTGTTTTCTATCCATTTTGTTGTTCTTGCTCCCAAAGCACACAAAAGTCTTATTTTAATATTACACTGATCAAGATGTTTGTGTTCCTTTAAAACCATTCTCCCCCCCAAAATAAAATGGCTATTTTTAGCAGCACCATTTCTCTGCCTCTCTTTCAGAACTAGTTCCTTTTTTTTAGATTTAGCATAGCTGAAGTTTTAGGGGAAAATGTTTGATTTGGATTAATAACACAAATAGATATTCATTTTGAAAATGTTCAGGAAGCATGAAGGAAGAAACTGATGATGGTAGATTAAAGATGGACAATGTATTTGGTTTCATGCACGAGATTATACAAAAACCATACCATTAAAAGTATACACACATAAAGAAGTGCCTTCCTGGATTTATTTATTTTCTATGCAGAAAATGAGCATGTTAAGTCATTTTTAATTTGACCACTAGGTGGCTCTATATTCATGTTATTTATTGAACTTATCTCCCCCCCCCCTCCCCCTCCCCCCAGTGAAGTAATCACAAATCTGTAAACATCCATCACATGCAGGTATCTAACAAATTGCTAAATTTGGTGTAATCTAAATCCTGTTGCTTTAAAACCTGCCCAAGGTTACCCAGCTGGCTTTTGTGCCTAAGGCAATAGACCAAATTATCTAAATAAATCATAGAAACCTAAAAGAA
The DNA here is from genome assembly GCA_023653725.1 of Bungarus multicinctus. Lineage (NCBI taxonomy): Eukaryota > Metazoa > Chordata > Lepidosauria > Squamata > Elapidae > Bungarus > Bungarus multicinctus. The sequence continues at coordinate 75,350,518 of CM042838.1, forward strand.
AGTATTAATGTGATCCTGAAATAAATAAAAGTTAGGTGTAAATCAACAACTAATCTTAATATTCTGACACTAGCAAATAAACCTCATGCAAAGGGATCAAAGACACACTACACACCATCAAAATAACAATGGTGGAGGCTGCCGGAAGTGCAAGAACTAAAACTTTGTACCTCCCTTAACATCCAAGGTAGTAAAAGAAGAGGAAGAGGAGGAGGGATTACAATTCAGACAAAACTATGCACAACATACAGTAGCTTTCTTTATTTGATCTTAGTAGAGCTCATTAAGATTTCCCTGCAGGAAGTTGGAAATAGCTTTTTTCTGTTATTTTCATGGGAATTTCAACTTTCTTCTCTGTCCCTTAACTTTTACTTAGGTTCCTTAATCGGCACATTGCTTGCGACTCCTGATACTGACACAGGGAATTTCAAATATGCTGGTCCTTTTTCCAACTGAATGTGGTGCCTTCATACTGTAACTACTAGGGGAAAAACTACAACAAAGTTCAGAAATACACATACGAAATTCATTAATTAAACAAGTCCGTGTGTACTGCCTGCTCAGATCGCATAGACCTACTTTAAGAATATTAATTACTCTTATAACTCAGAATATAACCAAAGGATGCAGTTTATGAAATTTAAAAATAACTATGTAACAAAGGTCTTTCAACTCATGCAATCATGGGCATTTTGTAGCCCAGATTTTGGAACACAAGTTACAACTCAGTTGCAGAGTGAAGAAATTGATACTTGTTGATCTGCTGGATATTGAGTCAATGTTTCTCTCTTCCAATTTTTTGAGTGCCAGTTTGTGAATTTTCATGGGTTTATATACCTCCTCCTGCATAGATCACATGATACCTTTTCATGATTTGTTCCTATCTATGGTATCTACAGTGTAAACAAAGAATAGCTAGAATCCACATTTTGATAAATATTTATTATTGGCATTTTTGAAACTTGGCATTTTCATGACAGTCTTTGTTCTTCATCACAGCTTCTAGTCAAAAGATCCACCCTACTAATTTAGGATATATAAATACATGGTTATGTGCTTTTTCTCTTCCAATATGCCTGAGAGATAGCTCAGGAATAATGCTAGGAAGAAAAAAAATGCTTTCCCTCTTCTCTTGTATCTGATGATATGAAGCATAGCTCACTAAAGCTTATACCTTAAAAAAAAAAAAGTTAGCCTGAAAAAAGGCTACCAGATTTCTTCTGATTTATCTCCCCTCTTTAATTTTTTTTTTTTTTTTTTGGGGGGGGGGGGGGGGGGCATTGGACCGGCAATAGCTGATTTTGCTTACTTGTTCATATTAAAGAAGCCATAGAATATAAACATTCAATATAAACATTTAGGACTGGTTTTTTCTGTCTTTAAGGAGAAAAAGAGATTTCCCTTAGACAGCAGACCTAGCAAGGTTTCCAGGATACAATTGTTGACAATGATTTATACTTCTAAGCAGTCTATGTCCCTAAAACTAGCTTGCTACTTCCAGGAAGAGCAGGAAAATCTCTTGTGTTGCCTGCATTCCAGTTCCTTTTGTACATGGTGTTGAGAAAGGAGTTCTCTTGTCCTTCACTTACAAGCAGCAAAATGTTTTAGCTAGACCTCTCAGCTAACAGTCTGGTGATAATCCTTTTGAGTGCTGTTGACTAGAACCTCTTGTGTAGAAGGAGTAACTTGTGAGGAAGGCTCTTGTAAGGAAAGGGCAGGAAAGGAGAACTAGGAATATATTGGTTTATTTCTTGAAGCTATTTCTGCGCTTTCAGCCAAGAACAATCCACCAAAGTAATTTATAAACCAAAATATTATGTTATATGAAGTTTGAAATATAAAATCGCAAAATTAAGAATACGAGCAAACCCAATCGCATGTGAAAAATAAATGAAAGAATATGACATGTTGGAAAGTTAATGTAGAAGTTAGAAAGTTTTAAAGAAGTCTCTTTTAATAAAATAAGTTTCATCATTGATCTATAACACAAAACAATAGAATAATATATCTAACACTTAAAGCACAGAGATCTAACTTTGGGGCTATATGCTGATATTTTGCATTTTTAATTCTTTGTTGCCATTTACACGATCAGATTAGAATAACTAATATCCTCCCTCTGCCCCTAACTCTCTGTAATTAGATTGAACATCAAAAAAGATCAAACAAGGCCAGGACAAAACTTGGCAGAAGAGGAAGGTTTAGAAATACAGTATCATCCCCCACAACACATACACAATGTTCTCACCATCTCCCTTGAAGTCCCCTAACAAAAGTGATTAATGACATTTTAGTAAATGCATGTGCATGAGTCAGAAAGCAAAACTGTATCTTGCACATGCATTTAATAGTTTGTATTTGTGTGTGTGTGTGTGTGTGTGTGTGTGTGTAGGAGAGAAGTCCTATACTTTTGTACTGAAACTTGTCCCCAAAAGTTTCTAACCGTCTGACCATATTGGCAGGGAGGTTTTATTAGCTGTTTTTACTTCCAGCCTTCACAAAGAGTTTGAAGTTGGCCAGCAGTTGTTGTCTTGAAAGACTTGAGAATGATGAGCAAATCCAGAGAATTCTAAGAGATTCCATGAAAGAGACGCTGGAGCTCTGTGGGGAAGAAAAAGCCAGGGGCGCAGGATGAAACAAGTTGCTGCCAATGAAAGAACAGACCACCCAAAAGCTTGGCAAAACTGCTGGGGGGGGGGGGCGGGGGGGAAGAGTTTTGCTCCCATTTCAAGTAACCTGGCACAGAGCCAGACATGTTGACTTAGCTCCCCAAATCAGACAACACCAAGTAATCAGGCAAGTCTAGAATAATTTCTGAAGTGCTGCAAAGATAGGTAGCTGAACTGGCTTGTCTTCCAGATATGCTGGGACCTCAATTATTATTATTATGGTTACATATACAACATGAAATTATAGCTACCAGGTACTATCTTTGACCCCCTCGGCCATATTTGTTCTACTTCCATTTTCAAATCTTCATATTTTGTTATTTTCTCCAGTTTTTTCTCTTCTGCTGGCTCCAAGTATTGCCACATCTACTATCCAGACTCTTTTTTTTGTCTATCAACAATTGTTAAGTCTGGGTCTGTTATTTGGCAGGTGCTTGTATGTTTGGATTCAAAGACCACTTTAGCTTCTCGTTTCTATTGTTTACTATTTTATGGTTCCACCAGTTTTCTTATGAATATTCCAAGGCACCATTGTTGCTGCTTTGTCATGTTTGTTCTTTATAGTCAGTCTGTGCAATCTTCTTGCAGCCGCTAACTATAATATATTCATTTAATCCCAACTTTTTAATATGTAACTCAAACCAATTAATATACATAATGTTCCTGCCACTTTATTTATCCCATAACAACTCTGTGTGGGGGTTGGGCTGAAAGAGTGACTGGCCCAAAGTCACACAATTAACTTTCATGCCAAAGGCAGGCCTAGGCATTTTCTGGTTTCTAGGGCAGCACTTAAATCACAGTTCCTCCAAAATTATCATACTTTAATTGTTTCCTCTTTGAATATTTGTTTATTGTAATCAAATTTGTAGTACATAATACATTGCTGCTATTCCTGATTGTAGGGCAATTCCATGCCTTGTGAGTCTCTCCTATCCTTCCTCCAAATCAAGGAAGATAAAATGTTTTTAGGTTTTACCATGAAATGTGTAAATGTGTATATTAGGAAAGTATTGCATCCCAGCTTAAAGTTCTCATTGACCAATAATATTTATCCATAGGCATTCCAGAATGCCATTAGTTTTGCATGCTTATTTCTTCCTTTGACATGCCTAGAACTTCCTTGTTATGCTGACTTCTCTAACAACCTGTATTCTTCTCTACTTTTACCACTGCCCTACTATCATCCACATGAATTGGGGAAGCTTATAAAGATAGTAACTAAGAATCCACGTTGGCTTGATAGCACATAATCAATCAAGATAATCAGATAAACGAAGTATTCTATATATTGATGTTTCACTGTACCTCTTGCTAAACTATTCTGCTGAATGTTAACTTTGGTCTTCAATCTTGTGCGGTTCAGCCCTTATTACAATGATTCATACTATTAAAATATAATGGTATTTCAGAAACATATGCAGAACTCCCTCTCCCCCCGGAGCAATAAACCCTGATTAGTGACTATATAATATCTTTCCATACAGTGAAGCTACAATGTAAAAAAAAAAGGTCCTTCAATCAAACTGTTTTAGTTGTAGTGGCGCAGTGGGACAGTGGTTAGAATGCAGTACTGCAGGCTAATTCCGCTGACTGCCAGCTGCCAGCAGTTTGGCAGTTCAAATCTTTCCGTCTCTAAATGCTCACCGGCATTTAGTGCTCTTGCTATTGCTAGTCCTATCTTTGTCATTCACCAGGCTCTTGGGTCAGAAATAAATCCAGCAAGAACTGGAGAGAGATGTGAGTAAGGGATTGGGCACCAGCAAAGGACAGATTACACATCTATTCTGCTTTACCACTGCCATAGTGTTAAGCAAAAAAACAACTTATAGCTTGATCCATAGGACTTAATTGATGATATCTATAAGATTTTAATCTCTTTAATCTTCAGAGTTTAATCTAAAAGCTAACTTTGCAAAGGAAGTAGAAAAGCAGGAATCTGGTTAGATATTTGCTGAAGTGGTTCAGCATGCAAGAGAAGTATTTATAGCAACCTAGGCCTCCAAAGTCTACCATGTATGTACTGTAGAGTGCATTTAAAGGACTGGTGTCCAGATAGGGAAAAATAAAAAGTTATATACACTGTATAAGGGATTGTATATTACTTATAGTACTCTCCCGGACAACATATTAGCATTCTGAAGAAAATACATGGAGAAATCCTGAGTTTGTCTGATTGTTAATGTACACTAATCTAAAAGCCATTACATTGCAGCCAATGTGGCAGCTGAAAGAACTGGGTGATCTATTTTCCACTTTTTTTTTTTACTAAATTGCTCAGGTGCTTCCTTTAAGAGTAGTAATGGTAGCTTGTGGCAAAAATCTATAGGCCTTCTCTGTGGGGGCCCCTGCCCTCTGGAACACTCTGCCACCTGAACTTCATACCAGCACGGACCTGAGGGCCTTCAGGCGCACGTTGAAGACCTGGCTTTTTGAGCAGGCTGGCCTGGGCTGAGATAGTTTTAATTTGTCTCTGAACTTTGGATTTTAATTGGGGTTTTTAAAGTTGGGGGGGTGGGTTTTTATTAATTGCAACCAGCCAGTATTTAATTCTTTTTTAATTTTTGTATTGTATTTTGGGGTTCGGATTTGGCTGTACACCGCCCTGAGTCCCTAGGGAGAAGGGCGGTATAGAAATTCTAAAATAAATAAATAAAATAAATAAATTGCAGGAGATGAACATGGCAATCCCACTGAGACCTCAGAACATTTGTGTAATTATTGGCACTTCAATTCCCCAGTCCATCAAAAGCACTGATCTGCAATTGTCTTCAAACCTCTGCTAATCTGCAAGCTGAGCAAAAGAAGCAAAAAATCATGCCTCTGCCCCAGTCACCCTTACTCCCTATAAAAAGTAAATTTAACAGACATTCCAGCCCACGTATGTAGCTAATGTTCAGTGCACTTGTCTGGGCGAAGGCAAAACAACCTAATAAAGTCCCAGCAGTTCTTATGAGGGGGAACTGAAACAGCTTCAAGCCATTTTGCCTCTGAAAAGATCTGACCAGGAAATGATAAGGGTAATAACAGTGGAAGGTTCTTGCAATTAGTTAGAATGGATCAAGCCACATCCACACTGCAGCATGTTTTGTTATTTATAAGTTTACTGCAGCTTCAGAGACATTGCAGCTGAGGCAGAAGGTCTTGAACACAGACAGACAGCCTCATGGGATTAGAGAGGTCTCAGGTGGATGTTGAATTGGTACAGCAAATGTTCTCATAGGCAATAATAGAATCTTTTCTGACTTCACTGTTTTTACTTCCTCCAGCATTAGGACACGAGAAAGCAGTTTACGGGTAGAACTGAGTAGGCAGGGGAATCATGTTTACATTTCCTCAGTTGCAAACTACTTTATAGCAGACAAGTAGAATTCCAAAACATTGTGTTTAAGGACTTACCTTATTCGACATGCTGTTTTTGGTGGGTTGCCCTTTTGCAATTGTAAAAAAAAAAAAAAAAGCTTACAATACGTTTCCCAAAACTAGGAAAATCCTGCATCTGTAATTTTCTTTACTGAAGCAGTGAAGAATAGTGGAGAACAGCTTTTCATACAAGGGTTATTTGGTATAAAAATAGAGCTTGTATTTCTTGCTTTCTTCAAATTCTGGAATATAGTAGATACAAGGAAATATCTGAGATTTAAATCAAATAATCTAAAATCTATGTGGTTGGATAGATTTCATCCCTTGCATGCCTGCTGTTTACATATTATTAGCAAGGTTATGACAAATACAATGACAGCAGAATAAATGTTTTGGTTAAAATGCATGCAGGGCCATACATGTTTTGAAGAAATGTGACATGAGTAATGTAGCCTGGTGACTAGTTTACACTGCTTGTGACTTATATCTACAATTCTTATGTCTATATGAATTATGACCTGTTTATATAAAGTTTATGACCTATCAGAAATAGACAGCATGGTGGTGCCTATTGAGCAATATATTAGGTGCATGAATTTTCCAGATACACTGTCAATAAGGATATTGCTCAGCTAGACAAGGTTTAGCTCAGAGGACGTCAGGTACAGTAAAATGATAAGGGGGATGGGGGATGATGGAGCAGCTTCCCTTGAGGAAAGATTGAGACATTTGAGCTTTCTTAGTCTAGAGAAGAGGTGTAATGGGTTGTGAAAATAACCTTGGGAAACAGGAAGTGGAGGAGCCACAACCTTGACAAGGAGAGACAAAAGGTATCTCTGCTCACAAGACAGAAGAGGTGCAATGGAAAGGGCCCTCTATAGTTTTCTGCAAAGTAAAAAAAAAATAAATCAAATAATCTAACTCGCAAGATTTTGTTATTGTAACCTTAAAATAAAGGTAGACTTAATATTATTATGGTTTCTGGGTTTTTTTCTAGACTACTTTAAAATGCTGACAGGAGGCAACTGAGAGGGGACAGCCTTGAGGTGCACACAATTAAGCATGGTGTGAATAAAGTACACAAGTTATTTTCCCCTTCCCATCACCTAGTGAAACTGATCCTGAATCAGGACAGAGAAAAGGGTTTAAAAAATAATAATAATTAAATTAATTAATTTAATGTAATTAAAGTTTGGAATTTGCTCCCCTTGAGATGGGATGGTGGCTATCAGCTTGCCTGGCTTCAAAGCAGGGGTCAGTTTGTGGAAGTCATGGAAATCAATGCTATTTAACTTGATGGAAGTGAAGAACATCTGCTGGAAGATCTACTAGATTTCCTTATGCAGTTGGCTGGACACTATGGGAACAGATTCCTTGACTAAATGGGCCAGAAGACTGATCAGATTATGTGTTTATTCCATATTATGATGGAAGTCATTGAGAATCTTCTTTTTTTTTTTTGCTCTCGGAACCCTACCTATTTTCAAATTTTTTGAAAAAAAAAAAAAAGATCAGAATCCAAGTCATTTTCACCAATCAAGAGATTTTTTAATGCAAGATTCCAGGCAAGCTTCTATTAATACTATCCAATGTTCCAAAATAGTTTCAATATGACACCGGGGCCAGCTTTTCAAATGGGGAAAAAGCTCCTGAATGAACTTCAAGTAGCTTTTTGGGTCCTGGCCATACTCTACAGTGGGAAGATTTAAGAATAGTTGGTGATGAAAAGGAACTATGTTTAGCATGTTATAGCAAGTAAATCTTCAATATATTTCCCATTTACATATAAGACTTATTTACTGATTTAAAATAAAATGATTTATTTTATTTTCATCAGGAGGAAATAGATCTAAGCAGTACAATATTGAACCTTGTCCTAGATTTATATAGAAATATTTGCAGGTTATGTAGTTTGGTTAACATCAACCTGGAAACAAAGGTTGATTTTTTTATTCACAGAAAAAAGAGTAACTCTTTTTAAGAAATACAGTTTTGTGGGAATCAGTAGAAGAGAGTAGACTGGGCATCAGCTTGTTAGCAAGTTCTTCACTCATATAAAATTATTTCATGTTATTAGTTTATTTTTGCTTTTTTATATTTTAGTCAAGGATTAATTATATATATATATTTAAAAACTATGGTCTTTGCAAGAATCCAAGCTAGTTTTTACATTGTACTAAGCAATGGTTTACTTAATATAGACTACTGAATAAATAACAATGATTGTATTCATATATCACATTAAATCAAAATAAAACAAATTACATTATGTGTTAAAGTGATCTGTGACTCCAATAAGTCTCACCTTTGCTGTTTCTATTCTAATGTGTGGCAATGCCATCACACAGTTCCTATGGGATTTATTTTACATATTCATTAATTTATTTTTTCAACTTGACAATACTGATGCCAGCATAAAGAGGTGGTGAAATAAAACCATAAAATGTATTTCTTTGGGATTGATAAGCAGAAGGATAAATTAGCTTGGACGAAATATAGCCTGAGCAAAAACAATAATTTAGAATGAATGCATTAATTTTACTGAAGCAAATATATGGCCATTTTGCCCAGATATCTTCACATTAAGTTTTCCCTTAATGTGGTTATTCAGGATCTTTTAAAGATCTTTAGTCTACTGACATGCAATTCACATCTCTCTCATCTTGCATCACAATATCTTGACTGTGGCTTCCGTCCATGGAGTTGGAAGTTGTATTTTATTTCTAAATAGGAGATGGTTGGACTAAGCCTTACAGTGAAGTAGCCTGAATTTTTATTAATCAAAAGGTGCTATGTAGTTAATCCACCTTTTTCTTCTTAAATGTTTTCAATAAAATAAAAAGACAAAACCCCAGTAGAAAAATATGGGACACCGTTGAATAAAAAACAATTCTTAAATGCGACATTGTATAAAAGTCCAATTAACTGTCTTGCCATTTATAGAATATGGCCCTTTAACTAAGATCTTAGGCTTCAACATGTTTATTTATGTATTGATTGATTGGGTCTCCTATCTCACTATCCAAAGTGACTCTGGGAAGCTTACAATGCATGTTATTAAGCTTTGGGCATTATTATTTTGGGTTTGGGATACCCAGAGAAAAGAATCTTTCTTTCTTTGCAATACTGAATTAGTTTACTATGTTTTCAGATCCTGGCTATTGGTATCACATTATCTTTTTATACAGTAGTCCTCGTCTTACAACAGTTCATTTAATGACAGTAATGTCAACTAAAAAATACTTCTTTTGTCTTTTTAGTTGCCAGCAGAAAGGGAGTGGGGGAAAGTAATGCATTCCTGAAATGCTTCAGATAATTGCTAGACAGCCCAAAGCTGTCGGCATGCAAGATTATTACTGGAGAGCATGACTGATGACTCTTGGCTATGGATGTGTCCCACTGGAGAATATACATCCAGGGGATGGGGGGAAGACCAGGATCAAGGGGGAAATGAATGATGTGTTTTAGTGTCGGCTGCACTCAGGTAATGCCATCATAGTCACTCCTAATAAATCATTTTTTTTAACTCTGAGAGATGCGGCTAGAGACTTATAATTTGAATGGGGGTGGATTTGTCAGAGCCCTGACATGTTCAAAGTTACAATGGCACTGAAAAATGTGACTTATGACTATTTTTCAGTAACAACCTTGGCAGCTCCCCCATGATCATGTGATCAAAATTCAGCTACTTGGTAACTGATCCATGTTTATGACCATTGCTGTGTCCTAGGGTCATGGGATCACCTTTTGCAACCTTCTGACAAGTCAATGGGGAAGTCACTTAACAACTGGATTACTAACTTATCAACTGCAGTGATTCATTTAACAACTGTGGCAAGAAAGGTGGTAAAACAGGACAAAACTCACTTAACAAATATTTCACCTAACAACAGAAACATTGGGCTCAATTGCAGTCATAAGCCAAGGACTGCCTGCATTCATACCACAAATTAATCTTGGCCTCAACCTCCTCCCTCACATCAACAACCCCGGGGCACAACATCTATACCAACTACCCCAAAGAGACACGTGTAAATTCCATTGTTTTCGAGGAAGGGAAGACCCTGTTGGAAATTAAAACCCACCACTCTCCTAGAAAAATGAAATATTTTATGAAATATTACAAGGGCACAATATTTCCCCTAAAAGGGAGGCAGAAAGTTAGCCCCCCCCTTTGTTAATGGGCCATTAATGCCTGGGCCAACCTATTCTACATAACACAGATCTACCTCCTTCAAGCACAACCGTTTAATTGCCCTTCACTGCACCACCCACCAAGTTTCAATCAAACAATAAACCAATAAAGCTAGCTATGACCTCTGAAAGCAACCAGTCAGGATACTCTTCCTATGTCCCAGGATGTTCAAAGCCAGAGAGGGACTCTCATCATCTCTTCTCCTTTTCTTCGCCGGAGAGCTCCAAGACATGCAATCCTGTTCATCAATAAACCTTCTTTCCAAGCAACTTCCATGAATCCAGTGTCTTTTTCCCCACTTGGAACTGAACCCAGAAGGACATTTCTTACAATAACCCAAAGGTGCTTTTTCAAAATGGCAACTGGACTTTCTGGGTTTTCTTTGAAGACCTTTTGCTTCTCCTCCAATCATCTTCACTCTTGGATGAGAAGTAAAACGTCTTCAAAGAAAAACCAGGAAGTCCAGTTGTCTCTTGGAAAAAGCACAACCATGGACAACCATGACCTGGATGAATTTCTATAGCCATTGAGGAAGGGGAGAGCTATGCAGCCATTTGCATCTCTCCCGAGAAAATCAATGGCACTTAACATTGTACCACTATGCTGGGATGGTCCACTATGCTCTGTCTGTATTTCTTTTGTTGGAAGAAATATCCTTCTGGGTTCAGTTCTAAGTGGGGGAAAAAGACACTGGAAGCATGGAGGATGTTTGGAAAGATGGTTTAATGGTGGACAGGACCACATGCCTTGGAGCTCCAAAGTGAAAAGGACGATCACATGCTTCAAGATGTTGGGTGAAGCAAAAAGGGCTGATATGTCGAGAGTGCCTGGGTTTTATATCCTCTGTTGGGATTTGAATTTGAGCCTTGTATTCTGATTGGTTGTCAGACTCCCATGGGGCCATGCAGGGGCAACTCTGTAGGCTGTCCTGAGTCCCAGGCTTGGTTGAGCCTTGCTGGATGATGACGTAATGAAAGGGCAATTCCTTTGGGCAATTCCTATTCTAGCTCTAGCTGGAGTAGATCTTTGTTATGTAAAATAGGCTGGCCCAGGCCAGAGTAATGGTCCATTAGGTGGCGGCGGGGAGGGGGCGGGGGCTGAGTTTCTGCCTCTTTGATGAGTTTCTGCTTCTGAGTTTCTACTCTTTTTAGGGGGAAATATTCTGCCTTTTTAATATTTCATTTTTTCTAGGAGATGGGTGGGTGCTAACTTCCTACACTTTTTCCCCCTAGCGTTTCTTTACGCAAACTTGTGAATGGGCTTGTGCTACCACAGTCACTACTTTATTGTGGCAAGAAGGCACCTCAGATTCGGAATGCGATTCTAAGACTTCCCTCCGCCAGCCGATTTTAGGCCAGGAACAACCCCACACCCCCACCTCCTTTCCCCTTCCCTACATCTCGCGTGAGAGGGAAGCTTTCCCGCAGCTGGCCGGAATCGTTGTTGAAGGGCCGCCGCCAGGCGCGCACCAGCCTGGCCTCCCCGCGATCACCTGCAGCCGGGCTGCGCTTTAATTCCAGCAAGGAGGCGCCCTCCGCCTTGGCCAAGACTCCTTCTTGCAAGGCGTGTCGCCGCCGCGCCCGGCGCTCTCTTTTTGCCTTTCCACCAGGGGGACCAGAGCCGGCTTCGCCGAGGCGACCCCTCCTTCTTCGAAGTTTCCTCTTCAAACACGCCGGGATTCAAGGAGAAGAGAGCTCCGGCTGGCGTCGCAGCGGGGAAAGGCGAGCCAGCCATCTCCTCCTCGAGTGGCGATAGCCTGAGAGAGAACCGCCGAGGGCGCCGCCGGCTGAGGTTAGAGGCTGCGGTACGCTCGTCCTGCCGCCCGTACCCGCGCTTGTAACCCTGGAGAGAAAGAGAGAGAAGGAAAGGGCGAGCGAGTAGGGATTAGTGGACTTTCAATGCCGGCAGGGGCGGTCCAGCCAGGCAGAGCAAGGAAGGTGGTGGTGGTGGGGGGAGGTAGAGAGAGAGACAAGGTAACGTGGACTGAGGAGGAGGAAGGAAACCGAGGCTCGGGTTTAACCTCGCAGCGTTTATGGGGAGCGGGGGAAGGAAGCATCGTATAGGGGTCGCACGCACGTCCTCCAGAGGAACGCGCGCGCATCTTCGGTGTCCGCCAGCATACGGCGGTGCTTGGGACGAGCCTCTCCGCATCCGGCTCAAGCCTCAAAGCATTTGCATAGGAGACCTCTCTGGGCTGGCCTATTGCCAAGAAGAAGGGAGGGAGTGGTAGTGGTTTGCAGCGGGAGGGAAGTGGGGAGGAACCGTCTTGCCGGATCCGGGGTTGCTCCTGCTCGGGCCAACTGCTACGCTTTTCAGCCGGCCGCGGCAGCTGCGGCGCCCGGGCGAGATGTATGCGGCAGCTTCTGACCGCGGCGGCTCCTCCCCCTTCTGCCTCCTTCCCACAGCAGGCCGACCGGCTGGTGTGAAACCTCCTTGCCCAGCAGCCAAAAGCAGCCCGGTTCCCCGAGCTCCACCATGACCGCCCCTGGGACGCTAGGTAAGTCGCTGCTCAAAATAGGCGGCCGGGTTTAAAGTGCGGAGCTGATTTGGGGGAGGGCGGGAACGGCCACGCCGCTGTCCTCGGGACGGATGGAAACCAGGCTCGAGCACCTGCAGAACTACTCAGCCTGACTGGGGTTGGAAGGGTAGGGGGTGGGGATCCCCCCTCCTGGGCTGAGGCTCCCCTCGCTTGGCTGGGCTCTCCCATTTGCTCTCCCCGCTCTCTCTGTACATCATCTTTCCCTCTCCCTCTCCCTTAATGGCTTGTAATATAAAATATTCAAGCTCTACTATATATCTCACTCGATAAATGGTCTCGACGTCTGGAAAGTGGAAAGGAGCGAGCCGACTCCGAAGAGATTAAACGGAGGACCAGCTCATCAGCTTAACTTTGAAAAAAAAAAAGGCAAAAAAATATACAGTATTGTACGCAGGCATTGTTTCTTAAAGGACAAGAGAAAAAGTAATTTGCAGCAAGCAATTCGTTTCATCCTGTAATTTCAGGGCTCTTCCAGCATCTTGGCTTTCATTCGTTTTCTCCTGCTATTTATTATTAAGCAGCTCCTTTCACTCCATGTTTTGAAAATGATACTTTGTAGATCATGAATTTGGTAAGCAATATATAGGAGGAAGCAGATGCAGTGACATCATCGGATTTAGCCAGCTTCAGAGGTTCATGAGTACTGCACATTACAGCATCCCCTGAATTTCTCAGTGTTCACCAAATTTAATCTTGGAAAGTTTATTTGTGTATGTTTGTGTGTAACAAAGTGCCTCCTGGAAATACCAGCTTCTTCCTTATTTATTTTTAGCTAGCAAATAAGCCTGGTTATAGCGTTGGGAGTATGTATGTCTGTCTGTACATACACATAGGCATCTGTGATAAAACTGCAGCAATAAAATATCTGTACTTGTGTAATGAAATTTCTGTTTAGTAAATAGAATATGTAATTCTGAACAAAGGATTGTACTTAAAGCTTGTATTGTTTGTTGCTTACCATAGGATATTACTTTTTAATAAGTGCTATTGGAAACTTTTTACATAGATAAGAAATAGGGAATAAAATATATTAGGCCCATTATAAGAACTATAAAAGTTAAAATGCTTTACTTTTTTATGAAGTATCAGAATATTTAATGTTAGGAAATGTTATTATGATAAAATTAACAAAATTTCATGAAATCAATAAAATACCCTTTGGCATTGTTGGACTGGAATTATTAGATTATTTCTTTAATCAGCAAATTTATGTATCAACAGTTGACTTGCTGTATTACGTTTGTGGGAATATTCTTTTATACATCTAAGGAAAAATATCAGATCAAAGCTATATCTGATTAAAACTAATCTTGGTTTTGTTTCCTCCTGAACAGATGACTTGAAGAATAATCCAATCAGTTTTTAAAATCTATTTTAAAAATTCTATTGCTATTAGTGAGGGAAATTAAAGATCACATTTAACTCTTTCATTGAAATGAATGAGACTGTCAACCCCAATTTTGCAGTCATTTAAGCTGAAGTAATCACATTAGCTGAATATAATTCATTCATTATAATTAAATTGGATTTAAATCAAATTTAATTATTTGTGTTGACATCATCTGTTTATTGCAACTCTTGAAGTATGGTGCTTGGCATACTGTATCAGTTCAAGTCCAAATGTTGTATTTGACTCAAATAAGTTTCCATAATCCTGCTTTAGGAACAAGGTGCTTTTATTCAAAACAAATGGAAATCAGACCTTGTGACATAATGAATACAATGAAAAAGAGTAGAGAAAAAAATGGGCCTGGTTTACTAAATTTATTTCCTCCAGAGTTTGAGGTTACTCTTACAACAGAATAGTTCTCTAAATTATACTGGGTTAAGAATAATGGATAAGCAAAAAGTCAGCATATGCTAGTTCTATTGTGTGTTCCATTATACGGGTAAAAAAATCTGGGCAGCAAGAGATAATTAGGATTAGTGATTAAAATGCATGTCACAATGCAAACTTCATTGTGCTTGATATTATGATGTTGAAACTTGCATAGTGATGTTATGATAGGTTTCATCAGTTTGTCATTGTGATAAGGAATGGATGCCCATGCATATTAGGCTATTTAACCCAAATCTTAAAGGGGGAGATAATTTGATATAGTGTTTGAATATCCCAGGAACCTGGGATTCCTAAATCTGGCCTAGATGCAAAGACAACTTTGGCCCAGTCATTCCTTTTCAAACTTGGAAGAAGATAATGACAAGCCAGTTCTGAAAAAAACATTGTCAACAATTGCGAGTTTTCCAGGCCATCACCAACTCAAGACTGACTTAAAAGTACAACTTCCCCAACTCCAAATCTTATATTTGTCAATAGCCAAGTGTCTGCTGATAGGGTTCACAAAAAATAGAATTTCAAATCTGTTAATGTTCCAAATGTTAATGTCTCTAAGATCAAAATTAAAGTTGTTTTGGCCTTACCCAAAGCGGTAAACCTAACATTTAGTTCAAGAACTGTATATGACAGCAGGTTAAGATAATAGCATGCAAATGTTTATTAATTGCAATTTTTGGCTTGTATGTCTTGGAGACATATTGACCCAAAATGCCCACTCAGTTTTTCAGCTGAGTTTAACCATGGATGTCTGGTCCTAGGTAAATAGCCTTGACTATATTACCTTTAAAGTACTCTAATGGATTTTGTGCTGTGTCCTGATTGTTACTACATATGGGCGCAAAACAAGGAAAACTAAATATACTTTATGCTGTTAAATGTTTTATTACATAAATATTTCATTAACTGTAGAAACAATGAAGCGTTAAACTACTGAAATATCCATTGCAAATGTATGTAGAGTACCGTAGTAGGGTGTACTGGTTAAGATGGTGAACTGGGACTTTATAATGTTGTGTTGGGGAAAATTGGAAGACAGCAAGTTGAATACAATGTCTGGAGCTCCTGAAGCAGGGGTCTTCAAACTTGACAGCTTTAAGACTTTTGGACTTCAACTCCCAGAATTCTTCCTCCAGTCATATTAGCTAAGGAATTCTGGAAGTTGAAGTCCACAAGTCTTAAACTTGCCAAGTTTGAAGGCCCTTGTAGGAAAGAGACAATATAATCAAACAAATAATTTATGTTGGATAGCCACTATGATGTCTGCTGGTTCCACTTGTTACTAAATTAATAATAATAATAATAATAATAATAATAATAATAATAATAATAATAATAAATATTTATTTATATACCGCTCCTCTCCCGAAGGACTCGGAGCGGTGCACAGCCATACAGTTAAAACAATAAATATATGGAAAAATAAAACTAAATTAAACCAAAACCCTGGCTGTAAATAATTTAAAACCCTTCCCTAAAACCCTAAAATTTAATAAAAAAAATTATTAAGAAAAAATGATTCACTAGAATAGTATGGCAGCACATAAAATCAGCACTGAGTTGTGGTTATTCAGTGTAAATCTACATTCTTCTCAGTTGTTGCATTTGGTATGGAAAAGGTCAATTGTTTTCTTAAATTTAATTATATACCTACTGTATTTTTACAACATCATTAATTTAGTCATGCTCTCTCTATTCACATAAACACAAACAAATTGTGTGCAAACAGTACAGGGTTGGGAACAATTGAAAAAGTTTTAAATTGCTTACTTTTTCGGCACTCCTGCCTGCTGCAATTTCCTGTTGTACTTTATCAGTTTACAGTTGTGCAATCAATGTTGGCACTACCGTTCAGTATTTGGGCATGAGGGCAGCATTGGGAGGAGTTATCCACACCCACTTAAACCCTTTTTCATCCTCTTTGTGGTTTCAGGGGAAGAATAAAGATTATAACAGACTAAGTCAGAGTTCACAGAAGGGACACATTTTCCCAGGGACTTTTTAAGGCTTTGAATTTGTCTAAGTATCAAGAAGGAACAGTTAAGCTTCTGGTAAGCAGCTTGCATGATAGAGTTGATGGAGACAGTGGGTTACCTTAGTCCCAAATGGAGGCCTGTTTGGACCTAGGGTAGTCACATGACATGCTAACACCACCCAGACCTAGATAAGCAGATCATGCAAGCAGGCATTCATCTTTTTTACATAACTGCAGAGGCTTTTTGAATTGCATCTAATATATTTAGGACTAAGAAATAATGAATATGGAAACTGGAAAGAAAACATTTCATTAGAAAACCTTTCACACATATCGCACAAGAATATTTGAAGCTTACCTAATTTTAGTAATTCCTGCTGAGCTATTCAAGTCTTTAAAATTGGTTTATCCATATAAGAAAACCTGGCTAGGATGAGTGGAAAATGGAAGAATTTAAGGTAAAATGCTTTTTGTAAATTATTAAGAATTTAAGTGTGAATTTAAGTGTGAATTTATTACATTTTATATTAATAAAATTAATAAAAGGAGTAGAAGAATTAACACATTCTGTGTTTTTCATAGCAGAGATGCCCAGACAGTTCCCAAAGTTAAACATGTCTGAAGTTGACGAGTCAGTGCGAATCTTAGCTGAAAAGGTTTTTGCCAAGGTTCTTCGAGAAGAAGATAGCAAAGATGCCTTGTCACTTTTCACTGTGCCTGAAGATTGTCCTATTGGGCAACAAGAGGCCAAAGAAAGAGAACTTCAGAAGGAATTGGCAGAACAGCAGTCTTTGGAAACTACCAAAAGGTAGGTTTGGAGAGCGTGGAAAAATGTTTAGTAATGAGATTTAAGGTCTGCTAAGAACAGTTGTTTGATACCATCAGATATAATATGAAGTGTTGTCACTCTCTAATCCTGCCATTGGCTTTTATATGATTTTAGTCTTTTTGTTGATGTATTTTTGATTGACTCATAATGTGCCATCAAGCTGTAAATCCTATAAATATATTTTCTTCATGATGATCTGTCCTTACACTGGTCTTTCAGATCTTTTCAACAGTACATCCATTGCCACGGTAACTGAGTTTATTCACCTTGATGCTGGTTGTCTTCTTCTCTTTTCTGTGAATTCTTATTTATATGAATTCAATGGCATCCACTTCTGGTTTATTCAGTTAAACTGAAAGTGGGAATACGATTTAGAAATGAAATCAACTTATACAGAAAAACTAGAAAGTGAGCAAATCAGGAATCCAATTGATCCTACTACTTATACAGCTTGTATGCAAGTATGAGCCTACATACTATAAAATCCAAGTTCATTCTTTTTTTCATCTTCCCTGCAGATACTAAGTTTTTTTTAATTGCTCATTCTTTGATTATTGTGTGAAGTTCATGCTTGTTGCCCCTATGTTCTCTATCTTTCTCACCAGGGATAGAGGACAAGTAATCAATGAGCAGCTGTAAATAGATGGTTGAGACATAAATACAAAAGATGTTTATGGGCATCATATAATCCATTAAATCCCTTCTAGTTATGTTCTCTTCTGTCAAAATATTTAGCAAGTTAATTAAACAAAAGTATTGCCTTTTCATGTGGGGAAAATGATTTCTAAATTCATCCAAACAGCAGTCAAAAGGTTTACATTATAATATTGTCAATCTTGAAATAAGTTTACAAATATTGGTCATTTGATAAACATTGTGAAATGAAACATTTGGACTGAAGTCTCAACAGACCATTTGTCTTAACACTTTTGCGCAGTCTGTACAGTACCATATTTTACAATCGTTAACATTTTTTTATAAATATCTGTTTTCAAATGAGATTTCTACATGAGATGGAAATAACAGTGGATTCATGAAGTAGCCTTTTGAATAAAGAAATGTGTGTATTATTATTTAGAAGGTTTCCAGAGCAAAGAGACAATTTGTTGCTTTAAATGGAAGTCTTGTTGACTTTATATTGTGTGCTATGTATACCTAGGAAGAAAAGTTTCAAGATGATTCGATCCCAGTCCTTGTCATTACAAATTCCATTGCAAGACTGGAAGCCCCCATCAGCTACTCCGGCTGTGTCTCCTCCTACTCCAGTTTTTCCAGGTGCCTTTCAACCTATCCAAGGGACATACGATGTACCAGAATTTCAAAGAGTTACAATTAGTGGGGATTACTGTGCTGGGGTAAGCAAACAGACAGATGATAGCAATGATTTTTTTTCTTATAAGATAAATATTGTATATATAATATAAAATTAAATTATTATTTTATGATGCTTATGCTTATGTAGAATTGTTTAAGCAGCCATGAGAATTTTGTCCTGGTCAACAGCTTTGTTGCAGTGAATAAAGATACAATATACTACTATAGAAATACAATATTCCAAATGATACATTTTGTCCCGTGGGATTCTTGTAGTAGTTAAAGACAACCTTTATCTTCTCTCTCTTCTTCATATTAATCCTCAACTGGAGGCATGTACTGCTAAACAACATGACTAGGCATTACCTAAAATAGGAAGTCCAAGCATACTTTCCATAGTGACATATATTGGCCTCGTTCCATTTGCAGGATATTATTACTAGGAATATGAGTAGATATGAAGTTGGAGTCAGATAACTAGATAACTTTGTGGGAAATGTCCAGAGGCCCCTAGCTTCAGGTAACAAATAGGATATTACATCTTCACTTGTATGATGTGTTGATATGAAGTAACAGTGTTCATTAAACTGAAAGGATTCTTTCTAACAAGTCCTCAGAAATCAGATACAGGCCTAGACCTGAATATAATTTCTTGAACCGTTAATTATAGCCAAAGGTCTGGAAATGTGTTTTGCATTTACTGAATTAGCTGAGGTCCTAATCACATTGTTTTACAAAGTTATATTTTAAATCATATCTGATTTAAAAGTTAAATATCTGATCTCTATTTCTGATTCTTACTGAAGTGATAAATCTTAGCCAGACTGCAGATAGAAGGTGGATAATTAAATAACCATCTGTAAAACATTTTCACACAAGATACTTAATAAGGCATTAGTGAGAAGCATTCTGTTGCAATTTTCTAGTTTTTTATATGCAGGGAATTCCTTTGAATGAAGGAGCATTCTGTGAATTGACTCCCACTTGCATTCTTGAGTAATATAGGCTGCATGCATACAGCTGCTTTCCCACCCCAGTGCTGGCGGGAAATCATGGCCCCTCTAAATATTTATATCCCCAACAATTGCACTTTATTTATTTATTAGATTTTTATACCGCCCCCTCTCCCAAAAAAGGAACTTGGGGCAGTGTACAGCCAGATAAAAATAGAAACAAGATATAAAAATTGTACAATTAAAAGCAATTTAAAATGATTAAATTAATGACCAAGTTATAAAATTATCAAAATGTATAAAAAACAGGTAAAAATTTAAAATGCCAAATTTAAAACCCCACTATTATTACTGGGCCAGGCCGGCCTGTTGAAAAAAGTGGGTCTTTACTGTGCGCCGGAAGGTCTGAATGTCGGTGATGGCCCGTATCTCCAGGGGCAAGTCATTCCAAAGGGAGGGAGCCCCCGCAGAGAAGGCCCGCACTGTCGGGGCCACCAACCGGCATCGCCCAGCCGGTGGAACCCTGAGGAGGCCAACCCTGTAGGAGTGCACTGGGCGGCGGGAGGCCTTTGGTGGCAGCAGGCGGTCCCATAAGTACCCAGGTCCCGAGCCATGGAGCGCTTTAAAGATGATCACTACCACCTTGAATCAGATCTGGAAGGCCACCGGGAACCAATGCAGCTCGTGCAGGAGCGGTATAACATGGGAGCTCCGAGGAGCTCCCAAGATCACCCGCGTGGCCTCATTCTGGACCAACTGTAGCCTCCGGAAACTCTTCAAGGGGAGCCCCATGTAGAGAGCATTGCAGTAATCCAAGTGGGTTTATTATGTGTCTCCCTTATGTCTGCACTGCACTGTGTTAATTCAGCTTCCACATGCAGCATTCTTTTTTTTACAAACATTTTTATTGTGTTTCATAAACATTAAAATGTAAACTAACATAAAGGGAAAATAGGGAGAGGAATAATGGGACAAGTTAAAAGTTGACAAAAAGTATATCAATTTAAATTTTTTTAAAAATTATCACTAATCTAGAAAACTTCTCATAATTTTAATTTAACATATAATAAATGAACAAATATGTATAACCATATATTTAAGAAATTCATTAATGGCTGTGATGGTTGGCTATCTCAACTGAAATTCCACCCTTGCCCAACATCATCTAGTATATGAATTTATTTATTTGTTGTTCCATTTATACATCTGCCCACTTATAGGTTGACAGGTACAAAGTGGTTACTTCGTACACTGCAGCTTTTCTTTTCTGTTCTACTGTTGACCAATTTAACTTTAAAGCATGTTTTGAAACTGTGAGTTGACTAGTTAACTGTTTGGCTATGAATCACTAATTGGCAGAGAGAGTTTGGCTTTTTGTATCTCTTAGTTTCCATTTATTCAATGGACAAATCCTGCTAAACAGATGGAATTTGAAAATTGGTTAGCTGTGAGGATGAGCATAGGAATTACAAAGTATTCTTAGAATGTAAGAAGATGAAGCAACGAATCAGGAATAACTTGAGACCGCACAGAAAGGCAGGTTCCAATCCCACAGGCTACAGAAGTTCCAAGAGCTGAGCCTTTTCAATTATACTGTCCACTAATGCTGTAAGCCAGGATTTTACATTCGGTTAATAGGTTGATCAACATTTTTTTAAAAAAAAAGGTGGGTGCAAAAGTTCTGGTCTCTCTTGCTGCCAAAAGAGAAGTAGAACTTGGGTAAGGAGATCAGGGATAAAATGTGAGGGAAATATTCCATAGGAAACAGCAGAACTGGTTGGAGACGGGTCTACGACAATTCACCACAGCCAACTCACCATGGCCAACTTGCCATAGCTAACTCACAGCAGCCAACTCCCCTGGCCAACTTACTGCAGGACAACACGCCATAGCCAACTCGTTGCAGGACAACTCGCTGCAGGACAAGAGTTACACTAATATTAAAGAAATAGTGGAATAGAATCATTAAAGAAAGGAGGGACAGAATGAAATGTGAATGGAAAAAAATTAAAATATTTTTAAATTTTATTTTAAATAATTAAAGAGAATTATTCAGTTGTTCCACAGAGAGTTGTCCTACAGTGAGTTGGCTGTGATGAGTTGGCCGTGATGAATTGGCTGTGGCAAGCAGGGCCGCCGCGAGGAGGAACAAGACTAATATGGTCCCCCTCATCTACACATAGACACATAAATCAATAATGTCATAATGGTACATTTATTAATTACATTCAAACATACCTGGAAATATAGTAAAAAGAGGACAAGCACTTCTATTAAAGATAATGAAAACAATAATACACATTAGTATCTAAACAATAATGAAGCAATATACGTAAGCAATACAATTAATACTAGATTGATTACAAGCTCCTAACAGTTATTATAGTTGAGATGTAATGGCATTTATATTCTGCTAAACAAAGGTGCCTTCCTAGCCTTTTTCCTGGCAAAATTGCAAATCACATCACCAAAATCAATTGGTTTTGCAAGATCAGATTCAATTCTATTGAGGCTTGCCAAATCTACCATTCACCTCTGACATAGTTGATCTTAGATATGTTTTTTCAGCTTTAGTTTGCTGAATGAACTCTCTGCAGAGGTGATAGTGGCAGGAATTGTTAACAGAATGTGGAAACAGACACATATATTTGGAAAGAGTCCTTGCAGCTTGTATCTTTTCAAGCAATTCAGAAGCTCCAATGGACTCAGTTGGTCCTCTCCAAAATTTGCTTGATGAACAGATGGCAAAAGATCTTCACTGATATCAGCGGGATATTGATGTGTCAGTATTTTTTATTTTTCTTTCATCTTGAGGAATTGATAGGTACTTCCAGAGGAAGCTGAACTTCTCAGAAATGTCCACAGCAGCATTGAAATGAACAGTCAGTCTACCAATAACATCCAATATTACACAGAAGACAGACCTTTGTTTCAGTTCTGCACTTGTCTCACATTGTTCTGAATTTAAAGTTTCACTTTGGTTAGTTTCTCTTGTTCTGCATTTAACGCCAAATTGAAAAAGCGTTAGTCGCCCTTTTTGATTAATTTCATCACATTTCTGTTTTTCCTTGCATTTTTGAGCTCCAGATTTTTGAGATGACATTTCATAAACATTGATAAACTGAAATGAAATATAAAATATATTCATAAACAAAATGAAACTAAACCTGCAAAATTAAATAAATAATGAAATTAAAATTCAATAAATTACATAAATAATTGTTCACTAAGTTTCAGATTAATAAAGGTTATGTCAAACTAGACTGCAAGATGGTTTTGCTATACACACAAAGTATGGAGTATGAAGTATATATCCAATATTGTTTTTCTTTTTTAAAATTTGGTTATGTAAACATTTTAATTTCCCCCCCGCATTCATGAACCCCTTTGCACTCCCTGGGCCCCGAAACAATATACTGGCTGCACCCCCCTCTCCTCAGGCCTGGTGGCAAGTTGTTCCATTCTGGTTGGAGTCATAATATTGCTGACCCAGAGCATACATGTTATTTTAGGCTACTTTTATGAAGTCTATCAACACTCTTTACGTTGTGTACACCAGGGGTGTCAAACTTGATTTCATTGAGGGCCGCATCAGGGTTGTGTTTGATCTCAGAGGGACGTGGCCAGGGTGGGTATGGCCAGCTTGATGTCACCCGTGTCGGGGGTGCCTGTGGTGTCCTGAGGCTCTGCCAGCAAAAACTGGCTCCTGAGCTCCATTTTCAACTGCGACAGCCTCCTGCAACCTTCTGACGGTGAAAATGGAGCTTGGGTGGGCCACACGTGGCCCTTGTGAACTCCATTTTCGGCTGTGACAGCCTCCTGCACCTTCTAACAGCAAAAACAGAGCTTGCAGTCCTTTGCTGTTTCCAGAGTGGCCCTGGGGGCCAGATGTAAGCACCATGCAGGCCTCATCCGGTCCATGGGCCTTGAGTTTGACAGCCCTAGTGTAGACAGTGTCTTGAAGTGGGATGTTAGGGAAAACACCACTTCCAAAACTTTTAGTTTAAGCTATCCTTGGCAGAGGTGGTATTCAGCACGTTCTGACCAGTTCTGGAGAACCGGTAGCGGAAATTTTGAGTAGTTCGGAGAACCAACAAATACCACCTCTGACTGGAGATTTTATAGTATCCTTCCCCTGTCACCATCACCAGGTCACGCCCACAGAACTGGTAGTAAAACAATTTGATTGCACCCCCCTTAGAACCGGTAGTACGCCCACAGAACTGGTAGTAAAATAATTTGAATCCCACCACTGATCCTTGGGCACTGTCCCTTATGGGGGATATGGTGAAATAGATGCTATGGCATGTCTTTGGAAATGATTAGTGATCTGTCTTTACACCAGGCAAGGAGGCTATTGGGATTTTCGTGTAGTCTGGCAGAGGTGTATTGCTTCAAAGAGAAGCATAATTTACTTCAAAGTACATGGATTAGGATTATATTTTTAATTACTAATTGTATAATCTCTCCATTTAGGTTACAGTTGATGATTATGAACAAGCTGCCAGAAATTTAGCAAAAGCTTTACTTATTCGAGAGAAGTATTGCCGCTTTGCTTACCATCGTTTTCCAAGGACGACAGCACAATATTTATGTAGTATGAAAAATGAGAAATGGAAAACTGAAGATGAAGTACTCCCAGGTAGCTCTAATTAAAAATAATGCTTTGATTTCTGACCGAGTCCCACCATTGAGCTGTTATGGTTTTCTTAAACTTGATTTGTTAAACTAAATATCATGATCCAAGTTCTATTTAACTTTAAAGCATAATTGCACTCAATTTCTTAAAACCATAATTGCACTCAATGACAACAAATGAAATTATATCAACAATGGAGGATTTTACATGCCCAAACTTGGTGAAGTTTGAAAAATTGTCACTTACAAAGATATTTTAGATAATGAAGGGAAATTAAAATCGAAACAAGAGCTTGAAGAACAGGGCATGGTGGCCAAAATCGCAAATACAATCTAGATATGATTCAGACATGGAAGTGTATAACTTCTATAAAAGACAAAAATCTTTGATGAGATACTGTTGAACTCTGATGAAAAACTAATTAAGAAGTATATTGAATTTGAAAATGGAAAATGAACAAATAAAAGACACAATGCTACAACAGGAAAAAATTTTTGGCAATAATATAGAACTAGAGAAATGGCAAAACATGGGAAAGGAATTATAAATTAACAATGGCGACCTCTTATAAAGAAAGTCTATATAAAATGTTATATAGATGGCATTTACCACCTGCTAGATTAGCTAAAATGTTTAAAAATATGTCTAACAAATATTAGAAATGTAGTAAGAAAACAGGCACATTTTATCATTTGTGGTGAATTTGTGAGAAAGCAAAAAAAAATTGGGCAAAGATACACAGATAGTTAGAAAAGATGATAGGGAAACATGTAGATTTCAAACCTGAACTATTTTTATTAGGTATAATATCAGAAAAACTTGATAAGAAAAGTATGTATTTAATATTACATGTCTTAACAGTAGCAAGGATTATTTTCACACAATATTGGAAAAATGAAGATAAACCTCAAGATGAAGAAATAGTTGAGAAGATATTAGATTGTGCAGAAATGGATCGAATTAAAATTAAACAGAAAGAGGATGTAGAATACTATCAAACATGGAATTTATTTTACAATGGCTGGAAAAAAGGGTGGAGATTACAAATGTAATTTGTATTGTTAAGTAAATTAAATATCCAAGGAACACAATGTTTATTAAGCACTAAGAAATGTATTTAATAGAAAATCAATAAAACAATATTTTTTTAAAAAACCTGGATTACTGAGAATCTCTACAGACTTTAAGTAGAGTTACTATTTCACAATAAGACCAGCATACAGGTTTTTTTTAGAAAAGCTACTGATTACTAACAATTTAATTTCCAGCTATGACAGAATGAGTCTGTATTTTAAATGATGCTAGAATGTCTGACCTTGATATTTTGCAGATTTCCATCCACCACCAAAAGAACTGGTGGATCCTTACAATCTTGATGATTCTCCAGGGAACTTAGACTATGTTGTAAAGATGAAGGATGGCATCTTCTTAGTTTTTGAAAACAAAGACATGATGGAAGTTAATGAATCACGAAGTTTGCCTTACCCTGATCGGCACACCTACACCCTTGACCTCAGCCATGTGCTGGCTCTTATTGCTGATGGCCCAACGTATGGTTCTTTTTAACTTTAAGAATTCAATAAGACTAGGATATTAAATGCTTTATTAACCATAATGCAGTTGTTCTTCAACCGTTTCTGTTTAATGAAGTTTTAGAACCCTAATCCTAGACAAGTTTATTTAGAAATAGCTTTAATCTGAAAATACATTATTAGGTGCATATAAAGACAGCGGAAGAATAGTACATGTAACATCTGAGTTGTGGTAGTGGCTTAGGTCCCAGCATTTTCTGAAAAGTAAATATAAACAAGTGTTCCTTAATCAGAAGAATGGAAATGACCCATTGAATGAGAAACAGTTGTGTTTTAGTGTGAAGTAGTACATTTTAAACCTGAAATGGAATGCTTTTCATTAAAACAGTTCTAGTTCAAAGTTATTTGGACCAGGGCTCCTCTGGGCATGTCAAAAATATAAGATGGTTCACACAACTGTGAGAACAGTTTTTTATATACAGGGGACACATATTAAAAAGGACTTGTTTCACTTGTGTGCTCACAACTGTCTTATTTACATTTTTACCCCCTACTGCAGTGGTCCCTGAACAGTATTAATCCCCAGCAGATATCTGTTATTTAATGTAAAATGATTCTTTTCAATATAATATAAAAGTATAATCAATCAATTATGGTTCATCTTTCACAGGAAGACATATTGCCATAAGCGGCTTAACTTTCTAGGATCTAAGTTTGGATTACATGAAATGCTAAATGAAATGTCTGAACTAAAAGAACTGAAGAGTAACCCCCATCGAGATTTTTATAATGTGAGAAAGGTAAGTGAAAGGTTATGCAGTTCTTCTTCTTTACTTCTAGTCTCCTCAATCATTGAAACTGTCTTGTTGTATATTGAAATATAGAGCATGTCAACATCTTCAACTTTCAATTTCCAATCATTAGCTGGGTGTTCAAAAGTTGTGACATGCCTTGTAAAGGTATTTTGGTTACTTTATTATAATTTAGATGTGCTTTGTAAGTAACTACATAAATAACATAACTTTTAACATTTTGTTTGTTTCAATCAGGGGTGGAATTCTACCAGTTCGCATCTATTCGCTAGAACCGGGTGTTAACATTCTAAGCAATTCGGAGAATCGTTTGTTAGAAGAAATTACTGGCCTAATCCTGTAAGGAAGGCAGGAAGGAAACATTCTGGTGTTGCTTATAGAAACTGCCTCTCTGTTAACCCTTATTACATTCTTGGCAGGACTAGACTTACTGTCTTAGAAACTTCTCTGGAGTTTTTTTCCTCCTTTGCTGGTACTTTGCTTGTGTGGAGTGACCATTCAAAGTTGCAATGGCACTGAAAAAAGTGATTTATGACCATTTTCCACACTTACGACTGTTGCGGCATCCCCACAGTCATGAGAGCCAGGCAAGGAGATGCATGCCTCAATGTGAGTGATATTGAGTTGGCCACGCCCAGCCAATAACATGACCACCAAGCCACGCCCACCAACTTAGCCAAGCCCACAGAACTAGTTGTTAAAAAATTTGAATCCCATCCCTGGTTTCAATGGTATGTCTTGTAATCAATCTCACTTCTTAAAAGCCATTTGGTATATGGATAGCCATATCTAAAGTTTGAATCTAGTGGCAGGAACACAGTCAGGGATGGGATTCTCCCAGTTTGGACCGGTTTGGACAAACACCTTGTTCTGACGATCAGCTGGCTCCCAACTGATTCGCTTTGATGAGCATGTGGGCCGGCCTGCCCACCCACCCCTGCTTTTTCCTGTGCTTTATGTCTTTTTGCTAGAGCACAGCTGATTCGCATGGCAGAACTGTTTGCCGTGCCTCAGCTGTTTTCTTCAGCTGCAGTTGAAGGTACGTATTAGCTTTTTAAAATGCAGAGCATACGCTCACTGAACTGATTGTTATGACCGGTTGAATCGCACCCGTGAACACAGGTTATGAATTGAAGCAATACTACACTAAGGCTTTATAACTTCAATTTTTTTCAGCTAGTTTAAGAGTGTAACTGAGGTGGAAGTATGGAATATGTAGTAGCACAACATTGAAAGCAAATGTGCTTATCTGAAAGATCTGTAGAAAGAGGCTGTAATGCAGACCTTTGCATGTGAGAGATCTAAAGTGAGCAATTGATACTTTAATTTTTATTCCAATTTTATTTTTGTGTAATTCAAAAGTCATAACTACTAGTATCTTTGGGATGAGGTGAAAGTTTTTAATATTCTTATTCAGTACAGTGTAATATATATTTAGACATTTTAAATGTCTTTTTTCAATTTATTTTGTCATCTTATTTACTTAGACTTTTTCTTTCAATTTATTCAAAATTTTATAACTCAATAGATGGAACACTTTTTGTAGAAAATAAATTTATTATATAAATAAAATCGGCCTAGTGCATATTAAGATGTGAAATTAAAACATACTAAATAAACCAGTGAATAGAATATTAGAATTGGAAAAACCAGATTCAAATTCTTGTTTGACCAGTAACTTTTGGCCAGATTACATATTACATAGACAACATATAAATGTAAATAAAAATAAATAAATAAAAAAACATGGACTCCAAAGGAAACACTTAATCCAATAAAATCCCGAAAGGTCTGAGGATTTATAAATACATTCCCAATTCATTCTCTTCCTAGTTTTTAGCTGATCCTTGTGTTCATTTTCCCTTGTGGGCATTTTCTCATCCACTGGATACACTCAGAATTGTTTTCTAGTAATAATTTCTAATAATCTAACAGATACCTCACTGGGTCTAGTACAAGTAGTCCTTGATTTTTGTCCACATTTGAGCCCAGAATTTATGTTGTACAGTCAGACAACATAAATTTGTTAAGTGAGTTTTGCCCCATTTTACAACCTTTCTTACCACAATTGTTAAGTGAATCTGGCTTCCCCATTGATTTTGCTTGTCAAACAATTGCAAAAGGCAATTACCTGATCTTGGGACACAGCAACAGTCATAAATATGAACTAGTTGCCAAGCATCTGAATTTTGATGACATGATCATGGGGCTGCTACGAAGGTCATAAGTGTGAAAAATGGTCATAAGACACTTTTTTCAGTGCCATTGTAATTTTGAATGGTCACTAAATGAACTGTTGTAAGTCAAAGACTACCTGTACTCAAGGAAGAGGATGGGAGATCATAGAAGGGATCTTGTTATGATTGAAAGTGTTGTAGGGAGAGGGTGTGTGAAAAAAAATTGGTCTCTCTTTTACTTATATCAGTTCCCCCAGGTGGAACCTCTCCTCATTAGCTTTTTCAGGTTCCCTCTTGTATGAGATCTAGACAGAGAATTAGAGAACTAGCAACAGGTTTGCGTAATTTTTCTTCTTCCAGTCATTTCCTCATTTGATAGACTTTTTTTAGGCCAAATCTAAAAAAAGATCTAGAAATCTAAAAAAAACAGTCACAAGAGAAATAGTTGATATCAGTGGAGAAAGGGGGAGGTGCAAAGTAAAATAAAACATTCTATGTAACATTTTCCTTTTTATGCTTAACATATTTTTATATTTTATTTTATTTATATAAGGTGAACAGAATTGCTGATTATGGTGGGGAGAAATAAAAGACTAAGGAAAATAAGCAAAAAATATTTTTCTTCTCTAACAGGCAAGGATGGGAATAGTGAATTCTGCAGGCACTAAAAGAGATTCTTCTATCTTAAAATATCTCTGTTAAGCCTCATTCAGGAATGGCCATATGGTGTGCAGTTTCATGTGTATTCACTATCACAAGAGGCTAATAATGTTGAGCACGAGGATTGCATATGAGTAGAAGGGACAGAGTGACTTGCTTGGGAAGGAATGATATAAACATTGCCCTCATAAGATTACTCTGAATTCTAGGAAGTCCTTTCTGTGACTGATGTACGTGCAAGTTATAAGAAAAGCCCAGAATAAACTATCCATAAAACATCCAATAATAAACTACTCAACAAGTATTTTAGATTGTTGTATTGATGTAGACTGTGTAGGTGTAACAGTTTTTCCCCCAAAGAGTTGAAAGCAAAATAATACATCTAAAAATGTTATGTTGTGAATTGTAGTGCTATTGTAGAGCTCTTTCATATTTCAAAACAAATTATTATAGCATATAACAAGTAGAAAATGCAGGTATCTTCAATTTACAGCCAGTAGTTTAGTGAATGTTTAGTAACGGCACTGAAAAAAGTGAGTTAAATGACCGGTTTTCATATTTATGACCGCTGTAGCATCCCCTTGGTCACACGATCAATTTTCAAGCTGTTGGTAACTGGCATGTGCTTATAGCACTAACACTGTCTTGTGATCATGTGATCACCATTTGTAATCTTTCCAGCTAGCTTTGTCAGAAGTCAGAAGTCAATTGGGGGAAGCCAGATTCGCTTAATGACCACACAGTTCACTTAACAACTGCAGTGATTCACTTAGAAACTTTGACAAAAAGATCATAAAATGGGCCTTGCTTAGCAATAGAAATGTTGGGCTTTGGTTATGGTCATAAATTGAGGATTACCTACAAAGTAAGTTAAACCAATAATTAAAAATATGATCCTGGAAAAGAGTGATTTGTGGCATCTCATTGCCTCAGAATTACTGTTACTTATAACTAGAGTTGCTGGTTGCTTTGTTTGCTTCTGTTGCTAACCTGGCGATATATATCACATGAATGGACATCTTTAGTCTTCAGAATCTGCTCTGAAGGATTAGAGAACCTTTTTAATAAGAATAATAAGAATGTGATAGCTTTGTTATATTGACCAATGTAAATCTTTTACCGCTGCTTGCTTGCTTGCTTGCTTGCTTGCTTGCTTGCTTGCTTGCTTGCTTGCTTGCTTCCTTCCTTCCTTCCTTCCTTCCTTCCTTCCTTCCTTCCTTCCTTCCTTCCTTCCTTTCTTCCCTGAAAACTAAGATGGTAGGTAGCCTGGGAGTGGGGATCTTACCTATCCCGTCATCCACTCCCAATTCAACATGCTTCAGTTGGGGTCCAAACCAGGTAGCAGAGCCAAATTTTCAGGTCCTTTGGAAGCCCAGGAGTGTGGGAGTGGACCTCACCTTCAGTGGGAGAATATTCCAGAGGGCAGGACCCATAGCAGAAAGGCTCTTCTCTTAGACCCTCACCCACTCATCTTCCACCCAAAATTCCTTAGTTGATGGGATCTAAAGTAGATCTATCACACTGGCATGAATGGGGACCCATGCAATAAAGGACTTTAAAGGTAACTTTGAGTTCGAACCAGAAGGAAATTGGTAACTAGTGCAACTTGTGTAACAACGTTGTCACATGTGCAAAATGAGGGACTTCCAGAACCTTCTGTATCACTGCATTCTGTACCAGTTGTAGCTTCTGAATAATCTTCAAGGGTAGTCCCATGTAGAGCACATTGCAGTAATCCAACTGCGAGGTGACCAGGGCATGAATGATTGCACAGGGCCTCTCAATCCAGGAAAGGGAAAAATTGGTGTACAACGCAAAGTTGTGCAAGGCTTTCTTAGCCACGCCTGCCACCTGCTCTTTAAACAGCAGTCGCGAGTCTAGGAGAATTCCCAGATCTGAGGTAATGCAACCTTATCCAGAACTAAAGGTGATAAACCAAGAGACCCCTCTCCAGGCCATATAATCCCACAATCTTACAGTATTCAGCTAAAGCCTGCTTCTCCATCCAGACCCCCACTGCTTCCAGACACTCTGAGAGGGTAGCTGTAGAATCATTTGGCTCACCAGGAATGGAGACAAAAAAAATTGGGATGAGGTATCAATGATACCTTATCCCATGGTGTTGGGTGATGTCATCCAGAGGTTTCATGTAGATGTTAAAAAGGAACAGAGAGAGCACCAATTCTTGCAGCACACCAGAAAGAAACAGTCATGTAGTGGACCCCTCATTCCCTATCAACACTGATTCAGAAGGAACTGAAGAAAGGAGCTGAACCAGTGCAACACTGCACTGCCCAGCCCAAAACTTCATAGCTTGCTAAAAAGTTACCATACGTTTTCCATTATCATCTCCCTGCCTCCCTGTATAATGCTGGCACTGAATAATCTTTTGGAAGTGATTGACTGTGTTATGACCCAAATGTTTAAAGCACAGTTCCTAAGCGGTGTTGCCAATAACCATAATGCTTGGATTTGTTGTATGAAATGGGGGAGACTAGGGGAACTGGTTTTGTGTAGTCCTGATAATATAATAGCACCCACAAATATCCAAAAAGATGTATTCTTCAGAAGGAAAAGCCGTCATCTCCAGGTACAGGAAGACATGTTTTAATTGAATCTTAAAAACAAAAATGGGAGCAAATCAGCAAGAAGCAAATGATTGGCAAGATGGTGAGCTCTTCTTTGCTGAATATTCTCAATTCAATTTGGATTCCAGCTGTGACAGGTAGTTGGACTTGATAACTTAAATGACTCCTTCCAGCTCTGATTCAGTGACATTTGGAGAGCACTTGATTGCTTCCCCCTATCCTGAAGCATAGTTGATGAAATGAAATTATATGATTTTTATTTGCTCGGGAGATATTAATTTAATTGGATAGAAAATTAGTTTGAGCATGCAGTCAGTTAAATATGAGTTTTTCTTTGTGTAACAATTGCTGTTACCCAACCTAAGAATTTGAATGTTCAGTGTTGTTATTTATTTATGAATTATATTGACTATATAGCTACCCATTTCACAATTGTGCCTCTGAGAGTGAAAAGAAGATTTCCAACCAAGCAACAAAAGAATAAGTAATAATAAAGCAACCATAATTCAATAATGTTAAATTAATTATGGGGAATATGTTCAAATCAAAGTTATTTTTGTTAGTGTCTCTATTTGCCGTGTTTCTTTAGTCTTCTATGAATGTTTATGTAGACTTTGGCTTTGCTTTCTAATTTGCATAGGAAAATCATAGATGAAAAGGAATATTGAGAATGCTTTTGGATCATGAACTTGAACTGACATCTGTAACAAATAACAGATAATCAGAGTTGGAAGGAACCTTATAGGTCATCTAGTCCAAACCCCCGCCCAAGCGGAAGACTCTACACCATTTCTGACAAATGGCAGTCCAATCTCTTCTTGAAAGTCTCAAGTTCTGATTCTTGCCAGGTCACATTAAAAAGATCTGATACATTTTATCTAGATGTACTCTTAATGTGCTAGTCCTATGTTTGCGAATAGGGTTACAAGATATATGAACAGGCAAACAAAGACACACTATCTTTATTAACATTTTAAAAAATGCATTTAGGCCAAAATATATATGAAATTACCTTTTCCAGCATTAGAAAGACTTTTTTCAGTTGCAATATTTTTCTAGCAAATCTTTATTTTCAAGAACTACTGTACTACTGATAATATGGAATTGATGATGACACAGCTTCCAAATTTCACAATAGAATGTATGAGTTATGTGATTTATCAACTACAGTGATCTGAAGCAGCTAGATTAAAGCCAATTGCTGGAATCAGGAAATAAATAGCACAAATCTAAGCTAAGTCTAAGTTGACTCTGTCAATAGGTGAGGGAAAGAAAAAAGCAGACAGTTAATAAGGTCACAATACACAATATTTGAGTTACAACCACAATTGAGCTCAAAGTTTCTGTTGTTAAGGAAGATAGTTGTTAAGTAGGTTTTATCCCATTTTGTGACTTTTCTTGCCAATGTTGTTAAGTGAATCACTGCAGGTGATAACTTAGCAACCTGGTTGTTAAATAAATCTGGCTTCCCCATTGACTTTGCTTATCAGAAGGTCACAAAAGTGATCACATGGCCCTGGGACACAGCAAAGCTCATAAATGTGAACTAGTTGCCAAACATCTGAATTTTGAACACATGGTCATGGGAATGCTGCAAAGGTCATAACTATGAAAAATGGTCATAAGTCACATTTTTAGAGCCGTTGTAACTTTGAATAGTCACAAAACAAGCTGTTGTGAGTCGAGGACTACTGTACATAAACATTTGAATGATTACGTCAAGCATTTGGCAGAGCAGCATATGATCCCAGTGTCTTAGTTTCTGCACTCATTTCTTACAGGAAAGGAAACTGACATTGCAGGCCACTTGATACTGCATGTTATCTTAGGAGAAAACTAGTAGTATTTACAGAGTTGAGGTTATATATTGGGATGAAGAGGGTAACCTTGACTGAAGCACCAGAAAGTCATCTATCACCACACTATATAAACTGCTAGAGACAATGATAGAATTACCAACTCTTCTAAATATAGAATATTTATCTATCTTGGTGACAGATTTAATACATGTGTGTAAATAAAACTCTCAAGTGCCACCTCCCTCATCAGAATGTTGGAAGGTGTCAGAATTGTTAAGTATGCTGTAAACTTAACAGTGCCTTTTAATTCAATGACCCTGTTGATGGAAGGAGCCAAAAGGAAGGATAGATGGGTGCCAAGAAGAAGAAAGTAAGAGGAAAAAAGAGAGTGTATCAGATGTATTTAAGATTAACATGATAAACAAAATATAGTTTGGGTGAACCCCTGACCTACATTTTTATCCATGCATATTAAAGTTATTATTTGGATCTGTACCTGTTTTTGCCTAAAAATTAAACTATAACTCAGTTATGATCCTATGCTAAAGTAAGAACAGACATATGCCTTCAGTGTTTGTGCCAATTTGATTTCAATAGCAAATAAAAGAAAAAGTAAGAGAAATTATTAAAGAAATGTTGCCATCTTCAAGTTTTCAAATGAAACGGTGCATAATAGATGTACGCTAATTAATTATCTATCTGGAGTACAAATCAGCTTTATGGGTTTTATTATTGCTTTCTTAAAATTTTAAGAACTTTCATAAATATTTATTGATTTAGAACCTTAAATTATTACTCTGGATTAACATTTTACAGCACGAGAGACAAGATAATTGTGATACAGTCTTGAGAATTCTTTGGAAGTTAAAAAAGGAACATTTCTAAGAAAACTGTATACTGTTCAATCCTATTCATTTTAAAAATGATGAAAAACAAGCTGGAGTTGACCTTAACTCTGGGTGATATATCCAGGCAACAAATGCAATTTCATATTTGCTTAGAAATATCAGAATAAACTCAAGATCTCAGTGTGTATATTCTGAACCCATACCTCCACAAATTAAAATTTAAAGATATCCTGATTTAGTAGATTTAAAATCTTGATTTAAAAACATCATATGTGATGGGCCAGATTTGCACAGCAATGTATATTGCTCTGCAAATTATGTAAATAATAAAAATGGATGAAAAATGTGTAATTTCTTATTTAGCAGATATTCCTGCATAACAGACACTCCTTCCCCAATTAGTTTATTAAAGTGAGGTTTCATTGTATCTTTAACAATAAATGATTTACTACTGAAATCTGTAGATTTTCTGGTTAGCACAAATTGGCTAATATGGCTTCCCCAAAAGTGTCCTAACACAATAAATGGCAAAGGAATATGTACACTCCAACAAAAAATGTTGGCTTTTTATATTGTTATTTTTTTCAGATATCTTTACTTTTTAGTGTCTCTCTATGTTAGTGTTTTATATTATTATGTATGCTGCCAGAATGATAATGGAGTCAGGCAGCCTATAATTGAAATAAATACATAAATAAATTGTGCATTCTAAATGAAGATCACA
Organism: Bungarus multicinctus; assembly: GCA_023653725.1. Taxonomy (NCBI): domain Eukaryota; kingdom Metazoa; phylum Chordata; class Lepidosauria; order Squamata; family Elapidae; genus Bungarus; species Bungarus multicinctus. The sequence continues at coordinate 75,385,968 of CM042838.1, forward strand.
AAACATTTTATCTGGGTGCTAAAGTCATGGGAATTCATAAGAAGTATGTAAAAAGATTTTGCTGTATATTGAGAAAAGAAAACTTTACTGTGAGTAGAATATAACTGAGGGATTTTTTTCAGACATTTAAGAAGCTTTAACAAATTAAACTGGTCTTTCTACCACAAGTAGGAAATGGTTATAACCATAAATAAATAAAGAATAAAGACGAGTAAAGAGTAAATAAATAAAGAACTTCAGTATTGCCCATCTAAGAGCATTTTGTTTTTTGAAGCCTTCAGTGAAAAGATGGTGATGGAAGTCAGATTCTACAATTCCTTCTATCCTGCAAGGTCCCTGTGATCTCCTAATTTTGTAATAGTAGATTAGGGTACTTCCAGATCAATGGGAAAATATTATATGGAGAGGGAAAAGTCTATCATATTTAATTCCCTATCCAAAGAATATTTTGCACAGAAAAGAATAGTAGTGAGTAGTATCTTCCTAAATAGATATGCTCAATAAGTCATCGCTGGATGTCTCAATATAATATACATTCATATACATGTAGTCTTTATTTGTATGTAATTGACTATAATATTCATACATACTGTAAATCAGTGTAATCTACCACTACATACAATTATGGAGTGGTTCACATACTTTTATACTTTGATTATAGAACCTGTGTTGATTGCTAATTGCCCTGAAACTTCTATTTTGTTTCATCTGAATGGTTCATTTACCCATGCAGTCATAAAGAACTATGTTGGATCTTGCTCAAGCATAGCACCTCTCTGCTGTTCATTAAAACAGCTACATCCCACCCCAACTTCTTCATGTGCCCATTTTTTTTTAAAAAAAAAAACCTGCTTTAATGAATCCCTTAAAGCAACATAATCATTTTTCAGGTTTTCAGAAGTCTGAAAAAGGGCATGACTGACTTAATCAATAGCAGAGAAGCTGAGTTCACATGAGATCTGAAGCATCTTTCTGAATCATGATTGAAAGATGCCCAGCCTTAACATGGGCAATCTGAGACCACAGGAACCATTATAACCTCCTTAAACCTTCTCATAGCTTTTGGGAAAATAGTTGCCAAGCCATAATTTTTAATGTAATCAAAGGGAAAATGAAATGCATAGAAGGCAATGATACTGTGTTTAATTAATTGAATTAAGTTCTTAAATTTAAGTGTTTCCCCCCCTAAGGTTGACTCAGCTTTCTATCCTTTCAAGAACAGTAAAATGAGGACCGACTGTTAGGGGCAATATAATCACTCTGCAAACTACTTACAGAGTAAGTGGTGTAAAGCACTATGAACCGGTATATAAGTGCTATTGATATTGCTACTTTTAAGAGATTATTCATTGCTGCTGTTTTCTATCTTGGGACCTCATTTATACATGCAAAATAAGTATCTTTTTCAATAGCAGTATTTTAAAGGGACAACGAAAGGTATAATAGTCCCAAAAATCTACTTGTGTTTCCAAAACATTTTTTGGATCAGGATGTCACTTACCAAATATACTTTTGTCATTTTGACTTTGACTGAGTTGATTAGTCAATAGAACAATCAAGACACTCAGTTTTGGTACAGCATTTGTAATACAATCAGCATTTGACTAGAGTAACAAACACATGTTTGCACGATATAAATTTAATACGTATCTGTGGAAATTAATTCCCATATTGAATGTTTGTTTCCTTGTTTGAATGAACCAGAATCTTCTGCTTGCTTATTACAAATTTCTAAATGGCTGGTTAGGCATATATTGTCAACTGTAATTCATTTAGTAAGTACTCTCTTGTACTTTAAATAATGTTCTTTAAATAATGTTCCCCAAGGTATAAAAGAACCATACTGAAAATTCTCATTTTGCTGAATTAAAGCATTGTTTTGATTCATAATGATTGTAGAAAATAAATTAGATATCCCCTTGAATAAATATCTCATACTTAAGCTTTGGTAGTTATGATTAAAGACCACAAAAAAAAACATGGAGGATGGGATGAAGTTGAAGGATTTTTTTTTAATCATTGCAAGAGGCTGCATTATTTTTGCAGCTGAAATGAAATTAACAAGGATTGTTCAATTTCATCTATTCAGTGAAGAGCTTATTTGTCCTGATCTCCCTTGATAGGAACTTCACCACAGTATATCATATCACTCTAAATTCTTAATAATAATGTTTGTGAGTGGAAGAAAAATGTGGCCTATTGCTTGAGCTAAAAAAAGACATTTCCTCTCGCTCCTGCAAATAGTCAGAATTGCAATTGCTTTGGCGAAGAATCTGATAACAATTTGGACTCTGCAGACATAAGAACTCTTTTCTATTTCAGTCCTCTCTTTTCCAGCTTGCACTCAACTCTCAAATCCTGCAGAAAGATTACAGATCTAACTGTATTTTTCTCTGTGACAGTAATATAAAGTTGGTTCATATAGATTTTAAAGGTGGAGAAAATGTCATTAATCCCTGAGAAAATAAGACATATAGGATATGTTTTAAAATACTAAATATTATTGAGTAAAAATCATTGAAGAGCTTAACAGGTTAATAAAATGCATTGTTCTTTCATGACTTGGCTAACACTGTTGGCTGTGATTCAGATATGGTGAAAATAAGGGACTAAATTAAAATTGGCAGGAAAAGATATATACATGTCATGAGAAGAATTGTTGAACAAAAATATATAGGTAGCCAAATACAACATGTAAATATATCTGGAAAATGGTTTAGAAGTAAATGTATCTGATCATCATTAATCATTTAAAGGTAAAAATAAAGGTTTCCCCATCCAGTTCTGTCAAACTCTATAGGGTAGTGCTCATCTCCGTTACTTAGCTGAGGGAGCCAGCATTGTCCAAAGATATTTCCATGATCACGTGGCTAGTATGACTATTAGCTGTACACAGAATGTTGTTACCTTCCTAATGAAGTAGTACCTATTTATCTACTTGCTTTTACATGCTTTTGAACTACTAGGTGGGCAGCAGTACTTGGCTCTTGATCCTAGGCTATCAGCTTTCCAGCTGACAAGCTCAATATCTTTAATCCCTGAGCCACTGCACCCTCTAATCATCATCTGATCTCTAGTTTTCAATAATTCCCATTTGCTGCTATGGATGCTGCTTTTGGGCCACAACTCAAAGCTACAAAGGAATAGATGAGATGGAATGAGATGAGATGGAAAAGGCCCAGTTTCTTCTGTTAATGGACCAAATATTAGAATAAAAGACAGGGTTCTACCAACAGTGTTATTTACAAGGCTATTAAGTTTCACATTTATGTCCAAACAGTAAGTAGGACTCTTATAATAGTTCTGTTCAAAGGCAGAATTGCTTACCGTTTGGAAATGCTCCAATCTTCTTCCATTTTAATTTAGTAACTTTCTTATCCTAAAAGCTAAACAAAAGAAATCTGTGATCCTTCACCAACACCCAAAGTGGACTTAATTGTGACATAATTCAGTTTGATTAGAGTTTTGGGTGAATTCAAGATTATCTCTCTTACCTTAACCTAATGTCTGATATCTATGAAAATGTGTTTTGTAGTATTACATTAACAGTAGCATATTAACAAACTACAGGTAATTCTCAACTTATAACCATTCATTTAGTGACTTGAAGTTAAAGCAGCACTGAAAAAAGTGACTAATGACCATTTTTCACTCTTACAACTGTTGTAGCATCTCCATGGTCACATGATCAAAATTTAGACACCGACTCTTGACATTTGCAATAGATTATGGGATTATGTGATCAATCACCTTTTGTGACTCTCAAACAAACAGAGCCAATAGGGAAGCCAGATTCACTTAACAATGTGTTACTAACTTAATAACTGCAGTGATTCACTTAACATCTGAGGCAAGAAAGGTTGTAAAATGGGACAAAACTTACTTAACAACTATCTTCCTTAGCAATCGAAATTTAAGGCTCAATTATTATCCGTAATGTCTTTAACTTAAATTTGTGTCACTGAGATAGTAATAAAATAGCTTCAGCTGAGGAAAATTGCTACTTTTTTATTATTTCAGGTTGATACCCACATCCATGCTGCTGCTTGCATGAATCAGAAACATCTGCTGAGGTTCATTAAGCACACTTATCAAACTGAACCCAACAGGATAGTTGGGGAAAGAAAAGACAAGAAGCTGACTTTGAAGCAGGTGTTTGAAAGCCTACACATGGATCCCTATGACCTCACTGTAGACTCACTAGATGTCCATGCAGTAAGTTCATTTTAAATAAAGATCACATCAGAATAATTATCAAGGTTTCCTAAATTGCCCAACCATGGAAAGAGAAAGAAACTTTTGGTTGACAAACTCGTATTTACTGTGCTAGTTGTTATAGTCAGAACTCAAATTACCTTTTTGTAGGTTTATATTTTGTATTTAAAAAACCATATTATGAATATGTGAGTTATTGAAAATAATATCCAGTGGTCAATAATATAAATCTAAAAATATAACAAATCTACTTTTTAACCCTTGCTTTTCTTAGGATCGTCAGACATTTCACCGGTTTGATAAATTTAACTCCAAATACAATCCTGTTGGTGCAAGTGAGTTGAGGGACTTGTACTTGAAAACAGAAAACTATCTTGGTGGTGAATATTTTGCTCGGATGGTGAAGGTAAGCATCTTTTTAACCAATCATGCCTTAGCTTGTCTTTCAAGTTAATGTTGAATCCTGGTGACTGCCTAGCTGTAGACCAGGTGTGTCAAATTTGATTTCATTAGAGGGCCGCATCAAGGCTGTGTTCGACCTTGTGTAGGCCAGGGTGGGTGTGGCCAACTCAACATCACTCATGTTGAGGGCACCTATAGTGGCCCAAGCATTCTGCCAGCGAAAATGGGCTCCCGAGCTCTGTTTTTGACTGCGACGGCTTCCTCCAACCCTCTGCCAGTGAAAATGAGCTCCATTTTCTCTGGCAGAGGCACCATGGGTTGGTCCTTCACTGTTTTCAGGGCATCCCCTGGCCAGGTCTAAGCACCTTGCAAGCTGGATCTGGCCCTTGGGCCTTGAGTTTGACACCCCTGCCCTAGATACATCCCTGAACTCTTCTTGGCAAGTTTTTGAGAAGTGACTTTCCATTGCTTTTTTCCTAGGGCTGAGAGAGTGTGAGCATTATATATTTATTTGTTCTGGTCCAAAGCCATCCAGTAAATCTAATTAGAATGTGAGTTCTTTTTGTAGAATAATATCAGGAGACGTAACACCTGCTCTGAAAGATTTTAGGCCATTCAGTTGCAATGGATAGAAAACTCTGTAGGAGCATGTCATCATGTAACCATTTTAAATAGGTTACTAACAACCAAAGATATTTATTTATTTATTTATTTATTTATTTATTTATTTATTTATTTATTTATCAAATTTATATACCGCCCCCTCTCCCAAAAAGGGACTTGGGGCGGTGAACAGCCATGATAAAACATACAATCAGAAAAGTTAAAATAAATTTAAAAGTTATTAAATAAATGGCTGAATTAAAAACTACGAAGCCAATAAAACCCAATAAAAATTTAAAAATTAAGTTAAAAATTTAAAACCCTTTTCATAACATTAGGCCAGACCGGCCTGCTGGAAAAGGTGGGTCTTTAGTGCATGTTGGAAGGCTCGCAGGTCAGCAATGGCTCGCATCTCCATAGGTAATTGGTTCCAAAGGGAGGGTGCTCCCATACAGAAGGCCCGCACCCTCGGGGCCACCAGCCAACATCGTCCAGCCGGCGGCACCCCGAGGGGGCCCATCCTGTGGGAGTGCACTGGCTGGCAGGAGGCCGATGGTGGCAGTAGGCGGTTCCGCAAGTATCCCTGGTCCCAAGTCATGGAGCGTTTTAAAGATGGTCACCAACACCTTAAATCGCACCCAGAAGGCCACCGGGAGCCAATGCAGCTCGCGCAGGAGCGCTGTAATATGGGAGCTCTGAGAAGCCCCCAAGATCACCCACGCGGCCGCATTCTGCACCAACTGAAGCCTCTGGATGCTCTTCAAGGGGAGCCCCATGTAGAGAGCATTGCAATAGTCTAGGCGGGAGATGACGAGGATAGAAGTGACCGTGCACAATGCACAATGAAACAAGAATTCAATTTATTTAGATATTTATTTTTCTGAAGGCCCTTGTATTCCTTTTTTGCTCAATCTAATGCCTTCATTAAATTTTCTTAACATACTGAGTTTCCTGAGTCTTTCCCCACTTTTCAGTATTGAATTGATTTGTCTGTGTAAAACCTCTAATGTAGGAGCTGCATTGGTTGCCAATCAATTTCTGGATGAAATTTAAGTCTCAGATGTCACTTTTAAACCTTTCATAGTTCAAGGTTTTGTGGATATGCCTGAGATTACTCCAGGAAAAGGAGACTCACTTACCCCTGAAAGGATGTCATCTTGTTAAGCTTTTTCTGTGATGGCTGTCCTATTCTGGAGCAGCTAGCCCTGGATATTTAAACCATCCCTGCCTGATAACATTTTCAAAGAGCTGTAAAAATGTACCTCTTTTGAAACACTTTGGACTCAAATGAATGAAGGCCATCTACACCAGAGAGGTGGCATATTAGTTACTATACATTGTTTGTTTTTACTCTGCTATGCATTTGTTATTAACTGCTCAGAGTATTTATGAAGGAAAGAGTATAGAAACCAGAATAATAATTCATTTGTCACTGTTACAAGGCTTTGAAACTTTATCTAATTCTTCCATTAGTGCTTTTTAAAGTAATTTTTTTCCTGAACATTTCTATTCCAAAAGTTAAATCCTGTAAATATGCCATCAGCTGATGTCTTGCATAGGTCTTTTACCTACATATCTTAATGTGAACTATTCTGACTGATGAATTTCTCACATATTTTTTCCATTGTTGTAGATAATAATGAAATGTTTTATTTATGGAAATAAGCTTTCTAATCCAATTGTATTGATCTCTAAATACCTCTGAGGATTTTAAATGTTTTTAAATGTTAAATGTTTTTAATCTTAAATGTTTTTATTTGAAAGAGAAATTCAATTAAGCATTAACATAAATTAAATTTTGCATGAAAAATATATTATAAATATACAAATACATTCTGTGTGCATAAATTAGGGTTAATGTACATGGGACTGGAATCAAAGGACATCCTTGATCTACTGTAAATATTTGAATAAAAGGAAATGATGTACACATACATGCAATATATATAAATCATACATAAAATGTTTAAATAATACATCATTTTATATTATTCTGGTATAAAAGTGTTACCCAAAGCACAAGAAATGATTTGAAATATGCGACTAATCTGTTCAGTTCTTCAAAATTATTTTGATGTTAGTCTTTAGAGGTTAAGCCCATTTAGATCTCATTTTCAACAGTGAAAATGTATGTGTCTTTTTTCTGTGAATTATGGATTGCTGAAATGCTTTATTGCATAAATTTGTGGACATTCGTGAGTGCAATTAGAATACAAAATTGGACATCCTGACTCCATTAGGAAAACCAGACTGAATGTAATAGTAATTACATGAACGCTATTTCAATTCACATAATTAGCAGCATATCTGTTCAATATTAATTAACAAAGATGCTATTAATTATGAGGATGACATTTATGAAAAAATGGAAGAGTATGTGTAGAACAAAACAAAGATAGGATGACTACAATCTCATGTGTTTTATTACTTTTAATTGGAATCCATATAGTTTGTGGCTAATGGGTTTTGAATTTTACAGCTCATTATTGGTAGAATCTGCTGAGAGGGGTGGTGCCTATTTGTTCAGGTCATGGAGGCATCACATCAACTGTCCCTAAAGAATAGGAGTATCATGTCCAAATTGATGCAGGAAAAAAGATTAGATCTAATCAGTTACCCAAAGACGTGAGGATTCCCCTTCACTGGATACTGCTACTACAATCAAGTGGGGAGTGCCAAAGTTCTTCAGGGTTGAACAGCGACATCACCATTGCCCAGGGGATGGCAGGTTGGGGACTCTTTTTATATCCCCATTAAATTGTCCACTGAAGTGGTACCCATTTATTTACTCACAGTTGCTTGATTTTGAACTGTTGGGTTGGCAGCAGCTACAGTGTGTGATGGGAGCTCATCCCATCTCACTGCAGTAACTGGGTCTTGAACACAAGGCTGCTGATCATCAGCCTAGTGTCCTAACCTAATGAGCTACTGCCCTGGATGTATTGGATAGCCATTATTTTGGGACAGAATCCATTGTTCCTCAGACGACCGGATGTGAATTCCTCTTCATTAAGTGTGGTTCCGGGGTTCAGATGGGCCTATTGATCACATAACTGGCTCCCTGCTATGTGATATCAGCCCTGCCTGAGCTCCTGGAGGTCATAGCCGGTCTGGCGGTTGAGACCCCCAGGCTTATGGTCATGGGGGATTTCAACCTGCCTTCGGCTGATGGGACCTCCGGGATTGCTCAGGAGTTCTTGGCTTCCATGACAGCCTTGGGTCTGATCCAATTAATTAGGGACCCCAGTCACGTCGGGGGTCACATCTTGGATCTGGTTTTTGTCTCTGGACAATGGCAGGACGATCTAGGTATAGGGGACATTGTTGTAGAGCCCCTGTCATGGTCTGATCATTTGCTCCTTAGACTGGACTTCCATGCCACTCCTCCTCGTCGCAGGGAGGCGGGACCAACATGATGGTTCCACCCCAGGCGCCTGATGGACCTGGATAGGTTCCTGATGGAGCTTGGGCCATTTCCCAGTGGTCGCACACACAACTCGGTTGGGGACCTGGTGGTCACCTGGAATAGGGTGGTGGCTGAGGCCCTTAATAGGGTGGTGCCCTTGCGGCCTCTGACCTGGTGCCGATCCCAATTGGCTCCATGGTTCTCTGAGGAGCTGAGGGAGATGAACTGCCGGAAAAGACGCCTAGAGAGTGGTTGGAGGACCACCCGTTCCGGACCTGACTGAACACTATTATGGTCCTATATTAGGACCTATTTAGTGGCGATTTAGTGGTGACAGGGGTTGTTCCTCTGTCCTGGTCCTGTTAGATCTCTCGGCGGTTTTTGATACTGTCGACCACAGTATCCTATTGCGGCATCTGGGGGGGCTGGGGGTGGGAGACACCATATTACGATGGTTCTCTTCCTTCCTCTCCGACCGCTCGCAATTTTTGTTGGCAGGGAGGCAGAGATTGGTCCTGAGGCCCCTGACTTGCGGGGTAACTTGCGGGGTCTGTGTTCTTGCCCCTGCTGTTCAACATTTATGCAAAGCCACTGGGTGAGATCATCCGTGGCTTTGGGGTAGAGTTCCATCAGTACGCTGATGATACGCAGCTGTACATTTCTATCCCAGGCCACCCCGACGAAACCGTGGATGTGATGGCCCAGTGCCTGGAGGCTGTGCGGGGTTGGATGGGGCAAAACAGGCTTCAGCTCTACCCGGCCAAAACCGAGTGGATGTGCTTTCCGGCACCCCGATATAGCCAGTTAACTCCATCACTGGCCGTGGGGGGGGGGAATTCTTGCATGCAATCTGGGTGTCCTCCTGGACGTACGGCTGTTGTTAGAAGAACATATAGCGGCCGTCGCCAGGGGGGCTTTTTGTCAGGTCTGTAGGATCTACCAGTTGCGGCCCTTTCTGGATCGGGGTGCACTTTGCACAGTCACGTCTGCCCTTGTCATCTCCTGTCTAGACTACTGCAATGCTGTCTACATGGGGCTCCCCTTGAAGAGCATCCGGAGGCTCCAGCTGGTGCAGAATGCGGCCGCGCGGGTGGTTTTGGGGGCTTCTCGGAGCTCCCATGTTACACCACTTCTGCGCGAGCTGCATTGGCTCTCGGTGGCCTTCCGGGTGCGATTCAAGGTGCTAGTGGTCCTCTTTAAAACGCTCCACGGCTTGGGACCTGGGTACTTACGGGACCGCCTACTGCCACCATCAGCCTCCTATCAGCCAGTGCGCTCCCATAAAGTGGGCCTCCTTGGGGTACTGCCGGCTGGACAGTGCCGGCTGGCGACCCCGAGGGTGCGGGCCTTCTCTGTGGGAGCACCCTCCCTCTGGAACGAATTACCCCCAGAGATGAGGACCATCCCTGACCTACTAGCCTTCCGGCACGTGCTGAAGACCCACCTATTTCATCAAGCTGATCTGGCCTAGAGTTATTGGTAGGGTTTTTAATTGATTTTAACTGCTTTTAACTTTTTTAACTTTTTAACGTCACAGTTTGTTTTATCCTCAGCCACTCCTTTAATCTTTTTAATTGTATTTTAAATATTGTACTGGATTGTTTTTTATTTGGCTGTAAACTGCCCCGAGTCCCGTTGGGAGATGGGAGCGGTATATAAAATTTGCAATAAATAAATAAATAAAGATGCATCAGCAAGGACAGTCAAGGAGGGGCAAGTAGCATCACACCTCATGACACAATTCTGCCCTTTTTATACACATATCACGATATTGCAGGCACCTGTGAAAGGAATGGACTTTTGTTGCAATGGTTCAAGGCTGCTTTGATCATTTTGATGAAAGCACTGGATTTTGTGGATGCCTCTGATAAAGAATGCTTTAAATGGGATTTCTATATTGAAGAACTTGATGGCATCTTCCTATACTTAAGTGCTTTTATTGATAAGGGATACTGAATTATGCTGTCTTGTTTAAAAACAAAGGATATATCATACTGACTAGATTAGAAGATCATGACATACTACATATTCTGATTTTTTAAAAGGTAGCCAAACAACAAATAAATCCTGGATAATGTAATCGAAAGTACTCAGTATAGTTTCGTGTCCCGGTGCTTAATTTTATTGTTAACATGGATTGAATTTGCGAGTTTCAAACAGCTTGGTCTGTGGTTTCAGAGTTACAGATGCAATCAACTATTAACTTAGTTTGTTATGTAGAGCATAGAACAGGGGTCCCCAAACTAGTCAACTTTAAGACTTGTGGATTTTAACTCCCAGAATTCTCCAGCCAGAATAGCTGGCTGGAGAATTCTTGGAGTTGAAGTCCAAAAGTCTTAAAATTGACTGGTTTGGAGACCTCTGGTATAGAACAATATAACACAGTTTCTGGATCTCCTTGTCACCATCTAGTGGTCATCTGGTAATACAGGTGGAATAATTCTTCATTCATACATTCATGTTTGGGGTGAATGTTAAGCAGGACACAAAATCTGTAGCTAATAATATGATCTCTGTTCCTCTTCTCCCCAGTCAAATTTCAGCAAAACCCCGATATCCATGTCTAAGAGAGATTAGTTCCTCACCTCTTAGGTTTCTACATTGGAGGAATTAATTCTTTCTTAACAAAGTTTAGAAATATATATAGGAACAAATTTAAAGGCCTTTCCCATATTGCTCACATTTCTACATTTCATGACACTGTGTCAGAAGAATGCTGAAGTATATAGAGTTTCAAACACGGTGGTAAATATTACACGGCAGGGAGTTCTATAAGTTGCAAAATTAAAAACTATCCTAAGTGGCATCATTAGGTCTGTAAACACTTGGGGAATTTGAGGTGTGGAATGCAAAATGCACTGTGATTAATTGTCAGTAGGTGTGTTTCTAAGTTAGGCTCTACATGTAAGACTTTTTGATGGAATGTGTTTGCTCTAAACAGAAAAGTAATAATGGCTTATTTTGAATAGGAAGTTGCCCGTGAATTAGAAGAAAGTAAATATCAGTACACAGAACCTCGGCTGTCTATTTATGGACGTTCCGCAGATGAATGGCAGAATTTGGCTAAATGGTTCATAAGGCACAAAGTTTATTCACCTCACATGCGCTGGATTATTCAGGTCCCAAGAATCTAGTAAGTAAAAGAATAAATAATGCATTATTGGAAACAGTTTCATTTGTCTTTTTTCCAGTTCTTTAACAGAAAGTGAGATTTAAAATATCCTTAAGTATAAGAAGTAAGAACTTCCCTTACAACAATGAGGAAATTTGACTTATTTTTCCTAACCACAACTGTGGTTAAGTAAATAATCTTGCACCATGACTGTTACCACACTATATTGTGTGAGGCCATCTGGAAAGTTTGACAGCTTCAATTAATTTGCCTGTAAGAACCAAACATGTTGCTTTAAAAAGCTGTCAACAATATTTTGGAAACCACAATGATTTGGGAGATTAAAGGACTAAAGAAAGCAAGGCAGTGACATGGCATTTCTAAAATGGGTGGTACCAGGAAGTTTGCATTTTAGAAGAGTTGGTATGGCTTACTTCCTCCTTCCTTTCTGGTATGTTAAACCTGGGAGGTTAGCACAAAACTAGCAGCATCTTAACAGTTGCTTCCATAATTTGATGACCTCTAATGGACACAAAAGATTTCTAATGGACATAAAAGAGAGACTTGAGAGCCATGTGCAGCTCCATCCTGCCATTTTCCAATAAAAATTTTGCTTATCATGTAATGTTATGATAAATGTGTAAATGCAACCCATGTACACTGGTGTAATGCTGTTTTGCTTTAAATTTTAAAGCAAAATTTTAAATTGTTTGAGTTTGTACATGGGAAGCAAAGATGTATCTCCAAACTCTCTTCCTATATTTAAATTGTCCTTGTTATTCAGTTGCTTCCACAAATATTGCAAAAATGACTCATGTAAGAGATTTGGAGAACAAGCAAGTTGATGCAATTTGGGGTTGTCAATATGTCTCTTGCTCAAAGGACAAGTGGTAGCTATGGCTCAGGTAGTCTTTGCACAAATCTACCTTGTGCAGCCCTACTGCCCTACTCATAATCCATTACTGCCCTACTCATGGTCATTCAAACCTTGATGACTTATTGTTTAGATGACTGCAATGCACTCCCTATGGGCCTGATCACAGAGCTTTAGCTGGTCTATGAATAGTTATAGGTGTATTTGGGTTTTCCTATGCAACATCACTGTTTCATGAATTGCACTGGTTGACAGTAGGCTTTAGGGTGCAATCTGTTATTACATACAAAGCCTTTTGTTGCACAGGAATTAGCTACATATGAAGCTCCCCATCTATAATTACTTTTATGTACCTGATACATCTGTCAGGTTGGGCGTGTTCCAGTCCCATTACTTAAGCCATGTCATCTTGAGGAACCCAAGAGATGTGCTTTCTCTGTTGCTACATTTCCCCTACGATTTCCCAGTGACATTTGGATTGCCTTACCTTGTGTATTATTTGTCCCCCAGGCACAGAGATAGGAGGTTTTGTGCCTATCTTGATTGTTTCATTGATTGTTTCTTGTTTCTGATTGTTTTGAAATTGTCTCTGGCACAATATGTTTTATTTAATGTTTTTATTACTATTTGATGTTTTTAATTTGTATGATGCTCTGAGCTGTACTTTGATTGGACAGCTATATAAATTGATCTAATAAAAATGATATATAGATAACCATATGCAATGTCTTGCAGAAATGACCCTAGGATTTTGTTGAAGGTCTCTGTTTGCATAGGAATGGGATTGATATGAAAAGTACACTTTTATCAATTTTTCCCATTAATTTAGAATAGAGATTAGAGATGGTTAGCAATAACATCATAATATGTTATTAAATAATAATAATATAATTTGAAGGGTAAAGCTAGAATATTCAGAACATTTTCATGTTACATTATTCAAGTATTATTTTGGTATTTTGTTGTGTACTTTAAAGTGATTGAACTAAAGTTGCTTAGGGGTTTTTGCAGCCAAAATTCAACTGATATTTTTGGGGTGCGGATGCGAGCTTGGACAAGAATACCTATTCCTAAAGTAGACCATATCCCAAGTAAGCACAATAAAAATATTCAAATATTTGTTTCCCCCACAGTGATATATTTAGGGCAAAAAACATTCTGCCTAACTTTGCGAAAATGCTGGAAAACATATTCTTACCTCTGTTTGAAGCAACCATCAATCCCTTGGATAATAAAGAATTACATCTTTTTCTTAAATTTGTAAGTATTTGACTGTCCTAGACTGCATGTATCCAGCGATTGTATCACTCTGCATTCTCCTTTTATGTGTTTTCAGAAACAAGTTCAAACTACAAAAATAGGCTTAAAATGTTTGGGCAATAACATGAAATCTTAAAAGACAGATAGAGGAAAGCGGACTAAGATTTTTAGTGAAAAATGCACCAGTCCCTTGCATAGAGCTTTGGAATATATTGTTAAAATAGAATTGTCTTATTCTAATTTACTGAGGGACTATGCAGTTAATTTAATTCTTCCCATATATTTCAGTTTGAATGGATAGAGTATATCAACTGGCTCTCCTTTTGATGTAAAGGAGAATTTGGTTGAACAGGAATTTTAAAAAAATTCAAAATCTGGCATAAAAGAAGACATTTTTTAAGCTCAAATTAAATCTACTAGCATCTTAATAATAAATAAGGAGTTCAGTATCAACAAATGGAAAAGTGCTTTTCTAAACTGAGAAATAAAAATATGAATCTATTGTATGGTATGTTATTAAGTAAATAATTACTGACTAGAATTAAAATTGATGTCTAGAAAGAAAGAAACTTTGTCTGGTTTCAGTATTTACAAATAACAAACTCCCTTCATGATAAATTGAGATTCTCATGTTAATTGAGAAAATTAACTACTTAATATCAAACAGAATGGGAAATCTAAAAGTGGTGATGAGAAATAATTATAATCTTTTCAGTAATTTTTATGATAAAAGAAAATTACAAGATATTGGGGAAATATCTAGACAGAGTAAAATCTGAACAAATTTGTTCTATAAATATCTGTTAATCCTACAAAATACAATATGAATTGCTTTTTAATCAGGGCACTTATTCTGGCTACAGGATTTAAATTTGGAAATGTAGAGCTAAAGGCTCAAAATATTTCATTCTTTATATGGTGGGGTTATAATAATTTTTTATATCTCATTTTAGATGTATCCTACACCCACATACCGTTTAATATTATTTGTAATGTAAGTCGTTTAATTATTAGCAGCAAGCTTTGGCAGAAAATTTCCCATCTCATTACTCCCAATTCTAAAGAAAGCTGAGGTAGAAGTTGTCTGGTAGCCTCAGTGGCCCTGAAATAGATTGCTAGCATCTTGCTGAGATATCACAGCAAGTGGCAAATTGGACCAGTTAACCCAGATGATGAACCAGCTAGTCCAGTAAATGGGAAAATATTTGCCACAAGCAGTGCTCCACTACTCCTTCCAGCTTAAAGTTCCTACAGGTGTTGCTGATAAGAAGTCCTAGGATGGCAAACACCTGCTTTTTTATTTAACAAGCATGCTCAGACGCCTGGCAGATTTAGTACCATCTTCTCTCAGTAGCAACTTCTACATCTTTCTAAGACCTGAGGGGAAATTACCACTGACTGATCCCAATCAGAATTTATAATTAATCAGTTACTGCTGGGTCTGTAAAATGGGCAATACCTTATTCTGCTATAGAATTGCCTGGATTTGGAGAATTATAATAATAATCCTCTGCAATGTGAACAAATGATATACTATCAAATCCATCAGTTACAATGGAATATGTGTGTATAACCACATATACTTGATTTTCAGTTGTGGCCTGAAATGAAAGGGACATAACAGATCAGTAACTATCAGGTGAAATATCACACACATGTATTCTGCAAGCAACCCAGAGACTTTCAATATATTAATCCAATTCATCTTGAATATCAGTCAAACATTTGAAAAATTATGAGAGAGTAAGGTTAGGAAACCTAGATGCCATTCTTTCTTATTCTTGCCTCCCTACAAATATTTGTATATAGACTGTGCAAATTGAAACTGTGCAGCTTGGAACCAGCAGAGCTCCATTAAATATTGCCAGGGCATAGAACAGGACTGTCAAACTCCCGGCTCGTGGGCCGAATGTGTCATGTATTGACCACGCCCACAGCCAAAGGGGGAAAAAGTCCTGATACATCACGTGATGACATTGTGACAATGCGAATTTGACACCCCTGACATAGAAGGTCTTTATAGTGTGGTAGATCTAGTTAATTTGAATATAACTATCTCTCTTTGAAGCAGCAACTAAATCTACTTGAAAAGGGGGATATTTTATAAGAAAATCTAATATTTTGAAAAATAAATATGTTACAGCCTCAGGGAGATTGGGATGTCCAGGAATGAAGTATTGCCCGGATTCACCATAATAAATTTCTTGAGAAAGGCAACAGCCACCTCTAATAAACTTCAGTGTACCAGCAACATAGCAACACATATATGCTTTTCTTATCCAGCTATTGATTCCCTGCTTAAATTGAAAGGATTAATGCTGGAATGCGTTAAATGTGATTTATACAAGATTCTATGTGAAGTTTTATTTTTGATCTTGCATTACTATTAGGATGTTGACAATAATTTTATTTATTTCCTTTGTAAATTTTTCAATAGTCTTGGAAATGGACTGCTTTTAGACTCAAATATGTGCATTCATTGGGATCATGGCAACATAATTTTGATTGCCCCAGCATGCAAGTTTCATAGTGTCATAGTACCCCCATTTGAACCACATAGCAGGAGTTGTGAGCTCTTATTATTAGGGCTCAGATTCCCACAAAACACCTTTACCACTTTAGATTATTTGCCTGTTATTCTTCACCACAAATGCTCCTATTTTATTTGTTTATTTAAAAAAAATGGATCATTGTAGTTCATGATTGTTGGTTCTAAATTTTATAACATTTAAGGAAAGCTACCTTCTTCCTATCTTTCCTGTGATGAGAGCTTCAGATTTTAATTTACATAAAAGAAAAGAACAAATATTTAACAACTTTGATTCTTGTTACGGAAATGTTGAATACACAACAGTGTCTTTTGGCCTCTAGATGGTGCCAACAATTCTAGTCTGCGTTCTAAAATATAGTGCCAGATTATCCAGTCAGTGCACTCTTTCTTTTTGCTTATGCTTATATTCATTTGGATATATGTGTGAACATTCATTTAATTTTCAAGAGATAACCAATCAAAAGTTATTTTGTATAGTAGTTTTAGGTTATATAGTACCAACAACATGGTAAAGGGCAATAATAAAAGTAGGATGCCTTCATACATAATTATGGCGATGCAAATTAATCACCTTACTCCATAATGGCTTGCATCATTATCACCATCATGTATATGCCATCTAACTCCCAGAAACATTTCAAATGGGTTTGGGACCTTATGATCATCAGCAGTTTAAAGTTTAATTTGGAGCAATTAAGTTAGATAATTCAGAAAATCATACATACATTATTCATATAAAATTTGTTTTTATTGAATTCTTAGGTAACAGGGTTTGATAGTGTGGATGATGAATCAAAACATAGTGATCACATGTTCTCTGAAAGGAGCCCCCATCCTGATACTTGGATTAGTGAAAAAAATCCTCCATATAGCTATTATTTGTATTATATGTATGCAAACATCATGGTTCTCAACAACCTTAGAAAGTAAGTAGTAATATTTCTGTTTTCCTGTTTCTGTAAGTTTGGTAGAAAGGTATAACAAGGAACTTACATCATGGTTTCATAAGATAAACAAAAATATATATAATTTACCTCCCCTCTCCCTTTTTAAATTTATTTTGCCTCCTATCGTAATTATACGATGAAGACAAGCTGGAGTTTTGCACATTTCCAGGTTGACAAATTCTGCTCTGGGCAATAGGATTAGGCATAAATTGTCCTAATGATAAATTCCGTTACAGTCTTTTGGAGGTACATGAGCAAACAAAAAGTTGGATATCTTATAACTCTAAACAAGTCTTTCTTAATCTAAGATCCTTAGATGTTCTTGGATTACAATTTGTGTCACCTGTGAATTTGATGGGAGAACTGGGGTTAGGTGGAAATGGAGGAATTTTGATTACAGTCTGAGAAAACCTCAAGGCAGAACATGTTTTTTTTGTTCCACAAATGTCCTTTTGTTAGATAAGGAGGAGATAACTTTCCAGATTGAAAATCATCAGTACATGAAGTGTGCATTCTAATTTTCATTTTAATCTCTTTTATGATCTCTATATAAAATCACTTTTATGAGCTTTAGCAATGAAAGAGGTATCAGCAGAAGCTCAAATTTCTGCATTACTTATTACAGCGAATACGTAGAGTCACTTTCAGCATTACTTCTGCAGCCAGAGTGCTTAACATTGTAATTACCAATCTGTAGAATTGTGTCTGTGATTTCACAAGTGACATTTCTCTGCCTTGCCTGGAGCCATTTGTAGTTATCATAGTGAACCTGTAATCTGTACAGATTATCCATTCTCTCACAGGCGTTTGTTTGTTTACAGATCTGTTCACATACCAGTCTTCATATTAAGCACAAAATTGGATTGCAAACACAGTGCAACCTGCCGATTTAGATTGACTTCAATTGTATGCAACAGGAGAGAAAGGGTGAAATTAAGAATTTAAAATGAGAAAACAAAGCAAACAAGACTTTCAAAGTCTGCTATGCATAGAAGAGTCTTGGTAAAATATAATATGAAATAAAATAAAACTTAAGTTTCAAGAATTGATATAAAGCTATGGTCACAATATAATATTTGAAGCAGTTTAATCTCTGTTGGTGCCACGAGAGCTAGCTTACTGGCAGAATTATCTTGCAATGAATCATTTGAGCTGCAGTCACAAATATTTGTCTCATGAAATGGAGGACTTACCCTTGAACAATTCAGCTAAAACATTTTTAATCTGAAGCCCAGCAGCCACTGAACCCCTTCTACCCCCTTAATTAACATGAGAGTGTTTGTAAGTCAGGCTAGCTTAGGGGCTACCCAGGCTGTGAGGAAGAGGGACTTACCTCAGAATAATTTAATATACTGTACATAGTGCTGCCCATCAATGGCCCATTGTCACAGATGCATTTTTTTGCACTTCCAACAGCCGTTGTAAGATGTATCATTATGATTGGTCTTGGGATTTCTGAATGGTCAGGTATGATGCTAATTGCATTTTAAATTATTTATAGGGAGAGAGGCATGAGCACCTTCTTGTTTCGACCTCATTGTGGAGAAGCTGGATCAATAACTCACCTGGTGTCCTCCTTTCTAACTGCAGACAATATTTCCCATGGATTGCTCCTAAAAAAGGTATAGTAATGGTTCTACTGCAGCCTCCACCACTCTGTTGTTTATCATTCTGACAAATGACTTCTGCTCAGGGGTGGGTTTCTACCGGTTCTGTCCACCTCTGTAGAACCGGTAGCTCTGAAGAGCAGCAGACATAGAACCGGTTCTGTGTCTGCTGATGTTTTTGCCCACCCGTCCATCCGGGTTCTTACCTGACCTTTCTTTCCTGATTTTTTTTCAACTTCAGCTGCCGTGCACAGCTGCAGTTAAAAAAGCAGGAAAAAAGGGCTTTTTGAAAGGCTGCTTCTCTGCACGCAGCATGCTGATGACGATTTACAGGCGTGCTCTGGCAGCATGCAGGGAAGCACATCGTAAATCACCAAACCTCATAAATGACCGAACAGCTAGTTAACCCTGTCGGATCTCACCCCTGCTTCTGCTCCTAGAATTGTCTGGGACTTCTGAAACTGAACTCATACCTTTGGGAGTCATCAGATCACTGAAAAACTCTAATAGAGTTTTATATGGAAGGGAAGGGAAGGGCAGAGCAGAGCAGAGCTGGAAGGGACCATGGACGTCTTCTAGTCCAACTCCCTGCCTAGGCAGGAAACTCTACACCACTTTAGACAAATGCTTATCCAACATCTTTTTAAAAAATTCCAGTGTTGGAGCATTCACAACTTCTGGAAGCAAGTTGTTCCACTGATTAATTGTTCTAACTGTCAGGAAATTTCTCCTTAGTTCTAGAGTGCTTCTCTCCTTGATTTGTTTCCACCCATTGCTTCTTGTCCTGCCCTCAGGTGCTTTGGAGAATAGCTTGACTCCCTCTTCTTTGTGGCAGCCCCTGAGATATTGGAACCCTGCTATCATGTCTCCCCTAGTCCTTCTTTTCATTAGACTAGACATACCCAGTTCCAGCAACCGTTCTTCATAGTTTATGATACTTATACAGATAGTCCTCTACTTATGAACATGGTTGGGACCAGACCTTCCATTCCTAAATAATGCAGTCATTAAGTGAGTCACACCCAATTAAGCAAATCATATGGTTCTTAAGCAAATCGTGCAGTCTTTAAGTGGATCTCACTTTCCCCATGGACTTTTCTGGTCCAAAGCCCCCTGGGAAGGCTGCAAATGGCAATCACTTAACCTGAATCACTGCAACATCATAAATACATGCTAATTGTCAAGTGCCTGAATTTTGCTCACTTGCCTGTGGAAACATTACAATGATTGTAAACGTGAGGACCAATTTTAAGACACTTTCTTCACTGTGAACATATTTTGAACGATTGTTAAATGGATGGATATAACTTGAGGACTATCTGTATAAACCATGGGAGTGTATGGGATCTATAGATCTCCATCCTGAGGTTTGCTATACACAAAGATGTTTATTATCTGTATGTCATACTGTTTTGCATTTTAGGATTGTTGCCTTTTTACAAAGACCTTAAAGCAAGGGCCTCCAACCTTGGCAACTTTAAGACTTGTGGACTTCAACTCCCAGAATTCCTCAGCCAGCAAAGCTATACACAAAGAAAGCTGGTGGAGGAACTTTAAGGCCCCTGCAGATGCAGTTCTTAGGGAAAGTATGCCAGGTCCCCAAGCCTGTATAACTCTCATAGGACGGTCCTGACTGAACTCAATGTGGGCTTATTGCTGAGTGAATGTATGTGTCTGATTACTACAAATGGGAAGCTTAAGGACGCATTTACTCTTATGTGGTTGAAATTAATGGGATTTATAAAAAGCTTAACTTTGAGTTGGGTTTGGGTTTGTAAAGCAATTCTCCACCGGATGACAGATTTCAATACAATTCTGACACAAGCTGTTCTAATTGAGAAATATTCTATTTTATTGGACAGCAAACATGAGCTTCCTTAAGAGCTTTTCCGAGACAGTTGTATTTCAAATGATAAACATGTAACTGAACAGTGTTCTGGTTGCTTGTTGATAAATGGATTGAACAGGAAGATCAAAAGCTGGTTTGAAGGGGGTAGCTTGTACTGAAGGCACAATTCAATCACCACTGATGGCAAAAGACCTTTTATTTCCCACTTCAGCTAATGCAATAATATGTGTTTTAACCTCTCAGATCTCTGTTTAATTTTTCATTGTAAAAATGGATTTTTAAAAAAAATACATCAATGCAATGCAATGCAAAATAAAGGTGTATAGTTGTATACATACATACATACATACATACATGTATGTATGTATGTATGTATGTATGTATGTATGTATGTATGTATGTATGTATAACAACGCAGCTTGTATAGTGCCAGAGGGGCGGGGTCAGTTAAAGTTTCCCAAGCTGTAAAAATGGTTTTTCATTTCCTCTGGCTAAATGTTTCCTGTTTTCTCTGCGTGAATGAATAATGATTTTGGGTGTTGTTTTTGTACAGAGTCCAGTTCTCCAGTATCTTTATTATCTTGCACAAATCCCCATTGCCATGTCTCCTCTTAGCAACAACAGCTTATTCCTGGAGTATTCAAAAAACCCACTGCGAGAATTCTTGCACAAGGGACTGCGTGTTTCTCTGTCCACAGATGACCCCATGCAATTCCACTATACCAAGGTAATTTGCATGAAAGCAATTTAAAAGTTTTACTTCTGTCTGAAATCATATTAATTTAAATGTTTTCTTATTAAATTCAGCAGCAGCTCTCCAATCTTACATTTATTTATTTGAAAGTAATAGTTTTCAGTTGTCATTTCACTTCATTTAGGAGGGCATAGAATTCTATTCACAGTTTAATCATTTATTGTGTTTGAATCCTAAATGTTGCATCCTGAAACACTTGTAATTCTCACAATCCTTTTGTTTCTCAAGCCATTCTCCCTTATCCCATCTGCTGGGTACTGAAGCATGGACTCCAATGGACTCCAATCTCCTAAGTCCTTTCTTTCATGTCATTTGACCATTAAAAACTAGAATGTTTGAGTTTTGCAGGACTTCTTTCTGCTCTCAACAGTTTTCTTTCCCATTTTTTTCCACTTCTCTTAAAAGTTTCAACACTGATGTCATTAGCATCAGTCCTGTAGCTGTACTAGGTGTGAATGTGTTGTCTGGTTTGAGTATCATCAATCCATGAAAATCTAAGAAGGAAAATGACCAATTTTGCTTGCAGAAATACATTTCACTGTATAATGTCTGGAGTTTCCACCACTCTCAACAGGCTACCCAGCTCTGATACTATAAAAGTTGGATCTTGCCAAGTATGATGAGAGACATCTGCTGATAAAAGGGTGAAAAGATGAAATTTCACCAAATTTTCTCTTTCTCTGAATACTTAGTCCTGCTTCCACTATTCTGGTGGCATCACCAATCCCCTAGAACACGGGTGTCAAACTCACAGTGTCACCTTGCCGTCACGTGATGTATCACAAAGTCTTCCCCTTTGTGGAGCTGGGGTGGGCATGGCCTGCACATGACACATCTGGCCCGTGGGCTGCCAGTTTGATACCCCTGCCCTAGAGAAAGTTTTCAGGGAACATAGACGACAGCAAGGAAAGAGGAAAATTAAGGAAGAAAATAGAAGACCTTTGCAAAATTAAATTTCCTTTTACTAGAAATGGTCCCTTTGCTTTCAGGAGGCTATTGTTGGTGCAAAATAAATAAATAAATGTATTTGATAGCAAATCATATATTTTTTGTATATATAATTGAAGGAAGCACTGATGGAGGAATATGCCATAGCAGCCCAAGTATGGAAACTGAGTACTTGCGACCTATGTGAAATTGCAAGAAACAGTGTACTACAAAGTGGCTTGTCACACAAGGTAAATTTACTTTTAAGCATCAGACATTTGAAGATGTAGGGGACAAAGTAGGTGGTGCACTTAATACATTGTATTTTTATTTTTATTTATAAAGCCACCAGGGAACCTGATCATCACACATAATAGGAACATTTTAGCTAATTATATTTTTTCTCTAATGGTGTTTTTCCTCAAAGGACAAATAACCAAGCTGAAGAGATGGCTTTGATGAATATGTGGGATAGAAGTGATTAAATTCTGATCCCTTGAGCTTTGTTTATAGCATTGATTCACCTTTGCTACTGTAATGTTTGAAATAGAAAAGATGACATGAATTTACAGATGGGGCATTGTGGGAGGGGAGGAAGTTAAAAAGTCCCAAACAAAGAACACAGTCATGATTGCCATCTTGACTTTTTTCACACTTCCTACAGATGCCATTGTTTACATATAGGTTTAACTTCTCCTTGATTTCTATCAGACTTGTCCAATTTACTGCATTTCAAATGTTAGACCACTCAGAATCCCCATCCAGCTTCATCAAAGGCTATCTGGAAATTTTGGGAGTTTTGGTTCAATATATTTGAAGGCATAGTTTGGGGAAGGCAGTGTTTCACTGGTCTCTGGTTAATTATCTAGTGTACTGTTGCAGAATAAAATCATAAAATGCCTGTTAGAGAGCAAAGGATTTCTTAAGAAAGCTGCTACATGAAGTTACAAGTCATCTTTGTATGTTAATCAATTTGGTAGCAGATAAAAAGACTCTCTTTCCCTCTCCCCCATCTCCCTCTTTTTCAATAATTCACATCTTTCTTTTAAAAAATGCTGTTATATGGAGATCATCTTTCACATCCTTTAGCTGAGGAAGCACTACGCTTAAGAGACACGTTTTAAAATTGTTCAGTCTGCTGGATTTCATTTGCCTTTTAAAAAAATCAAAGCAACTTTTCAAATAGTATCTTCTTTTCTCTCTGCAACTTTTCAAATAGTATCTTCTTTTCTCTCTGTTTCTCTAGGAAAAACAGAAATGCATAGGTCTAAATTACTGTGCTGAAGGGCCAGAAGGAAACGATATTAGAAAGACAAATGTTGCACAGATTCGAATGGCTTACAGATATGAGACTTTATGCAATGAACTGAGTTTTCTATCTGATGCGATGAAGACAGAAGAGATTACAGCACTGTCAAAATAGCCACAACCAACAAGTCGGAATAAAAGAGAGCTTTTGCAGGACAGAAAGTCATCTGATCATCAGAATTCTTAGGTTACACCAGAATTGCTGCAAAACCAGTTTCTGCAAATGCTTACCTTTAATAGGACTGCTGTAGATGCCAAGATGCAGGCTTCTAGCTATGTTGTTTATACATTTAGAAGTACATTCTAACTCTAGTTATTATAGATTTGCATTTCAAGATACATAACGTTCTGCTTTGAAAAAAGGGACACAGGACTGTAGCTTTTGGTAGCACACACGGACCAGTTTTCTCACAATTTTTCTCATATTGGATTGATGGCACTTTAAACATTAACTTCTGTTTAGATTTCAGATGTCTGATTGTACACAGTACTATAGTGTCTGTTAGTTAACAAAGATCATCCTGGATTTAGAAACTAAAATCTAGTATAACCAAAGATCAGCACATCGTTCATAGACGTTATACAAATTACTTGAATTTTCCAGATGGGCCCTTTAATTGAAGAGTAATTTGATATGGTAACTTCCTGTGACATCCAGGTATTTTTCAGATACCTGAAAAATACAAATTAGATATTGATATATCCACCAGGATTTGCTATATGATACAGTGGAGCTTTTTCAACAGATCCATATCAACATGCCACTTTATTCATCATTGAGACTTGTACCACACCTTGGTTTTTTCAGTATAGAAGATTAAGAACTTTCTTGTCTATGTATTAGGGGGCATATTTACTTGCAAATATGTATTCATGCACATTAGAATACCAACATTGGCTAAATTCACTTTAAATTATTAGTTGAATAAGCCACAGTGACTTTGACATACAGTGCTAAGTTTTAAAGCAGGTTTATACTTACATCAGCAAGATTAAATAATATTGTCAACCAAAACCAAACCAGTCATAATTTGGTATAATGTAAGATGTGAATGAAGCTGATATAACAGAAAGCTGACATATGCATAAACTTAACTTGCATTTTGTAGTTTGTATGAAATGCACTAAAATGAGATGTTTGATCGCTTAATATGCCATGTAATGCAAGGAGTAGGTTTCGTTGCTATTTCATTACTATGATGTAAAAGTGTGAGAACTGGAATTTAGTGATTTATCAACTGCTGTAGGTAGTGTTAAAAATTTTATATGGAGTTTATTTTAAAATGCAAACTTGAAAACAAACTATTAGAGGCAGTTTTGGTTCTGGAAAGCAGTTTTATTTAATTACTGTTGATGGCAGTAGTTACCTGTTAGCCTTTTGAAATACAGCAAAGTAATTTAAAACCGGAAGATCGAAAGTAAAATTTGTCATGAATTCTGAACTAGAAAAAAAGGGGGTAAACAAATTTCTCTTCCTGCACTTATGCGTTTTCTAATTTAAGTTATTATTATAGTGTGGAAAAAAAGTTTTACATGTTTTAATGCAAATTGGTGGGGAAGATATTTCATAAGTGCAAAGTAATTTTCATTTTTTTCTATCCAGAAGAATGACTATCCTATCCAGGTTTATTTCACATCTGTTGAAATGTAGCTCTCCCAATACAATAAATACAATTTGTTCACAGAAGCAGGGGCTCAGGAACCTTTCCACAAAATAATTATAAAGGCAGCTCCTGTATTTGGAACTTAGCATTCTATTCTGGAATACTGTGGCAGATGAATAGATACTATCAGCTTTGACCAAAGATGACCATGAGAAATTACATTTTTACCTTCGTTGGCTAATAACAATTTCAGAACTTGACCTTATAGCCAGTTTATCAATGCTTGACTGATAATCTAAATTTCATTTCACTTGAAAAGTGATTTATTTTGATACTAGAAAATCTCAATTATGTAATTAAAGAACATATCTGAAAGTTTTAGTTTCCTTCAGTACTTCTGAGTTTTCTTTTTATACTATTACTAGCCGATAACCTGCCGTTGCCCAGGTATTTATTTACCCCAATCCTGTATTAAGACAGGAAAATCTTGTAGTCGGGACTCACACTGTTGTACTGTCATACATCACAATTATATTCCTCCACAAGAGGGAGCCCTGTGAAGCCATTACCATAGCAGAAGCCATTTTAAGACACACACACACACACATACCCTGAGAGGTGTTAAGCATGTCCTATCCCCACAGTGTTTGTTTCTAGAGGGTAAGTCACCTGTGTACCAAGTTTATTGATATTGCTCAAGGCGTTCCAGAGTTATGCTGGAACATACATAAAAAAGAAATGATAGAAGAAGATAGAAGACTACTCATATTAAATTGAAAGTATTTTTAAAATGTAGTAATTGGTAACTGGTTACTTTTTTCTTCTTCTCACAAATTAGCTGGAGTTGGTGGAGCAGAGAGCATGCTTTTCAAAAAAGGAAACCTTGGATTCCATAGTTTTTGTTTTAAAACTTTTTACATTTTTTTTAAAAAAACAGCTCTAATAAAAAGCTATTTAAAGCACACTACGGCAAAGTATTATGTAACTGTAATGCTTGTACAACAAGAATGGCTAGTCCTAACCACATAGCAATCCTGTATTTTTAGTATGTTAAATTCTTCAGCTGGCGAATTCTCCAGTATCTGCTCTGGGCATGGACAGTTGCTTTGGAAGCTCTGTTTAATCAGTCTTCATTTGTTTACCTGCACAATTCAAATAAAACACAGATTCTGTGTATGCACATTTATGTAAAGACAGCTAAGAACAATTATGAATAACAAGTGGAAAAGACATAGCTGCTTTAATAAATTGAGATGTTATGCTCAGTAGGAGCTCCTACATATTTGGAAATAGCTTATTTGCAAATTCTAGTGAGCAGTTAAGTTATTTTAACATCAAAATGAAATATGGCTTCTACCATTCTAATTGAGATGTATGAGATTAATGAGCCTTAAAGTAAATTCTACTGAATTTACAAGGGTTTGAAATTGCACTATTATTGCAAGTTCTTGAACTATTTTGGTAAGCTTTATTCCATAATTATGGTACCTTTTTCCTTGAATTATCACTAAAAGCCAGATATTTTCTTGAAGGTAATTACCCATTATACTTTTTTGATGGCTTAGACTTTATGGGTGAAAGTTTAGCTGTCAATTTTGTTTATTTGCATTATTTTATATAATTAAAATAACTATTGTTTCTACATGGAACTTTTGGATGCTAGAATGCTAACATGGCCTGATTAGCATTCAAAGAAATCCTTGCTAGTTTAAGAGGGATTATGGGAATTATGTCCAATTTAAACAAGAAAAATGGTTTGAGTTATACATGTACAGTATGTATTTTGTTGTCTAAAATATTCAGAGATATGTATAGCATGAAGAAGCTTAATAAATGGAAATGTTAAACATGTATAAATATTCGTGTTTGTCCTATAACCCTAAATGAAGTCAACTTTGACTATTAACTGTCATATCTATTACTGCATTACAAGTATGAAGTTCACTAACAGACAAATTCTATATAGGACAAAGATAAAACAATAACAAAATCCAATACAACTGTCAGAAATACAATGTGAGTATTTTTCTGGTTAGCCATATAGTTAGCTGCTGCTTTCAATTTTCCATTTCCAATCATCCAGTAATCAATAGCAAGAGGAAGATCAGTCCCTGTTGCTAGAAAAACTAGGCAGTAAAATGTTGGGGGAACAATGGAATTCTGTCATAAGCCCAGAACAGGCCCAATACAATCCCAGAAACAGCACAGACTTCATTTCAAAGTTAGAACACCCCCCCCCCCCCCATACAGAATCTAGTCTCTCAAAGCACATTTTGTTTCAAGCTCAAAACAAGGTCAAAATGATCTGCACATTTCTGGCTAGGAATATATAATTGTAACTTACTTACTTGAAATTATGTGTATACACTGAATTTGAATGCCTAAGAGAAGATATTTCATTTAATATTACACAAAAGACAAACAATTCAAATGTTTATTGCTCAAAACTCATAATACATTAAATTGCTTATAGTTATTAACAGTCTTATATAAAACCACTAAGAAAAGTTCACATCCACACAAAAGAACTAAGGAATACATCTTCTCTTAACAATAATTCATCTCTTGAATATGTCTTTTAAACACCTTTTTAAATTTTGTCAATCTTCATCAGATTCAATGCTAGAACTGTCAACTGGGCTGCAGTTTTACATAATGTAACACATTTATTTCTTATGATAGGCTTCTAGTTTGCCATATGCTTATTGTGGTAGGGTATGTGTCAAAAGGCATGGGTAAGCAACTTGTAGTAATCCTTCTTCCATGTCTTTGAATATTATAGCTTCTCCTAGACTAAAAGTCCTTTAGTAAGAGGCATTCAGAACACAATAGAAACAGAAAAGGAAGACAGCAAACTGATCATAGTTAATCTGTAAAATGCCATATGTGTATGCTTTGTGTGTGTGTGTGTGTGTTTTACATACAGTGGTACCTCTACTTATGAAATTAATTCGTTCCGGAAGCCGTTTCGTAACGCAAAAATTCCGTAAGTAGAGACGCATTTTACCCTATAAATGCCCTAGTCCGTTCCAAGCCCCCCAAATTCAGGCAATAATTTTTTATAAATCATAATATTTCTTTAATACCTGTAACAAAAACATGTTACATTACTGTGTCTCCAGCTATCTCTTTCTATCTCTTTGGATTTCGTTAGCGTGAGACTGAGAATGCGGCGCGGTGCGTTACTCTCATCCCATACACAAAGATACCTCCTAGCCAATGGGATGCCAGGAAGATGCTGGGAGATAACCAATGGCAGAGCAACTCGGACGCGCCATTTTCAAACCAAGATCAAACTGCGCAAATTAGCGTGAATTTTGAAATTTTTGGCCTTTCGTATCTTGAAACATATTTCGTAACTAGAGACGATATTTTCTCGACGACGCGCTTCGTAACCTGAAACTTTCGTAACCAGAGTCTTTCGTAGAGGTACTACTGTATATATTTATGGATAATCTATATTACACATTGTAACGCTTGCATTAATGTGTATATTTAAAAAGATAGAAACACTACAGTATATCATTTACATTTTCACTTTACACATATTTACAATTGTGAAATTACCAAACCTATAATTTCATGTCTCCTCTGTGGACTGCATACCCATATTTTAAAGCTTCTATCTTTTGAGATTTGGTGTACAGTTCTTACACTCATGACAGGAAAAAGAAAAGAAAAGCAATGTCAGGATTTAATGATCCACTGCTTACACTTCAATATTTATGCTATCAATCAAACCTTATATGAAAGGGAAGGGAAAAGAATGTGTTATTATTTCTACCATGTTACTATAAAGTATTGTGCACTTTAATCATAGCACTGCAAGTCCAAATGTATCTAGGGTGTTGGGAAAATCAAACCCATGATCAATTTTATAACAAGTGAAAAACATCAAAACAAAAACAAGAAAATATGTTTTGTTTACTTTGAATTTTAAAGCTCACTTAAAATCAATTGTCAGAATACTTGCAATATGTGAAATTCTCTATATCAAAGCTTTCTTAATAAAAGTTGCTCTTCGAACTTTCACTTTAGCACATCATATTAGATAAAGAGTTAAAGCGCTACTTACTACTCTATTTTACTAATTTAAACAGAATTTGATAACCTCTAAAAAAACATGTTTACCATATTCTGAAGTGGTAAGGCTCAATACCTGGATGTGATTTATAGAAATGTTTTAGCTAATAGTGTAGATTTGCAATTTAATTAATTTAACCTATATTCATGTGCAACATTTCAGCAACAGTAGAAAACAATTTTATTATACATATTTACCAGGCAATTCCAAATAAGGCCATAAACCCTTCATGATATTTAACTATTAACCCATCTTTCTTTGTGTGGCGCCAAATCCACACTATGAATAATAATTATAATAATAGCAGTTGTGAAAAATATAAAATCCAACATCAGTACCACATCAAATTGGAGATTTGTGCTGGCCCAATCTACCTAGATCTTGATCTTTGGGGGTTAGGATCATTTTAAGCTGCCATTTGAAATAAATTTGTAAAAAAATCACTTGGCGCCAATTTTGTGAATTGGAAAATGGTGGATTTCTGGTATCTATTAATGTTACCTGGTAAGGTAACAACTTAGGATACATTTGTCATACCTCATACCAATACTCAATTACAACATGCATACTACATTAAAGCAAAGTGATCACACAAAAAAATGAAAGATTCCTTTTTTTGCTTCAGATTGCACCTACAGGAAAGGAAAGAATCTCTGCACTTTACCATTTCATTTCATAGCAATAGCACATTTTACAAACTGGTAAGTAGAAGGCTAAACTAAACAAAACTAAGTAATAAACACATTTTAGCCAGATTTTGTAATTAACATGAAGCACTTGCAAAGAAACAGGAATATAGAAGATTTTTTTACTATCTGCACTATGCTTCAGAGATTCACTGTTTTGGAGAGTTTCTAGCCTAGGGAACAGCTGTTCAAGGCATGTAAGAAATGAAGAGATGGGAGAAAGGGAATAAAGATTGCTGTCTGCTACATTAGAAGCCTTCTACTGACAGAGAAGCTATTGGAAACTTTGCTGGATCCATCCATAATACTGCACAGACAAACTTTAAGTAATAAATATTGATTAGAAAATTAACTTTGAGTAGAAATGAAAAAAACAATCATGTAAAAAAATCTGCTTTCATAAAAGATTCCATAAAAGGAATGTAACATACCAATTACTGATTTAATCAAACACACTCAGCAATAAGAGCTGCAACATTTCAAAGGAGGGAGAACAGAAACTACAAGGATTCTAGTCATTTTAATTCCCATTTAAGCATTAGAACATTGTTTTTAGACAGTGTTGGACAACAGGACTTGCGAACCACCCACATTCTTCAACTGAGAAAATGAAGTCAACTTATAACAAACACTTAACAGCTTTACTAGAACTAAAATACTTCCTATTGCAGTACCTCATAAAATATTAGAAAATCCATAGTGTATTGACCGTAAATGTTATCAGAGTAGTTCAGGAAAGTAATAATTACAGGTAGGCTTTCCCAGAACTAGTCGTTATTGATTTAGTTTCTGGAAACCAATGTAATGATAAAGAAATTAAAAATAATGAGAACGATATCTTGAGACTATGAATGTTAAGACTAACATCAGGGGATATGAGGCTGGCCTGCCTCATCCACCAAGTTGAGTATGTAAGTGGCAATATCTTCCTCTGTAGGTGCATCAGATACGACCCAAGAATCATTTGCAGCAGTCACTTGTAGGCGGCATACAGGGCAATTCCTGTGACGGCCACTCCTGCAAAGGAAGTCAGAAGAAACCGTCACTGCTTTTCAGACTTTGTATTGATAATGCGCATGACTATTTCTTCTCTCATGGTAAGATATAACAGGATCTTGGACAAAAGGCTATAAAAGATGAGTGTTTTATCTATGAGACCAAGCTAAAAATAACAGTGCAAATATCCCCAACATAGATTGCACAGACCTATTGTCAGCCCCGAAGCCATTTTGGGAGCATCTTCAGGGCTGCCATAGCAAGGCTGGTTGGAACTGTGGGAACATGAGTGGGGAGATAAGAGATAGCTGGGGATGTGTAACCAAAATAACATTCTTTCCAGTGGCAGCCAAGGATGCTCTACCAGGTGTTAAGAGAGGCATGGACCAAAGCCAGCCAGGATTGGGGCTGCACCCTGATTGGACCATGTGATGGACGTGTGACTTGGGGGAAAGAACTTTGGGGTGTTGATTTGGGTGGGGAAAATCTCGGGTCCTTCAGAGTCAGGTTTTCCCCAGATGTGCCAATATGACATTCCTAATAAATTCATACTTGAGGAAACTCTAGGCCTCAGAGTTTTCATTGTTTTGGGTCTGTTACTTGGAATCCTCACATCTGTTTTTGAAAGCCCCCCGGCAATGAGATCTTAAACCTCCAAAGAAAAACAACCAATTGATTTTTAAACTGGAAAAATTTACATTGTCCCAAATGTCTATACTTTAAAGCAATTTGTTGTCCTTTCAACAAATACTTGACTACATTCACCTATCACTTGGCTAAGGATACAGCAAACCCTATCAGTATCGCAGAATGGCATGATGGCTGAAATTTTCAGATCTGTTTTGGCTCTTTTATAAGGTTGGGCACTGTATTAAGAAGCAAAATATTTAGAGTACTCATTTAGATCCTTATAAACAATTTTCCAATCTGGGAGGCACTGATGTGTGCAAGTTATTCTACCTTTATGCAAAACAGTTGTTTAGTTCAGTAATTTTGACTTAATGTGACATGTGGCTGGATTGTTGATTGTTGATTTATGTATTTTATAGTTTATTTTGTAAGCTGTTCAACATCAGTTTGTCATGAAAAGTTTTGCACAATGTACAAACATACAGAAACATTTTAATTAATTTCTTTGCACAACACATATAACTTAAGAAATAAATGGAGCAGAGAAACTGAAATATAACTAGGCTGAATTCTTCCACTGAAGATGTCTCTGCCTCACTGCTCAAACTTCTTTAGTTTTACACTTGATTATCTTAAATGCAGGAGAAAACAATGAATTGCTAGTCCTTGCTTAACGACTGCTTGAAGTTACATTTTGTTCCAACAAAACCAGATGCCTCAGATTTCATTCACTTTTAAAGTGGAATTGGCAGCTCTTTGAAATCAAGACATACTACCAAAATGCCTTGTCATTTTAAAAAGGAGCAATTTTACTTCTTGAAAAATAAAGCAAAGCCAGATTACATAACATATTACATGGTGGCTATTTGTTAAAATTTAGCTTTGAATAGCATCAAACTGAATTAGTTGTGTGCCACACGAGCATAGCAAGCAAGAAGCACTATTTGTTATTTAAAAGAAGTATATAATTTCTCAAATAAGGCATCATTAACTAAAATATTGGTACAGGTTTTATTCAAAAAGACAGACAAGTTCTTTTTCCTGAATTGTTAACTTTGAAGAAGGTGGTATTGGAAAAGGGAACCTACTTCCAGCTCACTGACAGCTAGAACTCTGAAAAATGCACAGGGAGCCCAGGATTGGAAGACTTCTTCTATCTTGATTCCAGCTCCTCCCACCACTCCATTTCACTGTAGACAATTGTTTGAGGAAAATAATTGCAGTGGTACCTTGGTATTCAACTGCCTTAAAACTCATTGAATTTGGTATTCAACGCATTTTGAAGTGAAAATTTTGTTCTGGTACTTACCGTTTGTTTGGTACTCAATGCACAAGCTACAGCTTGTTGGTGTTGGCTGCCTTGTGACTTGTTACATTATTCCTTATGGGAAAATTTTGTTTGGTACTCAATGTTTCTGATACTTACTGCCTCCTGGATCCAATTAGCAATGAGTACCAAGGTACCACTGTACTGATTTTCCCCTTCCACATTCAGATATCTTTTTTCTTCATCTCATGTTTCCATCCAACTTTGCCCCTCTCCCACCTCTGACTTCACTATCCATTACTCTATCCCGTCATCCATTCAGTTTTATTTGATATTATTTGTGCTGGTTTTGCTGGAAAGGAGAGGAATATGTGTGAATGTAAATGAGCTTCTGTGTTTCTGAGAAAAAAAGTTTGTGTGCGCATATATACAGAAGCAACACTGATTAATTTACGAATGGACTGACTTATTTTACAGGGGTTTAAATTAAAAGAATATTAACTAATATTAATTTATTTACTTTGTGCTGGCATGCCTCTTGAAGTAAGGTTTCTGAACAGCATGCATATAAGCATGTACATATAACTACTCAAATATGCATATAAAATACACATATTTGTATGCATGTGAAATCTCCAGGACTAGAATTTGGAAATCTGAAGTGGTATTGAAAAGAAGGGTTCATTTCTTTTCTTCATTAAACATGGTATAATTTGTTCATGAGATTTAACTAAGTGACTTACCATTTATCAATGCATTTCTGACAAAAGCTGTGGGCACATGGCAAGATCAGATCAGCACGTCCATCCATACAAATGCAACATTCTTCCTCATCAGTAAGCTGTTTCACCCTACAGTGCAAATATATTATTTATTCACAATCAAAGATATCCAGAACTGTAATTGAATATGTAGTATACCTTGAACTGTTTCTTAAATATTTTATTACTTATAATCTTCTAACTCCTAGTTCACTAAAGCAATTTAACATTCAACTTGCAAGAAACTTTCTGTGTTTTGTCCTAAGAAAGGAGGAAGACTATTATTACACAAAAAAATTGGTGTTCTATAAACGAAACTTATGACACACATTAACAATGTTAAAAAGTGTTTAAGAAGAATAATCATAGACTGATGTACAAATAAGAAAAGTTTATTTGCTTCTCTTCAACATGTACACAATTACTAAGGATTGCATACTCCGAATGGTGCATAAACAGACATCTATACACAGAGAGAGAGAGAGAGAGAGAGAGTTGTATACAATGGCAAATAGCTATTCCTGTTATCTAGGTGCCTATTTCCAATAGTTTTCTAACACAGAAGTGATTTAATGTTCTTTCAGCTCTCTGAATAATCTCAAATTTTCCATAATGGGGAAAATTAATATGATAGGTTATTTCTTTTTCAAAACAAATCTTCATCACTAAAGGATGAAGTGGATGCCTCTCTACAAGAGGATGCCTCATTTTCAGAAAAACTTACCTATATGTTCAGTAAGAAAAAAGGTAGACTAAATAACTGAGCATTCATTCACTGCACATTTTATAGTAAATGGCAACCTTTACCTAAATTGAATCAAGTTTACAAAAGTCCTTACTATAACAAGAAGAAACTGGACAGATTCAAACATTTTTAGAGTATTTCAAATACCTTCCCATCCAAAGGCTAGCCTGACAAGATTCAACAGATGACAGATCTTCTGCTGTTCCTTCTGAGGGAACGGTCTGTGAAAGAACCTGTGATGCCTGACTTGTAATATCTTTATAAAGTTGAATGAACTGATACAAGTTCATGATTCTTGAAGCTTCCACAATACCACTTGTCTTGTTTATCTATAACACAGAAAGCAGCATTATCATTTTTCTTGAGTATCTCACCATTTATTCTAATTTTATTTTTAGAGCAATGTAAATGAAAAGCTTCTAAACTTAGAAATTTGACATTCTGAGATGCTATAAATGCCTTTATAATGTTCAGAATGTCCAATGGCAGATTAATAATGGCACACTGGTACAATTATGACAAGCAAAACATTATAAACACAGCAAACAACATATTTTTAATAAGTTATAAAAATGTGGCATTTTTTTCTAATTAACCATGAACATCCACCAAATTTATGGTTAGTATGCATTTATATGTTGCTATGGATAAAAGAATTAAAGATTCTAATAAACTTACTTTAGTGCAAACTATCCGAACAGCCACCTTCCATAAAGCTGTAGCATCAGACCCTGGTTGCACTTCAAATAACAGGTGCTTGTTCTGGCCCGAAGCTAACTGTGCAGTTCTGGAATTATTTAACATTTATTTAACATTCTATACATGTAGCACAAGAGTACACACACTTTAAACATTACAATGAATATGATCTACAAGTTGCAAGCAAATATATTTTCAAATATAGGATTGGATCCAAATAAGGTGATCTGTGGAATGGCTTTGGTGGAAATTGGTTTCCCACTCAGCCCCTTTCCAAGCCGCTTTCATAAAGAGACTTGTTGATATCATCTGTATCTAGTTTTGAAAAATCTTGCTGAGAGCCAACACCATTCATTTAAAAGCTTCTGATCCTTGAAGATTGTTTCCAGAGGATTGGCAAGGAATCAAGGAAGTCATTTCCAGCCCAGCGCTTGTAACATAAACATTGATCTTTCTTTGAATTGGCTTTTTGGGAATATAATTGTTCTTTCTCTGATTCATCTTCATTTTGGTTCTGCAGGTGGACAACTTTAAAATAATTATGTGTTATGATTCCAACCAAAATGCTGGAAAACTTATATTTTATAAAATATTAGTTGATATAAAACTTGTGTTTTCATGCAATTTTTGATTTTAAGAACTGTACATAAATGATTGGTATATGGTTTATACATAAAAGATATCAGGCTTAATTCCTTCATAATCAGATAAAGGTCCCTGTCAGATACCCTGGAGAGACATTACTAGTCACCATAGATAATTGCTGAGTTAGGTATACCAATTATCTGATACACTTTATTCCGCTTATAAAGCAACATTATATGTTTGCAACTACAGTATTTTTAAGAGCTTTATTTTCCTCCTAAAGCAAGAATTGGAAAATGTATTCATGTCCAATAGAGATTCAATTTTAGGACATATTTTTAATAAAGTGATAATTGCAAAGAGAGTAAAGTATTTTCCAAGTAATTCAACATTAATATGGCTAAGCCGTGGTTTAGGAGATTTGCACTGATAAGTTTAACTACCATCAATGAAATGAGTACTATATTTATTTTTATTACTCATGTTATTTATTATGGTGCCTTTAATAAGGGAAATAAGTTTCTCTCATATCTACTAGTTTCAATTTGAAAAACATTACAATATACATCTGATAAAGTATTTGTTGTGGTTTAAGATATGACCGAACACATCCCGAATATAATATAATATAAATATTATACCATGTAACGCAACTGTCCTACTTTTATTAGAAATTAAGTAGTCCTATACAGTATATATTGCTAATAATTCATTCTTCACGGAGATGCCGTTGGTCGCGTTGGTAGATGATCTCTGGATGGCTCGGGACAGGGGTTGTTCCTCTGTCCTGGTCCTATTAGCTTTCTCGGCGGCTTTTGATACTGTCGACCACAGTATCCTATTGCGGCGGTTGGGGGGGCTGGGAGTGGGAGGCACCGTGTTACGGTAGTTTACCTCCTTCCTCTCCGACTGCTCGCAATTTGTGTTGGCAGGGGGGCAGAGATCGACCTCGAGGCCCTTGTGTTGTGGGGTGCCTCAGGGGTCCGTGCTCTCGCCCCTGCTGTTCAACATTTATGTAAAGCCGCTGGGGGAGATCATCCGTGGCTTTGGGGTGGAGTTCCATCAGTATGCTGATGACACTCAGCTATACATTTCCACCCCGGGCAACCCCGACGAAGCCGTTGAAGTGATGACCCGGTGCCTGGAAGCGGTGCGGAGTTGGATGGGGGTCAACAGGCTTCGGCTCAACCCGACCAAAACCGAGTGGCTGTGGTTCCCTGCGCCCAGATACAGTCAGCTCATTCCATCGCTGACCGTGGGAGGTGAAATCTTGGCTCCCACGGAGAGGGCGTGCAATCTGGGAGTCCTCCTGGATGGGCGGCTGTCATTGGACGATCATATATCAGCCGTCACCAGGGGGGCTTTTTATCAGGTCCGTAGGATCCTGCGGCCCTTTCTGGATCGGGGTGCATTGCGCACAGTCACCTCTGCTCTCGTTACTCCTGCCTAGATTATTGCAATGCTCTCTACATGGGGCTCCCCTTGAAGAGCATCCGGAGGCTTCAACTGGTGCAGAGTGTGGCCGCGCGGGTGATCTTGGGGGCTTCTCGGAGCTTCCATATTACACCACTCCTGCGCGAGCTGCACTGGCTTTCGGTAGCCTTCCAAGTGAGATTCAAGGTGCTAGTGACCATCTTTAAAGCGCTCCATGGCTTGGGACCCGGGTACTTGCGGGACCGCCAGCTGCCACCATCGGCCTCCCGCCGGCCGGTGCACTCCCACAGGGTTGGCCTCCTTGGGGTGCCGCAGGCTGGCCAATGTCGGTTGGCGGCTCCGAGGGTGCGGGCCTTCTCTGTGGGAGCACCCTCCCTTTGGAATGAGCTACCGGCGGAGATGCGAGCCATTATTGACCTATGGGCCTTCCGACGAGCACTTAAGACCCACCTTTTCCAATAGGCCGATCTGGCATAATGTTATGAGTAGGGTTTTTTATTTGATTTTATTTTTTTATAGGTTTTATTGGTCTTAGCCAACTATTTAATTAATTTTTAAACTCTTTTTTAACTTTTCTGGTTGTATGTTTTTATTGTGGCTGTTCATCGCCCCAAGTCCCTTTTTGGGAGAGGGTGCGGTATACAAATCGAAATAATAAATAAATAAATTAATTAAATGTCTTAAACAGGTTTCTGCGTAATACTTAGTATAAAAGGGGGAAAAAACTCACGTGTCATTAAGTTCAGCCACTCTTCCCAAAAACTCTTCATATGTCAAGAAACCACTTTCTCGAACAAGAGAGACATGCTTGACAACTTTTTCTGGCAGCTTATTTATAACTGTGTGTGTTTGGCTTGAGAGTTGTTGGCCCATGATAAGACTGCTTTAGCTCAGGTACCAGGACGAAATACTGCTTTCCACATTTAGAAAATTTCTAATAAATATATTTTAAAACACTGTATTAGAATAATCATAATGGCATTTAATTCACAATGCATAAATTGTAAGCTAACCACATAGTTTAGCTGTAAAATTGGTTAGCTTTATATAGAGCTAACCAGATACAAAGTCAGATTAAATCCATTTTCTACTGACATCTAATTCAAGCTTATTCTTAATATGGAAATTAACATGCTATAAATGCACATTTTTACTAACAACACAGTAACCCCTATTTTAGTAATTCCTAAAATACAAAATATAATGACTGACAATCGCAAGTTTATAAGTTTAGTACTCTGTAGGCTGAACTTAAGTACTTTTTAAATGGAGAGAGAATAACATTCAATCAGGTGAAGCCATGCAGAAAATAACAGTGCACAGCAAAATTCAGTTGACCATTAAGGAGAAGAACATATTAGACATGAAAAAAACTCTCAAATTATACTTATGAAAGAGCTATAATTTAAAGACTATAATTTATTTTATGCTCTAAGTTGTCATTCTACATTTTACTAAATATATTTTAATCTATCCAATAGCTGGAGTTTTCTGAGTGTATTACAAAGTAATTATTTTAAATCTTAAAAAAAACAAAACAAAGAAAAATTGTAAAAATGTAATGTCTATTAATAGACATTAATGTAAAAACAATATACGAGATACATTATCAAAGTATTCTGAAAGACTTAAAAAGTAGTAATATTAAAATCAGGGAAATGTAATGCCTGTTATAAAATAACTCTCTTGAACATAGAGTTGAGTGAAACTTCTGAAGGGTAAATAAATCAAGTCTTGAAAATTGAAAGCATTAATTTCTAAAATGAACATTTGAACATTAATTCCTAAATTTTACAGTTTGAAATATAATTTAAATTGTAACTGTACTGTTAGTACAAGCATTTTTTAGAATTCTAGCAACCTGTTTTAATAGGCTATCATTTTGTAGAGTTGTCTCCCCAAATTTAAATACAGGTTGTCTTCAACTTAAAACAGTTCGTTTAGTGATCATTCAGTTACAACAGCACTGAAAAAAGGGGCTTAAGACCATTTTTCACACTTATGATGTTGCAGCATTCCCATGGTCACATGATCAAAATTTGGATGATTGCCAACTGATTCATATTTATGATAGCTGCAGTGTCCCAGAGTCATGTGAACACCTTTGGTGACCTCCTTACTAGTCAATAAGGAATATAGATTCATTTAACCTTGTTACTCAGTTAACAACTGCAATGATTCACTTAACAATTGTAGCAAGAAAGATCGCAAAATGGGGCAAAATTCACTTAACAAAATGTTTCACTTACTAACAGAAATTTTGGGCTCAGTTGTGGATGTAAGTCAAGGACTACCTGTATTCCAGGTATCCCAGTTATTATTACACTAAAAACTGGTTATTTGAATCCAAATTTGCTTACTTGAAAAGCAGACACTAATTTTAAAATTCTCTTCGAGTAGTCCTCAACTTGTGACTATAATTGAGCCCAACATTTATGTTGTTAAATGAAAAATTCATCAAGTCAATTTGTCACATTTTCTTGCCACATTTGCTAGGTGAATCACTGCAGTTCTTAAATTAGTAACATGGTTATTAAGTGAATCTGGGTTCTCCGTTGACTTCATTTTGCTTTTCAGAAGGTCGCAAAATGACTCCTGAATACTGCAACCCCCCCATAAATGTGAGTTAGTTGTCAAGCATCTGAATGTAAACCACATCACCATGGGGATGCTGTCATGATCATAAGTGTGAAAAATGATCTCTCTTATTCAGTGCCGTGGCAATTTCAAACAGTTACTAAATGAACTGTTGTAAGTTGAGGACTACCTGTACCTATGTGTTAGAACCATCCAGAGTATTTCATCTCTCTAAACCAGGGGAGTCAAACTCAAGG
Organism: Bungarus multicinctus; assembly: GCA_023653725.1. Lineage (NCBI taxonomy): Eukaryota > Metazoa > Chordata > Lepidosauria > Squamata > Elapidae > Bungarus > Bungarus multicinctus. Next base: position 75,426,108 of record CM042838.1, read on the forward strand.
CCCGCTGGCTGGATCTGGCCTGCGAGGCCGCCCTGGAAACCTCGGAGGATCAGCCCGTGGTGCCTCTGCCAGCAAAACCAGTCTCCTGCAGCCCTCTGCCAGTAAAAATGGAGCTCAGGGCAAACATACATACCCACAAGCTCCGTTTTCGCTGGCAGAAGGCTAGCAAAAACAAATTAAAAGCAAAACAAAAACGAAAGGAGAAATGTTTCCCCTTTTGCAGGTTCTCCCGACACAAGTGTCATCAAGCTGGCCATGCCTCCCTAACCCCCCGACCCCCACTTCGAGGTCGAACACAACCCTATGTGGCCCTCAGTAAAATCGAGTTTGACACCTTTCCTCTAAACCAACCCCCTATGTTGCTCTATGGGTAATATAATTACCCATACAGTTATAGTGCCTTTAAGTTCTACTCAGCTTCTGATGTGACTGCACTAACACATAGGTTTCCCGCTGCTTATTTTTGAGACAGACTTTGCAACTTTCCTGTTAAACAAACCTATACGCCCCAATCTTAACCCAACCCAGTCTAGTCTTAGTTGAGCTTTTGGGTCTAGAGAAGATGCTCCACCTGCTGAGCCATCAACAAATGCATCAGTCACGACTCCCTGGGGAGTCACAAACATTGGATTAAAAACTGTAAACAAAGGCAGAGGCTGCTGAACTGAGGAGCCCTTGATGCTCTCTTGAGATGGGTTGTTTCCTTGTAGACGTTTCATTAACCAAAACTAGGTAACGCCATCAGCGCTAATCCTGGAGAGTCCTGAACTACTCAGAAAAAGGGCGTCTCTATTCATAAGACTCAAAACACTCAACTATACCTGACTAGGCTTCTTAGCTCATTCAGAAGAGCCAACAGGCAAGGCAAGGCAAGTGCACAGGCAGGGCTGATCCTCTTGAGCCTAATAGTAGCAGAAAACAACAAGCCCCAAACCTCCATGTGGGGAACCTGCTCTGTTGCTGCTGCCCCTGGCACCTTGGGCTTGAAAGGCCAGAGCTGGAAAGAAACCAAATCCCTGAATTTGAGGGGGGGGGGGAGAGAGAGATAGGGAGGGAGGGAGGGAGAGGGGAGAGAGAGAGAAACACCCAACGCCTTTCAAAGTGAACCCCCTCCTATTACAAGTACTTCAGGCAACACCCCCCCCCAAAAAAAGAGCCTTTATTAAGGAATGGGGGGGAGGGGCGATTCAGTCTTTATACAGGGTTGCATCTGCATCCGATGGGCGAGAGAAAAGACGTGCAGCTTTTAAAACTAGGTCGCCATCTCCCACACTCCAGAACGCAGCCCAGCCTTTGATTCACGGTTCCCGAAAGGGCCGGTTTTTGCATATCGGAGGCAATGAGAGAAGGGGGAGGACATGCTAAACCCTAATTCCACCTTCATTAAAATGTCAATAATGAAGTCTTGTTAACATTTTACGTAATTGGCTTCGTTATGGGTCACGCCACGACCGACCGCACCCCCCTCCCCGGTCACGTCCCTTTTGTTGTTGGCTTAACTCGACCTCTGGTCGCAAGGGAAGAGACACTCCCCATCCACCCCGGTCCTCCTCCTCCTCCCGGGTTCAAGGCCCATAACAAGCCAAATTCTCCACGGCAGCCTCACCGCTGACGCTCCAACATCCTGCTCCGCATTCGCAGCGATAGCCTCCGACCGCCAGCAACGGCTCCGCCCTCCTCCCCTCCCTCTACTTCAGGCACCGAGTCTACCGACCCGCTCCGCCTACCCAGTCGAGTGCATGACGTCAGGGCGCGACATTAAACGGGGCCAGGGTGAGTCCCGTCGCGCTCAGCTTACGTCTTGAAGCTTCGTTTCCAGCTTTTGCTTGCCAGGACTTCGAAAATAGCCGAACGGGCGCGAGATTTTCGAGCGTAACTTACCGAGAATGGTTCGTCACCGTCTGGTGTTTTTTTTTTTTTTTTAACAAGCCTGCAAAACGTTTAAAAAATATAAGAGGGAACAAAAAGGTTAAGAGTCGACTACTGATCGTTCGTGATCTTCCGGGAGGATTCCTTAAAAGGATTGTCATTGCCTAGATGTCTATGGAAATTTTCAGTCATTCCAGATCATGGTTGTCCCAAAGGCGCTGTTTCAAGAGGATCAGAGAGTTTTTTGGCATATTATTAAAAATGTGGATTCAAGACATAGATTATTGACAGAACTGAAACAACATGGAAGAATAACAAAAACTCTTTTCTGGCCTTTTCTCACAGAAAGCTTTTAATTCATTTCCACTTGGCCCACAAAGGTGTGGAACTTGTTCCTTTCCTGGCATGAAAAGTTTGAATCTTACCATTGATTATTGAAGCTAATTATTTTAACATGGCACGAAGAATTATTTACCTGAACCAATACAAGTAGTCCTCAGCTTAAGACCATAATTGAGCCCAAATTTTCTGTTGTTAAGCGAGACATTTGTTAGTTTTGCCCTATTGTATGATCTTTCTTGCAATAGTTAAGTGACTCACATCAGTTGTTAAATTAGTAACAAAGTTGTTAAGTGAATCTGGCTTCTCCATTGACTTTGCTTGTTCGAAGGTCAAAAATGGTGTTTGCATGACCACAGGATATTGCAACCGTCATAAATACGAACCAGTTGCCAGGGGTCTGAATTTTGATCATGTGACCATGAGGATGCTGTAAAGTCATAAGTATCAAAAATGGTTATAAGTTACTTTTTTCACTGCCGTTGTAATTTTGAATGGTCACTACATAAACAGTTGTAAGTCAAGGACTACCTATAATATTTCTTTAATTGCTCCAGATATTTTCTGCCTATGATTATTTCTGAGCAAACATATTAAAGCAGATTGATTTCAACAAGCATTTTTTCTTTCAGACAAATTCTGACTACTAGCACTGGCTACTCATGTAAATAATGTAAAAGAAATAAACAACTTTTCGGTAGGGCTACATAAAAAAGAATGTTAGCAGCACAGTCCCTGTAATATATCCCCTATAGGCCATATATCTATGAATTTCTTGGGTAAGCATAGTCAGGAAATTCATCTCATGTTTTTTATTAATATCCAAATCCAATTCAATTAGTATGGTGCATCTAGAGCAGTAACATTTAGGCTTTTTAAACCTAAAATCTTAAAACACTAATTTAGAGAATAAGTCCTATTGACCTTTACTGTACTTACAGTATTTTAAATAAATATACTTGTAATATAAGTAGATCATTATCTACTTATTGCTTTGTCAGGGTACGTAGTTAAAAGCATGAATGTGGTGTTTTGTGTATTTCTAGAGGTTCTCCATATAATATCAAATTTATTTCTAGTTTTTCAAATGAATTTTTCATTGGAAAGTAATTGTGAACAAATTCAGCTGTTGAAAAAGATGAGTATATATATATATATATATGTGTGTGTGTGTGAGAGAGAGAGAGGGTGAGAGAGAAAGGGTGAGAGAGAGAGAGAGAGAGGGATTTGGTATCAATTTACAGTATTAAATAATTATGCAATTTTTGTTTATTTCAACGAAATCCTGATAAATGTATTTGCATGTATATGCCACAACAATCAATTTACAGGAACATTTTATATAGCAATTTTGAACATACCAGAATTAGATGGTAAGTTCAGAAAATAGATTGGAACATATTTCTTAAGTAAACATGCATATGATTGGGCTGTTAAATATTTTTGAAATGAACATGACTATGGCATGCATGGAAAAAATATTATTAATAGATTGTGTTACTATCATTTATCTTTTCCCCATATTTAAATTGATAGTTTGTGATTTGTTAGTTTTCTGGAAAGAAGGTAGGAAGAGACAAAGAGACTACAATCATAAGAAACATAAAATTTTTATGGTTATGTAACAATTTGTGCTGGATTCACCTGCATGTGAACCAGACCTTTCCCTCTGTTCTTTTCCATCACTCTTTATGTTTTTGAACTTCTGTGATAATGTCTCAGGAAAGACATATTTTAAAGTTACCATCATTTGAAAAATACAGGAACCGTTTCTCTGTTAAATGTAGTTCACATATTCAAGTTTCTCCATGAAATCTTTTGTATAACAAAATATATATAGGTCCATTTTTATGTTCGTTTGAGTTGCATGTCTGAATCCATGTTTTGGAAAAATATCATCACTTCCTCCCTAAGAAGGCTTGTAACAAAATTGAAAATATGAGCTGTATAGGTATTACTGTAAGGACGATCATTCCTATATTGACTATGTATAAGCTAACATATATGAGGTATGAAACTTTTGTATGACATGTCTGATACTGACTTTGACAATATATACAATTATCAATGTATACACTGTTAGTTCCAGCCATTTGTTCATGTGGCATCTGTTCATTGAGAAGCTCTGCCTTAAACTTCTGCTTCCAAACATTTTACTGATGGTTCAGACTTGACTTCCACTTCTTCCTTTTTTCCATTCTTCAGGCCCTGCTCTGGAGGTTGATTTTTTGCATTTAGTTCTTTGATGTTCTTGGTTTCTATTTCATCTTTCTTCTCTTTGCTTGAAAATAGAGATGTTTTCTTGTATCTTTCATCAAATTGAAAAACAAAGTTGGTTAACAATTAAACAGATATTATAGAAATGAAAGCCATTATTGTATTTTGACCTTCATTTACTTGAAATGCTGTGTCAGTAATTTATATATTTAGCATATGGCACTTATAAAGCACACACATACACACTACACATATATTGTACAATACAATATAGGAGTTATTGTAATATATTAAGATAAAACTGTAATGTATCAGTAATTGATGTTTCAGAAACATTTTTCTGAAAGTCTTTTCATCTGCTATGACAGAAACAAGGTTTTACCATAAACCACTTTGATTTTTTTCCTATTAAGGGATGGTAGAAAAAATATTTACTTACTGCCACTGCATTGTTGCCATTTGCAGATTTTTTTATCTGAACAAATGTTATACGTTCATATATGAGTATGCCTTACTTATATTTATTCTGCATCAAGAAGGCATAAATAAATATATTTAATGATTGAAACTACCAGTCTAATTGGTGACTTAAAACATTCTCTATACAGTGAGAAGAATGCCCAAGTCCTATTACATGTGAAAACATAGCATTAACATCTACATATATGTTGCTGATAGAAATGCATGTATGTGCAAAGCCACAAGTTTTACTTACTTTTTGATATAGCAGACAGCTAAAACCACAGCAGTGGTACAGAAGAAGAGGGCAAGTACCAGAAGCACAATAGGTATAACTGGAAAGAAGAAAGAGGTAACTGTGAAATCTTGGAGACTAAACAATCTTTTTTTAAATTTCTAGTGGCAGTATTGTTTTCTGGAAAAAAAATTCAAAGTGGCTTTTCTCTCTCCAGTGTTCACAGAGGAGACTCCAATGGCAGAAGAATTCACACCATTCTCCATAATTTGTTGGATGCTGCAGTGGGATTCCTTTGCAAAATTTTAAGCCGTGAACAGCTAGGTTTTCCCTCCAATATATTTCTGTTTCACTCTATGCACAAGTCCAAAAACAAGAAGGAACTATCAAGTAAACATGGAGGGAAGTATGTAGTGGAGTACCCCAAGGCTCTGTTTTAGGCCCAGTACTCTTCAATATCTTCATCAATGATTTAGATTACGGGATAGATGGGAAACTCATCAAATTTGCAGATGACATCAAGCTGACAGGAATAGCAAACACTCCAGGAGACAGGCTTAAGATACAGAAGGATCTTGACAGACTTGAATATTGGGGCCCTATCTAACAAAATGAAATTCAATGGTAAACAAGGTAAGGTTCTACATTTAGGCAAGAAAAACCAAATGCACAGGAATAGAATAGGTGGTATTTGGCTCAATAGGAGTACTTGTAAGAGGGACCTTGGACTCCTAGTGGATAAACATGTGCACTGTGAAGCTGCTCTTCCAGTTCCAGCGCTCCCACATGGGCGAAGACCAGCTGGCTGGCGCGCACATGCACACCATGGAGCTACTCTTTTGGTTTCTGGCCAAAAGACTGGCTAGTGTGCATGCACGCGCCAGAACCCGGAAGAGCAACGGGTGATGGCTGGAGTGCCCAGAGAGATGTCGCTGCGTGCCACTTCCAGCAAGCCTGGCATAGGTTCGCCATCATGGGTATAGGGTTTCCTGCCTGAGCAGGAGGTTGGAATAGAATCCTCCAAGGTCCTTCCAATTCTGTTATTTTGGTAAGTATAATTTCGGATCTGAACTGGGATTAAATCTAATTGTTCTGTTTCAAGATTAGCTTTGTATCCTTGCTTATTTATCAACAATTAAACACAGACCAAATGTGGTTTTAATGTTGCATGGGACAACTTTGCCACAATTTAGTTGTGAATGTGCTTGCCAACTCCTCCACCGTCATGGCATGAATGCACATTTCCAGTCAGTCATTTGTTCTTAGCTAACTGTATTGTCTGACTGCAGTTACTAGTTGGAACATTCCTGACAGTTTTCAGCTTTCCTTTAGCTTGTTTCAACTAGAAAAAAGTACTGCTTTCTTCTCATGTATACCACTAAAAATAAACTAGCAGTAGATGGAAAGCCATACTATTTGAGAAAAAAAGCCATTTGGTACATTCATATCTAAGCAAAAGATGGTTACCCATCAGTAATACTTGCAAACAAACCCATCTACAACTAAACCAATCCTCAATGAGAAGTGTGCCACCCATGAATAAGCCAATGATGAAAAATTAAGATGGAATCTGTTCTGAAAAACAGCACTTATTGATAGAATAGAAAAACAAATGAAGTCTTTCAGAATTTAAAAAGATATGAAAATATAAAAGAAACTTACAAAAATGTTAAGGGTTTGCCTATCCATGGATGGTGGATTTTTCATAGTATTTTGGTTAGAAATTGGAGGGTTGACTTATCTGCAAATGGAGTTATCCATGAGTAAACATGACTAGACGGTAGTTTTTTTGTGGCTTTCTAGTTCTTTTGTTTGACTTTCTAATTGTGGCTTTCTAGTTGTTTTCCACCAAAGCAAAGAAAGAAGCAAAGTGAAAACGTATGCATTTGTTTTTGAAAACCGTGGTTCAATAGGCCAGAATATAGCTTCCTATGACATATGATCAAAAGGTTGTTATTGCATCTTTGTTGCTGTTTGTGCTTATTTTCATCAAGTGAAATTGAAGAGTTTTTAATTTTAGATTTTTTGATACTAGAATTTAAAGAGGCAGCTACTAATATTACTATTACTTTGTAAAAAAAAAACCTTTGAAACTGTTAATTTTGTCCAGAGTCTTGGGTGAAAAAAGACAAATATTTTTATGGCTTAGAAGGTTCCCCCTGCTTTAGCCAGAGTTGTTTAGTGTGAAAAAACTAATAACAAAACATCCCTTTCCTGAAGACAAATTGATGAGGCTAATATCAGTGTAACCTGCTGAAAAAACTAAGGTAATGGAATAGATTGTTTGAGTTTCAATGTCCAAAGGTATTCTTTTCAACACGTGCAACACAAAAACCAACCTACAGCTAACAAATTCATACCTATATCTAAATAGGACAGGAGAACAATTGCTCCTATTTTCAATGATCAGTACCCTCTGTTAGAGAGCCAGTTTGGTGTAATGGTGCAGGCACCAGGCTAGAAGTCAGAGGACTGTGAGTTCTAGTCCCACCGGCAGCTTGAAAACCAACTGGATAACCTTAGGCCAGTCACTCTCTCTCAGCCATAGAAAGCAGGTTATGGCAAACCACCTCTGGAATCTTGTTAAGAAAACTGTCGGGATTTGCCCAGATAGTCGCCAGGAGTTAACATACTGATTGAAAGGCATCCTTCCTCCTCCCTATGCCCTCTATTACTTTCTTGCACTTTCCAAGGTACATTTGAGGTTTTTCAGATATACAGACTCACTGTGTGTTAGTCACTCATTTCCATTTTCTGAATGTATTCAGAGCATTCTTGGAAATGAAACCAGTAGAGGAGGCTGACTAAGGAGTCACTTAACATACAACAGCTGCCAGTTTAGTATTAATAGTAAGTAGTAGGAGTGATAGAAGTGGCAATAATAACTTTGCCCAAATCTTGGAGAGCACAAAAACTTTCTCTTCGATTCAGACCTTTTTTTAATATAGACCCTAATTGAATTACAAAGAGTTTTCTAGTTGAGAGGATGAAAAAAGCCAAATAATAATATTTTCTTGTACTGCTTTGGTATATTTAAAGCTCTTTGTGTACATTGTCTACTTAAAATTCATGCCAAATCTGTATCTTGTAAGTCAGGTAGCTGGAAGGTAGGGAAGAGATATGTTGAAGCCTGAGGGAAAGCAGCAACCTAGTGCACCCAGATTTAAGATTTGGAGTAGCAATTCTCCAGCCACTATGTTAGAATAGATCTCAATTGCCTTATTTAGATTGTAGAATTGGTGGCTTGAAACATGTCAAAAGGAAAAGACCAGGGGTGGGATTCAAATTTTTTAACAACCGGTTCTGTGGCTTAGTTGGTGGGCATGGCTTGGTGGTCATGTTATTGGCTGGGTGTAGCCAATTCAATATCACTCACATCGAGGCATGCATCAACTCGCCTGGGCTCTCATGACTGTGGGGATGCTGCAACAGTCGTAAGTGTGAAAAATGGTCATAAGTCACTTTTTTCAATGCCACTGTAACTTTGAATGGTCACTTCACACAAGAAAAGTACTAGCAAAGGAGGGGAAAAAAACTCCAGAGGTGTTCCTGAGACAGGAAGTCTAGTCCTGCCAAGAATGTAATAAAGGTTAACGGAGAGGCAGTTTCTGTAAGCAACACCAGAATGTTTCCTTCCTGCCTTCCTTACAGGATTAGGCCAGTAATTTTTCTAACAACCGGTTCTCTGAATTGCTTAGAATGTTAACAACTGGTTCTAGCAAATAGGTGCGAACTGGTAGAATCCCTCCCCTGGAAAAGACTACAAGTTCCCCTCTAAGCCAGCAATTTTTTAAAAAAACCTGAGGTGTTCCTTTTGTCCTCTCTCTAACATAAAACCATGAAACTCAAAGCAATGTGTATGGCTATTACCTCCAAATGGGACACCCTCATTTTTAAAGGCAGTTCGTTTATCAGTGAAAAGCAGATTTTCCTTCTCGGGAATAGTTTCAGGTGGTAAAGTTTCTGTTACACATATGATGCGATACTTTGAGGGCTTTTGGGTTTGTTGTAACTGAGTTGTGTCAACCCCTGCAGAGGTGTCCTGAAATGAAGTTGTTAAAGTAGAGTTCATCTCAGTGGAACTGTCTGTTAATGCAACTGTGCTTTCTTCCGGGATGCATGAATTAATCCACGTATCTGAAAAGAGGACAATAAAACAGTGCAGTGAGATTTGTTGATGCTATTTGACACACATTTTTTAAAATAACCAAATGCAGGGGACATCTTACTAAGTGTTATTCTACATAGCTAAAAAGTACTACTGTAGAGTAATAGAGCAGTCCTATTAGATTGCTCAGAGAGATCTGGTGTGGAAGGATCTATCAGACTTAGCTCTTTGCTAGACTTATCCCAATAAGATTAAGTTCTGGAAGAAGCTGCTGCCCTAATTCTTCCTCCTTGTTCCACTGATTGTTTCTAAATGGGAGGGGATTCATTTAGATCAGTATAAAGTAATTTCATTTAATTTCTGCATCTGGGTATGGTAGATATCCAGATATTGAATTCACTCGAGTGACATTTTCTAAACAAGCCTTATGATCAACCTTTCTCACACTAAATGAGCCCAATAGTCTTCAATTTCTTCTTTCGATGATTTAGATGAGGGGATAGAAAGGGAACCCATCAAATTGGCAGACAACACTAAACTGGGAGGAATAGCCAACACTCCAAAGGTAGGCTCAAGCTATAAAAGGATCTTGATAGACTTGAACATTAGGCCCTATCTAACAAAATGACATTCAGTAGTGAGAAGAGTAAGGTTCTACATTTAGGGGTGAAATGAAATAAATGCAAGGGTATAGAATAGGCTCAATAGTAATAACTCCAAAAGTATTCTTGGAGTCCTAGTAGAATATGAGCCAGCACTGTGCTTCAGCTACCAGAAAAGCCAATGCAATCCTAGGCTACATTAATAGAGGGATAGAATCAAGATCACATGAAGTATTAATACCACTTTATGTAAAAATGCAAGTAGAAAAATAGGGAACACTTTGGTGGGAAGATAACAGCATTCCATGCGCCTTAGGTGTTTAATCATGCTGGCCACATGACCACAGAGATGTCTTCGGACAGCGCTGGCTCTTCGGCTTTGTAACGGAGATGAGCACTGTCCCCTAGAGCCGGAAATGACTAGCACATATGTGTGTGGGGAAACTTTACCTTAATGCCTTGGTAAGACCACACTTGGAATAGTGCATCTAGTTTTGGTTGCCACAATATTAAGAAAAATGAGCACAGAGTGCAGAGAAGAGCAACAAAGATGATTAAGGGACTGAAGGCTAAAACATATGAAGAATAGTTGCAGGAATTGGGTATGTCTAGTTTAATGAAAAGAAGGACTAGAGGTGACATAGTACCAATGTTCCGATATTTAAGCAGTGTTCCAAAGAAGAGGGGGTCAAACTATTCCCCAAAGCACCTGACAAGAAGCAATGGATGGAAACTAATCAAGGAGAAAAGCATCCTGTAATTAAAGAAAAATTTCCTGACAGAACAATCTATCAGTGGAACAACTTGCCTCCAAAAATTGTGAATGGTCCAACACTGGAGATTTTAAAGAACAGACTGGACAACCATTTGTGTGAAGTTATATAGGGCTTCCTGCTTGAGCAGGGGATTGAACTAGAAGCCCTTCCAACTATGTTATTCTATTATTCATTTAAATTTGCAATTTTTATTGTTGGGCATTTTCAATATTGGAAAAACAATTAAATGTCAAGCTGTAATTGAAAGGGAGGAATGCTATGCTGCCCCTGATGGCATCCCGGCCATCATACAATTGTGTTCTAAATCTGTATCTATGTATAAAATCTCTCTCTCTCTACCCCCACTCTCTTCCCCCCCCCATACACACACACACACACACACACACACCCCAATGTTTCACTTTGTTGCTTTTCCAATACAAAATTCAGTAAGTAGGTGTTGATAAGATTAGAAAACTGACGGGGCTATCAGAAAAAGTAGAGGCATCAGCAGCAAGTTCAAAAAAAATAAAGACAACAGCCACGATTATATGTTCGAAGCCCCCACCTCATCAGTGCAGAATAAAAGAAAGAGGATTTTAATCACATGGTGCAGCCACTATATTGATTGTTTTTTTTATTCTCTTTATGGTTGTTAAAATAACACAGTAAACTAGTCCACTCTGCCTCCTTCCTCTAAAAGGTAAATAAAAACTAAGTATGCTTTCTCAGGACCGTATAAAGCTAAATGGCTTTGTCTGGCATGTTTGTCTTGCTTCCTTTCTTAAAATATGCAATTAATCAGGCTAGTGGGAAAACCCAGCTGTGAGGTTGGAGACCAGAGTGATTTTCTATGGAAATAAGAGAAGATTTCTTATAAATCCCAGGTTCTACCCTATGTTCTTGATGACAAATGTATGCACAGGGAAATAGAATCATGAACATTAATTGCATCAGCACAATTAACAGTGCATTTCGTTTGATTCTCTGGCCAGGAAAAACAGTGATTCCAAAAGTCACCATTGGTAGAAAATCTCAATTTAAATGATCTTGTGGTTAGGTGTATCCCAATATGCTATGTATAAAAGACTACAGAGATTAAATAATTAAAGACTAGTGATTATTTGATTGACTAGTGAGACCCCAACAAGAATTCAACAGATTAAACAATTCCTATTTTAAAGAGCAAGCTTCAATCTTTTATATTGCTTGAAAACTATTATAATACCAGAATGACAATGCTATCTTAATATTTGGAGGGAAACGGCCCTTGCACTGTGCTTGATGTCTGTCCCTGACAGGAAATGTGATGACACATTTTAATGAACTGAATAGGATGTAAATGACAGCTGTATTGTGTTATTATAAACATGCCTATTACCATGAACAGCCATGATAAAAAACAAAGCTGTTTGCTTGTTATTAAAGCAGACTCCTTAAAATAGAATAGAATGGAATGGAATAGAGTAACAGGGTTGGAAGGAACCTTATAGGTCATCTAGTCCAACCCCCTGCTCAAGCAAGAGCCCCTATACCATTTCTGACAGACGACTGTCCAGTCTCTTCTTGAAAGTTTCCAGTGATGAAGCACCCACAACTTCTGAAGGCAACTTTGGTTGATTGTTCTCGCTGTCAGAAAAAAATTCCTTATTTCTAGGTTGAATCTCTCCTTGATCAGTTTCCATCCATTATTCCTTGTCTGGCCTTCAGGTGCTCGGGAAAATAGCTTGACATCCTCTTCTCTGTGGCAGCTCCTCAAATATTGGAACACTGCTAGCATGTCACCACTGGTCCTTCTCTTCACTAGACTAGCAATGCCCAGTTCCTGCAACCATTCTTCATATGTTTTAGCCTCCAGTACCCTAATCATCCTTGTTGCTCTTTGCACTGTTTCTAGAGTCTCAAAATATTTTTTTATAGTATGGTGACCAAAACTGGATATCATGTCTCCTTAAAAGGTGGCTTATAGTTTAAAAATTAGTATTAGGATCTTGTCTAGATTGCCCTTTTAAAATAGGCAGACCAAAACATTCAGTAATCCATTATCTAATCATTTTCTACATGTCTTTTCCAGGGGTGGGATTCTAGTTCGCACCTATTCGCTAGAACCGGTTGTTAACATTCTAAGCAGTTCAGAAGAACTGCTAGAAGAAATTACTAGCCTAATCCTGTAAGGAAGGCAGGAAGGAAACATTCTGGTGTTGCTTACAGAAACTGCCTCTCCGTTAACCTTTATTACATTCTTGGCAGGACTAGACTTCCTGTCTCAGGAACTTCTCTGGAGTTTTTTCCCCCTTCTTTGCTGGTACTTTGCTTGTGTGGAGTGACCATTCAAAGTTAGAATGGCACTGAAAAATGATCATTTTTCACACTTACGACTGTTGCAGCATCCCCACAGTCATGAGAGATCAGGTGAGGAGATGCGTGACTCAATGTGAGTGATATTGAGTTGGCCATGCCCAGCCAACAACATGACCACCAAGCCATGACCACCCAGTCACATGACCACCAAGCCATGCCCACCACCTAAGCCACATCCACAGAACCGGTTGTTAAAAAATTTGAATCCCACCCCTGGTCTTTTCCTATAAGAGTTCTTAGGAGAACTGTGTTCAGCAAGCCTAAGCATGTGTCCTATGAATGAAATTATAGCCTACCTTCCAATGTTCTAGTGGCATATCTTTCGCATTTCAAACAAGTGCCATCCAGTAAAACTTGGTTTTTCTCTTTATTTGGAGTCAAACAGGAACAGCTTTGAGGTTTTTTTTAATGCTTCCTGAGATCTCAGAAAGTACATTACCACCCTAAATTGTCCAAGTGACCAAATTCTATTTCCAGGGTGATACTGAAGGCCTCGTAAACATTTCTGATTAAAAGATGCACTTCTCCATCAATCAATGCCATTGCGATAAGTACAAGGAGGATTTCAGATGACAACATAGGAACTCCAGGTTCTTGCAAGTATAAATGAAATTATAGTATTCTTTATTCTGGTCCTTTTTGATTATTTTAGAGGGCAAAATATTCTGCAGTTTTCTTCTTTTTTAATGCTCTTTCATGGGATTTCTTTATTTCTCCTTTTTAAAAGCCACGCTTCTACTCAAAGCAACAAATATTTTAAAAAGTATTAAATTAAAACTACTACTGAATTGAAATTAATGATTAGCAAGCCCTGTAATAGAGATGCTATGTGTCTTTACAGATTTTGAACCTCTGAGAGAGTGTGGCCAAGTGCAGATTCCCCCAAAAGTACATCCTGTAAGTTGGGACAAAACAGGTAAAGGAACATTCCCATAAACAGGTCATCTTCCCCAGGAGGAAAAATCAACTTTAGAAGAATTTCTTGCAAATATTATTGGCGACCCATCTTTAACCTTAATACAATACAGGTAGCCTTCAACTGTTGTGGTTCGTCAAGTCAGATGAGTCAGGCAAGGTGGAGGGGGTACATGGGTTACCATGGGGGCCTGCAGAAGGTTCTGGGGGCAAGAGAGCCAGATGCAAAGCCCATCTACTCACACTCAGGCAGAGAGACAGCCGTTTTTGGGGCCTGAGCTGAGCAAAGGGGAGGAACAGCTGGGGCCTGTCCCAGATGTGTGAATGCACAGAAAAGAAAGTAGAGGAGAGCAACGTAGGACAGGGGGCCTGCTGTCCAGGAAAAAAAGGAGATATTAACAAGCCCGTTCCTGACTGGAATATAAGGGAGATGTGGGAGTCGACAGTTGTTGGAGGCAACCATTCATGCTACAGGAGATTTCCCTCCCTCGGATTTCTTTGCTAGGATGTCTTTGCCACTCCACAGGTTGGTCAGAACTCTCTGTGTTGGGGTTGAAGTGCTAATTGAGCTTCCCTGCAGGGAACTCAGGGACATTGAAATCAGCGCAGCTGATGTGAGCAGAGATTGCTACTACTTGCAAAGTTCACGTGACTTAGAGTTTTGCTGTGAACAGCAGCTTATTCCTGCCTTGTTAAATAAAAAGGGGGTTTTCCTCACAAGTAATTGAGTAGTACTTGAGAAGGCTGGGTCAGAACATCAACTTACAACAGTTCACTTAGTGACCGTTCAAAGTTACAACAGCATTGAAAAAGTCACATTATCAAAATTTGGATACTTGGCAACTGACTCATATTTATGACAGCTGCCGTACCCTGGGCTCCTATGATCACTTTTTGGGACCTTCTGACAAGCAAAGTCAATGGGGAAGCCAGGTTCACTTAACAATCATGTTATTAACTTAACAACTGCAGTGATTCAGTTAACAAATGTGACAAGAAGCATCGTAAAATGGGGCAAAACTCACTTCACAAATTTCTCACTTAGCAACATAAATTTTGGGCTCAATTATGGTCATAAGTTGAGGACTATCTGTACTTATGAAGCAATGGTTTGCAAACTGTGATACATATAACATGTTATCTGAATTTACACACAAAGCAAAATTTGGTTTGTTCTCAACTTACCATATTTTTGGGCAGAGGTGTGCAAATCCAGCTGACTATGGTTTATTCAATAAAATACAATAAAATAAACATGGATTGGTATGATCTGTGAACCTAATCACTACTACAATACTATTTCATCTTATTGGAACATGGTAGAACTTTACATATATGTTTTTTGTAATTTGAACACTAGCTGTATAACTTTTTAAATTAGAAAACAGTATATTTTGGGCATACCTAAAGCAATTTAAATTTCATAATGCTCTTCCATGCTGCAAACTTTGACTATTGTATAGTGAAGCTGTATACATTAGAATATTAGAAGTCAGCCACAATCTTCCAGCAGTATGGAAATCTCCACAACTGTTATTACTTTAACTCTTTCAGGAGCGATTCTGGTGTAAAATATTATTATAATCCATATCTCATCCCACTTACCTGAAGAATTGTAACAATAAACACGAGCTTTCTTGTCTAGGTGCATTCTCCAGCTGCGAATCCCAGTGTTATTCTGACCACATTTTTCATTTGGAATTATCCGTGAAATTACAGTATAGCCTTCTGCTACCCAGCCAAAACTAGAGTGAAAAGCATTTTTTTTTGTTAGATATATAATCCTAGCAACAATGGAGTGTTACTTTTCAAAGTTTATATATACAGTACTGTATAGAACAATGTTTCTCAGCCTTTGCAGCTTGAAGATTTGTGGGCTTCAATTCCCAGAATTCCCCAGCTAGCATTCTTTCCCAAATATTATTCTTTGGTTTTATGATTTCACCTTCCTTGTTCAGTCCTGAAGCTAATAATATCATATCTGAAGTTACTTTCTCAGCCTACTCTTCTTTACTCAGAAGTGTTAGATGGGTCTGCGGGAATAAGAGGCAGGATGCGGCAGGAACAGGTAACAGACTTTATTTTGTGAATTAAGAAAAAGCCCCTCAGCCGCGGCTATCCAAGATTTCAGACACTGATGGGGCTTTATTTCTCCCTCCAGTGGCTGGGCCAATGAGTGGGGTCTGTTAACCGACTCTACTCTATGGCCATATTAGGTAATACTTAACAAGAAGGAAATGATTCTTTTTAGGTTTAAAATTTGGAGTTCACAATGAGAGCCACAAAATTTTGGCTGTGGTCTTCAGAGTCTCTAAAAGGTATAGGTATTAAATGTTTCAAAAGGGAAAAGCTATGAAATACAAGGTAAATAATAATTAGTGCTATTAATTTTAATTTAATTTAAATTAAAGTCAATAGGTGTTTCTTTTTGTCTTGACAATTCATTTTCATTAGGGGAGTTTGCACTGGTTACTTTATTCAAATGCCATGTTTAATCCACAACTTGAATCATTTGTGCAAAAAGTAAAAAAAAAAAAATCGAAAATGTCCAGGTTAGGTGCAACCCTCAATGACACAGGATGATTCATCCTTTGGAAAACTGAGGAAAATTTCAAGAAGTTTGTGATAGGCATAGACAGTTTCTGTTTCAACTTTCAAGGAGGCAAAAGTTGCACATTATTAGGTATACATTTAAGTGAACTTCAACTACTTATCTGAAGCCACATTCATTCATATTTATACACAAATAATATACATAATGGTTTTAAATCTATGCATATGAATTTGTGGAGAAAAAAGGGAATACATTTAATTTGGGAATAAATAACCAACACTTTCTGCTTTAAGAATAAGAGGGACTATTTAATTTTTAATTCCTTGCATGCTTCTAATCTTGATTTATTTCTGAGTAATAATAATGACATTTTATTTTAAAATGGTATTAAAAATGTAATTTATACATACATTAGCATAAAACATTTAAAAGTAAACGTTGGAAAGATTTTCTGTACCTGCAAGTTTCAAAGCCATGCTTCCAAGCAATTTCAATCTTGGATTCTGGTGCTAGTATTAATCCCAGCTGCCTGCAAACTGATTGTGCTTCAATAAAATTAAAATGAATATTATTCTTATCTGCAGCAACTGTTATACCCGCAATTCTGCAGTTTGATGTGTGAATATCTGCAAATAAATAGAAATATATATCAAAATGATTACTAATGGATATTTAATGTTTATATATTTCTTTGCATTACAAAATATGTACCTTTACTCAATCCTGATTTGCTAATATTCAAGTGAGTGACAGAGATCCCAGGTATTATAAATGGTTGGTTCTGCATACATCCAAGATACTTTAGATGTAGGTCTATACTTATAGGATCCAATTGGTATACTGCTTAGAACAGCATTATGCATTCAATTGATGGAGAGATGGTGGCCCAATGCATCCAGTTGATGTCCAGTTGGAGAAGGTGGGTTTGAACATCAGACAAGGACAGGGAAGAGCTGCTTTCAAACATCAGATTAATTTCCTAGAAAACTTGGTGTAGTATCTATCTCTCTGCCAAAACTACCATATACTATGAGATTTGGACAGTGGGATTGAGCAAAAACAGTTTGGTGTTGGTCCCATGAATCTAGCATTGAGAAATCCCTGACAACAACCCTTTATGGGATTTACAAAATAAGCTGGTAAAAGCTTTGAAGACTCCCTTCAGACTACCAAAGATTGATGAAAGATCAAATCCTGCAATAACACTGGAATGATTGAAAGGTTAGGGCTGATTGCCTGTTATCACAAAAATGTTTTCCAGTAAAGTTTTTTTATGACTAAATTGAATTTGTTGACAGCAAGAAATAATGAGTTTAGACTTTCTAATACTTAACTATCTTAACACAAAGGCATTCACAATAGTGGTGAAACCTGAAAACTAAAACCACCCGTCAAAATATTACCACTAAATGTATCCCACAAGAATAGCTCAAAAAGTGTGACAATTGAAACAAATTCTGAATGTAGGAAGAAGCAGACTTTTAAACAGTTTTTTTAAGTAACTTGCTAAACTTCCTATACAAAAGCAAGAAACCCCAAAAGGTCCTTACTGTTCTCACCCTTAGCATTATGTATATATATTTCTCATCTCACTATTGATGGAATTACAATATATCTAGCAGAACACACATTCTAAATATCCAAGGTACTTGTTTTTGTAATATGAAATGTTGTTATTTTTCACTCATCAAGTGCTCAGAACAGAAAGTTGTTTCATAATGTTTTCGTTTGATACCCTATCCATGCCTCCCCTCCCCTCCATGCCTCCTAATTTACCACAATTCTTCAACCGCATGATAAAATTAGTGCCGGTCCATGAAAATTCCATCCTTATCTTAAACTGACATATTTTTGTTAGAAAAGAGACACTGTACCAACCAGCAAAGTGTATTTGAATGAGGAAAAAAAATGAATTAAATAAAATTCCTTTTCCACATTGCAAATACACTTTGCTAGTTCACACAGCATCTTTTTCCTAACTATGATTTACCAATTTGAGAAAAATGGCAAGTGATCTTTGTAATTTGAACAGATTGAGGATCATTTGCTACAACTTTGCTAGAACTTTTAAACTTTCCTTAGACTTTAAGATGCCATAGGTTTTCTTTCATGTTTTAAATAAACAAACAAACAAACAAACAAATAAATAAATAAAACCAACACTGTTGCTCCTGGAAATAACTCTGTTTCCTTCCCTACTTTATAATATTGCAATTTTTGTTTAAAAGATACCCTTTACAATAAGTTGAGAACTAGCACTTTATGGAAACATACCTTTCAGAAGAATTGTGCCTTGTGTCATGAAGTTTGCCACCCAGATTGAGAAGAAAAAGGAGACCGTTCTACCATGGAATGCCATTGTTGGTAACCCCAAAGGGCTGAGAGTTTCAGGCAGATTGCTTCTTTTCTTCCAATGTTGGAAATGCAGTGTAATGCTATATCGTCCTTTGAACACTTCCAATATGTTCTTTTCTCATGAGTTGCTAAAGAAGCTGCTTCTTCTTTATTTCCTCTTTTACCACTTTAAGTGTCAAGGATGCTAAATAACCACTGACTAGTTTACAAGCGTAGCTGAACTTGTTGCTCTGCTCAAAAGCCATTCACTGACTAAGGTCACTATCTGGAAACATATGACAGCTCCCCCCACCCCTTCCCAACCTGTCATGGGCAGTCTGGAAAATACAATGAGTGCTGACTCAGAAAATATGCATCTGAGGAAAAGAGATAACATAGTGTAATAATCTTGTTCTTATAAACAGTGGGAAGATTTCCCAGTGTACCTCAGGTGGTCATCCTGTAATAGTTCCTGTTTAGTCACTTGCTATTTGCTCATGCTTCATCCAACTCATGTAGCTATTTACAAGAAAAAAGATGTAACATGGCTTGGCTATTTGCGATGGAAGCATTTATCTACTCACTGAATCCGGAGGTCTAAACTATTTTCAAAATGAATATTGGGTTGAAAGATGAAATGAATTGAAGGACTTCAAGGTATATCTATTCCCAATGTTCTTGGACCTTAAGATGCCACAGCAAAATGAGGCAAGTGGGTTCCTACTCCAGATTTTTCCAAGTGTGGAATGCTATCTGAAGAAAGGTTTGCCTGATACCCACATTGTCATCTTTTGAGTGTGAGATTTTTAACATCTACATTTTTGCTTTAAATGGTGCATTTTTGTTTTTGCTGTTACTTTTATTCTAGATGTGTTATGTGTTGATATTTTTTATCTTTTTGCAGCCACTTTACAAAACTGTCTAAGAGATTTCCTTCATAGAAAAGTGCAGCTACTGATGCCCTTGAGTCAAACACAGCTCCTAGGACAGTGGTTCTTAAACTGTTTGATCAAATTATCTTCTCTCTTTTTTTAGCATTGAATGACATTAAATCCACCAGCATCAGCATCACCAAACCAGATTGTTGTTTCACACAAGCATTTCAGTAGTCAAAACTCAATCTCTGATTTACAAACAAGCAAATAAAATGGTTTCCTTTACCCCCAGGATATGCCCAAATTAACTCCTTAGAGGTAATTATCCACAGTTTTAAGAACTACCGGCCTGGGGCCGACAAGAAGCTTACATGTTATTCTATTGGCAAGAATATGAAAGTGGTTGTCCATTGCCTGATGCTGGAAGTCTTTTGACTTTCTAGCTTAACATACAGCTAGTCTTCCAACCTACTATTAACCAGGAAGAATCCTACTTACCTTTTCCTGAATCAGCCAAGGTCAAATAGGTGTACTATCTACTGAGACAGAAAGTGTAAATAAGAAACTTTAAAATAAGTGGGAAAATTATAGTTGTGTACTGTAGATGATACTTGCTACAATTTCCAGTAGCCAAGCACTACAAAGCCAATGAGGAAGATTACTGGCAGCAGTATGGGTGGGGAAATATCAGGATACTCTAAACCAGGGGTCCCCAAACTTGGCAACTTTAACTTCAACTGCCAGAATTCTCCGGCCAGCTATGAATTCTGGGAATTGAAGTCTACAAGTCTTTAAAGTTGCCAAGTTTGGGGACCTCTGCTCTAAACTAACATTCCCTGACTGAGTGAGCACCAGATATGCATGCTATATTTTTTGTTGTTTCCCACCATAGATGTTGGTCTTCAGATTTAACAAAAAAATAGAAAGGCCTGTCAATTTTGCAAATGCAGAAAAAGGGGAAATATATACTTAGGGAACTGCAATGAGGACATTCATTCATTCATTCATTCAACCAACCAACCAACCAACCAATTTCTATAGCCACCCATCTCTGTCAATGACTTTTGAGTGGCTTACAATTTAAAAAAATATGTGCTAATTAAAAATCTAAAACATTTTAAAACCATAAAAACACTAAAATCATCCAAATTAGATATTTATACTTGGTCAGTTTTGAGACAAGACAGATCTTTCTTGGTTGCTCCTCCTAGAATTAAGAAGTTGCCAAAGAAGAGGTCCTCCATTTCTTGTGAAGCCCAAAATCTTCTTTACTTAGGATAAGCTTTTAATTTCCCAAGTCCCATCTGTTTTAACATCCTATTTGTTATCAATAGAATTTTATATTTTTAGCTATATTTTAGTTAATTAGACAGGTGCATTAAAAAATGAATTTTATATGTCTCTGACTAGACAGGCTATTATCTTCACACTATGCTACTTAACCACATTCTAAAATTTGGGAATCCTATCAACTTTGACTATTACTATTTGATACCATCATGTAGCTTTCATGGGGAAACTATACTTCCAGGTGTTATATAACCAGAAATCCCATCTTCTCTCTCCATTCTAGTTGAGGCTCCTGGGAGTTCTAATTGAGCAACATTTAATCATATCATTTCCCAAATGCATTAAGTGAAAGTAATTTTGAACATAGTAGGGATTGAAAGTAGTGTTTGCTCAGTTTTCTGACCTCTGTTCCAAAATTGCCATAGGTACCGTGCATCCTGTGGGTGGAGGTACCACTTGCTTTGCCTCAGACAACAAAATGTTCTCTGTTAAGAAATGATGCAAAATGCCTTTAA
The DNA here is from genome assembly GCA_023653725.1 of Bungarus multicinctus. Classification (NCBI taxonomy): domain Eukaryota; kingdom Metazoa; phylum Chordata; class Lepidosauria; order Squamata; family Elapidae; genus Bungarus; species Bungarus multicinctus. Next base: position 75,447,536 of record CM042838.1, read on the forward strand.
AGAACAAAGGAAGTCTGAAAATGAATAATCATCATTTTTTGCTTCCTTCTCAGTTTATGTGCAGGCTCCTATCTACGAAGACAGAACAATTGTGAGTTCGATGTTTATTCTATGCTAATAAAGCAAAATCTGGCAGAATAAAAACCAAAAATTTATCTGTGTCATATATGTGTATGTGAGTATATGCATAATGGTTACTTAATGGTTTGAGAAATGGATGCAATGCAATGAAATTTCATTTAATGTATGCTGATTAGTGTACATTTAAAATGACAATAATTTTTTTATTCTATTCTATTCTAAATGTGTTCTCTACAGGAATCACTATTATATACACAAAATGTATAAATCACATACATTACAAGTAACTCAAAAGATTCTGAAACAATATTTTTATTTTCAAAACTCAAGTATGTGATGCTATACAGTACAATACTAGCACACCTTTGCAAAGTCTTACAAGTTTTAAACAAAAAATAGTGACTCTTGAATTCCTCCTACTTAAAATACCAGTGCCGTGCACAAGAAACAAATGTATCTTGTTAAAGCCAAATAAATAAATATTGCACTTCAGGAAAAAAAAAAACCCCAACCAACCAAACCTTGAAATAGCACATATTTGGTGCAAATTGAGTAACATAATTTAGTCTATGTGTATAAATCCTAAAAATTTGAAAATATAAAAATGTCTATGTTCTGACATTGTAAAACAAAGGATCTGGTTTTTAAAAATTATTTTTTACTTATTTGCTTCTCAATCTGCCAATAACTACCAATGAGCTAATTTTAAGTGCTATAATTATAGGTTACTTCAAATCCTATTAATGAAAAAGTAATAGTCTGGAGACAGCTGAAGAAAAAAAATCTGTTTATCTCAGTACTTTGTCTTGTAAAGAAAGTCATTCACCTTGCAAATAATATTCTACTCTTTAGGATGAATCAATTGTTCCAATATTGAGTTTTTTATTTGCCCATTAATTCTTAATTTGAGAAAAATGTGCTTAATATTTGGTATATAAAGCATTTCATGACCTTTTTTGTTACACTAGAATGAAAACTGCATTGTAGATATATCTTATTAGTGAAGTTACTGAATTCAAAGGACAGCAGTTAGTTTGATTCCTTAGCCTCTTTCATTCACTCTTCCAGTTTGACAGCCAATAATACACATTCTCACTAGCCTAACTGAACATGCTTAATACCATTATTTTATTTACTTATGTCCATTTAGAGATTGCTTAAAATATACACCAAGTTGTCTTGAGCATCAGTGATAGCCATTTCACTTATTAACCTCTAGGTATTCAAAACTACTTAACATAAAACTTGCAAATTATGTTTTGGAGAAACTTCTACTGCAAACAATTTCATACCTATTTCCTGCTTATTATATTGAAAGACAGCTGTCCAGTAATCTAGGGCAAAATTTCACTCTGGGCTCTGCCTTTTTGTACTTCTCAAGGTGTAGAACATTGTTATTTTTTTGGCCATATGAGATCTCTGCTTTGTGATGTGCTTCAGCCTGAATACTGCAGGAATATTCTGATAACATTGTGAGTGACAGGACCCATCATTTTATGCTCAATTGGTTGTTTCTTTGTTTTTTGAAATTTGGAAAATGTGAAGATCCAAACAAGTACTTTCAAGCCATAAAAAGGATTGTCATACCCATTTAGCAGCTATGGGGGCAAAACAAACCCTCCCCCAAATGCTGCTAGAACTTGCCAGCTTTTTCATTCTGGATTTTCATTCTGGGCACTGCAAGCTGCCTATTAGCCTTGGATCACAAGTCACTCACATCCAATTCCAACCATGTGTGATAGGACAGAACGTCACCTTCATACACACTTCAAGGGAAAGTTCATATCCTGAATGTTTCTGTCAAAGAGCCCCTTTCAAACACCAAATAATGCAAGTAAATTGGTGAGAAGAGCTAAAGCAGTATGATCTCAGTATGCATCATGCTTTTGCCAAGAAATATTTTTACAAATTAGTAAAAAAATATACTCTGGGGCTGTTTGCATTCCAGTAGCTGAAATGAACCAGAAAGGAATGCCTGAACTGTGAGCTATTCTTCCACTCTGATCTTTAAGCACTTCTATTTGTGCTACTTGGTTGACTTTTACTTAATGCGCAGTTAATGCCTGCAATTTGTTGTTTCCTAACTTTTGAATTATGTCAGGAAATCTATTTATACTTTCAGGAACAAAAATCCTCTCTTCTGATTCCAAGGAGCAGAAAGCAAATACCACACAGCATCTCCTGCCAACCTACTAAGAAGCTGTCTTTTGTTCCAGACATTAAGATTTAATTGTGTATGTTAATGTTCACTACAGAGTATGAAATAATTTTGCTGTTGAGGGTTAACAACGTTTTCACACATTTAAAAAAAAATGAGAAACAAACCTCAGCCTGATGTGTGTATAACAATAAGCCATAACAGGGTTCATTGATCATACTAAGCCAAAGCCAAATCAAATCATGGCTTATTTTTTTGTGGGAAAAAGACCTCCTAGTTCACTAGAATAAAGAGAACAGAGATTAGGCAAATGTTCTCATTCTATCTCTTAAACTACTTTTAGTTTGGATTTATGATCTTCGTTGCTACTTTTTTGTTCTGAAGTAGCAAAAATAAGGGAAGGAAACCTTAAGTATTGTATTCAATTGATTAGTACTTTGTAACAATGCCCCCATTTGTCATTTAAAACTCACACATCCTTGCCTCGCTCACTTTCCCATTTCATGAGAAATACAATTCTTTAAGGTTGCTGTACAGATAGTCCTTGACATACAACAGTTCACTTAGTGACCATTTGAAGGTACACCGGCTTATGACCACTTTTTACACTGATGATCATTGCAGCATCCCCAAGGTCATGTGATCAAAATTCAGAAGCTTGGCAACTGGCTCTTATTTATGACAGCTTGCAGTATCTTGGAGTCATGTGATCAGCTGTTGTGACCTTCTGATAAAGTCAATAGGGAAGCCATATTCATTTAACAACCATGTTACAAACTGCAGTGATTCACTTAACAACTGTGGCAAGAAAGGTCGTAAAATGGGACAAAACTCACTTCGCAAATTTCTCACTTAGCAACATAAATTTTGGGTTCAATTGTGATCGTAAGTTGAGGACTATCTGTACTCATGAGGCAATGGTTTGCAAACTGTGATACATACAACATGTTGTCTGAATTTACACACAAAACAAAATTTGGTTTGTTTTCAACTTAGCATATTTTTGGGAAGAGGTGTCCAAATCCAGCCGACTATGGTTTATTCAATAAAATACAATAAAATAAACATGGATTAGTATGACCTGTGAACCTAACTATTACTACAATAGTATTTCATCTTATTGGAAAACGGTAGAACTTTACAGATGTAGTTTTTGTAAAGTTTCACTTAAAAAAAAAGTATTAAAAAACATGCCCTTAGCCTATATTTCACCTATTTTTGTGGTGAGGGTTACAGATAACAGATAATCAGAGTTGGAAGGGACCTTGTATGTCATTCATTCCAACCCCCTGCCCAAGCAGGAGACCCTACACCATTTCTGACAGATGGGAGTCCAATCTCTTCTTGAAAGTCTCAAGTGATGGCGCTCCCACAATTTCCAAGGGCAAGCTGTTCCACTGATCGATTGTTCTCACTGTGAAAAAGTTTCTCCTTATTTCCAGGTTAAATCTCTCCTTGTTCAGTTTCCGTCCATTATTCCTTGTCTGGCCTTGTCTGGCCAGGGTCTTGTCTCATAAGTATGGAATCTGCCTATAACAAAACATTTCAGTGTTTTGCAGTTTTAGCATTAGCTCATCCCTGTGATTGTGAAATCAAATGCAGACCTCTAAGATGTTAGTGAGCAAGCAGCCAAACTGAAATTTATAGGAAGAATTAATGCTAACATTTATATAGCAGGAAGTCTGTTGTGACATTCTGTAGAAGGAATGGACTTTACCTTCCACTGATGAACTTCTCTATCCCACTTTTTGATCAGCTGCTATCTTTGCTTCTTCCAATATCCAGGCACATCAATCAAATAACAATTACCATAACAGAGAAAACAAGATTTATTGGCTGGCGTGGCTGGATAATTAAAAACCACAATGCATTCACAAAACTGATGACATAAAAGAAACGAAGCTGTGGGTTATGGATTACAAATAACCATCACAGGAGTGACAACAGTCTGCATTGTTCATCTCAAGTTTTGAAAAGGGTTATTCCTGGTGTCTCTTCAATGGGTTCTTCCCCCACCCCCCTAGGCATGATTTTGTTACTGGTCATGTTGCAGTCCTGAATTTCCCCAAGAATACCGATGGGCAGCAGAACAGGCAGGTTTCACTTGGGCTCCATCTGATCTCTCCGTATAGGAGAAGAAGTAATTGTATAAACTGGAGGTTCCCAGCACTACAGCAAAAACGGTAATAATGGCTGCTACAATCCAGAGCACATTCCAGTGTTTATGCAGTTTGGGATACAGTATCTGTACATAATGGATAACAACTTCAAGTTTGCTGTAAAATGGGGGTGAGGGGAAGAGGAGTAAAGAAAAACAATAAAGCAAGGTTTTTTTGGGAAGCATTTCGAATCACAGATTTCTCCTATCTACAATGCTACCATCTCCTTTAAGACTCCGACTTAATACTTGATTTCTTGAATCCTATGCTAGGGTGGTCTGCATTATGGCAGCAATTCTTCTTCTTTATCCACTTGGATTCTGTTGTTTGCTCAAATCTAAGGATTTGTATAATATACAAGTCTCTTTTTAAAGTTTATATTAATGGCATTAGAAGAACGAAGTAGCAATATAAACAGCAAATACAGAATCAGTGCTACAGTCCAAAATTATTAATTTTCAAAGCCACCAAAATGGCTGTAGTCACTTTATAATTTAAAAACAACAACAACAGAGTACAGAATAACAGAGTTTAAAAGAACTTTGAAGGTCTTCTTGTCCAACCTCCTGTTCTAGCAATAGACCCAAACCCAACATTCATTTTATTCAGCTAATTTATACAGCCACCCATCTCACAAAAACATATAGAAATCCACAAACAACCAGAAGCCTAACACAATATCACAAAAACTACATAAACATACTCCCTTCCTCCCAATGATTATATGAAATAAAGTTTTCTCAGAAATTTTTTAGCAGTGTTTCATCGAGAATCATGCATTTCTCCTTCAGGAATGCCTCTTCTACCAAATCTTTTTCAAAGCATCCTGTTTTGTTTTGTTTTTTAAAAAAATAACAACAGATGATCTGCAAAAGGATTTAGCCGGCTTTGTCACAGAGAATTATTTCTGTATAAGTTTCTGCAACATTTTTACCAAACCTGTTTTACGAATGCAGAAAAAGGGTTGGCATATTTTATTTTAGTTTTGTATTTTTTTAAAAAGAGAGATAACAGAAAATAAACTACTTCAATCTTGATCTTGACCTATTCAATTGTTGGACATTCCACATAGGAATAGTTATTTAATCAGGGGAAAAATAGTCTCCTTTTCATTATGAATAAGCAATGTTCTTACCTCTGTGGCTTGCTAATCTTATCATTTTCCATGGGCAAAAAATCCTTGAGTTTTTCGTGAATTTTCTCTTCACTGTCTTTCAGCTCTTCACTTTCCTTGTTTTTCTTTAGGCCTTCCTGGTAGCTGTAAGAATAGATTCATGATAAGATTAGAGCTGAGTGAACCTCTCTGAAATCAGTGGCTTGACTGTTTGGGGAGCGGCAGTTCAGATCTTTCCTAAAAGGACTAAACAGAAACAATTTGGAAATTTTCAGGGTCAAGGAAACATTTTAATAAACATTTTAGACCTTCCTAATTTTATAAAAATTATACAGCAATAGCTAGTATGTTACTAGTGAGATGAAAATTGAATACAGCTTGAGAAACCACAATTCAGTTCAGCTCTATTCTTTTGTGCCACCAAATCCATTGGCAAACTCAGAATTTTATTTCCTTAAAAGAAAATTAAAAAAAAAAAAGACTATGAAAGAACAGAATCAATTTCTTAATTATATTACATATCATTTCTGTTTTAGGACCCCCAGGCAATAAATTGTTCATTTCCAGAATATTGACATTCTTGATATATGGAAGACCATAGAACCATTTCCTCTGCCACATTTATTACTTGGTCCATGGGGTCGCAAAAAGTCAGACACAACTTAGCGACTGAACAGCAACTAATTTATTCATTCCTGATATATTCATGGACCAGAATAAAGAACTATACACCTTCAGGGACAGAAACAGCAATGAGGATTCAGTCTATTTTTATCATGTCTGGAGCCAGAATATTGATTGGGATATGAAGCCCCTAAAATCTAATCTGATTTTAGATCTAGGGTTGAAGAAAAGATTTAAAATATATTGCACCTATCCAAATTTGAATATTTCTCAATTACCTGAATAATATATAGTACTAGCATTAAGAAGTATTTTTCTGAAATTTGTTTCCTACATGTAAATAGACACTCATGAAAGGCTCCCCCACTTTCATCATCATTTGGTCTGCAGCCACTTGAAACATGGAACTCAGACTCTTACTCCTAGTTAAGTTCCTGCACTGAAAAACCCACTTGAAAGTACATATGGATGTAAATGATTGTCTAGTTCAGAGCATACTCTCACAGAAAGGTATTTAGACAGAAATATATTCTAATACTCTCTATATTAATGATCTTCTAGGATTCCTGTGTATCAGACACTCATATGCCAAAAATCCATGATAAATTTATTAATATTCTTTTATTATGTTGACATTCGACTGACTACAATACAGACTACATTCTTAATTATACAATGTACATATACATCAATAAACTCAAATCTAAAGTGATGGTATTTAAATGTGTGAAAAAACGTTTGAAATGTAACAGCTGGATAGAGAGCATTAAATAAACCAGTTCTTTCACTTATTTAGGAGTGATCTTTATCAACACAGGATTGTGGGTGTACTGCCTTCCACAGAGGTAGACTTAATAGCTCTGTAAATGCAGATAGATAACTCAACAAAGCTTCCATAACAAAGTTCATTTATTGGTACATCAGGTATCCTCGTAACTCACATTTGTGACGAAATTCCTCTTTCAATGACCAATCCTTTGTATATCTGCCTTGCACGTGGAAAATAGTTATCTCCTAACCCATCTTGTATCAATAGAAGAAAACAATGTTATCAGTAATGAGTGCAGGTAAGAATGGAGGGCAACCTCCTTCAACCCCTTGAGGGTCAATTTAGTGGCCAATCAGGATTACAGATGTGGCCACGTGATATGAACTACGTTTCCCAGGATACCCTTACCTACATTTCCTATGATGCATTCTCTTAAGGGGACAGCTCACAAATCCTAAGTAACTAACCCATTCCATAGACTGGCTGGGACAGCACAGTGGGCAAATAATTTTAAAAGAAATGTGATGAGGGCAGAGACAAGCACTAAAAGAATTGTATAAATTATTTAACTACAATGACCTGGATAAATTGACTTCCATATTGAAAATATTTAGGGCACATATAGTCCCAATGTTGACCTATAATGATGGCATGGACTGTGGGACCTTACAAAAACCTCATATGAACAAGCTCAAAGCTTTTTAAAGAAACGTATTGGGATCTCATGAGAACATGTCAGCCTCCATGGTCAGACCAGAAGTAGGTTTCCACTCCATATGCAGCCAGTCAACAATAAAACTTTTTTATCTATTAGCAGAGGATCCATTCAATGGATGCTTATAAGTTACCCAAATATGTTTAGCTGAACAAATAAAATATTCTATAAACTCTTACACTACTTCCTCTGTAAGCCAGTTTACCAAAGTACAAAGCAAAGCGTGCTCTCATAGAGCCAATGGGAAACAATTTGGAATCCTACCACTGAAGTACATGCAGAGTCCTAGCTGTTGAAGATATTGCTCATGTTTTGTTTAATTGTCAATTGTATGTGTTAGGAATGATAGTCACCTAACGGTTGGGTTGGGAATATATAAACCAGGATAGTCATTCAATACTGTATCTTTAAGAGAATGCTGTAATTGTAATTGGGTGTGATTCCTCCAACGGCCATAAGATGGAGCTAGAAACCTGGTTTGTTCTTGCATTTCCCTATTGCCTTATGCCTGATCGTCGTTCTGCTCGGATTGCTGTGAGTCTTGCAACTGTTAGCAAACTAAGTTTACTGAACTTTGTTTATGATACTGGATTTTGTTTTTGGATTATCCCTGGACTGAATACTGACTGCTTTAACCGTGTATGACTTGGACTGTTTGTTGGACTTTGCTTACCCATTTACTGGAAGTAAAACAGAGGTGGTATTCAGCAGATTCTGACCAGTTCTGTAGAACCGGTAGCAGAAATTTTGAGTAGTTTGGAGAACAAGCAAATACCACCTCTGACTGGAGATTTTACAGTATCCTTCCCCTGCCATGCCCACCAAGCCATGCCCACAGAACCGGTAGTAAAAAAAAGTTGAATTCCACCATTGAAGTAAAACCTACATTTTACTATTCAGTGTATCTATGTGCTAGTTGTGTGTTATTCATCACTATTCTCACTACATTTCTCTGAGAGCACTCATTTTCCTAACAGGGAATACCTCAACAGTATGCCCCATTTAGGCTTAAATATTATAAATCTCTACTTGACAAACCAGCCCGCTGAATTGCAAGATTGTTCTATTTCCTCCTAGGCATAACATATACCGTACATTGTTAGCAAAACTGCTAAGTTTATAGTCAAGGCAATTCAGCTAAGAATCCATTTTATTAAACAGATTGGTATATTATACAGAGATAATGTATTTATCTGAGCACTGATTTTTGTATTTAGCACAAATGTATTTTTTTCTTGTATTTTTCTTTCCCATTTTACCTTGGACATTCACCTTGTATTTTACATTTATTTTCTTTGATATGATTGTAAGGCAAATCAATCAATAAATTATCTAAGTATCATTTGCTTTGCTTTGGTAAATGCCAAATAACAACAGAGGCTAAGTTAGATGAAACACAGATGTGCTCAAATATTTATGCATCATGAGAAATGGGCATATAAGAAAACAAAAGCACAGACCTTTATTCACATGCAGTAATGGTTAAATGAATGAAAAGATCTTGAAACCATGCTCTTACTAGGCCATCACATTTGTTAAATCTTCCATGGGATGCAAAATGAATTATACTGGCAATTTAGTGGCAACAGCTATACAAGCTCCTTTTTTACCCATCACTTGTAAACCAATTGCATTACTTCCTTAGTTCAGCCACAGTCTAAAATCATTTTGACTCTTCAAATTCAGAATCAGTTCCAGACTGGTTTAAATAGTTTACCTTTGTATTTTATTAATCTCAATAACCATCTTACTTTGGAAATAACTCCTTTAACACAATAAATATGAGCAAACTTCACACAATGAATCATGTATATAGTCATACTTTAGTTGTACAGTACTTGGTATTGGTAACTTGATTGCTATTACCATGGACATTATATATATATTATACCCTTTTATGAGAGAGGCATAACTGCTATGGCAACAAAGATTGATGATAAACAAATGGCAACCATTTCGATAAATTCTTGGAGAAAATGCTTTATATCACAAAATTGTTGAGTTTCAAACCAAGATATTTTTTCCTTGTATTTATGGTATAATATGCAGGTAGTGATGAATGGCCATAGCAACTAAAGTGTTTGGGCAAAAATGTCATTTTGATAATTAACTTCCAATGAACAAGAGACAGTGCAAATTAAATTTTTAACTGATCATTTAAATGCCAACTGCTTCCCTTTGAAAATGGCATCTTTGCAGTAAGGAGAAAGAAAAAATTGAGATGCTTCTGCAAAACCTTGTTTTGTACAATGAAATGAATTAAAGAAGATCCATTTACATTTGCAGCAGGTAGTTAACAAAAAGGGGCCACAACGCCCAGTCCTACTTAAGCAAGGACATAAGTTCTCACCCTTTGTTATAAGCTTCCTCTTCTATTTTGGCTTTTGCCTCTGGGGTAATTTCTTCCAAGCCACTTTCTGTTGATGCTGAAGGAGGATGTCCACAATCTGGGTCCCTGTTTGGTTTTTCACTAAGAGATTTAAAAGGAAAATGATGCATCATTATTTAGGTTGCATATAGGAGCATGTGCTATCTCTTTCCTTCCTTCCTTCCTTCTTTCCTTCCTTCCTTTAACCAACTTTGGAATTGAAAGCTCAAGTTTACAATATCTGGATGGTTACCAGATGGCAGTAAAAAGGCAGAGTTTTCTATAGCTATTTGCTGCTATTTTGCAGCCCAGATATAGCACTCCTAGGAAAGGCTAAATTATTAAGTCATTCACATAACATTAGAAAAACACTACCTAAATCAATCAAAAATTGAAGAAAATTATGTATTTTTCCGTTTTGATTTAGATACAACATGATTCAGCAAACATTATATGCTTTGTACTATTTGACTCTTTGTATCCCCATATAGATCAGGACTGCAACTAGGTGTGGATAATTCACTTTAACCCATTTCTGCAAATTGTTCAAGTAAAACTCCCCCCAAAATGATGTATAATTTATGCTTTTCTTCAAGGACAAATAACTCAAGTAGGTCTTGTTTTTAAAAAAAAAAAAACCACAGGAATATAATCTAGCTGTTTCTCATCTTGTCTGATTTACTTATGATTGTACCAAATATCTCATATCACAGCTTCATGAGCCCCCTGTCTCCTGCAAGTGTATATATATAAAAACAAAAATTCTTGAAAAACACTCCAAAATCATGCTGCTTTTTCTGGGAAAGTCTGTTCTTTACATTTAGGAGTTTAAATATTATTTAGGCAACAAATTCCCTCTCTAATACTCTGTCAGTTCCACCTCTTCTATCAGGTGCCAGCCAGTTCTGAGAAGCTACTCATCTCACCTGACCTTTGTACCAACATACAAAAATAGCTGTACCCAGGACTGGGATTCTACCTGTTCTGTCCGGCTCTACAGAACCAGTAGCGCTGAAGAGTAACAGACACAGAACCGGTTCTGTGTCTGCTGCTGTTTTGGCCCACCCTCCCACCTGGGCTCTTACCTGTCCTTTATTTCCTGCTTTTTCAACTGCAGCTGCTTTGCGCGGCACAGCTGTGGTTGAAAAAGCAGGAAAAAAGGGCTTTTCCAACCGCTGTGCACCTGCGCACAGCGCTGCTCAGCTGTCCGGGCAGCTCAGCAGGTCATAAATTGCACTCATGCGGCTTGCGCATGTGTGCATGATGCAGAGCAACAGAACCGGTAGTTATATCAGTCGGATCCCATCCCTGGCTGTACCCCCTTCAAAAAAGTAACTAACACTCTTGATATACCTCAAACAAAACACACCCCAAATTACTGTATACCAAGCTGTTTGTTGCTTGAAAAAAAGGAAAAGATAGACTGGGTTTCTTCAGGACATTCTGCTACCATAAAGCAAGCAGAAAATCTTAAAATGTCTTGCTGTTATTCTCTGTCTCTTTCATTGCCTGAAGAAGTTGAATCATTTGATTGCAGGAATGCATAAAGTATGATATGGGGATTGCAGATTGCAAAAGATGGTCACTGAGCCCCATTTATCATTCTACCACCACCCCGGGCACTTCATCCATTTTTGGAATAAACTAGTCTTAATATGTCAAATAAAGCCTGGTCAGAGGTTGCCCATTCCTGTTCTACTGCAGTGCTGAATTGTCAGGACAGTTCGAATAGAGATTTTTTAACAGAATACAAGTTGTAAATCAGCCTATCAAATCACACACAGGTCTGACAAAGAGCCCTGGTAGCTGTACAGATACATTTGAGTTACAGTATTTAATATCCAGTTGATTCAGACCTGAGTTCTTATTGAGAGATAAAGGTAAAAATTTCCACTGTCCAGTTGTGTCCAACTGTAGAGGATGGTGCTTATCTCCATTTCTTAGCTAAGGGAGCCAGCGTTGTCCAGAAATGCTTCGGTTGTCATGAAACCAGCATGACCAGGGGTGGGATGCTACCGGTTCTGCCCAGTTCTATAGAACTGGTACCTCTGAAGAGCAGCAGACACAGAAACGGTTCTGTGTCTGCTGCTGTTTGGCCCACCCGCCTACCCGGGCACTTACCTGACCTTTATTTCCTGCTTTTTCAACCTCAGCTGCTTTGCATGGCATAGCTGAGGTTGAAAAAGCAGTTAAAAAGTGCTTTTTCAAATTTATTTATTTATTTATTTATCAATTACATTTATATACCGCCCTTCTCCCTAGGGACTCAGGGCGGTGAACAGCTCGTCTAAAAACCCCACAAATACAAAAGTTAAAAAGTAATTAAATATTTGAATCAGCTGCAGACTAAAATTAGGAAACCCCCCCCCCACCCTTAAAACCCAATTTAAAGTTAAAAATGGAGATCAAATTTAAAATCATTATCTCAGCCCAGGCCGGCCTGCTCAAAGAGCCAAGTCTTTAACGCGCGCCTGAAGGCCCTCAGGTCCGTGCCGGTACGAAGTTCTGGTGGCAGAGTATTCCAGAGGGCGGGGGCACCCACAGAGAAGGCCCTACCCCTTGGCGCCGCCAGACGACACATAGCGGCCGACGGCACCCGGAGCAGACCCTCCCTGTGGGAACGCACCGGCCTGTTGGAGAACGTTGGCAGAATGCGGTCCTGAAGGTAACCTGGTCCCATGCCATGGGTCGCCCTAAAGGTCAAAACTAGAACCTTAAAGCGAACCCGGAGAGCCATCGGCAACCAATGCAGCCACACGCAGCGCTTATCAGCTGTCCAGGCAGCACAGCTTTAGGTGTATTATGCACGCAAAACGTAATCACTGAACCAGTAGTAACACCGGTTGAATCCCACCCCTCAGCGTGACTATACACTGAAGCATATGGAACACTGTTACCTTCCCACCGAAGTGGTACCTATTTATCTACTTGCATTTCTTTCTTGCATGCTTTCAAACTGCTAGGTGGGCAGGAGCTGGGACAAGAACGGGAGCTCACCCTGTTGCCCAGCTTTCTCAATGCCTTTAACTACTGACCCATTGTGCCCCTTTATTGTCTCTTTGAAATCCTCAAATTTGCCCTTTCTAACCATCTTTCTTTGATAGGTAGTTGCTGATTGTTTGTTCAGATTTAAATCACTTTCTGACATCCTTATTTTTGGACCTAGAAGCTCCCACTAAGAACATGAAGTTTTTGCCTTAATTTCACATTCTTAGTTAGTTCCACCATAGTTTGTGAATGGTAGTTTCTTCACACAAGGCCCAATATACAAGCACTTACAGTTCATTAATGGGCCACCCCGTTAATTTTAAGGAATTTCTTAGGTAAGCCGCTATGCAAAGAATCATTCCTATAGAATATTAGTGACTATACTGTTGCTTTGTTTGCTGAAAACAATTACTGCTCATAAGTAACTCATAGGCTTTGCCCAATTGTTGTTTCTTATTTATTGAGATAATTTATAGGTTCCCCAACTATGGCTTATATTTAAAAGTAGGGCAAAAATAAAAACAAGAAATTATAAATTATCAAATTTGCCCAAGGGCAAATCTAAAAACACTTACACACACACTATAGGTGCTGGGTAGTTTATTTATTTTGGGGGAAGCAGGATGTTTTTTTTTTCAGATTCCAGTATTTCTTTTCCTTCTAACTGAAACTTGTCTTTAAAAAGAAACCCCAGAACTTGTCATGGAGATAAAGTAGACATAAAGCACTTCAATAGGATTCTTTTAAGCATTATTTTGTACTAGTTTACAAATCATTAGTCATAATTCCAAAACGTCAGCAAATCTTTTTTTCAAATGTGCTGTATTTCCTGAAGATGACAAATTCTTTGTCCGGAGAAAATAGCTGCCAATATAATACAGGCTTTCTAGGAAATACGTTCATGCACTGTTCCAAAACATAGAACATTCTGTATTCCTAACAGTATTCTTTTGACAAAACATGACACTCTTGGCTTGGCTATGTTTTGGAAATGAAGGAAATAAAGATATTTAAGCATCTTTATTCAGGAGTACAGTAAACTACTGTATCATTCATATTATTTTGGAATGTTTACAAATGAGTTTTAATCTTATATTATATCGCTGACACTATCAGTGATGTAGTTTATGTATTTAAAGGTCCCACCTTTAAATAAGTGGTGCTAATCATTTCAGCTTAGCAGCTACACACACACACACATCAAATCAGATACAAAATGAAAAGATCTTTAGCCACAAGTGGAAAGCATTACCTTGTCTTAAATACTCATCAATGGAGATAGTGGACCTCCACATGGACAAAAATTGGTCTTCTCACAAAGACATCTCAACAACCAGGTATTGGGGCACATCAGAAACTTAAGAAACTTCCTGATTTTGCTTGCATTACTTGGCTTTCTCTCCATGTTGGTAAGTCATGGCTTTAAATCATAGCAAATATATGTAGGAATGCTTCTAACTTGGCAGGTTTAATCTGTGCAGTTATTGATTGAGTGGAATGAACCATTGCAAATCTGAGTGAAGTACATGCTTTGAAATTTGGCTTTGTTCTGGAAAGCCTCTCCTCTTTTCCTCTCCTCTCCTCTTCCCCTCCCCTGCTCCCCCTTCCACTTTCCCTTTTCTATCCATCCATCCATCCATCCATCCTCTCTTCCTCTATCTCAAAATTTTGATTTGTGTTTCTCCCTGAAATTTAAAAGGCTCCTGAAGAAAAGTGAAACAGCTGGCAAAGCAAGATATATATCACACAAAGAAACAAATAAAAACCTAAACTCTGTTCACTACATCTGCAGCTACCAAAAAGATGGTCAGGTTAATCTTTCATCAAAAGAAGACTAATGACACTTTTTACAAAATCATTATAGGATAAGCTTTCACTGGACATGTTGAGGTCACTGACAAAATTTCCTGAGATGACTGTTGATACCTGGGTATTATTATTTTAATGTCAGATTTGCCCCTATGTGTATTTTTGCACAGAAGATGGTCAGCACTAGAAAATGAGCAGCCAGTATGGATTGATTTGCAAAAATATGGTAAAAGGGATTGATTGGGAAAGAGCAGATTTGGCATCTGAATTTAGTGTAGAATTTAATTAACTACTCTGTATTTCTACTACGGTTGCTAGTTAATAGGAGATCTAAATGATGACAACCTGTACTGTCAATCAGAAGCTAGAAAGCCATCTGTGGAGATTTTTAAAGTCTACTCTGAGCAAAATATGTGATTGAGTTAAATTAATTTTAACTCTGTGTGTGGGATGTAGCAAGAAAGAAACAGATAAAATCAATGCTGACTTGAGCTAGTCATAGAATACCATGAGACCATGAGTCTCATTACAGCTTGGAGCTATAATCTTATATAAATTTATTGGATAGTTAATTCCCAATGAACTCAAGTTCTTTCTAAAACACAAGGTTTTCATGCATATGATATTACTTTATTCACCATTTTTAAGGATTCGGTCTATTTTTTTTCAAAGTTGGCCTTATTTCTGAACATTCAGACAAAGAAACAGGTATGTAAGTCCAACCATATTCTTTTCTTAGAATCCTAGTGCAAAAACAAATACTCCACCAAAAAGATAATTATATTTGTTCCTCAAAAGAATAGTAATACAATTGAAACTTTGCTGTATTACTATTCAATATATTACTGTATTACTATATGTATTATCGAGTTGTATTAAATTGCTTTGCTTTTTTTGAAAAAGGAGATGTTTTAATACCAGTTAAAATTGTCTA
Organism: Bungarus multicinctus; assembly: GCA_023653725.1. Lineage (NCBI taxonomy): Eukaryota > Metazoa > Chordata > Lepidosauria > Squamata > Elapidae > Bungarus > Bungarus multicinctus. The sequence goes on from CM042838.1 coordinate 75,463,255, forward strand.
CTGCATAACTCTTAATTAAATAAATATTCATTACTCACTTCTCTGTAACTACAGGCAAGACTGGAGTTGATGTCAAATTGCTTCTTCCATTTGATGATTCAGACTGAAAATAAAGATATTCATTCCATGTCATTCAAATATCAAGAGCATAAATTGCATTTAAATATATGAAATTACCCCGATCACATGAAAAAATATAATCTTTGTATTTGCCAAATAACTAATTTATCCAATGGAAAACAATTTCACTATAAGCTGGAAGATTGATAATTACTTCCTTGAGAGTTTTGAGACACTTTTTCACTTCCAACTTCATACTAATGGCTTATTTGGAGTGTAATTAATTTATATTTATATAAACTTTTATATATGCCAGATTTAAAATATACAGCATTTTAAATTAATTGACATCAATGTTTTATTCTTTTGAAGTGAATTTATATACAATTTTCCAAGTGTCAATTTTACCAGGGAAGATGACACCAAAGGTATGGGCGACTGGCTAGGTGACTGGCCTGGGAGCTCAAATTTTGAAACAACAGCAACGCTGACTCTCCTTCGAGGCATCTAAAACAAAACAAAACAAAAAAGCATGTTATATTTCAATTTAGACATTGATGATAATTTATTGGGAAATATAACCAAACAGATTAGAGCAAAACAGGCAGAAAGGAAACCATGGGACTTTAGGATACAGTTGCTGTACAACTCCATAAAATTCACAAAGTAATTTTATTGTAACTTTCAAACAGCAGCAATAGTTTCTACGGCTCCATAACACTTCTATAAAAGAATCTCACAGAATGCAAAGTGCAGGACAATTTTATACATGTTTATCAGTGGTGGGATTCAAATATTTTTGCCATTGTGCGTGGCTTGGTGGATGCACTTTGCGCACGTGCACACGCTTTGTGTGCATGCATATGCCAAACATATACTTTGCGCAGGCGCAGAGGCATTCCAACTTGCCTCCTGCAAGCCTGCACAATCCCAGTCACTTCAGCACCTAACAGATAACAGATAATCAGAGTTGGAAGGGACCTTAGAGGTCATCTAGTCTAACCCCCCCACCCAAGCGAGAGACCCTACACCATTTTCTCTTCTTGAAAGAGTGATGGCGCTCCCACAATTTCCAAGGGCAAGCTGTTCCACTGATTGATTGTTCTCACTGTGAAAAAGTTTCTCCTTATTTCCAGGTTAAATCTCTCCTTGTTCAGTTTCCATCCATTATTCCTTGTCTGGCCTACAGGCGCCTTAGAAAATAGCTTGACCCCTTCCTCTCTGTGGCAGCCCCTCAAATATTGGAAGACTGCTATCATATCTCCCCTGGTCCTTCTCTTCACTAGACTAGCCAAGCCCAGTTCCTGTAACCGTTCTTCATATGTTTTAGCCTCCAGTTCCCTAATCATCCTGGTTGCTCTTCTCTGTACTTTTTCTAGAGTCTCAACATCTTTTTTATAATGCGGTGAACAAATCTGGGTGCTATACTGTAGGTGTGGTCTTACTAAGGCTTTATAGAGTGGTATTAGTACCTCCCTTGATCTTGATTGTATCTCTCTGTTAATACAATTTAGGATTGCATTAGCTTTTTTGGCTGCTGCTGCACACTGCTGACTCATATTTAGCTAGTTGTCCACTAAGACTCCAAGATCCCTCTCACAGTTACTGCTATTGAGCCTGGTTTCATCCAGTCTATATGTGTATTTTTGGTTTTTCTTGCCTAAGTATAGGACTTTACTTTTCTCTACATTGAATTTCATTTTGTTAGATATGGCCCAGTGTTCTAGTCTGTCAAGATCTATCTGGATCTTAAGCTTATCTTCTTGGGTGTTAGCTATTCCTGCCAGCTTAGTATCATCTGCAAATTTGGTAAGTTCCTCTTCTATTCCCTCATCTAAGTCGTAAAGGAAGATATTGAAGAGTACTGGGCCTAAGATGGAACCTTGTGGCACCCCACTGCTTACTTCCCTCCATGTAGAGTTAGACCCATTAAGAGCTACTCACTGCGCAGCACTATTCTGTGCCTTGCAAAGCAGCTGCACTTCAAATTCAGAGAATAAAGGTGAGTATGGGAGCCCAGGCAGGCGGGTGGGCCCAACAGCAGAGCAGTGGAGAAAACCAGTTCAGTCTCCACTGGTCATCACTCTACTGGCTCACCAGAACTGTGCCGAATCAGTAGAATACCACCACTGATGTTTATTCAGAAGCAAACTTAATTGTCTCCAGTGGAGTTGATTCCCTATTGGTGCCTCCGTTCTGCTATCTCCAATAGCTACGTTCTTAATGTAGTGGCTTCCTGAGGGCCAAATTATATATTATGTTAAATTTATGTTTTCTTTGAAACAGTTAACTATTTCCATTTCTCAATCACTCTCCTGCCTCACACTGTTTCAGCAGTAAAACTCTCGTGTCTCCACCCAGTACAATTTTTCACAAAAGGAAAAAAACAAACAAACCCAAAAATCTAAGCAGTCTGGTGCTTTGTACATGGCTCACCTGCTGCCTAAGACATAGGGGAAAGTGACTGTGTATCAGCAGTTTTACCTCAATAGCTTTATATGGGCTAGTGATGGGAAGAATAAAATTATTGTGCCAATATTCCCCTCAGGCTAACATTCCAAAACTGGGAGGAAGGATGAGACAATAATTATCTTCCTACATTACAAGAGCAAACAATAGATACAAACTCAAAGTTAATTGCACCAAACCTGATTGCGGGAAATACGACTTCAGCAACAGAGTGATCAATGTCTGGAATACACTACCTGACTCTGTGGTTTCTTCCCCAAACCCCAAAACTTTAGACTTTCTACTATTGACCTCACCCCTTTCCTAAGAGGTCTGTAGGAGGCATGCATAAGCGCACCAACATGCCTACCATCTCTCTCCTATTGTTTCTTTTATTTTTCTTATATGTATCCATGTATTCATAACTGTTTTTACTTATACCTATTACCTTGTAGGCAATTGACAAACCAAATAAATATGTTTTGTAAACCTCCTGCCTTTTCAGATAAAAATCAGCTTCATGGAATCTTGCTTCTGCATTGCAGCTAACCTAGAAATAAGATCCCAAGTTGGCTTGGGAGTATTGTAACCACTTGGGATGAAATATCCTGTCTGAGTGATAAGTCTTCTCTTAAGTAGTTGCCCTGATTCACCTTATGGGCGAAGAGTCATAGAAGAGCACAGGTTTAGCTAACAGATTTTCCAGAATGGATACTTATGCAAATAGTGCATTAAATGGATTATTAAAATTTGGAAAAATACCTTTCCAATAGAAAGAGACATGGATCTTGATGTCCGAGGCACACCATCATCTGTTGTAAAGTATAAAACAAAATCAAATGGAAAAAATAGTGTTAGAAAAGACAAAAGACATTATTTAACCAGACTGTTTTATATTGAAAAGAAAGCTCATATCAAGTAACATTAAACCTTATTATAAACTATGATACAATATTGTTAATGACAATATTGTCATTTCGGTGAACCCAAAGATGCTTTTTCAAGAGGTAACTAGATTTTCTGTTTTTTCTTTGAAGATGTTTCACTTCTCATCCAAGAAGCTTCTTCAGCTCTGACTGGATGGTGGGGACCATGAAGCTTCTTGGATGAGAAGCGAAATCAGAGAAAGCCCAATTGCCTCTTGAAAAAGCACCTTTGGGACAATCATGACCTGGATGACTGAGAATCTCCATAGACATTTTGGTTGAATGTGTTATAATCTCACAGTTTTTCTGAAGATACCTAAATTAAGATTTTTTTTAAAAAAAAAATACAGTATTATTTAATTGGAGTTTGATTCCAGGTGACTTCATAGCTATGGCCACCATTCAATAACAGTTTTACCACTGCCATCTTTCCATGTTGTTTTTCACTTCTCATTTTAGCTCTGAGCTCTGGAATTCTCTAGTAATCTCTAAAACAAATACTAACCAAGCCTGTACTTAGTTTTTAAGCCTTGGGGTGCCTCCTGCTAAATCAAGATGCAAAACTTTAATCAATCAATAAATATTTTATTTATCAGATACTAGCTCTATACCCATGCTTCGCTACGAAACTATGTGATCAGGCTTAGTTTTTGGGGAGGAAATTAATGGGAAAAATTGTGCCTCTGCCTACCAGCATTCATCGGTATTCATCTGGCTAGCATCCTGTCAGTGTGTGTGAGATAGTTGAGGGCTGTTTGGAAACTGAAACAGTATTTGCTGTGTGAGCAACAAGGAGACAGCTAGGAGCCTGGGTGTGGCTTAGCTCAACTGTTCTGTAATAAAGCTGGTTGCTGCTGTGAAACTAAAACTGAAACTGAAACTCCTATCCTCTGCTTGTGTTTTGCATTTGGAAAGATTTCTTTTCAAGTGGGGAGGGGGAGTAGAATGCCTTAGCATTAGAGCATGTTAATAATAATATATGAACTACTCCGATGGTCATTTCAAAAAACCCTTTCTTAGTGAGCACCTAGAAGCCAAGAGGAACGTAAGTGCCAAATTTCAAGTTTGTAGGCTTTACGGTTCTGGAGATTTTGTGATGATGCGTGAGTGGTATTTCGCTTTTATATAGAGAGATGTTATATACACAAGATGACCCAAAAGTCTCAGTACAGTTTTAAGCTTTCTTAAAAATATGGTAAGAGTTTTGAGACACCCCATATTATCTATAACTATGTGAGAGAGTAAATAATTTTTTTACAGCAATACAAAGGTGTATTTAAAATTCAGGATGTTTTACCTGGAGAACCGTAGCTTCTGGTAGAATTCTGATTAGCAAGTTTCTTATACTCCATGAGCTCAGCATGATCCTTTTCATATGTTCTTTTTAAATTCTCTACATACTGCATCATAACTTCAGTGGCCTTTGACATACGTTTTTCCTGGAAGAAACAGATAAGAACAATACACATAAAGGTATATTTTCAATATCGAGGAAATAGCAGTATGTAATAGTTTTTAGCTATATGATTTTACTCAAAAGGAGACCTTGCCAATTTGGCACATATGGTAATGATAATGCCATTGTATGGAATGTCATTTTTCTTTTTGTTATTAATATTCAAATAAATGTTCCTCAGGGAGTGACAGTATCCAAATTCTGTCTTTTAATCTATGACCCATTAAGGGCAGAAGCTATCATACTATTGAAAATGATTGCCTGGATGCAATCTGATCCCAAGAACTGATATTAAAGTATCAGATATTCTGAGATCGTCCATACTGGAGGTTAGATCCTCAGGATCAACAGTTGTTTATGCCAACTAAATCACATTTTAAAAACCTCATTATGTATTATAACATTTTAAACTTTATTATTGTGTACATTTTTCTTGCAATCTACTGATTGGTTTACTTTATTTGAACAATTTATTCTGTATGAACCTTCATTTACATTTCCACAGTATTAGAAAATTGAACGCCTTCAGTCCAAACTTGCTTAAATAATAAAGTTATTTTGGATTGTAAGAAATTTTTAGATCTATGTTCTCACAAGGCATTTGACTATGGGCTGGAAAAAAACATATGTCTGGAATCTTAGAGGTGGTATTGGTGTGTTAAAAGAGAGGGGAGGAAAGAAGGGGGGGGGAGGGAGAGAAAGAAAGAGAACTCTAAACTTAGGTATTTTAGACTTTGGGATATTGTTTTAGAATCATGCCTGTTATCTTGGTTTCAGCCTCTCTTTTAGCTAGAGTCAGTCATGGATTGACTAATAATCAAGTCAAAGTGAGAATATATAGTTAACCGGCAGTTTTAATAGTTTTTACCTGACGAACAGCGCCAACCATTTCAGCCCGACTGGACAGTCTTGAAGCCAAACGATGAAGCACAGCAATATCTTCCAATAACTTCTGGTACATCTCTCTATGTTCAGAGTGATGCCACAAGGAAGCTGAAGACTGAAACAGAGTATTCCATAATATATTATATTATTATAAATTAAAATTATTATTAATTATTATTTTAATCTGAAAAGTCAAAGTGCAATAAAGCCATAAAAGGATAATTTGCAATAACCATAATAAAAGGACACCCATAGAGTAACTTTTCATCTGTTTTTAAAAATCTAAAAACTTAAAAATACAATATAACATGAAAGCAATTTCTTTTATTCTAGACATACTGTTGACAGTCAACATCCAAATAACTACTTAAAAGATTAGTCAAGCGCAGGCTTTTATCATCCATTTCTCTTTCTCTCACTCAGAAAAGCATAAAGATGCTTAAAGCACAATAATATTCTAACCATAGTCTACTTGTATTTTGCACTTGTTCCATCAATCCACTATTAATATGGAAAATATAAAATACCTGAACAATATAATGTATTTTAGCATAATATTAGAAAAATTCCATCTTGAAGAGAGAACAGATAGGTCTTCATGATTATAATTTAAAATGTTCTTATATTTTAGCAAAAACTTGATTATCAGAAAAGTCAGAAAATAGGTAGACTGCCTGATTCCAATCAGGAAATGCATGCTTTGCTGAATTCACTGTTTAGCAATACTTTTCCTTATTAGTAGCTGTTGTTAATTTCAAATATTTGAATTCTTAGGCTCTTTTTTATATATAAAAAATGAACATAACTAACGTTTGGATCTAAAATGGCTTCACCGTGTCATGCAATTGAGAATTTCTTAAAAGGGAACTGTTAGTCAGAAACCATGGCAACTTTTAATATAATATGTCAAATATTATTACTGCCAATACAATCAACTTTCTTAAAAATGGATACTACTTCAAAATGATGGTAGTTGGATTTCAAGAAATCATGATGCAAAACAATTGAGATGGATGGATGGACAGATGGATAGTTGGGTGGTGGGTGGATAGATGGATGAATAGACAGATAAATAGATAGAGAGACAGAAGGTAAGCTGTCCATTCTGCCTATTTACCTCTTTTCACTGAAGGCCATTTCTGATCTTACACAAATTCTAGTGATAGTATATTCATGATGGAAGAAAAGGTTTTCAAAATTTAAAGTATTAAAAAGTTTCCTACTGTTCTGAATTTGATATGGACTGTCCTGATTACTCCCAAAATGTTTGTATTTTGGAGTTTGAGTCCATCATAGAAGCCCCTTGATCACTCTCTTAGACCAACTCAACTCACAGTGTTGTAACCAGAGGTGGTATACAGCAGGTTCTGACCAGTTCTGGAGAACCAATAGTGGAAATTTTGAGTAGTTCGGAGAACCGGCAAATACCACCTCTGACTGGAGATTTTACAATATCCTTCCCCTGCCACGCCCACCAAGCCACGCCCACAGAACCGGTAGTAAAAAAAAAATGAATCCCACCACTGGTTGTAATTCATAGAGGAAGAAATTCTAGGTACCCTGCCTTGAGCTTCTACATAAAAAAAGCCGGACAGAAATTTAACAAGTAACCTATTGAAAATTAAAAAATACATAACACAGAACATAACAAAGGTTCCCAGCATGTTTTGTCTTACCGTAACTGCTCCCCTGAAGTTGTCTAATTCCTTCTCTGTATTTTCTTCAGCAATATTTCTTTCCCTTTCAGCCTGATTAATTCTTGATTCCAATGTATAACTATCATTTCTGAATGCCAATGAAAGTTGTACAAATACATTCTGTTGCAGGAAAATAAAAATTAATTGAATCCTTTCATTAATCCTAAAGAAGATGAACGAAGGAATTAATTTCCACCAACAAACTCTTACATATTGGCTTTTCAGGGGAGTCATGTTCCCTACTCTAAAAAATTCTACCTGCATAACTAGAAATGGTCTTAAGGTATGTACAACAACATGCACATCACACTTGCTTTATATGATGTAGGGTGGTATTATAAAGAAATTGCTAGTGGCAAGCTGAATTATATGAAATGTTATTAATCTGCAGACTCAATGCCTTTGCAAGAGGTTCTTAAGGCACAGTCTCTTGTGCACTATAGTTTTAAAAAGCTTCTTGTAAAAGAAAAGGTGAGCAAACTTCAGCTCTTTCTTTAAGTAGACTCTTCACCTCTGCATAGCTAGGGATTTTTACATTATGGCCATCTGATAAGGTGAGTGTTTCTAAATTGATGCTACTATAGATATAGAAACTGATAGTTAAAATAATTTTTGTGTCAGCTTTTCTCAGCAAAAGTATACAAAGCTTTGATTCTATCATGGTTTCTTGATTTTTTTTTTCCTGAAAATCCTGACCACAGATCCAATTAAGTTTGATCATCATTAGTATTATGTGACACACACAACTTGATTGCTTTTGTGCTGTTTAGATTCAAAACACTTACCTCAACCTCTCTTTCAGTTAGTGGTGGAGAACTGCAATAAGAACAGGAATAACTTATATGTTACATTTAAAAGCTATTTATTCTGCATACTTAATCAGCATCTAACAGGCCATTTTCTTAATTGGCTAATAATCAGCCTATCTGCATATATGCTGTAATTAGAGAATGAAAAAAATACACTATAACATGTTTTACTAAAAATCAAGCACATTTAATTCATATTTTATCATTTGTACATTTTATTATTACATTGCAAAATACAGAATCTTGCTCCCATAGAAAGTAAATTGTGGCTATAAATTAAGCATTTCATGAGGTTATAGGCAAGGGTGGGATTCTACCAGTTCGCACCTATTTGCTAGAACCGGTTGTTAACATTCTAAGCAGTTCGGAGAACCGGTTGTTAGACGAAATTACTGGCCTAATCCTGTAAGGAAGACAGGAAGGAAACATTCTGGTGTTGCTTACAGAAACTGCCTCTCTGTTAACCCTTATTACATTCTTGGCAGGACTAGACTTCCTGTCTCAGGAACTTCTCTGGAGTTTTTTTTCCCTTCCTTTGCTGGTATTTTGCTTGTATGGAGTGAAAAAAGTGACTTATGACCGTTTTTCACACTTAATGACTGTTGCAGCATCCCCACAGTCACGAGAGGCCAGATGAGGAGATGTGTGCTCGATGTGAGTGATGTTGAGTTGGCCATGCTCAGCCAGTCACATGACCACCAAGCCACGCCCACCAACTAAGCCATACCCACAGAACCGGTTGTTAAAAAATTGAATCGTACCCCTGGTTATAGGATGTGAATCATGTTTCTCTAGAGTTGAATGACAAGCATACTAAAATATAATGAATAAATCATTATATAACAACTGATTGTTGTTATATAACAACTTGTAACAACTGATTATACGTCGTGGTGATGTATAATATTTTATTTTGGAATAATCTTGGAAAATCTGAGAGTCATGATTGGTTCAGGATCTCTCATAGTCGACTGAGAAGTAAACCCTGTCACCAGAGTGTGTAAAACTGTATTACTTTATGTTCTTTATGTTATGGTCATGTAGACAAAAGTGGATTGAGAAAACCTCCACCTCTTCCCAACTCGCTTTAATGAGATTAAATACTTCTTTCATTACATATGTTCAGACAGTAAAATACCACTCACAGATGGATTTACCTTCCTGAAAATGGTGTTTGTACACGAAGTTTTCGTAAAAGAATGTCAGGAATATTGGGCATGACATCATATCTATTCTTTGATTCCTCCTCCTCCACTAAGAAAGGGATTGGTGAAGACCCTAAAGAAAACAATGTTTCATTGGTAAAACAGAAGCAACCAAACAACTGAAGAATATTAAGTATCGCACTCTGATGGTTCAAATGTTGTGGGAAGTTGGATGGGGAGAAAAAAGGACATTCTGCTCTAAGCAATCAATTTCAGAACGGATTTAATTTAAAAAAATCAATGTCTCCATTACTGATTAAAGTGAAACAAATACTTCAAGGGATGATAAAAGAATATTCCATCATTCAAAATTAAGCAGACGCTTATTTTTTAGCAAATGCATAATAAATCCCTATATTCTGCTTGATAGGTTGCCTGGTAATAGTTCTAATGATCTCAAATACAAATATCATTGTAATCAACTGAAAATAACTGTATTTAAGACCATGGATCCACTGTTGAGCCATTTGCAAATTACTATGCAGCACATGTACAATATATACTTGTACAGTTTCCATAATAATGTACTATTCACCTTTCACTCCAGTAATGGTGAATGTTCTCTAACTGTTAGTAGAGAAACAGTTCTCTAACTGTTATTGGATGCCAACCCCCATGAGTTCTACTCATGTCCTATACTCATTCAGGAAGAGATTACATATGAAGTCATCCTAACTAAGATTTTTAGCAAAAGGCTCAAAGTTAGAAAAGTGATGTGGCTACCTAAGTCACATATATATATTTAGTTGTATATCACCTCTTTCCTGTTCAGCAGCTTCACTAAGATCAGGAAGTTTAAGTCCAGCTAAATTTTGATTTCTCATCAATATATGTTCCTGGTGGAGAAAAAAATCTTGAATTATTTCTTAATACTTTATTTTAAAAAATAAATTTTCAATAACAGAATAAAGTCTATTAAATTGAGTGTTATAAATACATATAAAGCTGAAGTAATCTAGGGACTGCTTGATTTAGTAACCAGAATATTGAGTTAAAATTCTATCCTTCACTATACAACATTCCCAACATGATTCACAAATATAAAAATGATACCAGTATATGTAGCTGAGGGTTGAAATTATGGGACCTGGGTGCTCTCTGAGCTTGCTTGTTTTCTTGCAGACATTTCATTACCCAAATTAGGTAATATAACCAGTGATTATGTTATCTAGTTTGGGTAATGAAATATCTGCAAGGAAACAAAACCAAATTCAGAGAGCTCAAAGGATCCCTTTATAAAAATGATACCAGAAAAAATATTAAAAGGGTAAAATATTGTTAAAATAAGACTGGTGGGAATAACTAAAAAGCTAGGAGAAGAAGAAGAAAGTGCTAGGACAGCCAATTTAATTACATGGCATCACTATCAAGTAGTCTTACTATTGTCACCAGTCTATAAAATAAAAGTCCCTTTTCATCTCAATTCATAAATAGCACAGTTTTTTAAAAAAATTAGCCACATTCTGAACTCTACCCATAAATGGATTAGGAAACATAAAAGGAAATATTCTAAATCTACCTACTAAAAAGCACACTAGATATGTCTTCAAGTAGCTCTAGTATTAAAAACTTTTAAAATTATCAACATACAGTATCACTTCTTTGCTATTTTAGTTACTATATTTATATGGTTGCCAACAACATATTATTTGGGCAACCTATTTATAGTAAATGAGGTTAATGTACAATAAAATAGTAAATGCAATTTCAATTCATATCTGTCAAGACAGCAACAACAATAACAATAAAAATTTAATGCACTAATTTCCCGAATACCCCCAGTAGTCTTATGCACTGAGGAGTTTTTCTTAAAATTAACTAATGAAGCTGAAACTCACACAAGTTTTCTAATGGTGCATGTGGTACTACCAGTAGAGTTTCTTCCACCCCCCTAATATAATAGCAGGTCTGTGGATATTGGTTATGTGGGGAGAGAGGCAGGACATTCTATTTAGCTTTTCCTCCTAGCATTAATACTATAATAATGATAAATTTGCCACATAAGCTGTTATTAGCTAGACAGAAAATATTTTCTTTTAAGATAATGACCAAAAAGACTGCAAACTCAGTTAAACCAATCTCCCATGTGTGCAATTAAACTTTTAAACCCAATATTCTTTCTAGTGATGCACTGAACTGCTATATTGCAAAGACACTTTCTTGTCATATGCATATGTAAACTACCATTATTTTGGGTCAGTAAAGTTCTTAATGTTTCCATTTAACTATAAAAGCTGACACATTCCTAAAACCATACTAGCACTACAGTAAGTGACTTGGTGGCTTATATTTTACATTATACATTACATTTACATTATGTTTAAAATACCCATTCACTTGATCTGTGCTCATATCCCTTTGAAACTGATTTAAAATAGTATTAAATATTATTAAAGGATAAGTGCTTGTTAATATATATTGTCACGTAAGACTTTAGAGTATATTTACTGACATAAGAAGGGATACCACTGACTTCCTTAAACAATGTTAATACAATTCTCTCTTTATTTAGAAATTAATAATAAATTTCTAAATGGCTGTATTTAGAGTTTGTCTCTGATCTACTCAAATTGTACTGGTTATGAACTACCAATTTTTGTATTCTTACCCCTGTGCAGGGTTGTTGATTTTGCCTCTATGTTGCTCCATTTTAGACAGACTATCTCTGTTGTACAAAAGTGATTCTCTTGAGATCAATTTATCAAAAAACAAGATATAAAAGCAATGGAAGCACATTTATAGCAGAAACTCTTAAAGGAACACTACAGATTTATATGCAATGATATATCTCCAGACAGAAAGGGAGATTTGGAGGTGGGGTGGGCTGTGAAGAAATAAAATTGTTTATTTCATGCACAAATATTACTTTCTAAAATGACAGGACAGTTTGTCAGTTTCTTCCTGCCTACTGTATATGTCTTACATAACTATGTCCGAAGCTACAATGCTGTACCATCATTTATGCTCATTTTCCTAATGGCAGCTAATGATGTTTTCTAAATCTAATAATAATTTTTAAAGGAATGGATTCTTCATATGAGAAATGAAACTGAATCTCCACCTGATGAGCCTGGAAGGAAGGCTCTGTTCTCTAGCCACCCCCAACTATCCTTCTTGATCCCAGCCTTTTTGTGAGGTAGGAAGACAATCCCTTCTTCCAGGCAGAATAGAAAGGGAATGACTGCTTCCAGCTTTCACAGAGAAGCAGGCTGCTTATCTCTGAATATGAAGGAAAAGGGCCTGCCTTTTGTTTGAGCAGAAAAAAAGCAGACAGAAATTGCTTCCTGTCTTTACTTGAAAATGTTAAGATCTGCTATAATGCTTCTAGCCCTTCTTTATTTCTGAGAAACAGAATAATTGTGAACTTCTAACCATGTTGCAAATATTAAAAGACTATCAAAACAGCCTCCCAGATCAGACCAAATCCTTATCTAGTCCAAAATTCTGTTCTTGCAGTAACCAATCAAAAGCCTGCAGGAAGCTACAGTAAGGATACGCCTAGGAGCATCCTTCCACTTAGGTTCCCCAGGAATAAGAGTCATATTGCCAGTGATAAGCTGGAGGTAATAAATATAACCATTGTGACTGTAAATGCACCGGAAAATAAGCTGTTCCCACAGGAAACATAATGTGTTAAGATATTTTATTTCAGTTGACAGTTTGCTATAATTTTGGGAGTGCAAATATTAAAAACAATTTTTTGAAAAGTAAAAAAGTAACTGCATGAAAGGAGAAGGCGATAATCACAATCCAAAATTGCACAAATACCATTGAACAGACTTTGGGAGAGGCTACAAAAATGATGATATAGGAGACTATAATCACAATCTCCAGAGTCTAAGCCCTACAAAAATAAAATCAAAGGATGTCATTCTGGCTACCAGTTTGGCTGGCTTCAAAAAACCACTGGATCAATTCATGGAAGTCATAGAGAACAATGTCATGGAAGTCATAGAGAACAATGTCTATCAGGGCAGATGGCAGTGTGGCTGCCTATGAAAGTAACATGTGGGGAAATTAATAGGCTTCCTTGTACATTTGATTGAGCACTTGTGAGAACAGATTACTAGACCATATGGGTCAGAGGTCTGATCCAGCAGGCACTGATTATATTCTATGTTATAAGTCAACATGATAGGTAGAAGGGATGTCTATCACATCAAGGTAGAGGCATTTATTTTGTGTAATTAATTTGAATGAATTGCCAGAAGTCTGCCTGGGTTTGCTTGTTCCGTCCCTACAGACTACTAATTTTACCCATCTTCCAGTGTACATTTCAAATAATAAACTGTACATTTCTGGTACAATAAACTATGGAAGAAAAGCAATATTTTTCCAGGTTTAAAATATAATTTACAACATTATAATCCTATTCTATTACATAAGACTGAAACAAATGTGGTATAGTTTACACAGATCAACTTATCAAAACTTACCTCTCTGAGCTTCGTCAGTTTCTGCATTCGAATTGGCTGAACTTGTATTTGAAGGTCTTTGAATGGTGGAAGCGTAGTTACTATATTACCAGCAGAGCTTTTAATATCTTCAGGTGATCTGAAAGGTGCTTTTTCTACATTACATGGTTCAGGATGATCCCATGACATAGCTCGTAGTAGAGGAGAGCGATTACTAGATGCATTAAATTCAGTTTTATTAGAAACTTTGGAATCCTTCAGTAGTGGTGCTGAGCCCTTTAACTTTGTGCCCAGTGCAATCATTCCTGGTCCAGGTAACTGACCTTTGAAAGGAAACTCATTTCCTTTAATTTTTTTAGGAAATTGTTTCCCTACTTCAGTTTCACAGAAGTTCTTGCTGCTACTTAGAGTTATTTTGCCAGTGTTGGAATCTGAAGTACAGAATTGAGGCAGATTATCCATATGTTTATATGGATCAAAGTTCTCCTTTTGTTCAGACACCTTCTCTTTTGGACTTTCCAAACCAGTTGTGTGAGGAACCATTCTTCCCTGAGAAGGTTTTCTTTGTTCATTCTCCTTTTGATTAGTTATTCCTTTTGTAGGATTCTGAAATTAAACAAACAAACTTAAAACCAGTTTCTCTTAGAAGTCTTATTTTCTAAACTCCTGCTTTTCTTTTGAAGGCACCAGCAGCAATATTTAAGTGATAGAAGCAATCTCTTCAATATTTCTTACTTCAGAAAAAATGTTGGTTTTGATGAGAGAATTCTAGAAAACAAATGTTTTCTTCAAGAAACATTTATACTGAACCAGAACACAGCACTGCTAACTATCGAGTTTCTTTATAGATACAGGCACTGTACTGAATCTCCATAGAGACTTACCAAGATTATTTTTGAAATACAGAATTTTATAAATAATTTGAATGGACTGTTTCTATGTAGAGAACTTGAATCCAGCCCATGTAAGGCTTTTATTAAAACTAGCACTTCGAATTGCATCCAATAAAATCTGGGTAACCAGTACAGTACCTTCAGTGCAAATGTTCTATGATCAGAGATCTTAATAGAAAGCAGAATTGCAAGGGACCTTGGAGATCGTCTAGTCCAACCCTTGCTCATGCAGGAAACCCTATACCATTTCAGACAAATGATTGTCCAACCTCTTCTTTAAAACTTCCAATGTTGGAGCACCCACAACTTTTAGAGGCAAGCAGTTCCATTGATTAATTGTTCTGTCAGAAAATTTATTAGTTCTAAGTTGGTTCTGTTCTTGATTAGTTTCCATCCACTGCTTCTTGTCCTGCCTTCAGGTGCTTTGGATAATAGATTGACCAACCCCCTTCCTTCTGGCAGCCCCTCAAATATTGGAACATTGTTATCATGTCATCCTT
Organism: Bungarus multicinctus; assembly: GCA_023653725.1. Taxonomy (NCBI): domain Eukaryota; kingdom Metazoa; phylum Chordata; class Lepidosauria; order Squamata; family Elapidae; genus Bungarus; species Bungarus multicinctus. Next base: position 75,478,549 of record CM042838.1, read on the forward strand.
AGCCATTCTTTTCATTAAACTAGGCATACCCAGTTCCTGCAACTATTATTCCTATCTTTTAGCCTCCAGTTCCTAATATTTTTTGTTGCTCTTCTCTGCACTCTTTCTAGATCCTCAACATCTTTTTTATAAAATGGCAACCAAAACAGGATGCAATATTGCAAATGTGGTCTTACCAAGGCATCATAAAGTGGGTATTAACACTTCATGTGTTCTTGATACTATCCCTCTATTAATGTAACCTAGGACTGCACTGGCTTTTTTGGTAGCTGCAACACAGTGCTGGCTCATATTTAAGGGATTGTTCACTACAAGATTCCTCTTGCAGTTACTACTATTGAATAGTGCATTCGGTTTTTCTTGACTAAATGTAGAACCTTATTTTTCTCACCACTGGATTTCGTTTTGTTAGGTAGGGATTTCCTTCACCAACTGGTGGATTGCTGAAGTTTGAACTAATTGCATTGTCCACATGATGCTTACAGCAACTTCAAGTAATGCCTGAGTTACTGAGTGAAGCATCAATCACCATTGTCAGTGCTCCCTTCTCCAGGAGGATAAATTTACATACCCCAAACCAGACATTTCACTTGTATTAACAATACAAACTGGATAAGGAAAACGTTAAATGCATTAGCTCTTCTCAATAGAAAAAAAATGTTTAACTTTTCACTCACCTGCCAAGGGTTCCTTCCAAATGACCTTTCATAGTGTTTTTGATTCTGTTCTCTCACATTGGACTCTGACAACATGCCTAGATTTGGTGATGCAATCACTCAGTGTAGCATAGCTAAGCTAGTTACTGCCCAGATAATTCCCATTTTTCAAAATAACATTTAGTTTATCCTGACCAATCACATTAAATGAACAAAGAATATTAAAGCATATTTACCTGCAATGGAGACACTGACTCAACACTTGACATGCATATATCAGAATCTACAATATGAAAAATATGCAATAAAAATATTCACCTTGTTTGAAACATATCACATACATCAAAGAGAGGTGTGGCAATTTGGAGAAAATCACCGCATACTTTTAGGATTTCTCTTATGAGCCAATCCATTTGAACACATATAACCTACTGAGAATATGTTACTCTGGATCTCATTGTATGAGGAGCCTTTCTCTGAAGTCATGAAACATTGTCCTAAAGAAGAGTTATTAATTTTCCTGATAAACTTTACCTAATTCATATTCTTTCTGAAAATTAAAACCAACTGCTATATGATTTGTTTCAGATCTGCCTGCATTCCTTGTTATTTTGTTTGTTAAGAGGATGAGTGCTTATCTTACTATACAATTGCAAATATATTCATTGCATGTTAGCCTTCTCCAATTTAGTTCCATGATAGTTGGTGGTTCTAAGAGCATTTGATATCTGGAAGGCACCAGGTTGGTAAAAAAAAGAGTTTTAAAAGTGATTAAAATAGACAAATTTGTGAATATCACCTAATTATGAGTAGATGATAGATCCAATTGAACCTTCATGGTCAAAACCAATATGCCAATAAGTACTAGCTTGAAGACAATAGCATTAAGTCCTCTATTCAGCTGTGCTTTTCAAGTTGTTGATTTGATTCACCATTATGGGAAACAGAATGCTTTTTATTTTAAAACTGTTGCAAAATAGTTCCTATTAAATTTTTGAAGGAGACTTCTATGTAAATATATTTTCAACACCTCTTCATAGTCAACTTTATGGAGCATGGAGATATCAACTAACACAAAAGCATTGTTCTATATTAGAATGTTGCACCATTGATTTTACCTGTTGGATCTGGAAAAGTCAATGAGTTGCTCCGCGATGAAGCAGGTGAAACACTGGGGCTTAGTGATGGGGATAAAGCTGCATTAAATAAAAATGTCACTTATGAGCCATTTAATAAATTTTCTATAAACGTGAAGTTAAAGCATGTATTAAAATAACACTATAAAATCAGTATTACAGACAACAAAACACAGAAGGGGCTTGTTCAACATAGTACAGTGGTACCTCAGTACTCATTGTTAATTGGTTCTGGGATCCATGACGAGTACCAAAAACAATGAGTACTGAACACATTTTCCATTAAAGTACAATGTACTGAGTCACAAGGCAGCTGATACCAACAGGTTCTAGCTTGTGATGTTGAGTACTAAGCAAATAATGAGTACTGGGACAAACTTTTTGTGTCAAAATGTGTTGAGTATCAAATTTGATGAGTTTCAAAGCAGTTGAGTACCAAGGTACCACTGTACTTCCTGAACATCCTTTTGTATGGGATGGAATGGTCAGTAAGGATCACCCCAAAAAAGTAACTTATAAAATCAGTGAATTTTTTCCAGAGCCATTATGATATAGTATTTAGGATGCTAGACTTGCAGCAGGTCTAGGAACAGGGAGATCCAGGTTCTAGAGACTATTCCCAGCTATGAAAGCTCATCACATGATTTTGAGCTAATTACTGTCTCTTAGCTCAATCTACCTCACAGTAAGATTTTACTAGATCTGAACATAGCAATCCCAGAACAAAAAATGTTCTAAGTTTTATTTCTGTCAAACTGTGGCCAGTCTGGGATGATTGGGTAGAACCTTTATGGTAAACTACTTGGAATTGGGGAAGCTAGACAATTCAAATAAATAAATAAATAAATAAATAAATAAATAAATAAATAATAAACCGCTGGAATGCAGAGCATTTGTAGCATCAGTGTTGAAGTAAAACACACTTTCTGTTTTGTGGACTCCTCTATACATGATTCTTGGAATAAAAGATCTTGTATGTCAGCTAACCATGAGTTCCCTTTGCATAGAGAGTCAAAGATGGTATTTTGCAATACATACCTGTGGGTGATTCTGAAAGGCTGCTTCTTGATTTTCTTCCTCTGCGTGTGAGGAACCTCTCACTCACCTTCTTTGCTTCTTCTAATAGTTCAAAGTTCTTCTTTTTATCTTCATCAGATATTTGTATATCTGGCAGTTGGTCATGTAGGAGATCAATTACATGACCTTCATTATCTAAATAGGAAAGTACTGAATTAACAATGAATGCATAACATACAGTAACTGCACTTTCGAAGTGTTTCTTCTTGACTACTGTAATGAGTGCATTATATACAAAATATTGGTAAATGTCCTCTACAACTGACTAGCTAAATAAGGGCAATTTGTTCTCAATTTTGCAAGGTATTTTTACTATCTGTAAATCTATCTGTTATAATTGAGCCTGTGGGTAGCCTCATACTAGTGTTTATTTTTTTGTGAGGCAGCATTGGTTATAATAGCACATAAAAATGTCAAAATTTAAGATAGTATTTGGCATCTACAAAGTTAGGTAGGGTTCTCTCCTAAGCTTCCCCAAAAAGCACTAAGCCATCTCTGAGTCCCAGCAAAACCTCTTTTATTAAATGAATGTGAATTTAGTGCATTCACATTCAGCCAATGGTTTGGCAAACAATCTTGCAAAGGTGTACTAATTAGCTCAGACCTTATCTATCTTGGAAAGCTGCCCGGTAAATATTTCCACACGCAGTGCTGACAGGGAAGGGTTGGGTTACACAGACAAATCTTCACGAGGCTGGAACGAATGAACGAACGAACAAGTGAGTTATTTCCTGCAAAAGCCCACTCCTCTTTTGCTCCTCTTTTAATCCTAATGGGAGGGGCCATTCATTGTCCATCTGTGACCTTAATCCCATGTCGACCCTGAGTTCTTAATTGCTCCTTCCTTTTGGCAGCTCTGCACATGTACAGGCTGGGAACCGGTTCCAGAAGCTTCCCCGTCTCACTGCTGTCTGAGCCTGAAGGCAGCTGATGAATACCAGCCTGCGCTGGCCCCCTCTCTGCGTCTGATGCACAGCCCTCATCCGAGCCTTCCTCAGCCTCCAGGACTGGCCTAGGTTCCTCCCCAACCTCCTCGCTGGCTGACTCTGCTGCCAACTCCGTCAGCCACTGGTGGGACACAATAGGTAGTGATATATATATATATATATATATATATATGTGTAAGGTTTTTAAGCTGATAATTTTAAATAATAAATAAGGGAGACTAGTATAGATCTATTTCGAGCTAGTTAGCTCTCTTCAGCTAGCCATACCCTTACTGGGATTCGAACCAGGGAAGTATTACATGTGAGGCAGTTGTAATTGCCTCTACACCACTGGCTCTCTCCTTATCAGCTCAGGCAGGGGAATAAGTATATACTTTGTATTACAAGCTGATAAGGAGAGAGCCAGTGGTGTAGAGGCAATTACAACTGCCTCACATGTAATACTTCCCTGGTTCGAATCCCAGTAAGGGTATGGCTAGCTGAAGAGAGCTAACTAGCTCGAAATAGATCTATACTAGTCTCCCTTATTTATTATTTAAAATTATCAGCTTAAAAACCTTACACACATGTAAACAAAAGGCAACGAAACAAATAGCTTTCTGTCGGTATGGTCTCTGGTGATGAGCCGAAAGACAGAAAAGAAAGCAGTATGCTTTCTCCCTTAATTGGGGCTTAACAGGGTGTTGTAATACAAAGTATATATATATATATATATATATATATGTGGATCTTTGGTTCTTCGGGTTTTCTCCCGCGTAGAGTTGGAAATATCTAGGCGACGTTTCGATGAAGTCTCATTCATCATCTTCAGGCTTGTGTCTTCGGTCTTGTGCTTCTCAGAGTGATGTGAGCTTGCAGCTGCTTCTTCCTTTTAACTACTAGTGGGGGTGTGACTTGATTGGGTGGGGGCTTGGCTGTGTTCTGATTGGGTGGGGGTGTGTTCTCATTGGTTGGGGGTTTGGCTGTGTTCTGATTGGTTGGGGGGTTGGCTGTGTTCTGATTGGCTGGGGGTATGTTCTGTTCTGGTGGGGGTTTGATTGTACTCAGGTTAGACTCAGTTGCTGGGGGATTTGAGCTGGTGAGCTGTGATCCTGTTGTTTGGCTTCGCGTTCGTGGTCGTGCCACATCTTCATGGTGGGCATCAGTTCCCTTCATGTATGGGTTGGGGGGGTTTGAAGCAGGTAGTGATGCAGCTGTGGTACGGCTCACTACCTGCTTCAAACCCCCCCAACCCATACATGAAGGGAACTGATGCCCACCATGAAGATGTGGCACGACCACGAACGCGAAGCCAAACAACAGGATCACAGCTCACCAGCTCAAATCCCCCAGCAACTGAGTCTAACCTGAGTACAATCAAACCCCCACCAGAACAGAACATACCCCCAGCCAATCAGAACACAGCCAACCCCCCAACCAATCAGAACACAGCCAAACCCCCAACCAATGAGAACACACCCCCACCCAATCAGAACACAGCCAAGCCCCCACCCAATCAAGTCACACCCCCACTAGTAGTTAAAAGGAAGAAGCAGCTGCAAGCTCACATCACTCTGAGAAGCACAAGACCGAAGACACAAGCCTGAAGATGATGAATGAGACTTCATCGAAACGTCGCCTAGATATTTCCAACTCTACGCGGGAGAAAACCCGAAGAACCAAAGATCCACATACAAATACCCGCGAAAATCTCCGAAAACAAATATATATATATATATATATATATATATATATATATATATATATATATATATATTATTTACAGGCCTTGAATCTTCTGTTATAGACAACATTCAGGATTACATTAATGCATTCTGTATTTATAAGGGTGTCTTGTGAAGCCCAAAAGACACTGGAATGATATATTTCCTTCTATTTTCTTCACCATTTTATATGTTCTCAGTTTATACCATACACCAGGGGTGTTAAACTCAAGGGCTAGGGAGCCTGTGCCCCATTTCGTCTGGCAGGGTGCTTCAGGAGGCATCTGTCCCATCTTCCCCCCCCCAGCCCATGGAAGTGAACTACAATGCTGATCCAGCCCTCAAAGAAATGCAGTTTGATATCCTTGCCATAAACAACATAAGATCAAAAACATTTCTACTGCATACAATATAAGGAGCCGTACAATATTTTTAGAACAGATTCAATCTTATAGAAGCAAATGAAGCAATACTTGAAATTCTGCCAATTTGTGTGTATAAATAATTTGAAAGAAAAAAATAAGGCAATAACATATGATTCTTACCTACAGAAGTCAAAGAATTCCCTGATTTTCTAGCATTTCTGTTAGAATGTCGCAGATGAGGGCTAATAGGCCTAGGGGAAAAGATCCAGCAATATTGAAAACTGTTCAATTAATATGTGTGTTCAGGTGTGTGCATCTATGTGCATGAGAACATTTCTATGAATCTATTCATCTTTATTTTGTACAGTGAACAAAATATTGATTTCTTTCTGTATTTATAGTTAAATTAGTAAATTGTGATATATAAATACAGGCTAAAATCAAAATGCCACCCAAATGCTGCTGCTATGAACTCACTCATTCCTTTGTATGCGCTGAGCTAGTGGGAACTAGGCAGAGGTGGTATTCAGCAGTATTCTGACTGGTTCTGGAGAACTGGTAGCGGAAAGTTTGAGTAGTTCGGAGAACCGGTAGTAGAAATTTTGAGTAATTTGGAATACTACCTCTGACTGCCCCCACCCCATCTATTCTCTGCCTCCTGAGTCCATGCTGATTGGCTGGGTCTTCTTTTGTTGCCCTATACAGGAGAACAGTGCTGAAAGCAGGTTAGTGGGGTGGGGAGAGAATGGGATTTTAGAGTATCCTTCCCCTGCCATGCCCACCAAGCCACACCCTCCAAGCCACACCACGCCCACCAAGCCATGCCCACAGAACTGCTAGCAAAAACATTTGAATCCCACCACTGGAACTAGGCCTTTAAATCTTTATTAGATTTTTAAATCTCTCTTTTACATCATAAGTAACTGAAGACAACAAATATACATAATACTCCTTCCTCCTCTATTGAGTTGAACTTTGCCATGCAACCCAAGAAAATGGTTTTTGAACTATATATTTCCAAGTTGTTAAACTTATCTGAATTCAACAGCATTCTGAATTATTAAAAAATATCATAATGGTTCTTATGGAAGCAAACTGAAATGATAAAAACAATCATAAGGAATAAGTACTTTCCTACATAGATAATGAAGGTCATGTATGTAGGAAAAAGTTTTGGATTATTACAGACCAGTTTAAAAAAATAAGCAATTCAATTAAATGTTCTACTTCCATTAAAAGTAAGATAAATGATGTACTTTAACAAAAAGTTAACAATAGGTGGAACAAAAATTAATTGTATCAGCTACTATTAGCTTGAAAACTGACTGACAGTCCTATTTTCTGTTTTCATCTACCTACCGATGCAAAAATAGTTAAAGCAAGCAGTTAAAAGATGAAAAAGGGGACATGGAAAAGCAATAGGGAAGGGGAAGGAATAGAGAGGATAGTACAGGATGGGATGATGGGTAAGGAACCGGATAATTGGCAGATGAGAAGAGGAGGAAGGTTCCACTATGGAATTGTCCACAGGTGCTGGTATTTATCTTTATTCAAAAGATAAGGTTGTACTTCCTTTGAACAAACATTAAAGGATTTAACCCACATTTGGAGGGCATCCATTGATTCTCACTTTAAATCCAGGGGTTCTAAAATTATGCTATTCTTGAAAAAAATAAAATGTGTACTTTGCTTCAAAGAGAGAGAGAGAGAGAGATTATATAGATAGATGGATAGATGGATGGATGGATGGATAGATAAAGATAGAGATAGAGATTATATATATATAAATATTTTTTATTATATAAAAATATTTTTTATATATATAAAAATATGTTTTCTTAAGTTTTTGCGGGTATTTATATGTATGGTATTAAGCTTTGTTTGGGTATTTTCCCACGTCATTATAGTTGTGCTTTTAACGTTTCGGCAGAATCTCATCTGCCATCATCAGGCTTGTGTATTGGGTTCATCTGTGTGTCAGGCTTTTGCAGCCATTTCTGTTTTAAATTTGGTGCTAGCCTCATACTTTGTTAGAATGTTTTTTTCTTCTGATTCTGATCCTGATTGGTTGGGAGTCTTGGTCTGTGTTTATTGGTCTTGGAGTTTGCTGTGTTCTGTTTGATTGGTGTTTCTAATATCTTCTGTCTGTTCTGTAGCATTTTTTTTGTCTTGATTGGCTGGCAACATTGTGTTTCATGTATTGGGGGCTTTTAGCATGGCTTGGCTTCGGGTGAATGGCCAGCTATATATCCTTTATCTGTATGAAGGATATTTGCTTTAGCATAACAATCACCTTAATGGCATTCAGAAAATCATTCAAAACCAAATTGTTCTTCCAGTACTTGGGATAGGATGGTTGCAAAATCTCATAGTATTTGGGTTTTATTGATCTTTTGTAGTCTTCTGATCAGTTGTGATTTTTTTTCTAAATGTGCTTTACTTTTTAATTAATGACCACTCAGAGTCATTAAGAACTCAGACAGCCTGAAAATTGAATTCAATCAATCAAGCTATCTTTTGGTTTCAATTAGATATTACAGTGGATAGGTGAACCCATCTCACCTTTAATTTTCCTAAATGGAAAGCTTAAATGTAATAGGGATGTGTGTATGTGCATTTGTGGGAATACTTAAGTTTACTCCACAGCCTTCATGGGCAAGAAAACAAGTGTCCTCCTGTTTGGAAAAATATGGATGTCGCCTCAGTTACAAAAACAGCTAATTGATTAAAGTATGGTTCTCTTAAACTTTATCATCTTTTATTCTTGGTCCCCTAGAACAAGTCCCATGACCATTTTCCCACCCTGCCCATACAGCATGGAAGTTACCTCTCCAGAGTTAATCAAGAAGTAACACTCTTTTAACAATTCACTTCCAAGCTTTTGGAATATAGGTAGCCCTTCATTAATAACCATTCTTTCAAAGTTATATTGGTGCTGAATGAGACTTATGGTCTCCTAAGCAAACAGAAGTAATTTCTTGAAATACATTGAAATGCATTTGCTGCAAAATATGATTTTGTAGGCAAGAGTCTACTTTATTAGTTGCAGCCACTGCAGCATTCCCACAGTCGTGTGATTGTAGCATGGATGCATGGAAACCAACTCATAATTATAATCCTTTGGTCATGATTGCCATTTGTGTCTTTCCTTGCTGGCTTCCCACAAGCAAAGTCAATGGGAAAGCAGGCAGAAGGCAGCAAATGATATGACATAATACAAATGAGGTGCCTAAAACCTGTGTGGGATTCATGTAACAGCTACAGCTGGAACTGCTACACTATAAATTGGTGCATCATGTGATTTTATGCTTTACACCTGCATAGTTTAGCAACAGAAATTCCTGGTCCCAATTACCATCATTAACTAAGCATTACCCCTTTTCTTTTACCCCATTTTTTTTCTTTCCACATAAGTGTAGATTTTTTAAAAAATGTTAAGAAAAAGCTTCTTTTTTATGTGACTCTGAATATTTATTTATTGAATCAAATTTATACACCCGCCCATCTCACCAAAGGTAACAATGATCATGGAAATAAAATGGCACACATGCATTAATTACCTGAGAGGTACATTTGTGTCTCTTTCTGTAACTGGTCTAACGGCACACTCTGGAAGAATTATTGAAGGTGTGTTGCATGTAGCTGTTTCAGCAGAGGACTCCTGAACAAGAGAAGTATATCTCATTCAAGCAGAATAAAATATCCCATTATTCTTACATGAAAACTTAATGTTTACTCTCCCCAAATTTGGTACAAATACTCTATTTAACCAAAGGTAAACCTCTCTGAAGCTAAGGTAATTTTCCTCCAAAAGATAAGATGAGATAAACTCATCTGCCTCCATTCCCATATTCTAGCAAAACTCTGAAAAGACCCTTCTATTTCAATTTGGGGGCGGGGAGAGAGAAAAATTGCTTTCCCTCTTAGTAATGTCTGTAAAGCACTACATATCACAAGGGGATTATCTAATTCTTGATTTGTAAGTGTGTACAGTTTTACAAGTTCTTTCAACCCTATCCTGAAACTAATTAAAGACTTGTTGACATGTTGGACAAGTAATATGAATCATACAAATACTTTCATTAGTAACAAGGCAAATTAAAGCTATAACAGGAGCAAATAAAAAAAATGATGGACTCTACAAATTTCAACCTACAATTACCATCCTAATGGTAAAGGCTTGAACAAAGAAATATTATGTTCAATGTTAGTATATCAACCACTTAGCTTGTATAATAGTAAAAATAGAATAGAATGAGGTGTGCTGGGCATATACAAATACCGGTCAGTAAGAAATTGTACATACATAAACAGATTTGCATATTTGTTTTTGCTCTGTCTTAAGTTTGTCAATTGTATATTTTAAGGGGAGTACAAACTATCCTCTCTTAATTTTTATGTAATTACTCTTATTAACAACAACCTTCAGGGAACAAGAACTTGATCACGATTACTGTCTTTAGTGAAACATGTTAGTTATAAATCAATTCTAAATATTTATACAGTCTTGGAAAAGCAACCTATTTTTAAAACATTCTCCCTGACGGATGTTTACTGAGCAAACAGAAGACAAATCTTGTGATACCTAGAAATACGTTTGTACACTCACTGTAAAATATGATTTTGTAGGTCAGAGCCTACCCCATTAGATTTATAAGACAACTTATTCTGTAGGTGTATTGAGCCACAGTGGCGCAGTGGTTAGAGTGCAGTACTGCAGGCTACTTCTGCTGCCTGCCAGCTGCCTGCAACTTGGCAGTTCGATCCTGACTAGCTCCAGGTTGACTCAATCTTCCATCCTTCCGAGGTGGGTAAAATGAGAACTCAGATTATTGGGGTCAATATGCTGACTCTGTAAACCACTTAGAGATGGCTGTAAGGCACTATATAAGTCTAAATGTATTAATCACATACCACAGTTTTAGAGAATTAAGGAAAAATACTGGATTGATACTTTGACAGACGATGCACTTAATTTAAAAGCTTAGGATGTAGAAGTGACTATACTTCTATGTTTGTCAAAATTGCTCCATTTCATGTATCAGTACAGCAGATCAGGCTGACATAAAATGGATTTGAAAGATTAACACTTCCTTTGAATCTAATAATTTAAAATAGAAACCTACATTTGTGTAATTATGACTTAATATATATTTGGGCTATACTTTTCTTCAAACTGTGTAGAATAGGTATGGAAAGGATAACTTGACTGTGAACCATCTCAACAAGAAGGGGTTACATATTTGTGTACCCCAAAAGACATGGTACATAGAAGGAATACTTCATGGGAGAATTTTCCAATAGTTTTGACGTAAGGGTTTCTAGAGATCTTTCTCATTTTCAAAGTATGTGCAATAATTTCACCTCGTGTACGTTAGTGTTTCAGGGTCCACAGTAGCCAAAATGTCATTTAACAATTTATCTGGGATTAATGGAATTCAAGAGATTGTTTCTTCCCAAAATTTGGAAGACTGACAAGCGGAGCTTCCACTTATAACACTAGCAGGCAATCATTCTGGAGTATTTTCTTTCACTTTAAATACAATATTTTGAGAAACAAGAGACTCCTCGCTGTAACAGAATAAGTGAAATTCAGAAGTAGTCAGGCACTAGATTCCTCACAATCATTTTAGGCATATAAACCACGTGGAAGAAAAGGTATGAAAATATCTTTTTGATTCATACTGTATGCTTTCCATCTGACTGCTTACTAAATTCACATATAACTGACTTGTTTATCTTCTACCAGGAAACTAGCTGTTAGCACAAAGGTGTAATTGTGTCAGAAAGCATGACAAATCACTTAAAGGTTCAACTTTTTCCTATGAAACTAAAGGAAAAGTAGCGGATGTTTTCATCCAGCTGTAGAATACTATGTCCTAGGTTTGGAAGACAATGATAAAAGCAAAATTGAATGTGCCAGATATACATTGGTCTTAAAAGTTTTCAACACATCTCAGAGAACATAAATATAATTTTTAAAAAGTCAGTTAACTAAGTAAATCCTGACATTGCAGATATTTAGTCTTGTAAGTCATTGAATGCATGAATTCATCATTGTAGATTAATGAACGTATCTTGTTTTAAACATTCCACATATATCACTTAGTTTTTGTACTTTATGTTCCCAAAAATATTTTTCAGGGGAAATTAGAAAGCAATGGCGTTCATCAATACGCTATCAAACACACAGAAATGATTTTGACAGGATAAGGCAGCATGCCATGCTGTTAATATTTTTAAAAAATCACAGACTGGTAAGAAGAAAAAAACAGTGATAGTTAAAAAGAAAACCTGTGTGGTGTATTTCAGTTTTGGCAGTAACTAATACTGGCTGTCCAGTTTCTCCTTTAATATGTGAAGAGGAACCTATTATTTCTCTGATAATTGGTTCCACTATCAAACTGTTCTTAGCAATAGGAAGTTTTATGTAGCATTCAAATGATAGAATGTTTTTCATACATTGAACCTGCAAGCTGGCAATTTAAAATGTGAGATTGAAAAATTATAATACGAACTACAGGTAGTCCTCAACCATTCATTAAGTGACATTCAAAGTTACAACGGCACTGGAAAAAATGACTTAGGACTGTCTTTCACATTTACAACCATTGCAGCCTTCCCAGGGTCACATGATCAAAATTCAAACACTTGGCAACTGGCATGTATTTGTGACTGTTGCAGTGTCTCAGATTTATGTGATCACATTTTGCAATCTTTTGGCAAGCAAAGTCAACAGGGAAGTCAATTTCACATGTATTACTAACTTAACAATTGCAGTAATTCACTTAACAACTGTGGCAAGAAAAATCATAAAATGAGGCAAAACTCACTTAACAAATGTCTCACTTAGCAACATAAATTTTAGGCTCAATGTGGTCATAAGTCAAGAACTACCTGCAGTAGGATCCAATGTACCAGAAAGTATGTTTTTGTCTTGCTTAGCACTGTAAATCTTGGGTCAATTGTGGTCATTAGTCAAGAACTACCTGTAATCCATCTTCACAATAGAAATCTCTCTATATAGTAATTACCCAATCCCAAACATAATTACTGTATAATATTCCAATTCTATCTAGTTCTGCTAGAAAAGTGACAGACACTTCAAATATAATGTAAACAGTGGAAAACGTATTTAAGAAAATTAAAAAGAATGGGACTTAGCCCAGATCAATTACAGTGTTTTTTTCCAAATAAAATGTGATACAATATAGTGTTAGCATAAGGTGCACTGTAGTGAAATTTGAGTATAACTACATTCAATAATGCAGTTATAATTCAATAATACGTCAGACTGTAGTCTGAAATGCTTTAACTACAGGCAAACTAGAAAAAAAAAATTAAAAGAACATTAATCAAACAAACAGAAAAAGATAGGTGTTTCTATGTTTCTTCTTTCCCTACCATCAAGTTTATGTTAATTGATTATTATTTTATTAAGTTTATGTTATGTTAATTTAAGTTTATGCCAATATTTTATCTATCCACCCAGCAAAATAATAATGTGGACATAAAGAATAATATCAGAGAGAGCTGAATTAGAAAAACAGCAGCTGTAAACATCTAAGCATGGTCCAGATATAAGACATCAGCAGAGATATTCATACCCTTTGTAAAAGAATTAATACTTCTTGTAAAAGTTTGAAGGTAACACATAAATAAAGATAACTTACTTTGACAAGAGAGGGTGAATTTGAATGCTGTGTCTCAGTTGGCTGTCTGATATCTTCAGGTACAGTTGGCATGATGGGGAGGTGAAGGACACGTTGAAATGCAATGCAGATTAAAGAGCACTGATGGGAAAATCTGTTTCAAGTTAACCTCTGAAGATATGTACTGTGGGTGGTTATGATCCCAGGACTAGAGTAAGTGCCAAAAATAAAAAAAAAATCAATTTAAAGTCCAGACTGTTAACACTGGGATCAGTTTATAATAACAACCAGCAATAAGGTTTAAAGTAACGACTTATGCTTCTCCCCGAGTTTTATTAAGTATGCCTTTCAAGATGTAATGTAACATAATAGCATCATTAAGTTAAATTTGCTCAACATTCCATGAATAATTGCACGAAAGGGTTTACTGGCGAGTTTGAAAATGCACTCTCTTTTCCAGCTAAATTAGACCCATCCCTTAGTTGTTCATAAAACCTTAGGAAGAATTTTGGATATTGTATTGCAATTATATCAATGGCATAACTTCATAAATGTTATAAAGTCAGTGTTGACTTTTCCTCTGATACACAAAGGACTTCATATAAATACATTTCAGCAGTGTTCTAAATGAGTACTTGTTCCATTCCTAAAATATATTAGCTTTTTCTCTGATTTGGTTGGAACTAATACTTTCAATTTAGAGAAAAATCAAGCTTGCTTGGCAGTTATTGGCAGATTCTGGCCAGTCATTAATAATGTTATTGGCCAGAGAAATCCATTATGCCAGGAAGATGATCTGACTTCCTTGGGAGTTTGTAAAACTTCTTAGCCCTTCTTTTCTCTTGAATGGGTTAAGAGTTGCTCCAAGTTTGATAGCCTTTAAACTAAATTCCAATTCTAAACTCTTACTTCCTTTCATCATAAGGATTGCTTTCAGTATTCTAACACAAGAAAAGATCTTAGGATCTTTTGCCTATAACAGTGGCTTCATCTGGAAATTTGTATGAATATAATCTATTTAAATGGAAAGAATTGACAATAGAAGCAGAAAATGTTTATCAGCCATATATCATCAAAACTATTTATGTGATATATTTCCTTACTACACGCAAATCAAGTCAACGTTTATTACAGTAAATGACCAGAACAAGTTAGAAACACTCAAGGAATATCCTATTAAAAATGAATAAAATATCAAATAAATAAATAAATAAAATCTATATTAAAATCACAGGTTGGCAAATCCAAGCTATTAGTTGCATATGAACAAAACACAGCATGGCCTAACTATAATATAATATCAATCCTTAAACTGTGTTGCCCATAGACATTAGATACTAAAATGCAAGAGAGAGTATGAAACAGAATTTGCTGCATTAATTGTGTAAAATAGCTATGATGGATTAATCCCCTGGTTCTACATGTATGATCATTATTTATCTAAAAGCTTGTTTACATTCATTGATAAATGAATTGTTATTTTTTGATCACATGGACTGATTATATCAGCAGATGGATTAAATGTTTTTAAATATACTTTGATTTAATGTTGCATCAATCTTTTTATTTGATGAAACAAAGAATCAATCTGGATTAACTCAAAATGATAGAAAAATAAGAGGAAGAAAGCAACAAAGGACAGAGAGAGAGAAGGAAAGAGAATAAGAAAAGAAGTGAAGTAGTAACATCCCACACAGATGTAAAGAAATGTATGTTTTAGGACTGTGCTGATTACAACTTCAATAATGCTTCAGAAGTACTTTGTATCTTGCATGTGTGGGAGTGTAGCACTTCTCATCTAATCATTAGCCTGATTTTCAAGTTGTCTTTTTTAAAGAGTTACATCGCTGTAAGAATCACATGCTTTCGTCCACAGAAGTAGAGAGCAGTTATGCGCTTGTCCCCCTGCAGCATTTCTTCTGAAGCATTTATTGTCCGGGATTGATCTTACAGCCTTACAACTAGGTGGTAAGTTTGTTTTTGGCTGAGTCCAATATTTTAAGAGGAGTCAGAGATGCTTAGGCCTTGGATAGGAGACCATATAAATCCCAGGGCTGCAGACTGAGTAAGATGCTGAAGGACAGCACTGAAAATATTTTCTACTGTATGTTGCTGCCAGAGTCAAGTTTGAGTCTTTGTTATTCCAAAAGTTATAAGCTCATTTAGGAGGGGGCATAGAAATTTGAATAATGGTCTATAACAGCCTAGAAATTACTACTGAAAATTTTACTACTTACATTGTACAATAGACCAAACTGAAACCTTTCTCCTATTCTTCTCCTACCCCTATTCGGTTCTAGAAATGGTTCTAGAAATGCCTACTCCAGAATTACCAATGAATGCATTAGCCTTTTAATTCTATTGCCTTTCCTTAATTAAAACATATATCATTGTGAGGAGCAGCCTACAAGTTGTATTCAACAACTGGGGCCAAAAGAGATTAAGCTGCAGCAATTCAGAGGCAAGCCACTGAATAAGCCAAGAATGACAGCAAACTGGAATCTGGCAAGTGAATTGAAAGTGGCAGGAGAGATAGACAGAACCAAGAAGGGAAATGTCTGCTGACTATTTGCTGCTGAAAACTTGACTGTTAATTGCTGCTACTGACAGCTTCCTGAGTTTTATAGCTTGGTTGTTGTGTCCGATTTGATCCTTGCCCTTCCTGACTTAGCAGAAGCAACTCAAGAGTACATATTAGGAATCTAACTTTCAGAGAGAGAGAAACTCAAAAGTAAGATACTTTTTTATTTCTTCCTTCTCTCTCCAACCAATTAATCAAGAGCTGCAACTTCTGGGAATATCAATATCAGAGTATCAGTGTGGGGATTTGACTACTAGGACAGTTACGTATTACCTAATATGGCCAGAGAGTGAAGTCAGTTAACAGATTCCACTCATTGGCCCGGCCATTGGTGAGAAAAATAAAGTCCCGTCAGTGGCTGAAGGTTTGGACAGTGCCAGCTGGTGCCTGCTGCAGCCACATGGCTTGTGTTTCCCAATCTCTAATAAAAGCAACCTTACCTGTCCCTGCTGTGTCCTGCATCTTATTCTTGTGAATCCGCTTAACACTGCTGACGAAGATGAGATACTGAGCTGCAGAGAGAACAAAGGACACCTCATAGGCATGAACGCCATATTTTTTCCTACCGGCCATCAAAACAACTGCGATCCGCCAACTGACATGGTACAACACTTGATCACCCTGGCACACTGCCCAATGAAGTCCACCACATCAGAGGCCACCATAAGAACTTTCTGACAACTCTCCTCCGCCCACGGACTGCAGGATGTTCTCGTCTCTGACAACAGGCCGCAGTTCACATCGCAGCTATTTGAAGCCTTCTTGGCCGGGTTGGGGATGCGACATGCACTGTCCGTGCTTGCTTATCTGGCGATGAACGGGCAGGCGGAGAGGATGGTCCAAATGACCAAAGAAACACTCAAACGGATGGGCCCAGGGGATTGGCAGGAAAGGATTGACAGAATGCTGTTGGTCCAACACATCACCCCTCATGCAATGACACACTGTAGTCCCGCTGAACTGCTGATGGGTCGAAGACTACGATCCACACTTGACCGAGTCCATCCCAACTACAGCACAAAGACACCCCCTGATTCCATGGGGAAATGTAAACAATTCACCATGGGGAGCCAGTTTACATCCACAACTATACAGGGGGACCCACATGGGTGCCAGACAGGATAATCGGGATTACAGGGCCCCGATCATACAGAGTGGAAACCGAAGAAGGGAGACTATGGGAGAGACACATCGATCAGATCAGAGGCAGGGTTCTGGGCACAGACAACCAGCCAGGTACCCGACAAACTCCCTCAGAACAGCCTGTGACACAAACTCTACACCCTGAACTCAGAAGCAAGGTGGGCCACCTATCCTCAAACCCAGACAACACGCAGGAACACTTATCTTGCAAAGAGGAGGTCCCTCGAAGTACTTTTGAGGCCTTGGGCTCTACGGTCCCTGCCACACCCCATGCAGGCCTCGAGACTGTTCTGCAGGCAGGGACTGGAGCAGTGGTGGACCCGTCCGCTCGGGCCGCCACACCAGGAAAGAGTCAGCCCCACCTACTTGCGTGACTACGTATGGTAGGCAAACCCTGATTGGATAAACAGTAATTAGGAGGGGAGGGGTGTTATATATTACCTAATATGGCCAGAGAGTGGAGTCAGTTAACAAACTTCACTCATTGGCCCGGCCACTGGCGGGAAAAATAAAGTCCCATCAGTGGCTGAAGGTTTGGACAGTGCCGGATATAAAAGCTGGTGTCTGCCGCTGCCACGTGGCTTGTGTTTCCCGGTCGCTAATAAAAGCAACTGTCCCTGTCCCTGCTGTGTCCTGCCTCTTATTCTTGCGGACCCACTTAATAAGGACAATAGGTGGGGGAATCTCCAAGCAAGCATAAACAACTGAAGAAAGCACTACTGTGATCTCCAAAGTACAATGCTTGTCTTCTTGCCTAAAGAGAACTAAAATTATACTTTCTGTTTTTGACATTGGAGAGAAGAGAGATGGAGAAATGAAGAAGTAATGGATAATAGGAAAAAAATCTCTTAAGCAAAAGCAAATGTTGGAAGCATATGACCCAAAAAAGTAAGAAGATCAAAAGGATACTTGATTTCAGTGGAGCTGCCAGACTGGCATCAGACTCTCCTAGATCAGGGGTGTCAAACTCGATTTCATTGAGGGCCACATCAGGGCTGTGTTTGACCTCAGGGCGGGATGGCAACATGAGTGGCCAGCTCATCACTCATGTTGGGGGCAGCTGTATTGGCCCGAGTGCTCTGCCAGGGAAAACAGGCTCCTAAACTCTATTTCTGGCTGCAATGGCTGGCTGCAACCCATTGCCAGTGAAAACAGCTTGGGAGGGTCATACGCGGCCCTCCCAAGCTCCATTTTCACTGGCAGAGGCATTGCGGGCTGGTCCTTCACTGTTTCCAGACCCCGCAGGCACCCCATTGGCTGGATCCAGCCCGCAGGCCTTGAGTTTGACACCCCTGTCCTAGATAATCCATAATCACTTGAATAAACCTTGCTCTAGATCGCTATAAAAAGACATTATTAACTGCCATGGATCAAAAAAAAAATACAAGAGCCATCTTCAGAAAGAATAGGTATGTCATGGTGCTAGGTGAGGTGATTCTACTGAGAGGAAGTTAAATAGATCAGTGCAGTCCCATGACAATTATGTGGCTTCCTGTAACAAGAGCATGGTGTAGATTTTATCAAGACTATTCATATTGCTTGCCAAGTATTCCTTTTGATACACAGGTACACAAATGATATAATCACAAAGAGATCTTGAAAGAATCTAGAACAGAAGAGGTAATTGTTCCATTTTATTCTCCCTGGCCAGACTTTATTTGGAACAATGTGTCTAGTTACGGGCACTATAGTTCAAAAAAGACAGTGACATATTGGAGTGCATTCAAAGGAAAGCCACCAAGATAGTGAGGGTCCAAAAATAAATCCCCATTAAGGATGATTAAAATATCTGGGTATGCTTTAACTGCAGAAATGTAGTTAAACTAAATATAGTTCTGTCGTTTTAGCTACGGAAATGAAATATAACAGCAGTCTTCTGACATCCGCAAAAGTAGGTTGGAATAGATGGTTTTCAATATCCTTTCCAACTCCAGGATTCCAAGAAATGCCATTTCTTTTTTGAATTTTTTTAATTATTTTAAAACGTTTTACTGCTTTAATTGAGGCATGTTATTTTGAATTCTAAACCACTAAGTATCATTGATTGAGATAGTCATACAAACTGAATAAAGAAACAGACATCTGGCTGACTATATGACCAATCTTAACAATAAGACCAAATCTTAAGAACAAATGCACACAAACCCAGAATTCAGAAGACAACAAATGCTGCACTGGAATTCCTACAAAAATATTGTTTGCCTGCAAGCAAGAATTGGTGGGACCACAAAATAGAATTCAGACAGACAACCACCTGCCACATAACACCCCAGACTTAATAACTGTCAATAAGAAAGCCCCACCACAAAAGCTGGACAGTGGATGTGGCAGTACCTGGAAACAGGAGAAGAGAAAGAACTGGAGAAAACATGAAGCCCTGCCAATATAAGCAAAATGGCTATGGTACAAGAAAGTAAAGATAGTACCAATAGTGATAGATACAAACCTAAAACATCTGGAGCACTATTGGCATTTGAAAAATCACCATCAGTCAATTGGAAAAGGCAGTTTTATTTGGAACAGTTTACATTCTACCAATTTAGTTTTACCACCATCAAAAAAATAACACCTGCCTATTCCAAGTCCT
The DNA here is from genome assembly GCA_023653725.1 of Bungarus multicinctus. Classification (NCBI taxonomy): domain Eukaryota; kingdom Metazoa; phylum Chordata; class Lepidosauria; order Squamata; family Elapidae; genus Bungarus; species Bungarus multicinctus. The sequence goes on from CM042838.1 coordinate 75,498,396, forward strand.
TGGGAAGAACTTGACAAGTGAATAAAAATGCCAGATCCAATATAAACATCCAACCATGTTCGGTGACCAAGGAAGTGGTCTGAAGTTTCCCCATTCCTTATGTAGCATAAATGATCTGATACACAGCAGACACAAACTTGGCTTTCTGTGGTAAACCATCCAATCTCAGATTAGAAACCTAGGGATCATATATGCAGAATTGAAAAGTGTATCATTTATTCTCAAATAAGCTAGACTATGCTCTTGAAGAGATACAAAATACAAAGTTTCTTCAAGATGTCCTTCTATGTGTAAAATGAAAAGCAACACTATGAGGAAAGGACTGACTTCTAATGCAGATGACATTCAGCTGACAGAAGGCAAACAGGAATCTTAGATGCAGGAGTTTCAAGGATACCTTGGATTAAAGCTTTCTTATATATTTGACACAACAATACAACACAGGGGCACAAAAATATTGTCCACTAAATATATAATATATATAATAACGTAAGAAAATAGAACACAGAGGAAGGAACTGAAAAAGATTGCATCTCATTCCATGTAGATAAAATATCTTCATTAGGCAATGTCTAAATGTTTAGCAAAGCCAAATACACATATTGTAATGCTCAAAGTGCTAGGACTTTTAAAATTCAAATATTTTCATAGTTACTAATTCTCTTTAAGACAAGTTTATGATATAAGTTCTGTATTGAATAGGTAATTGGTGCTTTTTTTTAAAAAAAAGTAGACTAGAAAATTAGATTCTTTCTCCTATAGTAGATTCTCGTTCTGGGATTTCATTGTTCACCTACTCTAATCATTTAGAAATTATATCTGTATATATATATGCATATATATATGTATATATATATATATATATGTTCTACTTACATCTATTATCAGTAATATCTGTTCTCCAAAATATCATTCCAATGGTATCCTGAATCACAATCTCTACACTATTCTAAATTCTAGAAACCCTCTAAGTTTCTTGATGTGTGAATTATTTATGCTATGAAATACTAAATTAAATGCAATTTCATGTAAAAATTTATTTTCAGTATTTACTGCTGAAATTAAAATATTAATGGAATAAGTGCTTATTAACTGTGACTGTATTCAAATTTGGTTCTAGCATGCTTTCTTCACAAATTCCAGTTTATATGGCATCTATTGTCTATTGGGATTTAAGATATTTTTAGCTGTCTTCCTGGAAAAAAAAAACAGTTTCAGGAAACTTTTAAAATATAATAATTAAAAACATTCATTCCTAGGAGACATGTATTATAATTTTAAAGCTTGGGAAATTGCTCTCATTGGCAGTGCCTATTAAGTTGATTCTAAATATGTTTACAAAAACATATTAATGTAGACTGAATAAAATAATTTAATCATAAGCAGAATTACAGAAAAGAAATAAGTATTGTATTTTGTTGTAAAGTGATAAAAATCATGTGAGGATAAAGTGGAGGGATTTATTGGTGAAAAGGCTGAATATATATTAAATATTTAACAGCCTTGAACTGAGATTAAGTTTCTCATTTCATGTTGTAAAACTTGTAGAAATGGACAAAAGTGAAGTAATATTTAAAGAGCCAATCATAGCCTCCAGTGAAATTGTGAAATAAGCTAACAGGGAGAGCTAATAAAATTTTTCCAGGTGATTACAGGAGAAAGAGAAGAGAATGACCAAAGAGGCAATGATAGTAAGGAGATGGGAGAGTGGAGGGAATGTCACAAGAGCAAAGATGGCAGCTGTGAAATCGCAAATGAAACCCTTCTCTTTCAAATATGTATCACACATTTATACAAAGAGGGTGAAGGTTGCTTATGGTGTGATAACCACCATCTTGCTTTTTTATTTTAACATCGTCTCCATGAATGCTGCTTCTGCTGCAGCAAATAAGTTATGTTTTGCAAGACTCAGATTAGAGCAGTGTTTCCCAACTTTGGCAACTTGAAAAATGAAAATACGTCTAAGCTGGCTGAGGAATCCTGGGAGTTGACATCCATACATCTTCCAAGCTGCCAAGGCTTAGAAACACTGGATTATAGGAATGAAAACATCACTTGAATATCTTCTGACTGCATGAATTATGTCCTGGGAGCTGTTTATTATCTATTGTGGGGTGATTAACTGTTTTCAAGCTGATTTACAAGAGATCTGTAAGACAGCTAGGTTTCAGGGAACAAGCAAATGAAGGGGGGAAAGCAGGTTTGGGATTCAAATTTCTTAACAATCAGTTCTGTGGGCGTGGCTTAGTTAGAGGCATGGCGTGGTGGTCATTTTATTGGCTGGGCATGGCCAACTCAATATCACTCACATCGAGGCACACATCTCCTCGCCTACCCTCTCATGACTGTGGGGATGCTGCAACAGTCGTAAGTGTGAAAAATGATCATAAGTTACTTTTTTCAGTACCATTGTAACTTTGAATGGTCACTCCACACAAGCAAAGTACCAGCAAAGGAGGGGGAAAAAACTCCAGAGAAGTTCCTGAGACAGGAAGCCTAGTCCTGCCAAGAATGTAAAAAGGGTTAACAGAGAGGCAGTTTCTGTAAGCAACACCAGAATGTTTCCTTCCTGCCTTCCTTACAGGATTAGGCCAGTAATTTCTTCTAACAACTGGTTCTCTGAGCTGCTTAGAATGTTAACAACCGGTTCTAGTGAATAGGTGCGAACTGGTAGAATCCCACCCCTTGGGGAAAGCTAACAGGAGTTTGCCAGAGATTACGGGAGAGTCTTTACCTTTTTTTAAAATTAAGAGCTCTTGTTAGCTAACGTGAAGGTCTGACAAGAAGAAATAGAAGCTTTTCTACTAATGGTAGAAGCAAAGTGAAACTGAATCAACAGAAATCTGCAGTTATGACCTGAAACGCTTGTGGAATGCTTGTCTTCCCACCTAAAAGCAACCTCTAAAGCATATTTTTCAACAATACATAGTTGTAGCATCTATAAAATAATAATAATAATAATAATAATAATAATAATAATAATAATAATAATAGCAGCTGTGAATACCTACAATTCAGCTGATAAGAAAAGGTAAGGATTTATCAGTTGAAATAAAACAGGCTCTTCAGCAGAAGCTGAGGTGGAAATAACTCCTTAAGTAACACAAACAGAGGGGCAAGCCCAGTGAATCTGAATAACAAAAAAGAAACACAGAAAATATCATGGATCACCGAAAGACCAAAACAGTTTTCAGGCTCCTGAAGATAAAGGAGGTTCTGAGCTTTCACATGAAGTTAAACCAATACTGCAATGGAGGACAATGAAGAAACCTATATTGCAATGGAGAAACAGGAAGGCTGTGGTAGCTGAAGACTCATTATTATGAAGAACTAAAACAAATGTATGCCTGTAGGATTTAAAACCTCAATGTGTGCTGTTTTCCAGGAACAGGAACAGAGCAATGTTCAAGATTTAAGAAGTCCATTGACAATTATTCCTTCCAGCTAACAACACTGCATAGAAAAGCATCAGCCATTCATCACAGATTTTTAAAATCTTGGAAGGTAGGTTCTGATTGAATGTTAGAAATAAGAAGGAACAATGAAGCATTCCTTAATGGAAGCAAATTCTTCATTGGATGTGTTCACATTGCAGCTAGATACTCATCTATTTAGGATGCTTTAATTTGGATTCCTGCACTAAGGAACTTAGTGCTAAACTTAGGCCCCTTTAATCTTTATAATTCATTGGATTGCACACCAAGACCCCATTAATTGGAAATACAACTATTGTACAAAGGTACTTGCCAGAAATTATAAGAAACAAGCTCCTCAAACTGAATTTGGCAGCAGTATTGACACTCATCATGAGAAGAACCACCATGTATTAAAACACTTACCAAAATAAGAGCCAGACAGAAACTGCACCTCTGTCGTAAAGGAGAGGGCTATCTAGACTATTCTGTAGCTAGCTGGGAAGAAGAGGCACAAAAATTTGAACACTGATTTTACTATACATAGGAACTGTATTTGCCACATACCAATCATTGAAATTCTTTTGCAATGGATAATTAGCTTTTCTACAACAAATCTACTCATTAGAAATATACATCTGTTACTAATTCCAATCCAGTCTATCAGAAGAATCCTAGTATCTATACCATTTCAAACTCATACCCTTCACAACAGCTTGTACCAAGAAAATACTACAACATGTCAGATAGTAAAATACCCAACTTGGAATAATAAAAGGAGGCCTTAAAAGCTTGGTAGAATAATTTTAACTAACTCTTTAAACTTGTGCCAAATGGACAAAAGCATGGAGGTTGCTGAACTCATTTAGGAAGAACATGCTGTAATTGGGCAAAAGGGCACCCAACAAGAACAATATCTTCCTCAGAGCCACTCTCAGAGGGATAGGCTTAAGGTCCACTTAAGAACACTGATTGAACAGAGTTCCACTTACACTTTATAGAACAAAAGGGACATTTTATACCTAGCTCAAAATGTAATGAAAAACCAATGAAAAGCAAAAAGAAGGAACAATGTGCTCCTATCTTGTTCAGATAGAATTCTTACTGCTATGTTCTGCAATAGCTCATGTATGATCTCTAGCATTCTATATGGAGTCCATATGGAGGTTATGAAGCCAGGTTATCTGTCCCTCAGGGACCCAATGGTAAAGATGAATCTAGGTGCACCCTCATTACCTGGTTCTTCTGGGGAAAATTTTTATTTTTTTCATTTTATTTGGTTTGTCAATTGCTTACAAGATAATAGGTATAAGTAAAACATAGGTATGTATACATGGATACATATAAGAAAAATAAAATATAAAAGAAACAATAGGATAGGGACGGTAGGCACGTTGGTGCACTTATGCATGCCCCCTACAGACCTCTTAGGAAAGGGGTGAGGTCAATAGTAGACAGTCTAAGGTTAAAGTTTTTGAGGTTTGGGGAAGAAACCACAGAGTCAGGTATAGTATTCCAGACATTGACCACTACGTTGCTGAAGTTGTATTTCCTGCAATCAAGTTTGGTGCGGTTTGAGTTTGTATCTATTGTTTGCTCTTGTGTTGTTATGGTTGAAGCTGAAGTATTCATTGACAGGTAAGACATTACAATGTATGATTTTATATACTATACTTAGATCGGACGGATCGGTGGCATAGTTCTAGGTTTTCTAGGTCTAGAATTTCAAGTCTGGTGGCATAAGGTATTCTGCAATGAGCAGAGGAGTGAAGAACTCTTCTTGGGAAATATTTCTGGACTTTCTCAACTGTGTTAATATCAGATACATAATGTGGGTTCCAGATTGATGAGCTGTATTCGAGTATTGGTCTAGCAAATGTTTTGTATGCTCTAGTTAGTAGTGTAATATTACCAGAGAAAAAGCTATGTAAGATTATGTTAACAACTCTTAATGCCTTTTTAGCTACGTAGTTACAGTGGACTCTAGCAAAATGTAACCACATAGTTTATTTTCATTGAACTAAGAAGTTATCCACTAACAAAATTGTTTGAATGGAACTTCTGTTAGTTAGCTTTTATCCACTTATTAGCATGACAAGGTACTAGGCTAGCAACTCACAAAGATGTTTTTCCAAAAGGCAACTGGACTTTGTTGTTCTTTTTCCTTGAAAATGTTTTACTTTCCATCCAAGCAGCTTCTTCAGTTCTCTTCTTAATTTTCAAGGAAAAAGCCTACAAAATCCATTTGCTTTTGGGACAGCCATGATTTGCATGATTGAGAATCTCCATAGACATCTAGCAAGTTATAATTATAGAAAATTTCAAAGAGAGGAGAAATAAAATGGTGGCCATCAACGTATCATGATATTGCACACTAAAACCCCAAATAGTATAGTTTCAGATAAATGTCAAATTGCATTAAGGATGAAGATGGAACTCTGTGGAATCTATAGGGAAGATTGCCTAGCACCACATGTTACTTCAGTGTGAGATAGATCTATCCCAACCCAGCTTAGAATCAGTGCACTATCGTGTTTAAGATACTGGATGTGTACTGGAAAGTCATAGGTTCTATTTCATTCTTTTATTCGTGGAAGCTCACTGAGTAACTTTGGGTCTCTCTTAGTTCAAATTATATTTGTTACATGAAGTTTGTAATTGTAGTGAAGAAAAAAGAGGATGGAAGATATTCATGAGGGATATAAATCTAACAAATAAAACTCAGGGGCTACTTAAAAGATAAATGACTGATGATGTTGTAAACTGCTCAGAAATAGATGAGGCAGGACAATGCAAATATTATTGTACAAGTTAATGAAGACTATTTCAGTGAAAAACTAGATCTAATCCCTAATGGAAATACAGCCAAAAATGAAATCTCTTTTGCAAATAAACAGCTTTCTATGGTTGCTTTCACCCTTTAAAATTACCAATAATGTTGGATGACATCAAAGGACTTATTCTCCACTAAACATGAAACCATACTGTATGTTAGACAATCACTGTTTGTAAATTCCAACATTGCTATTCTAAAATGTGAGAAAAAAAGTAAAGCTGGAGAAAGTAAATGCAATTTACTGAAGATTACTCATCAAGAATTTTAAGAAAAAAGTACATAGATTTAAAATAAAATCCAGAAGCTGACACAGAGGTAGAACATGCTAATTTGCATGGCTGTAATGAGCTAGCATTGGGATAAAAACTAAGGAAGAAACCCTGCTATTAGCTCATAAAATCGAGGGAATAAAACATTCAACTTTTAGAATAAAATAGCTGTAGAATTAAAATTTTTATAAAATATATAAAATTAGTGCAGAACCATGACTATTGTAAATTACTTCAAATCCGAAAACCCACAGCTCACTACATTCTGATGTTCCAATCATATCCAATATAATATAAATAGGTTTTGTTTAGATGATTCACGTTTTGGAATTTCATTGCTTAAAATAGAGAGACAGAATATTAATCTTTACCCTAAAGCTCAAATCTCAGAATTGGATGCAAAGAACTTTCTTGAATTGCTGAACAGTTTAGAGAATATAATATCCAGGAAGTGATGTTTAGGAGTTCTATTCCATAAAAGGAAAAAGTATTTAGAAACACTTGGCTTTCAAATGCATTGTGTCCTTGCAGCTCATTTAACCACAGTAGGAAAGTTGAATACAAATAATCAGTACGCTTACCCACTGACTCATGCCTAAGTATCTTGGCAGATGAAGGTGATTTACTCAAATTTAATGGCTAATTTGAGTCCTGACCTTAAAGAATCTACTTTACCATGGCAAATAAAAAGAGGAAAATATAAGAATGCAAAGAATTTTAAAATGATTGGAAAGATACTGTAGATCGACAGTTTAACATATCTTGGGCATGACATATAAATTTCATAGTTTTATCTCATTACCCTCCTACTGTGGTATAACCAGTTTTACAGATAAACTGTAAATATTCACTTAAGGCTGTGTTGCCAGATCTATTCTTAATCTATTTGAACCAGACAAAGAAATCCTGTGCTGCCTTTTATTTTTCAAGTTGGTTTTTCCTTAGTAAGGATTGTGACTGGCACGATTTGGCTAAAGATGTGGGAAAATGGAACTGGAAAGTAGAACTTGTGGATTTTGATAAATGTTTCCTTCATACTTGCTCTAATGCAAGTACTCTATTAAAATAGTCTTCTGTATTATATAGTTTTTTATTCTTTCCAATCCAACTGAACGTTAGAAAGAAACTATGTAAAGAGCTCAGGATTTTTCCCAACTGTCTACCCAAAAGAAGAATATTTCTCTGACATCTGAACAGAATGAGGCTAAATTTGATACAATGGGGGAAGTCGGGGGAAAAATACTGAATTTAAAAATGGGCTAGATCCAATTGGCAGTAGTTAAGAAATAAAAATCCAGAGTAAAATTCTCAGATGAAGCTCTTTAAGAGCAATAGTTGAGCAGCAGCTTTCTTCCCTCTCTCTCCTGAAAGGGAGGGGGTTATGAAACCTGCCCCATGCTTTCTGGGGCACATGCAGGGGTGGGTTTCTACCAGTTCTGTCCACCTCTGTAGAACCGGAGCTCTGAAGAGCAGCAGACATAGAACTAGTTCTATGTCTGCTGATGTTTTTGCCCACCTGCCCACCCGGGCTCTTATCTGATCTTTATTGCCTGATTTTTCAACTTCAGCTGTCAAACGAGGTACAGCTGCAGTTAAAAAAGCAGGAAAAGAGGGCTGTTTCAAAGGCTGCTTCTCTGCACGCGGAGTGTTGATGATGATTTACAGGCGCTGCTTGCAGCTTGCAGGAAACTACATCATAAATCACTGAACCTCGTAAATCCTGAACCGGTAGTTAATCCTGTCGTATCCCACCCCTGGGCACATGTATGCACAAATGCACAGAGATGTTACACAAAGGGAAAGCAGAAGCAATTGTAGATGTTATTTATGGCCATTGCTGATTCAGAGTTTGGAAAGAATTCTAGAAGCCATGTTTGATATGCTTCCTCTACTTCATTGTTTAAATAGATATTCAGGGGAGAATGAAGATTCACAAAAACCTGATGACAAATTACATTAAGTTCAATTGGTACTTTTCTTGCTGATCGATAATTATAGGTTGCCCAAGTAATGAACAGTTTGCTAAAACAATTTATGCATTTGAATAAATACAACTGCAGTAAAGCTGAACTGCATATCAGCTTTCATGATATAAAGCTTGTTATCTTTAAAATATCATAAACAAAGAAGTGTTATTCTCTTGAACAGAATTCTCTATGTGAAACTATTTCAAGGCCAGAATTATTTTCAAAAGATTAATCTTCTAAAAGAGATTGCATTCAAGTAATCATGCAAAACATATTTCTGTGGTTTACTGGGCAATTTATTTACTTTACCTGTTTAAAAAAATGATAAATCCTACTGCACTCATGTGATCTGATTAGAGATAGTATTGGAAGTTAGAACCCACCCCTCTCCTAGAAAAATGAAATATTTTAGGATATATTAAAAAGGCAGAATATTTCCCATAAAAGAGAAGTAGAAACTCAGAGAGACAGAAATTCAGCCTCCCCTCTTTGTTAATGAGCCATTAAGGCCTAAGGCAGTTTATTCTACATAACAAAGATCTACCTCCTTCAGGCAGAGCCATAATAGGAATTGCCCAAAGCCGTTACATTACATCATCATCCAGCAAGAGTCAACCAAGCCTGGGACTCAAAAAACAACCTACCAAGTTATCCCGGCATGACCCTATGGGAACCTGGCAACCAATCAGAACACAAGCTCAAATTCAAAGCCCAGAGAGCGCATAAAATGCAGGGACTCTCAGCATCTCTTCCCTTTTTTTCTTCGTCAAGAAGTTTGTCAAGAACTCCAAGGCATGTGATCCTTTCCACCATCTTTCCAAACAGCCTCCATGTTTCCAATGTCTTTTTCCCTACTTGGAACTGAACCCAGAAGGATATTTCTTCTAACAATAGGAAAAACAAATGAGGAATAATCCAGGGAACCAAAAATTGATCATGTGCTTCTATAGCTGCAAAATGCAGTAAATCTAAAATTCTAGATTACTATCCTAAATAAACTTTAGTTTATTCATTGACAGTTTGCAAAATATAGCAAGTCACAAACCAAGATATGTATAAAATTCAGCCATGATGCCCAATATTCTGAATCTATGTTCCAATTTCATAACTAGTTCGTACAATTGCTGGAAGCATAGAATATAATCCAGAAATAGGGAGATGCAGAATCTGCCAATCTTTGAGCAGTATAAATTCCTTGGAGTAGAGTGTTAGTACTACTATTCTATTACACAATTTTTCTCTCTTTTCTTCCTTGAGGCATTTATTTTCTGGAAGGAAAACCATCAACTGAAATGCAGTAAGAAGACTCCAAACTGAAGACAGTAAAAATCTGGCTGCCCTGTTCCTCAGTTTAAAATATTTTGTATGATTTCTCATTCAAAGTATCATCAGAATCTGCCCTAAATTACTTTAAATTATTCTAAATTTTTAATTCTAGCTCCATCAGCACTCCTAGCTTTAGGGCTGTTTCTCTTACAATGGAAATTATTAACAACAAACTGTCTCAAATTCAGTAATGCTACTGGGATTAAGAAAGGAGGAATTACATTGTGAGAACCATAGTTCAAGCTTTATAGGCTTTAGCTTCTCTTTGTTATTTTGAGCATTTTTACAAAATCTTGAGAAAGAATAGTCTCAGTTTCATTATTACATATAACAGAGTTTACTGGACAATCTATATTAATAATTTAATCCATAGCAATTAACTATGCAAACAAAAATTCTACTATAAAGATTTCCACCCAGTTTTGAGATTATATAAACTTATAATAAATTTTATAACAGAGATACCAGTTAAACTATTACCATGTGCACAAATATTTGGTTAAAAATTCAGATTCTTATGCTGATGTTTAAATAAAGCATGCATCTATCAAGAATCAGACTAATTTTCTTGTAATAAAAATGTGAAATTGTAAATGCAAAACAATTATAATTATTGACTTATTAATGGGACATTAAATATTTAACATTATATTATATTATGAAAACAAGGACACAGATAGTCAAATCAAATGTTTTCTTGTTTGTCCACATTATTAGGAGTTGAACTTGATTTGAAGGGAACTTTATTTTAAATTGCTAACAATATCAGTCATTTTTCTTTGTTTTTACCTGTTTCCTAAATATTTGAACACAGAACACAGAATGGTTTAACTAACAAGATTATATACAATAATTAGAAAGGCTTAAGGGTAATTATAGTTAGGGGAATAATGACATTAAAGAAATGTCAGTATGAAGGTAATGAGACTAATGGTATATTAACTGTAAACTAACATTCTGCAACTATAAAGTTTTTTCCTTTCACAGCTGCATTTAAAAACCACCATACCAACCCCAAAGGCTAACTGGCAACAACAGGGCTGCTTTCTGTTATATATTTCCATGATTTCTTCCCTGAATTCCAAGATGCTTGACAAGGTTCAAGTTAAGTACTGTCTAGAGCAATATGCCTATAGTTTTTAAATGAAAAGAGCAGTACTTGTAGAATAAAACAAGTTCAAAATAACAATGAAATTACTAAAAAGAGGAAATACTAAAACCCTCTAACCATTAAAAGCTTGGCAAGATATATCTTTATATATTTTCTGAACACTGAGAAATGGGATCAATTCAGCTTTTGATTCAGGAAGTCTACTTGCTAGGGAACAATGCAGGAGAAAACCCTATCTTGTACCCCAAAAATACAAAACTAATGACAGCAAGGCAGGGCTGGCTTTAGGCTGGGGGCCAATGCTCAGAGGATGCCAATGTGGCCTCCTTCTGAATTATTCTAAACATGTAAATCTTTGCATCAGTGGCAGTAGTGCCATCAGTCAATGTGACTTAGGAATGCCATATACAGGTAGTCCTCAATTTACAACCACAATTGAGCCTAAAATTTATGTTGCCAAGTAAGGCGTTTGTTAAGTTAATTTTGTCCCATTTTACAACCTTCTTGCCACAGTTGTTAAGTGAATCACAACAGTTAAGTTAGTAAAGTTAAGTGAATCTGGCTTCCCCATTGACTTTGCTTATCAGAAGGTCGCAAAAGGTGATCATATGACCCCGGGATATTGCAGCCATCATAAATACAACCCAGTTGTCAAGCGGCCAAATTTTGATTACATGATAACATAGACATGCTACAATGGTCGTAAGCATGAAAAAATAAATCATATGTCACTTTTTTCAGTACTGCTGTCCAATGGTCACTAAATGAACTATTTTAAGTCAAGGACTACTTGTACCTTAAGCCTGCACTGTAGCTCAAAACTATATAAATAAAAAAAACCTAGAGTTACAGTTGCTCTAGCAAATTGTGCATAAATATCAGCTGCCGATTTAATTTGATTAGTTATGGTTAACTTTCTGTGTCGTTTCAGGATTCAATGAGATGCATATCTCAGAGCAGACTCCTTGCCTGGGTCTATTCCTTCACCCGCCCTGAGAGTGCTCTGCCTATGCTACCCCAGATGACCTCTCATTTATCTCAGTCCAGGACGAAACCTTACAATGCTTCCATAGCTCTGAGTTTTAGTTAATAGGTATCATATAATCCAATCACATCTTCATTATAGTCATAAAGCAGCATGTTGCAAACTGTTACCGGTAAATAAACATAAAGCACTTCTGGCCAAACACCTGAAGTGTAGGTCTCTCTATTTTTAAGGAAGCGGTAATGCTAGAAACATGTTCGCTATGATTTTATATTGGGGAAGGAGGCTTTTTGATATTATACCTGTAGGAAGTTAGCACCCACACCACTCCTAGATTGAAATATCCTTGGAAATATTAAAAAGGCAGAATATTTCCCCTAAAAAGAGTAGAAACTCAAGAGCAGAAACACCTCAGAAGCAGAAGCTCACCCCCACCATTGTTAATGGGTGGGACATTAAGGCCTGGGCCAGAATTCTTTACATAACAAAGATCTCCAGGTAAAACTATAGCAATTGCTCAAAAGCCTTTTCAGTGCATCATCATCCAGCAAGGCTCAACCAAGCCTGGAACTCAGGACAGCCTACAGAGTTGTCCCTACATGGCCCCATGGGAGTCTGACAAACAATCAGAATACAAGCTCAAATTCAAATCCCAACAAAGGTTATAAAACCCAGGCACTCTCAGCATATCAGCCCTCCTTCTTGATCTTCTCTTTTCACCTTGGAGCATGTGACCATCCTTTTCACTTTGGAGCTCCAAGGCATGTGGTCCTGTCCACCATTAAACCATCTTCCCAAACAGCCTCCATGTTTCCAGGGTCTTTTGCCCCACCTGGAACTGAACCCAGAAGGATAATTCTTCCAACATACCAAATATGTTCCAAATGGACACAATAAAATGGTATCTTTCCCCTAGATCAGTTTGATCTAGCAATGTCATTTTAGCTCCTTGATTTCATCTTATTAATCTCAATTATAATTTTATTCTTTGGTTCAGCGAACAGTCGTTTGAAAAATATATGTGAGTACCTCTAAGTCTACTGAATTTATTACACTTTCCTAATCAAGTCAATGTGAGTACCTCTAAGTCTACTGAATTTATTACACTTTCCTAATCAAGTCAACTACTTAAATTTATCTTTCTTTTCTTTCTTTCTTTTTTTACAAATTCCCTGAACAGTTTTCAGAAACATTTAGGATATCCATAATTTTGCAATTAATGTAAACATTCCAATATTATAATTCCAAATACTGTCCTATTTGCACCAAGTATGTCAAGAACACATCACAAACTCTGGGTCCAACATCAATTTACAATACATCATTGGTCAATATTATATTTTCTGTAAATCATTCTGTAAGTTGTTTATATTTTGACAGATTTACAGAATTGTAATGTAACAAATCCCAGATTGTGTACACTTTTCATAAAAAGTAAAGCTATTTCTAAAATCAAATTGCTTGAAAATATTCTGTTTTGATTCTCTTATTTGTGGCTTCCTTAATCTGTCATATATTTTTAAAAATCTCTGTATTTTCTTCAAACGTTCTTTAATATACTGGATATCTTTCTTAAATAAAGGCTGTGGGACAATATGCAGATCTTCTCAAGTGAGTCTCAGTTGAATCTTCATCATGTCAAAATTTTACTATGCAAAACCAATGGCACAAAAAAAAAAAAAAACCTTATCAAATTATAGGCAAGAACTCTGGCTTCATTTTGCTTCCCTGGTTCTCTTTGTTTAGTGGTGACATCAGAGGACCAGGAAAACCTTGCTATCATTTCAGCATGGGGCAGCTTTTCAAATCCCAAGTTTCCCATCATTTGTTTCCTTGCTGCAGAAACAAATGACGTGGGACAATGATGAGGGGGAGGAAATTGCTTGGATGCTGGTGTTTGTGCTCTCTTTTAGTTAGCTGGAGGGGTTGCTAATTAGCTTGTGGGAGTACTGAACGTAGCTAAGATGACACTGTGGGAGCTGGATATGAGATTCTTTTTCTGGATTTTGGGTGAAAAGATGGGAACTAGGGGCAAATGCCCTGATTAAATACTGTGTCATCTCCCCATTCTAAAACAGACAAATTTCCTCTAGAATTTTGGTGCTGTCTTCAGAAGGCAGGACAACACTCTTTTTCAATAGTATCCTTGATACTGGAGCATTTAGTTTATAGAAGAGGTGCACGTTTGTCCTTAAATTATTTCTACTATTATTTTACTATTTCTCAGTTGAAATGAACCGTAGCGATTTAAACAGGAAAAAATTATGTGGGTGCATTTGAGGACACTGTTAGGGAGGTAGTTAAATCTGTTCCCTGCCCTTAGTGACCTACAAGAATAATTCAGAAGGTTGGGAAGTTTACTTTTCATTTGGTAAGGGAACAGAAATCTGACTGCATGGATTTTTCTTTTTTTGTACTGTTCTCTAAATTTTACTGTAAAAGCTTAGAAAAAGATTTCCCTCAACCAGTATTCTATGTGTTAGGTCTATCACCTCCAGAAATCCCAGCAATAACCATCGACATGAATTTTGGAAGTTTTACAATTGGAAGACATTATTAAGGCATTAAGTCTGACCAGCTTTACAAATTTCCTGATTCTGACAATCTAAAATTTTGATCACCTGTAAAATTTTGTTTCTCCATATCCTGCTGATTATTGTTCAGTCAGGAATAGATCTACTGTTTAAGCTAATAAAAATGAATGTAGACTAAACAAAGATTTTTTGAACAAGGATTGGACTTAGATGGCTACAATAAATAAAAAATAAACAAGATGTAGTAAGCTACAGACTTAGTCATTATTACACCTCAGTATCTATTTAGTTTGTAAACCTAATTCTGAAAAACTGGTTTGTTTTAATACATTTACTTCCAATTTGCATATTGATTTTGAATATGCAATTTGAATGTGAATAACTAATGAATGTATTCAGTTTATTAAGGAAAGTATAAAGGTTTTGAATTTAAATGAGCAAATGGAGCAAGTGTATGTCCTTATATCTAATTAGCCTTCTCAGATAGACCAGACAGGAAACATGACCAGATGAGCCAATTTTACTTTACTGCAAGGCTACATTAACAGAATCTTACAGTCTGAAAGTACAAATATTCCACCATCTCTTTTTGTAGCCTAACAAATTAGGAAGTTTCCTTTCTGAATTTCTTTTCTGCCTATTATGCTATTGTGGGCTGCACCCTCTTTAATCTGACTGTTTCCTAGGTAGAATCTCCCCCCACCCCCACCCCCACCCCCCAAAAAAACTCATTCCCACATACCATCACAAATTGGCAATACCAATATTCAAACAGCTTTTAACTATATACTGACAATTAAAATAGAAAAGAGCACAGGCATACTTTCCTCAGAAAAGTTAGGCTCAGTTGATTATTTTTTTAAAACATGGCCAATTTACTGTGGCAATAGAATCTAAATATACATATTTTTTATCTAACAGTCAACATTTGGTTGCATAATTAGTTACCATAGGAACTTTGTTAGGGTTACATTCAATGTTCCAGATTCACAACATAGTTTAAGAGGAAACAGAAAGATAGGAAAATATGATGCCTCTTTACATTTATCATATTAGCTTACTTTGTTTTTCAAAGGTTCACTGGCTTATTTTGCTAAACCAACTGCTCATTTCATCCTTGCTTTTTTCTTTCCATTTCTTTTAAAATACTACTCATTGAGAAATTCTAGTAAGTTTAATAAGTCTTTTAAACTAAACAAATTTTAAGGTCATTAACAGCACCATCTAATAAAGGATTTATTGAAAAAGTACTAATTTTACAAGACATTTTATAAAGATAGTCCTTAGGCAAAAAAATAGGTTTACTTTACCTTGTATTGTTTTGCCCATACTCAGTTTTAGAGGCATGTTGTTTGCTGTTTAAAAGGTTTTCTTTGAATTCCCATCTTTGACCGAAGAAGAACCGATTAGGAAACGTCCAACAACATCTCTTCTGAGTTGAAATGTATTCTAAATTCAGTGCATCTATGATTAACACATAATATCTGAGGATCAGAAACCAGGAGGCAACACTGGGTATTATGTAATTTGCAAATGCTTTTGCTGTAAAACTTGAAGTTGCACTAACAAAAAAAAATTCCATTACAGCTTATTTTAAAAGTTAAATCCAGTGTAATGTAACCTGACATATTGGATAAACAGCAAGCTGAAGCTTATTTGGAGAAAAAGGAAGATTATTTTAAGGAATAATTGATTCCAAAAATAAGTTTAGACCTTATTTTAAAAGTTGGAAAAGTCTGCTTGTACTTTTGATCTATGGAGGGATGGAGTCCCAACTATGGTCATAAATCAAACACCACCAGTAAAAAAATAAGTTTCAGGGAACAAATTATATTTATTAATAATATATATTCTTCCAGATATTATACCTTAATATAAAATATGTACTTTATCAACTGATCAAATTTACAGGTCAGCCAGAAAAATTATCTTGCCAGCTAACCACAAAGTTACCCACATATTAGTCAATTCAGAGCTTTGATTGGCCCATTGGTGAAGTATTCCCTTCTTCAAACTAATTACCCACTCAACTGATTATCTAGATAGTCTTTGGTACAGAATCATCATTATCACATCTATTCCTAGTACTATCCATTAGTCTTCATAGAATTATCTAGTTTCTGTATACAGTTCCCTTAACCCATCAATTAGCTGTAATTCAAGTATCAAGATCCTTTTATCCAATACTTCCTGAATACAGATTAGAAAATAGATGTCTCCATTTTCTACTTGCTTTACCATCACTGACCATGTAGCTCTCAATAGATTCTTCTTGAGATACTGTATCCCTCAACAGAAACAAGGCGCTTATCTTTGTGCTAGATGCAGGATAATTTATAAAGCCATTTAATTTAAGGTGAAACTAGGCAGAATCACATCTGATATCTGTACAATTAGCACAGGGTGCTTTCTCCACTTCTCTTCTCCCTATATACCAATGACTGCATCTCAAATGATCCATCTGTTAAAATATTGAAATTTGCTGATGACACAACAGTGATTGGTCTCATTCAAGATGACGAATCCGCATACAGATAGGAGGTTATACAACTTGCCTTGTGGTGTAACTGGAACAATCTGGAACTGAAGACACTCAAAACTGTAGAAATGGTGGTAGATTTTAGAAGAAACCTTCCCATACTACCACCTCTTACAATACTGGACAACACAGTATCAACAGTAGAGACCTTCAAATTTCTAGGTTCTACTATAGCACATGACCTAAAACGGACATCTAACATCAAAAATGTCATCAAAAAAGCACAACAAAGAATGTTCTTTCTGCACCAACTCAGAAAGTTCAAACTGCCCAAAGAGCTGCTGATACAGTTCTACAGAGGAATTACTGAGTCTATCATCTGCACCTATATAACTGTCTGATTTGGTTCTGCAACCCAACAGGACAGACACAGACTTCAGAGCAGTGGTGGTATTCAGTCAGTGCAAACCGGTAGCAAGAATTTGGTGTGGGTCACTGGACTGGTAGTAAGTTTTGGCTGGCCACACCCCTCACCCAGTCCCTTCCCGCCCAATGCTTGCTCACCCCACCCGCCTGCCTGACATTTGCCTAAGGTATTTCTTTCTTTTTTCCCCTCCCGATAATCAGCTGTAGATAAGATCAGCTGTGCTGGGATTCCCCTTGCTGAGGCCCAGGAAGGCAAAAAATGGAGGGAGGAGCTCAGCCTGTTAGGATATGTGCAGAGTAACCCTTGTATAAAAAGGATATGCACATGGAAATGGTTTATGAGAACAGTTATGAATAAATATACAGCCACACAGAGTTGAACAAGTTATATTAATGTTTACTTGAAGAAATAGCACAGTCCAATAAACAGTCCATGTCAAATAACGTTTTTTATCAGTCCAGAAATATCCAGTTATAAAGTCTTCTTACCGGTTTCAAATCTTTTACAGCAGACAAATATCAAACCATAATACAACAGATAATCTTCGATATCAACAGAATATAAAAATAAACAGGGTTAGCCAGTATTGGTCCGTTGTCAGTCAGTATCAGTATTAAGAGAGATCATCAGTGAAAAAGAGAGAAGAGATTAAACCATGATCTATATCTCCCTCTTATGGCAACTTGTAGCATAATCAACCAACCAGAATACAGCATAATATATTATAGTATTTTTCCTTAAAGCTATAAAGATATATGTTTGTAGTTTATATATTGTCAACCCAACTATGTTATTTACATATACATAACATTCTCCCCTTTGAGTTGGTCAATATATAATACATTATGTCTTTAATTTATAATTCTTTACACAATTAATAACTCATACAATTTCACAGAGATTCTAACTCTACATACAATGCTTGTTTGATCTCTATTACATTTATGTCTCTCTCTAATTGACTTTCTAGAAAACTCAGTACATGTTGTGTTTATTTTCTTCCTTTACCTCCCCTATCAAATCTTTTGCAGTTATAGATGATTTTTCTTTTACTGATTCATCAATATTCCTATCATTTTTATGATCAGTGAACAATGGAGTTTTTACAATAATACTATGTTTTTTATTATATTCTTGCTTAAACTTTCTCCAGCCAACATGCTCCAGAAATTTAGCACTTGCACTCCAATATGTATTAGTAGTACTTGGCTCCCAAAATTTAAATAATCTATGATTAGCTCCATAACCTACAAAATACAGTTTCTTATCTCTATATTGTTCCTTTTGCCTTACTTGCATGGGAATATGAAGCCATGCTGGGGTTCCAAATGTATGCAAATAACTAAGATCTGGTTTTCTTTTATGCCAACGAGTAATTGGTAATTCACCAGTCATTAAATTTATTACATTATTCAAAACATGGTTAGCACACATTATTGCCTCATCCCACAGTTGCTCTGCTATACCAGAATCAGACATCATATTCCTAGCCATAACCTGCAATGTTTGTCTTCTACATTCAATATATGAGTTATGTTGTAGTCTATAAGGATCAGAATGCTCATGTTCAATTCCAGCTTTTTGTAACATAGTTTCAAATTTGCTATTAGTAAATTCAGTATCATTATTTGTAATTAATCTAATAATTTTCTGTTTCTGTTTTCTTTCAGTAAATTTTAGCCAATTTATAAAATACTGGTATGTTTCTTGCTTTGTTTTTATTAAGTAACAGAAACCATATCTGGAAAAATGATCCATAATACTCAATATATAACAGGCTCCATCTATATTAAGTTTTCTAGGTCCAATGATATCAGCAAACAAAACCTTTACTGGTTTTCAGTCCATTTACCATATTTTCAGAAATTACCTTGTTTTCCTTTTTATTACAAATATTGCAATCTAAATACTTTATACAAGGTTTAAAGTCTATACCAGTAGACAACTCAACAGTTTTCTTAATCATTTTGAAATTTATATGTCCCATGCGCCTATGGAGTAGATGAATACATTCATCATGAGGCTTCTTATTCTCATAAACTGAGTTAACATTACTTGATGGATAATCATTTATAATAAACCATTTTCCAATCTTGCAGTAATACTTTTACCTTGTTTGCAGTAATACTTTTACCTTGTTTGTCGATTAAACATGTATCTCCCTTAAATGTTACTATAAATCCTGCTTTTTCCATTTCTCTTACAGATAGCAAATTAAACGTCATTCCAGGTACATATAACATTGGTAAACTTTCATTTATACATGAACAATATGCAGTACCTTCCCCATATGCTTTCATTTTCCATCCATTAGCTAATGATATATGCTGTTCACAATTTCTCATTTTAACAAACTTCTCTTTACTTTTAGTTATACACGATGCTCCACTATCAACTACCCAAATATCATGGTTTACAGTTTTAGTTGTACTTGATATGGCTAAACTAACATTCTTAGGAGCTCTATTTATATCATTTTGTTTCTTACCCTTTTTACAGTATCTGGCTATATGTCCTTTAGCCTCACAAAAAAAAAAACATTTCCTAACAATATAGGCAGTTGAAGACAGTTTTTCTTCTTGTGGTTGTCTTTCTCTCAGTTGAATTCTATCTTGCCTTCTTCTTGACTCTAATAATAGTCTTCCAGTTGTGTCAGTCAATGTAAGTTCATTTCTGTTTAAAACTTCCAGTGAAGACACATAATCAACATAAGTTTCATCCAAAGAAGAAAGAATAATGTAAACCTGCTGTAACTCAGAAAAAAACAGTTCTTTTTCTTTTAGTTCCTGAAAAATCCTTTTCATAAACTCCAAATGAGCTAACATATTGCCACCTTTTATAAGACGAGCTCGAAACAGTTTACGTGTAAGGTATATGTGTGCACCCACACTATCTCGAACATAAACCAACCAGAACACAGCATAATACATTACAGTATTTTTCCTTAAAGCTACAAATATATATATTTGTAGTTTATATATTGTCAACCTAAATATGTTATTTACATATACATAACAGCCCCACTCCATTTTTTTGCCTTCCAGAGCCCCAGAGGAGCCTTAGGGAGCAAAAACGCCCCCCAGAGGCTCTTCTGAGGCTAGGAAGCTCCCAAAATGGAGCTCAGAGGGGTGCTGCATGCCCCTCCCATGCTCTGTTCCTTTTCTTCGAGAGCCCCAGAGAATCCTTAGGGGAGCAAACACCCCCCCCCCCCAGAGGCTTCTCTGAGGCTAGGAAGCTCCCAAAACAGAGCTTGGGGGGGAGTTGCATACCCCTCCCATGCTCTGTTCCTTTTCTTCCAAAGCCCCAGAGGAGCCTTAGGGGAGCAAAAACATCCCCCCAGAGGCTTCTCTGAGGCTAGGAAGTACCCAAAATGGAGCTTGGAGGGGTGCTGTATGCC
Source organism: Bungarus multicinctus (assembly GCA_023653725.1). Lineage (NCBI taxonomy): Eukaryota > Metazoa > Chordata > Lepidosauria > Squamata > Elapidae > Bungarus > Bungarus multicinctus. Next base: position 75,519,140 of record CM042838.1, read on the forward strand.
CCTCCGATGCTCTGTTCCTTTTCTTCCAGAGTCCCAGAGGAGCCTTAGGGGAGCAAAAATGCTCCCCCAGAAGCTTCTCTGAGGCTAAGAAGCTCCCAAAAATGGATGGGGACTGCAAAAAAAGCCATGCCCACCCAGTCATATGACCACACCCACCAAGCCACGCCCACAGAACCGGTAGTAAAAGTTTTTGAATCCCACCACTGCTTCAGAGGATAATTAGGACTGCAGAAAAAACAATTACTACCAACCTGCCTTCAATTGAGGACCTGTATAATGCTCGAGTCAAAAAGAGGGCTGTGAAAATATTTGCAGGCCCCTCACATCCCGAACATAAACTGTTTCAACTCCTTCTTTCAAAATGATGCTATAGAGCACTGCACACCACAACAACTAGACACAAGAACAGTTTTTTCCCAAAAGCCATCACTCTGCTAAACAAATAATTCCCTCAATACTGTTGAACTATTACAAAGTCTGCAGTACTATTACTGTTAATCTTCTTATCACTCCTTATCATCCATCCCCTCTTGTGACTGTATGACTATAACTTTGTTGCTTGTATACTTACGATTTATATTGACTCTTTCCTAGTATGATTTGATTGCTTATTGTACCCTATGTGTGTCGTACCTTATGATTAAGTGTCGTACCTTATGATTCTCGACTCTTGACGAATGTATCTTTTATGTATACTGAGAGTATTTACACCAAGACAAATTCCTTGTGTGTCCAATCACACTTGGCCAATAAATAATTCTATTCTGTTCTGTCCTGTCCTGTTCTGTTCTATCCTATTCTAATTATGTAATTCAGGTCTTGAATGATAGAAATTATTCCCATTAGAAATAGTTCCTTCTCTCTTTTTGGAATACCAGGTTTAAATCTTCTGTTTACATGTGAAAACTCAAGAAAAAAATGGCTCCCAATTCAATCTCCGTTTATAGATTTTTAGATGTGAGGGTGTACTGTACATTAAAGGTTACCACACTAGAAATTAGTCAGCACTATCATTCAAAGAGAAATGCTGAATTTATAGTCAAAAGGATTGGACACCAGAGCAGAATACATTAAGCACTGGTCAAAATAGACATCTGAAGAAGTTGTTCATTATATCTTCCCTTTCTTTTCAAGGCGTACCAAAGTTCAACAATTTGTATCACAACAACTGTCTGAAGGATAAAATGAACAGATCTGAGCCCATCATATGATCTGGTATCACATGGAATCTTTTTTCTACATATGGGTAATCTTTGACTTACAACCATTCATTTAGTGACTGTTTGAAGTTACAACGGTACTAGAAAAAGTGACTTATGATAGCTTTTCACGCTTACCACCACTGCAACATCCCCATGGTCATGTGATCAAAATTTGGAGGCTTGGCAATGGGTTCATATTTATGATGATTGCAGTGTCCCAAGGTTATGTGATCACCTTTTGCCACCTTCTTTACAAATAAAGTCAATGGAAAAGCCGGGTTCACTTAACAACCGTGTTATTAATTGAACAACTACAGTGTTGCACTTAACAACTGTGCAAGAAAGGTTGTAAAGTGGGGCAAGACTCATTTAACTGCCTCGCTTAGCAACAGAAATGTTGGGGTCAATTATGGCAGTAAAACAATGACTACTTGTACAAGAAAGAGATAGTGTATATACAAATATAAAAACAATGTATGTAACTGACAAAGGGAAAGACTGTCATTTTGGATGACAGTTTTGTAGCATTAAATTTGATAAATAAATCACAAAGCTCCAGCATACATTAAATTAATCCTATTATTTTGCAAAAAAACTGGTGTAAAAACAAAAAAAATCATGGAGGAAAGAAAATTACCTAAGGTGCACACAATGAGTATGACAAGTCTCAGACACTGTAAACTGACATTCAGCTCAGTCTTCCCAAGCTTGGCCAATGTGTTCAGTTCAACCCCATAATCAGATATAGCTATTGCTGAGAATTCTGGTTGCTGAAGTCCACACAGTAGAGACACCAAGCCTGAGGAAAGATTGAAGTCACTGATATTTTTGGTACCAAGCCAATGTGCTAAGATATAGTTTATGAAGTTTTAATTTTATAAAAAAACCTGTGGAAATGGTAAGATCCTAATTAATTTGTATAGTTTCATATAAAAATGGAAAGCAAAGAAACCAAGAACTTATAAAAAGCCAATTATGTAATAAAATAGCCCTTCATGATTTCACTGCAAAGAAATACCAAATAAATGAAGTACTGCAAATACAGGATAATGATTATTATCAGTCATGTCCAATTCTTGGCAATTGTATGGACAGGTCTTTCCATGCCTTCTGATCTTGCACTACTTCTTTGAGTTGTTCTATGCTCTGTCTGGTGTCAGCTTTGATGGTGTCATTATATAAGGTAGTTTATACACGAAGCCCAGCCAGCAAAACCTATTTAATTCTCATCTGTATATTACATGTTCTTTAAAAATGCAGTTGTTCACACCTCTCTGTAATGTTGGAAACTAAAAATTATCATTGCCAGGGGAAAATATGGCTCCAGAAGTCAAGAAGGAAAAACAAATCGGCAACAGGAATACTGATTTGAGCAAAATAATTTTTCCTAATTTACAAAAGGGAAAAACCTATTAGAACACAACTGTTTTAATCAAGTATCAACTTCTTTAAGCTAAACTCAGATGTATATTAACCCTTCTCCATGACACATGCAAACTAATTTTGATACCTCATATTTAAAGCTTAATTTCCCTTTGAATACCATTTGTAAAATATTTCCAGAATTAGTCCAATTAATCTGTCAGAACCAAGCAGTAGTATGGAGGAACGCAAAGTGGGATTTAGGCATATGGCGGCTGCAGCCTGATGCAAGTTCTACACCTTTTCTATGGTATGTGTGTCATGATATTACACACATGCCTAAAATGACAGAATTGTGATGCAATGCAATTTATCTTTCTGATGATAAATGTTGTTGGAACCAAAACTTGCAACTTTCTTCTGGCTTAAGTTTTCCTTGATTATAAAATACTTTTATGTTTGATGCAATGTTTTAAGGCATATACATGAACACTTATATAACTATGTGTTTCCTTGTGCATAAGATAGTAAAACAATAAATCACTGTTCACTTAGATCAGGGATCCTCAAACTCTTCAGCTCATTGATCTTTTCATGAAGTTTCAAATTGTTAACTAGACCCCAACATTACCTAAAAATAATTTGATGAATCCTCTTTAATTAATAATAATAACAGCATCAACAACCCCTTTGATAATTAAAAACAACAACAACAATCCCTTTGATAGTCTCATTGAATTTTGGGAGTCAATACTGATCGTTTAGGAAAAACCTGACCCAAAATTTCTATGGCTAAACAAGACAATTGTTAGGTGAGTTTTGCCCCATTTCACAACCTTTCTTGCCACAGTTGTTGAGTGAGTCACTGCAATTGTTAAGTTAGTAACAGATTGTTAAGAAATCTGTTAAGTTTCCCCAATTGACTTTGCTTGTCAAAAAGGTTTCAAAAGATGATCCCATGACACCTTTTGGGACACTGCAACCATCATAAACACTTGCAGTTACCAAGTGTCTAAATTTTGATCACATGATCACGGGAGTGTTATAATGGTCTTAAGTGTGAAAAAAGTCATAAGTCAGTTTTTTCATTGCCACTGTAATTTCAAACAGTCACTAAATGAATGTTTGTAAGTCAAGGACCATATGTAATAAGTGATTAGGCAAATGATCTGGGAAGCCCAAGGCTACAGGCTGAATTTGGAAATTGAAGACACATATAGGAAAAGTCTATTACAAACTAGTTCTATATGATGCCAAGAGACTTGTATGACTGACTCTATGTAAGCCACTAGGAATTCTCACTTGAATCAAAAGCAATTTGCCTTTCTCTCTCAAGTTGTTTTCCCACAAGATGTCTACTTCAAAATCCACTGGCTTTCTAGTGAGTACATTGCAATGCACTCTCCACACACTATTTCTAGAGATAATTCAGAAACTTCAATTCATAGAAAATATCTGAAAATTGTCTATTGATGAAATGGAAAAAACAAGATAGGAAAAAGCTATCATAGGTGTGGGCAACCTGTACTTTATGGACAACTATGCATTACCTTTTTAAAAGACAGATCTCTTGAGATTTCACTTTCAGAATTCTCTGTCCCTGTTTTATCTGGCAACATCATTTCATCAACAACCTACTCATGTCACTGATGTTGCTGCCTCCAAGTGGCAGTGGTAGTAAATATCCTACTGCAAGGTCAAAATATGAGCAAAACAGAACAGAACTCAGAGAACCACAGAAAGTTGAATACAGGTACTCAAACACAAAGAGTAGGCAAAGTTTGAAGGCTTGAAACTTCAGAACTGCACTTTTCTCAGGCCTAACTAACTGTAGGAGGAAACTATTTGTTAAACAGTTAGAAACAACCAATAATGATTTCCAAGGATAGGCCACAGGCGACACAGGGACAAGCCAAAGAGGACATAGGATGGTATTTCAGAAGAACATTCCAACAGATTTAAGATATGTGTTAACAGAATAGAATTAGTAGAATACTTTATTTGGCCAAGTGTGATTAGGCACACAAGTAATTTGTCTTCGGTGCAGAAGCTGTTAGTTTACATGCAAAGCAGTAGAGTAATAATAATCATAATAATGATACCAATAAGACAGGATAGTAGAGAACATGAGAAAGATAATAATAATACCACGGTTGTACAACATGGGTGAATATACCTAGACATAACATGGTATTATGAGGATTAGATGTTCAACAGAGTGATGGCATGAGGGAAAAAACTATCCATGTGTCTAAGTTGTTTTGGCATATAATGCCCTATATAACAGCATCATTGCTTTAGGTGTCAAACCTACCTGAATGAATATGATGGTTAAAGATTTTAAAAAATACCTATTATGGCTCTATAGTGCTCATTTAAAAAATGTGGCTCATGGTTGCAGAAAGAGCCCCATCTTTCATAGTTGCTAATTAATTCTTAAACTTAGTACTAAGTACTAAAGAAAAAATGAACATCGTGAACCACATTTTGTAACTTGGAGAATCAATTTACTACTGAGGCTGCAGTAACATGTTTAGGAAACACAGCATATAAAAATATAGGGACAGAGAAAGACCTGCTTCAAGTCCTAATTATGTCAGTGAATTTCTTCTCTCTTCTCTGAATATCCCCAGCATTTAAGAACAATGCCAACAGCCAATTAGAAATTCTGATACTAAAAACAAGGAGACAAATTCAGGATAGAGAACTGTTCATAATACTCCAACTAGGCACTTTTTAGGAAGAAAGGCATACACTCTGTGACTATTGATTTATGATGGAGCAAAGCAATGCCATATCTTTCATTTTTAAAAATATTTTTTTTTAACTTGAGAGTCAGGACTTTGCCAGAAAGTACATTAATTTACGCAGAAGGAAGCCTACACAAAACTTGAAATGACAATTTGAGAGATCCGGCCATTTAAGAATATGCAATTTGGCTAGCTGCCCATGGGTCCGGACACTCGAGAATACCATTGGGATTATAATGAAAATGTTAAAATAGTTATCCCACATTGCTTATTTATTTTTAGTACCATTAATTCTAATTCACCCAAAAGTTCTTTGACCAGAGGCCTGTTTACAAAAAATTTGGGCTGTTTGCATGACAAATTGCTTGATTCATTCTGTACCAACACAGGAGATTCATAAGGTATTCTAGTCATGATTTTTTTATCTATTTGTTCTATAAGCTATGTGAGCTTGTGTATATTGGCAGAAGAAAACTGTTCCTTCCTCTTAGCTTTTATAAAAAATCTAAACGTGTATTTGACAGACAAAAAAAGCCAAAGTTCCTGACAGGGGGAAAGAACCCCAAAGTACATAAAATAAATAGAAAATATACTTTCTGGTACATTGGATCCTACTGCAAGTAGTCCTTGACTTATGGGCACAATTGAGCCTAAAATTTATGTTAGTACTGAGATTTTGTTAAGTGAGTTTTACCCCATTTTACAATCTTTCTTGCCACAGTTGTTAAGTGATTCACTGCAGTTATTAAGTTAGTAACTGAATCTGACTTCCCCATTCACTTTGCTTGTCAGAAGGTCCCAAAAGATGATCACATGATCCTGAGACACTGGAAATGTCAAAAATATGAGTCAGTCACTAAGCATTTGAATTTTTCTCATGTGAGCTTAGAAATGCGTCAAATGGTTATAACTGTGAAAAATGGTCATGCCACTTTTTTCAGTGCCATTGTAATTTTGAATGGTCACTAAATGAACTGTTGCAAATCGAGGACTACCTACATTTGGAGAAAATGAGATTACAGGCAATAAAGCCATTTAGTAACTCATGAGAGTAAATTTCTTATATTTCAGTTTTACTGTTTAAAGAAAACTCCAATATTTACCTATTGGGCCGATTGCACTCTTAAATCAACCATGATTCAGCAATTACTGGGGAGCAGAGCAAGCCCTTATGTGGGAACAAGATGCCAGAGAAGCAGTGTTCTGCAAAAAATGCCTCCCTGCCTCACCATCACATGCATCTATCTAACAGTTAAATATTCCTCATGCACACAAAATATGGTCAGTTTCTATTTCAGCTGGACAATATATTGTTCCATAGAAAAAGCCATGATTAATATGACACTGCAATGATAGTCGTATCCCAAACACCAGTAGTTATCAGCACCATTTACAGCCTATTGTGCTTAGTCCCTTCTTCAGCATTCCAGAAAGCTCTCCCGATTTGATGGAGTAGCTTTTATATGTGTGGAAAATCTAATGAAGCCTGACTAAAGGATGTTCTTTCTAGGGTGCCAAGTACCTTCATATAAAGATGCCCTTGAGTTAAACTTGACTCTGGGTACAGACACAATCATATGATTTTCTTGGCAATAACGTGGATAATTGCCAATGACTTCTTCCATGATGTTTTTCAAGTTTTTACTCTAGGTTATAGCTTGGGTGCTCCTCAAGAGGTTTCAAATAAGTACTAGCAAAGCCTGATCTTAGCCAAGCACAGACAAAATTCATTTGTGCTTGTTTGCACCTGCAGTTATCTTGATTATCTTGATTTGTTTTCAAATAGCTGGAGACCTAATCATATCTACTTTACAAAACCTATTCTTTTCACATATTCCTTGTTGCTCAGGCAATTGGGAATGGTTTTTTGCTTTAGAAAAATAAGAATGTTTTCTAGGCAGACTAAAGGCAAGTGAATACAAATAAGCACAGACAGAAATCCAATGGCAAAATACCAGGCATTTGGCCCAATGCATTTAAAATATATAACAATCTGCTCTCCAAATAGTATCTGTATATTAATGAGGGCACGTTTCCTCAATCTACTGAATACAGGTAGCAAACAATAGAGAAGAAAAAGAAAATCTGAGCAGGTTTGAACTCCAAACTACCTTCTGGAAACCTCCAGGGGAACCACTGGTAATGTACAAGAGAGAAAAGGTTAGTACAACTCTCTCTTGTAGCAAACTATCACAAAAGGACAGAAGGGAAGATGCTTGGCTTATGCTACTGGAGCCCCCAACTGAGATATCTGGTTACTTATACTACTAGGGAACTACACAAGTCTGTCACCTGTTCCAATTTTGTTATAGATTTGGCAAAAGCCCAATATAAATACTTAAGATGCAAACTGTGTAACCATTTGTGATTGTGATCTTAATCTATTTTATGTTCTTGTTATCCTGAAGATACTGTATCTGGATATAATTTATTGTTGCTGTTTCTTTATTTGGAGCTGGAAGACTCCAATACATATTCCACTCCCAGACATGACTAAGAATAATTAAGTCCTAGTAACTTCAATGTGTTTTAAACATATTCACACTTTGAACCTAAATGCAATATATGACATTTCGGGCAAAATGTTTTTGGAGAATAGAGTCCTAATATGATGGATGGGGCTAGTCTCCTTGAAGTAATCACAGGCATGGCAGTGAACTGTTGTCAATTCTCACATCAGTTAAAGAATGTAATTGCCATAGTAACCATGGAGGCATTTAAACAGTGCAACAGACTTTTTATAGCATCTTTTTGCTTGTTAAACTGGCATGTGCTTTTATATTCAGAGCAGATACAAGATGGCTTTTAAGGCAAACATGAATGAAAAGAATTAATGGTCTTCATTTTGCCATAGATAAGGTATATGATTTGCAAACTCTTGGGAGTATTGAGTCTTTTGTGTGATCATTTGCTTTTATATTTTATCTATGTATTAAAATAAAGAATGACTATTATTCAGTTCTATAGAGAGAAGAAACCATTAGAAAATTCTCACCTGGCCCAAAGTTAGAACTGATTCTATGTCTGCTGCTCTTCAGAGCTACCAGTTCTACAGAGGTGGACAGAACCGGTAGAAATCCACCCCTGATTTATAATGATTGTTGCTTCATAGTTTACAGAGCTGAGTATTGCTTCTGATTTGGCAAGATTATAAAAGAAAACCCTAGCTCTTTATTCAGCTTACAAGACCTATATAGGAAAACCTTTTAAAACCTCTCACAGCAATAACCACGATAGGATCCCATTTGCTGGTTCAAGATGGAAGTGAATTAGGATATAGAACCAGGTCTGAACAGGGATGTTTTAAAAGAATAGTTTCTGTCTTAAATATCACCTGACATTTTAATGAGCTATCCAAACTTTAGTCAACAATATGGATTTCATGCAATTGAAGTTCTTCCCATGATTGATTTTTGAGTCAATCTATTGTAAGTGAATTAGAGCAATCAATAGTGACCAATGTGATGTTCAAATACTATTGTTTTTATTTTATCCTGTATTATTGTAGCATATAATGTATTACAGTTTTAGAAAGTTAAATTGCTATTTTTATTAAGCACAGATAAGCAGGCTCAAATTACCATATTTTGGATGCATACGCAAACATCTAGCTCTCTGGAGAAAGTTCTAGTGGAAATGGAAGAAAAGTCAACCAACAACAAGATGGCTGAGCTCGCCATAGGGTGCATCTATGGAAGACCTAAAGCACTAAATTAGGAACAGATTGTCACAAAGAATATCTGTGTGGTTGCTAAGAGGACATCAAAGTAACAGCACATGATCAATAGGAAGATGGAAGAGTCAAATATTAACACTATACACAATTGTTATTTGTGCACTATGAAGAAGTAGGCTTCATAATAGCATGTCCCATGTTTCTATAGATATTGCTTTACTGTATCTTCTACTATGTTTTACTATGAAAATACTATGCTATTTTCTTTTATTATATTCTTATTTGAACAGGAAAAAACATTTCCCCTCACAATAAAATACATGATTAAGATGGCTAAATAGTTAGGAATTCTTTAAAACATGTTATTAATAAATTTGATCCAAATTTTAGTTTCTTCTCACCATACAGTGTAATGCAGAGGTGGTTTTCAGCAGGTTCTGACCAGTTCTGGAGAACTGGTAGCAGAAATTTTGAGTAGTTCGGAGAACTGGCAAATACCACCTCTGACTGGAGATTTCACAGTATCCTTCCCCTGTCACACCCACCAAGCCATGCCCACAGAACTGGTAGCAAAAAAAAATTGAATCCCACCACTGGTGTAATGGTATGAGCTGATAGTATTAATAATTTGTACCCATAAATCAATTTATTTCAATTCAGTCTTTATTATTATGGTTTTTACCATAGTTTTGAAAGTTGTGTGTGTAATAGCTTCCTGAGCAGAACATGACAGTGTTGTTCTATCAACAATCTGGATCGCTCTACCTCATCCCCACCCTCAAAGAAAGTTTTTTTTAAGAGATTAGAATGAAATAAAGACCTTGGGAGACATAAAAATAAGTGGTTACTTTTTTTAAAGGGATATAAAAACAAACTATATTTTTTAAAATTACACCAGGAACCAAACGTTTGAGTGAAGCATTCTTCCCTTTCCTAACTTCACACTCACTTTTTTTTTTTTTTGGCTTTCCTGACCCTTTTCCAGCCCCATCTCTTTTTGTTACTGTCTGCATGTGGCTGATTCTACTATTATGTCATGGATTAGATCTCATTCATTGCTGTTCCTCTTGAATGGGCTATTTAATATTTTGCACAGGGAGAAAGATTTGACCAAAAGCATGTGCACTTTTTAAATTGTCACATCTTTGAAAAGAATCCTTTTAAAATAAGGATAAACTGGGAAAAACCTCCATTCAGAGTGTCAATAAGTTGAATGGAGATATATAACTGATCTACAGATTGTCTTATCCTCACATTCAACAGTACCGTTTAAAAGGGAAATAAGATCTAATTAAGGTCAAAACCCAAATAAAGGCAGAAGGATAATACACTCATTACATGTTCTGGCAAGACATCTTCTCAATAAAAAATCAATGAGTGATGTGTTATCAAGGCAACTTAAATTGTTTGTATATTATGATTTAGAGGTGACAGGTGGTTAATTTCAGGTATATCTCTGCCCACAAGACATTTTTCAGTCTTGAGTGTATTCACAAAATGCTAGTTTCTATCATTAAGCCCTCACTAATACATTCCTAAAAATAAGATCCAAAGCAAATATTCCTATTTAAAAAGCATTGTTACCTTTCTATAGGTCTTGTTAAAACTCACAAGTTAATATAATTTTCTTGCATGAAAATGACTGCAATTTGGAAGTTTTCATCTTCATCATTCTAGAATGTCACACCTGAACTGCTACACTTTAATATAAATATAAACATCCTCAGTTTTCCTGAACGATTTAAAACTTGTTTTAATATATCATCTACCCTTGAGACTTAAAAGCAAAATGATACCCTGGCTTGGTGATCTTCTAGGAGCAACATATAATAAAGGCAACCAAGTTATAGAAAATATTTAGGCTCCTAATCCTATTATGGCCTGCATTCTGTCTCACTCCTTCACATACATAACAGCAGGGGATGTTGAAATGTGAGCATTAAAGTGTGACATTTCCTGCTTTCATTTTTTGGTTTAGAAAACGATGTCAAACATATCAAAAGTATTCAGAAACAGTGTGGCCCTGAATCTCAAAGATCAGCTATGAAAGCTATTTTCTGATCCTTAGAGATTACAACTAACTCAAACTCTTAAATAGACATGAATAAGGCAAAAAAGAAAGAAAAACAAATATAGCATGCATTCCAACAGAACAGTAAATTAAGGGAGAAATGTACATAAGAAATTAAGAACATCAGAAAGCCCAGATATGGGATCTTAACATGTTCTTAAAGAACAGAGAGAACAGAAATAATGTATATTCTATTGGAAATAGCACAGTGCTGTTCAACATATTTGCTGTAAAGTGCTATAATGCCATATAAAAAATATTTTTCAAACAAGCTATAGTATTGAAAAGGGCTAGGTTATCAACCATATTGCAAATATGGAATAAATATTTCCAGAAGTTAGAATTTTGACAAATTTTAATAAAAGAGTACAATGGAATACTTTTAAACCAGCCCAGGTTTGCTTGTATAATTATCCACATAATCTTTCAGTTCATGGGAGCCAACAAATCTGAACAGAGATATCAGAATACCTAGTATATTTAAAACAGTTATTTATAAACAAATGTTAATTACCTGCAAAGCAATTACAATCCAACCTGCAATAAGGTTTTTTTTTAAAGTTCATTCATATTTAATTTTAGAAATCCTTAAAGAAATTTCCAGGATTTTCTTATAGGTGTTTTTAAAAAACAAAACAAAACAACAACAAATGGAGAACCACCCTTCCAAAGTCACCGTTTTGGAAACATCTTCTGAAAAGACAGGTTCAAAAGTCAAGTAGATTCTCATCAAAGTAGGCAATTTGACTCTATGTAGCGTAGGAGCCTATACAGTTGTACATGAGTGCTTGAATGCTTATTTTTACACTCATTTATAAATGGATAGTAGTTAATCACCTCAAATTTTAAATAAAGAAAAGCTGTCCTTAACAATTAAGGTAAAAGCACAATTTACTGATAAAAGTAATTGGTTTAAACATCAGCTGACATTTCTTGAGCATGGTTTTATATGTACTTTCAAAATAACACAGGAGAAGGAAGCGAGCTAAGTATTTTACCAAGATACTCCTGCTTAGGAAACTGAAATCCAAGACAATCAATAAGACTTCATTAAAGCATAATATGTGGTACTATACCTTTAAGGTGGAAAAAGGTTCCTTGGTTGAAGAAAGTGCTTTACTCTTGGTTCGCAGTGACCACTTATCTAAAACTGAGCAATTCCTAATTTTCCCCATTCAGCAATGCTTCTCTCTCTCTCTCTTTCTCTCTCTCTCTATTCACTCTGGGAGCTTTTACCATTTAAGGTCAATGTGTAACATCTGGCTCCCTTAACAAAGCTAAAGCACTTGCTAGACTTAGCCAAGCTTCTAACATTAAAAATGCATTTTAAAGACTATTCAGAAAGCTAAGGGAAAGCTTTCCCCTATTTTAGTAAAAATGCTGAAAAAAAAAGATGCAGCAGATCCCTATTAGCATTCTCTCACAGTTTATAACACGAGGACATTACTCATTTCTGAATAACTAAATTTAAAATGGGCACATAGGAAACAGATGAAATCTCAAGATTGTGTTAACTCTTAATGCAGGTGTACGTATTAGCAAAAGCAATTTTCTGGGATCTTCTTTTCACACAACTTGTGAACAAAGCTTTCAACAACATATTAACTACACCTACACATTTTGGAAAAACCTCCGATCCAGTTCCAGATTAAGACTGTATTCTCCTATTTAAAAATGTAAACTAAAAATTCATATCCAAAAGGATGCTATTTACATCTACTTGCATCTTACATAATAAGAGGAGAGATAAGCAGTAGTTTATTTTTACACCATGAATCTCACCTAGCACAAAGCAGATTTTAAAATGTGGGCTCTCAAAGTTACTTGTAGCCATAAACTCCTAGTTTTTATGGCCTTAGACAGAATAGGGAAATCTTCCATTATTTATCATATCACAGAATCAAATATGGAATTAGTACACCAGCCCTGTTAATATGCCTTTTTGTTAAACCATTAACACTACCTAATTTGCCTACGTGGCCTTTTCATGACTATCTATGGCAGGGGTTCAAACTCGCATCATCACGTTGTTATGTGAGATATTGCAACTTCCCCCCCCTTTGCTAAATCGGGGGTGGGCGTGGCCAGCACATGACACTCTGGCCCGCAGGCTGCACATTTGACACCCCTAGTCTATGGAGATCCTCAGTCTTCCAGGTCATGGTTGTCTCAAAGGTGCTTTTCCAAAAGGCAACCGGACTTTGTTTTAACTTGAAGACGTTTTATCCAAGAAACTTCTTCAGTTTTTCCATGACCTATTCTGCAGACATTACTTAAAACATGTGTTTTAAGTGATGTGTTTTCCTCCTCCCCACCCCCCCTTTTTTTTTTCTGGTGACTTTAACCGTTTTGTCATTAAAAGGTTCTGGGTGAATTTTGCACTATTTTGTAAACAATTTGTTGATTTGAGAAAGATAGTGCCTTAATACAAATTCTGGATTCCTGGAATCCTAGAGCAAGAATCAGTTTGCTATGGTGGTTAAATCATCAGGTTGGAAACTTGTGAGTTCTAGTCTTGCCTGAGGCACAAAGCCTGATGGATGACCTTGAAACAGTCACTCCCTCTCAGCCTTAGGAAGCAGGTAATGTTAAACCATTTCCAAAAAGCCTTGGTAGGAAAACTACAGGAACTGCAGGGCTTCCTGTTGGAAGCTGACAAAGCATTCTGGAGATAGGCAATGGGAAACAATTTCTCTATCATTGCAATATAGTAATGTCCACAGTTTATTTGTGGTGTGTGGTGGTCAAAAAAAGCAAGAGGTTAGATATAGCCATGGTGGTGCAGTGGTTAGAGTGCAGTACTGCAGGCTACTTCTGCTGATTGCTGGCTGCCTGCAATTTGGCAGTTCAAATCTCACCAGGCTCAAGGTTGACTCAGCCTTTCATCCTTCTGAGGTGTATAAAATGAGGACCCAAATTGTTGGGGGCAATATGCTGACTCTGTAAACTGTTTAGAGAGGGCAGTAAAACACTGTGAAGTGGTTTATAAGTCTAAGTGCTATTGCTATTGCCCTGCTTAGTATTACAATACAAGATCTGCTGCATCCAACAAAAAAGCTGAAACTTGCATTGCATCTATCATCTTGCCTGTTTTGATGCCGCCTGTAAATACCTCATAGTTGTTAGGAAAACTGCATGCTTGTGACTATGAAATCACCAGGAAACCAAACGAATCTTAGAGGAAATAATCTGTGATCAATATTGTTGCCTTCGCTTTTTACATCACTAATATTAGTACACTTACTTTCTAATAGTTCATTTTTTATTATTATTCAAGTTTTGTAGGGAGCTTTATTCAATAGACAAAGTGGGAATAAGAATGGTAGCATGAGTGTAACGGGCTTCTCTCTCTCCCCATAAAATATTAATCACATGGGAGAAGATACTTAGTTGCCACCATCCTCACATGGATGCTCTTTGACCATTTTCTGGAAAATGTGAAAGACTGAGCATTTGCATTGTGATGCCTCTTTGTTTCATATTTGTTTGTCTATGATCTATCAAATCATAGCCATAATTAACAAGAAGTTTCTGAATAATAGCAGAGCGAATATTAGCATCTTCCTCACATTTTATATAAACACAAATGTTAAATGCAGTGGTGCATCAAGAAGTATTAGTGATAATTAAACATGAGAATAGTTAAGAATGTATTGGATTACTGCTGAGCGAATGACAAAAGTAATTGGGCTTTTTTATGGTTTAGCTGTACTGCATAGACAAAATCACTTAGGATCAAGTTGCAAAATAAACACATGAAGGAGGAATGAATGAATGAAGAGGAAGGTGAAAATCAAGGCCGTGGTTACATGGTTTTTAATAAGATCCTAAAAAAGAGAGAGAAATAAAGAACAAAAAACAATGTTTGAAGTGGTACATGCATGTGATGGAAGCTTGAGTAAGATGCAAACTTTTGGAGAAATATAATGAAGAGTATTGGTTTAGATTAGTCTTAGCATTGTTTTCTTTTTCTAATACCATGCCATTAATTTCACTAACATATTGTTTCTTACTTCTTTTCAGTGCTGGTATAATGCTGCTTATGCCAAAAGGAATATTTGATGGATGTGTATGCAAAACTCATATATCAAGACTACAGAGACAGGATGGCAGTCCACCACTGAAAGCAATTCTTCACCATATCTGGTATAGAGAGCTGAAATTGAGAGAGTGATGTCAGTTATCCTGAACTGATTATACTAGGATTGCACAAATGCTTGTGACTATTTGGATGAAAAGAAGGAGCAAAGCATGAATCACACTGATATTTGGATGTATAAAAGATTCTGGGAAGCAGATAATATTGTAGATAACAGATAATCAAAGTTGGAAGGGACCTTGTAGGACATCTAGTACAACCCCCTGCCCAAGCGGGAGACCCTACACCATTTCTGACAGATGTCAGTCCAATCTCTTCTTGAAAGTCTCAAGTGATGGCACTACACAACTTCTGAGGGCAAACTGTTCTACTAGTTGATTGTTCTCACTGTCAGAAAGTTTCTTCTTATTTCCAGGTTAAATCTCTCCTTGTTCAGTTTCCATCCATTATTCCTTGCCTGGCCTACAGACACTTTAGAAAATAGTTTGACCCCCTTCTCTCTGTGGCAGCCCCTCAAATATTGGAAGACTGCTATCATGTCTCCCCTGATCCTTCTCTTCACTAGACTAGCCATGCCCAGTTCCTGTAACCATTCTTCATATGTTTTAATCTCCAGTCCCCTAACCATCCTGGTTGCTCTTCTCTGTACTTTTTCTAGAGTTTCAACATCTTTTTAATAATGTGACCATTATAACAAGCCTATCTATACTATAAAAGATGGAAGAAAGATCTTTCTCAGGATTCATAGTAATTTGCTTCAATAAAAGTAAACATTTGGAAAACCAGAAATGCTCAAAGAGTGACAAATTGAAGATAGTGTTTCAAATCTCAATATTGGCAAAAAACAACAACAACCCAATAACCCCATATGGGTTGTCTGCTATGCCTTGTAAATGGAGATAGGCTGCCAGTGGTGTATTGCATTTCAAAATGAAATTCAGGGTACCAACCAATCCAACAACCCTGAATGC
Organism: Bungarus multicinctus; assembly: GCA_023653725.1. Taxonomy (NCBI): domain Eukaryota; kingdom Metazoa; phylum Chordata; class Lepidosauria; order Squamata; family Elapidae; genus Bungarus; species Bungarus multicinctus. The sequence goes on from CM042838.1 coordinate 75,535,271, forward strand.
AATCACTAGGACTAATATTTCAGGACTTATTTACAGAGTAAGAAAATGCATCTCCTTGAAAACCTAAAAGAATAAACCAACTACCTTAGGAAGGAAAATTTACTACAATGAATAAAATCTGACAGGTTTTCAGAGGTCAAAACATGGAAAGATGCCTAGAACACCAAATCCTTAAAAAATATGGTACTATAAAATACATGCAGTCGTGGACAGAAAGAGTATGAGGTCATTCCAAGATATTACATTGCAAAACATTGATATTAAAATACCTAAATCATGTGCTTAATTTTATTCAAGTCTGTTAAAAGTTCTTTCTACTCAATCTTATATTAATGTTACTATTTCAGTTTAAAATATTTCACACATATTATGTCAATAATTAGTACCTGTCTTCCTTAATATTTAACTAGTCTCAACTTTATGTTAAAAATATTACAATAGTCCTTGACTTACACTCACAATTGGGACCAGAATTTCCATTGCTAAGCAAAGTGGTTATTAAGTGACTCATGCCCAATTTTATGATTTTTTTGGCATGGTTGTTAAGTGAATCACTGCGATTATTTAATGAATCATGTATTTGTTAAGAAAATCAGGCTTCCCTGATTGACTTTGCTTGTTGGAAGTTGGTTGAGAAGTTTGCAAATGGGGATCCCATGATCCTGGGACATTGCAACCATTGTAAATACATGCTGAAGCTCCTGAATATTTATTATGTGACCATGGGGATGCTGTGATGCTTGTAAGTGCAAGGACCAGCTGTAAGTCACTTTTTTCAGTGTCATTTTAATTTCAAACAATCACTAAACTAATGGTTGTAAGTTGAGGATTATTTGTAATGCAATTTGTAATTTAAAACTGCCAACAAAGTAAATCCTCTGTCTTTTTATTGCTGTATCTTCTACTCAAGCCAATTCTCTTTATATATTTCTGCAGTAATTTCAAGCTATTTGTACTGGTGAAGATTGTTTTGATTTTTTTTTTGTTTACTAGGGTATTCATTTAGCTCTCCATCCAAGCCACTTACAAAACTATTGCAGAATACAAGACTTCACTATGAAGCTCACTCAGTTCAATTCACTTCAATTTGTTGCCATACTACCAATGAACACACTGAGAATGATTTCAAGCTGTTCAATTGTCTTTCATTTTAGCTTTGCCGCTTGCACTAACTTTTTCTATTAGAATATTGTTAATATTATACAATTTTTAAAATAGGAAAAATCCAGTAGAAAATCGTCCATACATGCCTAGAAAGTACATTCTAACACTAAAGTGAGCTCTGCAATGAAATCCTATTTATGCAGAAGCATAAACAAATCTGGTTCTCAATCTGCCCTGAGAAATTCTAATTTTACACAGAGTTTCTTGAAGATGTTATTCTTAGTATAACTCATGGAGGCCAAGACCACTCTTCACCGTTCATTAGCAAGAACATTTATTCCCAGGGAAAAGTCATGCCAGTTGAATTACAAATGTCACTTCAAAGTTAAATAGCTAAAAACAGCTAACTTTAAAAAAAAAACAAAAAAAAAACCTTGATATGAAGAATCTTGGATGAATTTACTATACATTAATAAGGTATGGACAATCAGTTATCAGTTGATCAGGCTATTAATTTTGTAATCACACTTTAGATGTTAATTTTGTAATCACACTTTATACTGAGATTGCATTTCTCTCTATCTCCTAGTTCAATTCTTAACATCAGAGCCCCGAGGGACTGTTCTTTTCTGTATTTAATTATTTCTAATTAAATTTTCTCCAAGGTTGGTATATATTAAATGCTATGTTTCCCATACAGGAGTGATTTCTACTGCTGTATCTTTTGCTGTATCTATTGTCAAAATCTCCAGGGGAAAAAGTAGAAATGCACAATGCCTGGGAACTGTATAAATATAAATGAAATCTATGCCTATCCAATAATAATTTCTGCCAACCACTGAATGTTCTTATTGTTAATGACACTTGGATAATCAGCCACTCTATAAAATATGGATCCAATTATTTTCCACTATGTTTTAGAGTGGAAACATCATCGTCCCTGAGATGAGAGTAGCCCCAACCTTTATGGTTTTTGCAAAGCCCTCTAAACATGGTTTCCCCCTTCCCCCATCAATTCTGGGGATCCCCTGGGAGAAAAGAGCCTACACACGCATTGTGCGCTGCCCAGAATCACCTTGTAGAGATGGGCAGCCATATAAATTTGAAAATTAAATAAAAAAATAGTACAGCTATTATCTCTAAGTAGTTTCTTATTGGATACTGCCTACTCTATAGTGCCATCCAGCCTGCTAACCTTATTTGCTTTTAAGGTTGTGTGATGAATTTCATAAACTGCTGTTAAAATTTTATTTTTTAAAAAAATATCCTTACAAACATGTATTACTGTCATCATCAAGAAATCGTTTCAGATATATTACAAATCATTCAGAGGTGGTATTCAGCCAGTTCGGACTGATCCTGGCATATTGGTAGCGGACATTTTGAGTAGTTCGGTAAACTGGCAAATATCACCTCTGGCTGGCCCTGCCCACCTGGCCCCAACCCTTTCCTCTCCTATATTCCCTTGGTTTTTTTAGCTCAGTTGATTCATGCAGCAGAGTGGATTGCCACGCCTCAGCTGAACTAAAAAACAGCTCACCTCACCAGCGCTGACACAGAGAGCGGTATTTGAGCACTGCACACATGTGCAAAGCACATTCTCACAGAACCAGTAGGAAAAAAATTAGGAATCCCACCACTGAAATCATTATATAAGAATAATTTGGTAATTTTTAAACAATCCTGATTCCTCTAGAAATGCAAATAATCCCACCGTAGAAAAATTTAGACTGACTTACAGTAAAATTAATATAAATACATTCTAATATATATTGCCATCAGATTATTTTAATCTTACTTTCTTACCTTATTATTTTGGTTTTCATAGGCAATAGGACTTCTTTCTGTAAAGAATATCTATCATCTGCTCACATCAAGGTAATTCAAAAATGTAAGAAAAAAATGATTAAAACAATAAATGCAAGAATCCAAACAACATAGTAGAAATAGTGTCAGTACCATCTTCATAACAATACTGATTTGGCATTTATCTTCTTAGTTCATACAATAGCCTGGCAACCAAAACCTTCAGAAGAAATCCAACAATCCAGTCTGATTATACCTAGCAACAGTTTCACTCATCTTCCTACTCAGATAATTGAAACTGATTATAAAAGTACTGGGTTACAACTCAGTAAAATGTAGAGGGCCAAAGATTCCTTATTCCTGCAGTGGTAATTGATAATTCTACATTACTACATTATGGAATCATATCATATTCATTTCTGCAGGTAGTCTTCAACTTGTGATCATTTGTTCAGCTTCATCTTTTGAAGCTATGATGGCGCTGAACAAAGGGACTTATATAACCTGTGCCCATAGTTAGGGCTATTGCAGTGCCCTGCAGTCACATTATCAAAATTTGGGCACTTGGCAGCCTGAGAATACAGAAACCTAATACAGAAATATATTAATAAAGAGGGGGGGAAAGTACACACACACACACACACACACACATACAGGGTGCAGGAAAAGAAAAAAAAATCCAAAGCAAAACAATATATAAAAAAATCTCATCTACTCCCCACCAGATTGGCAAAAATGTTTGTAAATCAAAACCCAGAATGCTGGAAATGCAAAAATAAATGGGGTACATACTTTAATAGGTGGTGGACCTGCCTGGAAGCAAAAAAATATTGGAGTAAGATTCAAACATGGTTACAAGAAATAATAAAGCAAAGAACTGAATTTTGATCAGAACTGTTTCTATTGGGCATAATAAAAGGAAAATATAGTAAAACTGATACATTATTTTAAATATAACAACTGTTGCTAGGATTACATACGCACAGCACTGGAAACGGAGATATACCTCAAGAGGAAGCAGTGATAAGGAAAATTTTAGACTGCGCAGAAATGGACAGGCTGACTTTAGAGTTAAAGGATAGAGAGGAATTGATATATTATTTAGTCTGGGGCACCTGGTATACATGGTTTGAGAATAGAAAGAAAAGTAATACTGTAATTAATTAAAGGATATGAAGTTATAGATACTGGATGTAGAATTAATAGAAAATGCACTATGTAAGAAGCGGTATAAATAAGTTGTAAGGAATAGTGAATTAATAGGAAAAGTAATATATAATAATATATAATAATTATAATGTAATAGAAAATTAAGTATAAGAATATGATTAAGAAATGTAAATGATGTCTTCAATGTTCATACAATTGTATACTTTTTTAATGGCTTTTTAAACTGTTGAAAAATTGAATAAAGTTTATTTTCAAAAAATCTCTTCTCACTCCTATGGATTTTATGTATCTAAAATCTCAAATCTTCTACCAGAGGTCTGGGAATTTCAGGATTCTGGGCAGTATCTTAGCTGTTCTAGCACTGTACTCTTCTGGACAGAGACCTTTAATGTTGTTCCTGAGACCTATTGGAGCCACTCTCCCACCATAAGAGTCACAGTCCCAAGTGCTTCTATGACCATTGAGACCACTTTACTTTCCATATTCTCTGTAGTTCCTCCTTCAGGCCCTGGTATGTCTCCAGCTTCTCATATCCCTTCTTCCTGATGTTGCTGTCACTTGGCATTACTATTGTTGTTTTCTGATCCTTGTCTGGTTGATTGGCTGGTTTGTGCCTGTTTGCCCCCAGGGATCTGCAGACCACAGGTTTAAATCTCCCATCTGGACTTGGGAGAATCTGGCCCAAAAGCTCTACAGATACTTGGTTGTGCTATTTATGCAGTCCCTGGCTGCATCTTATACCTTGCTATCTGTTGGAGTGTCTTTGAGGCGTCTGCATAATCTGCACCTTGGGTACTGTCTAGTGTGGTAGATCCTTGCTTCTATGGATTTAGTGCTTAGTGCATGTCCTTGTGCAGCTATGGCGTTATGTACATTAGTGCTGTCTTTAAACCCAGCCTTTCCAGCCACTGATAGGATTTTCCAATGTCTGATACTTCAGCTATTTGTCAATTGTACATCCCATGCAGGATCTTGTTGTGGCACTTCCTCTGTCTGCTGTTGCTTCAGACCTTCTCTTAGCAGCTCATATCTGGGTACTGCTTACTCAGAGGGTAATCCAGGGTAATAACAGATAATCAAAGTTGGAAGGGACCTTATAGGACATCTAGTACAACCCCCTGCCCAAGCGGGAGACCCTACACCATTTCTGACAGATGTCAGTCCAATCTCTTCTTGAAAGTCTCAAGTGATGGCGCTACACAACTTCTGAGGGCAAACTGTTCTATTGGTTGATTGTTCTCACTGTCAGAAAGCTTCTCCTTATCCAGGTTAAATCTCTATGGCTTTGACATACCCCAGAACCTGCCCACCCGCTTTCCAGCTAGTGTACAATCTCTGGATTGGGGTGGGAACCTCCATACATGGTGAGGAGCTTCCAGGTCTTCAAATCAACAACTTCCATGTCCTTCTTTGGCCAGTTCACTATAGTAACAGGATATCTGATGACTAACAGGGCGTACTTGTTTATTTTATTTATTTATTTATTTATTTATTTGTCAATTGCTTACAAGATAATAGGTATAAGTAAAACATAATTATGAATACATGGATACATATAAGAAAAATAAAATATAAAAGAAACAATAGGACAGGGACAGAGGCACGTTGGTGCGCTTATGCACGCCCCCTACAGACCTCTTAGGAAAGGGTGAGGTCAATAGTAGACAGTCTAAGGTTAAAGTTTTTGGGGTTTGGGGAAGAAACCACAGAATCAGGTAGAGTATTCCAGACATTAACCACTCTGTTGCTGAAGTCGTATTTCCTGCAATCAAGTTTGGTGTGATTAACCTTGAGTTTGTATCTATTGTTTGCTCTAGTGTTGTTATGGTTGAAGCTGAAGTATTCATTGACAGGTAATTACAATGTATGATTTTATATACTATACTTAGATCAGACCGAAAGCGGCGTAGTTCTAGGTTTTCTAAGTCTAGAATTTCGAGTCTGGCATAAGGTATTCTGCAACGAGCAGAGGAGTGAAAAACTCTTCTTGTAAAATATTTCTGGACTTTCTCAACTGTGTTAATATCAGATACATAATGGGGGTTCCAGACTGATGAGCTATATTCAAGTATTGGTCTAGCAAATGTTTTGTGTGCTCTAGTTATTAGTGTAATATTACCAGAGAAAAAGCTACATAAGATTAGGTTAACAACTCTTAATGCCTTTTTGGCTATGTAGTTACAGTGGGCTCTAGAACTTAGATCATTAGAGATGAGTACTCCAAGATTCTTGACAGAGTTTGGATCATCAACAAGGTCTTGACTATTCAGCCTGTATTTTATTTTCTGATTTTTTTTTTTTGCCAATATGTAGGACAGAACATTTATTTGTTGAGATTTGAAGTTGCCATTTGTTTGACCATTCTGATACACAATCAAGGTCTTTTTCAAGGGTAGCAGTATTGTATGTTGATGGCATATAATACTGTATGTTGATGGCATGGATCTTCTTCCCGTTGAGCTGGCTGTTTAGGATCTATCTTATCTTTTGATGGTACTTGGATGTTGCTGTCTTCCTTGACTGCTCATCATGGTTCCCATGTGATTGTGGAATACCAAGGTTCTTGTAAATGATTTTATGTTTGCCATGTGGCCCTTTGGGAGTTCCACCCCATCAATCTTAATACCTTTTCCTCTCTTGATTACCATTTGGCCAGTCCTAATGACACCCCAAAGTCCTCAATGTCAGGTAGATCAAAGATTTGATGTCTCATTCACTCATAGTATACAACTTGATGACAATCATAAAGAGGAACGAGTGTGAGTGCATAAGTGTGCACGTGCACAAGAGAGACAAAAAATGTGTGTGTATGTGTATGTAGCAAGAGAAAAAAAAACCCAAACCCAACCCAACCCAAACCATGTGTGAGCACAAACATGTAAACACACAAACAAAATTATAAAAGTCTTGGAATGCAGATGGCAAGGGCAACTACAGTTGTAGCAAAATTCAGCCCGCAAAAGCAAGCTAAAGCTTATATGGAAAGGCAGATATTGCCATTTTGAATCTTTTCTAGGAAAAACATTTTCAAATCCTGTATTTTTGTCATGATCTTCATGTACTAAACACTCTTGAGCTGCTAAAAAGCAACGGAATAGATCATTATTTCCATGTTAACAAAATTTTTGCTTCTACTTTATACTCATACTATACTCATTGAGAACCAGTTTGATATAATGTTAAGATTCTGATCTAGAAACTAGCAGACTGTGAATTCCAGTCCAGGCTGAGGTAGGAAAACTGGCTGGGTGATTTTGGGCCATTCACTCTGTCTCACCTATCTCACCACACAGGGTGGTTGTTGTGGAGGAAACAGGAGAAAGAAAGGGGTATTATGTAAGTTTGTCACCTTGAATTATTTATTAAAAATATAATAAAGATGGGATAAAAGTGAAATAAGTAAATAAATAAATGTTGAATTGTTTTAACTTTTTAGTTCTGGAGACTAAACAAATACATACAGTTTTTAATTATGAATATTAGAATACAGGAAAATGTAAACATAAAACTAAAAGCCCAGATAAAAAGAAAGAAAAAAAAGACTCATCCCTAAATATATTTCATCTAAATAAACCTATTCATATCCTTATTAACTCTGCAAAGTTGACAGTAATCACAAAGTTGGTTTCTCTCAGTAAATATACAGTGAGCTACATTTCATATCCCTTATTTCTATGCAGGGTTTTTATTGTAAGATCATTCTTCCTTACTCACTGAGGAGACATCTGGACATTGTCACCTTACATGCATAATCTTCCCATGCTTGGATTCAAGTAGAGAAAATAGGAAGTGCTCTGTTTTCTGCAGCATCATGATTTTTTTCTCTTAGTTCAGAAACATAAAGGGACTGATTATTAATTAAGGTTTCAAACACTGTCCAAAACTAGTTTGTGTGACTTGTAAAACTAGAGCATTCACAAATAATCCTGGATATAAAAGCCATGTGGGAAGAGAAGAGGAGAACATCTGCTCTCTCTGCAGCATTTCTAATCACTGCCAATGCAAGATGGGCTAGTAGAGAACTTTTCACCTTCATCTGAAGGCTCTATCTCTATAAATTGTTTTTTTTCAACGTGAAGGGGAAGATAGCTGGACAATAGTTTTCCCATGGAAAAAATGAAATCTATCTAGCAGGCAAGAAAACATTGAGAGACCTGTCCCACGCTCCCAGAATCCGGCGTCACTCTGAAAAGGATTAAGTTTTACATAGGTCACAGACTACCTAAACCTCCTCTTCTAACCTTAGAAACATCCCACCCTAACATCAACCTCCATAGATGACCCTCTCATCTCTGTAGTTTTTTTCTATTACTGTGCCATAAAATGCTTCAGAAACAGCCACAAGCCCTTTAAGAATTACCACCAGCATCTCTCAAGGGTGAAGCCAGTGGAATACCATATTTTGCTAACCTCTAAAAGACCTTAGTTGATTGCACAACCAGCTCTTTACAAGCCTAATTGTTACTTGCTGCAACTAATTGGAAAGTGAATGTACTTGCTTTATCTGATATTATCTAATTAGCGTTTCCACCAATGCTAGTCTTCCTAGTTTGGCGCAGACTTACTTAGTTGAGAACTGTTTGATTTAAATTAAACGGGAAGAGGTGGGCGTTCCAGATTAGCAGGCTAATAGTTGAGCATGCAGCTGCTTGCACAGGTGGGTGGGTGTGGATTCTGAGCAGCAACTATAGAGTTCAGACAGGTGCACAGTTGCCATAGGGGAGAGATACCACAAGCAGACACTATGGAGAATGGATGGATGGGCAAAAAAGCAGCAGGAAAGGAAGTTATTTCTGATTTCCTGCTGATTTTGAAACAATAATTCAAAACAATAATTGCATGATATTGCATCTTTTCTTCTGAAGTAGGATTTAATATTTTCTTAAAACAAAAACTATCTTTTTACTTTCTGAAATCTGAACTGAAGTGTTTTCATAAACTCTTGAAAATTTCACTATTTCCAATTGTCTCACAGATGTATTTCATACTTATATGAGCCGATTATTTCAAATTTTATAGCAGCAATCAGATTTTCCTTTTACAGCTCATATTTATTTTTATATTTAATTAATACAACAATTCTATCTCATGGCAGATTCTTAACAATTCTTGATATGACTTAATGTCTTTCCCCCCCCCCTTTTTTAAGTTTTCTCAGATGTATCAGATGTTTCTCAGATTTGGCCTTTTTCTTAGGTTGAATTAACATTTACATTAATGTTTACAAAGCTGTTTTGCTTAAATAAGGTTCAAGATAGTATTTGGGAACACCCACATTGCCCTCTTAAGCAGCAAGGATAACAAATTACTATATAGTTGGGGAAAGTTTTCATCTTTTCTTCAACCGCCCAGCCACCCTGTTCAGGGTGACCCGCTCCCTCCTTGAGGTGGGAGCGCGGGAGGACCCCTTGCAGGGGCGGGCTGAGGAGTTTTCTAGGTTTCTGCAGGACAGAATCGCTCAGATCCGGGACGAGCTGGACTCCGATTGGACATCTCCGGGCGGGGGGGTGGGGGTGGATATCGGTGAGGTCAATTGGGTTGAGTTCGACCCTGTTACTTTGGAGGACGTGGACAGGATACTGGGGGGGCTTAATGCCACCACCTGTTTGTTGGACCCGTGTCCCTCCTGGCTGGTTTTGGCCACTCGGGAGGTGACACGAGGCTGGTTCCAGGACATTATAAACGCTTCCTTGAGAGAGGGGCTGCTGCCTGCTGCCTTGAAAGAGGCGGTGGTGTGGCCCCTCCTCAAGAAACCATCCCTGGACCCAGCATTGTTAACGAATTACTGTCCTGTCTCCAACCTTCGTTTTGTTGCGAAGGTTGTTGAGAGTGTGGTGGCACGTCAGCTCCCGCAGTACCTGGATGAAGTGAGTTATCTTGACCCCCTCCAATCGGGTTTCAGGCCCGGGCACAGCACGGAGACGGCTTTGGTCGCGTTGGTTGATGATCTCTGGAGGACTCGGGACAGGGGTTGTTCCTCTGTCCTGGTCCTGTTAGATCTCTCAGCGGCTTTTGATACTGTCGACCACAGTATCCTATTGCGGCGGTTGGAGGGGTTGGGAGTGGGGGGCACCGTGTTGCGGTGGTTCACCTCCTTCCTCTCCGACCGTTCGCAATTTGTGTTGACAGGGGGGCAGAGGTCGGCCCCGAGGCCCCTACTGTGTGGGGTCCCTCAGGGGTCGGTGCTCTCGCCCCTGCTGTTCAACATTTATATGAAGCCACTGGGCGAGATCATCCGTGGCTTCGGGGTGGAGTTCCATCAGTACGCTGATGATACTCAGCTGTACATCTCCACCCTGGGCCACCCCAACGAAGCCGTCGAAGTGATGTCCCAGTGCCTGGAGGCTGTGCGGAGTTGGATGGCTTGTAACAGGCTTCATCTCAACCCGACCAAAACCGAGTGGCTGTGGTTTCCTGCACCCAGATACAGCCAGCTGGTTCCTTCGCTGGCCGTGGGGGGAGAGGTTTTGACCCCCGTGGAAAGGGCGCGCAATCTGGGCGTCCTCCTGGATGTACGGCTGTCCTTAGAAGAGCATATTGCAGCCGTTGCCAGGGGGACTTTTTATCAGATTCGTCTGATCCACCAGTTGCGGCCCTTTCTGGATCTGGGCGCACTTCGCACAGTCACGTCCGCCCTCGTTATCTCCCGCCTGAATTATTGCACTGCTCTCTACATGGGGCTCCCCTTGAAGAGTCTCCGGAGGTTGCAGTTGGTCCAGAATGCAGCCGTGCGGGTGATTGTGGGTGCCCCTCGGAGCTCCCACGTTACACCGCTTCTCCGCAGGCTGCACTGGCTTCCTGTGGCCTACCGGATTCGATTCAAGGTGGTACTGACGGTATTTAAAGTGCTCCATGGCTCGGGACCTTGGTACTTATGGGACCGCCTACTGCCATCGTCAACCTCCCGCCGCCCAGTACGCTCCCACAGGGTTGCCCTACTTGGGGTACCGCCGCCTGGCTGCTGTCGGCTGACGGCCCCGAGAGTTCGGGCTTTCTCTGTGGGAGCTCCCTCCCTATGGAATGATCTCCCCCCGGAGATACGGGCTATGACGGATATCCTGACCTTTCGGCGCGCAGTGAAAACCCTATTTTTTAAACAGGCTGGCCTGGCCCAGTAACTGTGTTTCGGGTTTTAATTCAATTTTAATTGGGGCTTTATTAGTTTTAATTTTTAATTGAATTCCTTGGATGGACACAGCCGGACCAAATTATTTAATGTATTTTTAATTGTATTTATTGTATATTTATGGTGTATTTTTAGTAGGCTGTACACCGCCCCGAGTCCCTTTTTGGGAGAGGGAGCGGTATAAAAGTTTAATTAATAAATAATAAATAAATAAATGAATTTTGTTCCATGTGTTCTGTTTCATCCATTTGTTCTGTCTCATGGTGTTCAATATTAAGACTAAAAACAAATGAAGGAAGTTATCAAGATTAGTGTTAATGCTTTTACTTCATGTGCATTTACTACAAGTGTTGAATGAGCTTCAGTTTCTCACATTGTTAAAGTGTTTTGGGATTAAAGTCAAATGTCCTAATTATATGGACAATTCCATACATGTACGATCACAACTAACAACACTACCTTATTTCATCAATAAATTGTTCTATGGAGAGTCATTAATGCCACAATGAATCAGCCCAAGAGAACAGCACTAAGAAATTAAATTAAATCAAATTAAAAAGTACATTCTCATTCATTTTTTGTATTTTAAAAATAGATTATTTTTCTAATAAATTATGTCCAATGCTAGCAGAAGATGCCACTCAAAAACAATATCCATAATACAGCTAACACAAGCCTTGGAAACATGAAAAATATATATTTGATTAAATGTTCCCAGATGGAAGGGTTTATCTTTACACTATTGTTTATGTTCTTTCCACTTCCTATTTTACTTAACCACTGAAAGATGAAAAATTTACTTTAAAAAAATAATTCTAAAAATATGCTATGTAACCTTTAAATTGTTTTAAAAGGAATATTTTTTCTTATAAATAGCCGCCCTTAATTCAAAACTCAGAGAAACTGGAGTGGTTTAAATACTATTTTGGCTCAATCTGAAACAATTGCTCTTTAAAATCTCTGGCGTCTAGTCAAGTTTACTTAAGTTCAGTCTGCCCATTTATTTCTAGTCTGTTATACAAACATTTCATTTTCAATCAATTTGTTTGTTGAATGGTTAATAGATGAATCAATAGCAATCTGGAATTATTAGCCCAAATAGAAATTACCAATTCCAAATTAAAAGAGTTTCAGCAAATAGTCATTCAACCATAACCTTTTTGACTATTGCCAATAGTCTGATTGCCAACTGGCAATAGTTTTTCCTCCCCAAATGTCTATGGAGATTCTCAGTTATTCAAGTCATGGTTGTCCCAAAGATGCTTCTTTAACCGGCAACTGGACTTTCTGGTTTTTCTTTGAAGACGTTTCTCTTCTCATCCAAGAAGCTTCTTCAGGTCTGACTGGATGGTGGGAATGGAAAGATTTATATTCCTTGCAGACTGCTGGTCATTTGCATTCTTTTAGTGAGTCATTAAGGCTACCTGAAGGTTTATCTGTGTCATCAAGGGTAATCTGAGTGATGCAAATGGGTGTGGAGTCTTCTTCCAACTGTTGAAAGGACTGGGTTGTAGACTGGAGATTTCCTCCCCAACATTTAATTGAAACCTCATTTCCGGTAACTTTAACCATTATTTTTTGGCTTGCCCTCTGGGATGACAAAAACAAGTCTGAACTTGCCTCTCTGCACCATCTATTTAAAGATTTAAAATATTTGTCATTATATCCCACTCCAAACATATTTACCTCATTTCAATAATGTATTTGTGATTTTAAAACCCTCTTTTTCTGTAGGTTTAGGCTGGTTTTGTGACCTACAACTCTCCTTATCACCCTGGACATTGTATAGAACCAAAAATACAAAGTACCCAAGATCTCTCTGCCCGCGCAATTTAGTGAGCCATGCAATACAATCAAGCAATATAATTGTAATCATCAACAGTTAAAATTAAGGATTCCAACTGGTATCTCTGAACAACCATCTAAAATTATCTTCTACTAGATACTTAAAAATAACAGGAGTTAAGCCCCCCCAAAAATGGAGATAATACCATAAGAACCAGTTTGGTCTAGTGGTTAAGGCATCAAGCTAGAAATGGGAAGAACATGAGTTTGAATCCTGCCTTAGCTATGAAAGCCAGCTGGGTAAACTAGGGCTAGTCATTCTCTCAGTCCAACCCATCTTATTGGGTTGTTGTTATGGGAGAAATAGGAGGAGGAAGGTGTGTTCGATATATGTTCGCTGCCTTGAATTATTTGTAAAAAGAATAAAGGTGAGATGCAAATAATTAAATATTAATATAATAAACAGAATAAATCTGTTTTCCATACTATGCATTTCACTTCAGATAGATATAAATCATGACTTCTTAAATAAACATTAGACTGTTGGAAATGAGTGGCTTATGCATTCAAATAAATGATAAAATAATTGTCACAATAAACTTCATTTCCTTTGCTTACCCAGCATCAAACATAAGCTATGGATTAAGAGTCTCGGTGACTAGATTCCTGACCATGCTAACTCCAAAAGACCCAATACAATAATTTTATGACTTGGCACAGTATGTAAACATTGACAAATCAGGTTCTCCATGTCAAAGTTGCTTTCCAGTCACTTATATTAAATTGATTATATTTAAAACATTACTTACATAAAGCAAAGCATGTGCCAAGATAATTTTGTCAAATGCTGTGAATTTTCCAAAAAGATTTCTAATCTCTGTAGGACTTTTTTCTCCAGATCTTGATAAATGGCATTAGTTGGCCAGTATCTGTAATATGCAAGCAAGTGGCCTATAAAAATTAGTTATACAAAAAAACACAGAATAACCTAGTTGGAAGGGACTTTAGAGGTCTTCCAGTCCAACCCACTGCTCAAGCAGGAGACTTATACCATTTTGGACAAATGGTTATCCAATCTCTTCTTAAAAGAGATTCTCCTGTGTTCGAGTACCCACAACTTCTGCAAACATGTCATTCCACTGAGTAATTGTTCTGTCAGGAAATTTCTCCTTAGTTCTAGGTTGATTCTCTCTCCCTGATTAGTTTCCATGCATTGCTTCTTGTCTTGTCTTCAGGTGCTTTGGAGAAAAAATACTGTACTGTATACAAAAAAAATACTTTGGAGAAAAAATACTGGTCCACCCCCCCCCCCAAAGTTTATTTGTACTGATTTATGTGGCCACACATCTCACAAATGTGACCCAGGTTGACAAAGATTAAAACATATAAAACTTTACAGTATAAAAATACATTCCATAACCAACTGCAACACAAAGGGATTCCTGAAGACATCGTAAACCAATAGTGTGGGCTCAATTACTCTTCTAACCTCCATGCTTGGGAAAACAAGAGATCTTCAGTCTCCTAAAAGGTGAGCAGAGTTAGGCCAATTTAGTATCAGGCACTATGGTATGTCCCAGAGAAAAGGTGCAGTCCAATGATTAACCATATCTTTGAATGGAATCCTGGAGCCAGAACTTTGTTGATTTTGTGCCCTCTGGAACATCATCCCTCCAGAGCAGAGATGTCAAACTTGATTTCATTGAGGGCCGCATCAGGGTTTTGTTTGACCACTGGGAGGGGGGGAGGCTGGGGTGTGTGGCCAGGGTGTATGTGGCCAGCTCAACATCATTAGTGATGGGGCACCTGTGGTGGCCTGAGCACACTGCCAGTGAAAATAGGTTCCTGAGCTCCATTTTTGGCTGTGATGGCCTCCTGCAACCATCTGCCAACCAAAACAGAGCTCGGGAGGGCCATACACAGCCATCCCGACTTCCGTTTTTGCTGGCAGAGTCATTGCAGACCAGTCCTCTGCTGTTTTCAGGGCGGCCTTGCGGACCAGATCTAAGCACATTGCAGGCTGGATCCAGCCTCTGAGCCTTGAGTTTGATACTCCTGTTCCAGAAGCTTGTCTGTCCCTAACTGTGCTCTCTTTCAGAAAAGTTATTAAAAAACCTGGCTTTTCAAATAGGCCAGAGGAGAAAATGATTTGTGATCTGGATTTTGTGGATGATATATAATTGATATTTGTGCCTACTTTTCTTCCCAATTCACTGCAAGTAGTTTTATATTGTAAGTTTAAAGTTAAGTTTAATTTTATATCATAGTGGTTTTTGATTTGGTTGCCTATACATCTATATAAAGCTCTTTCCCTTTATATGCAGCTGACACTGTAATAGGATTCTATGTTTAGTGTTAATTACATTGGTTATTAGATTAAATTCTATTTTTCTAGTAAATTTAATCTATTTTGGGTTAAAGTGTAAAAGGCCAGACACAAGATACTTAAAAAAAGAAACTGTTTTTATTTTGACAGTATAACTGCTGCCCCCTTCTGACACAATTTGCTTTTTTTTTTTTTGCACAAATAAGAGTTTTAAACTTTATTTCAATCATTTTGTCATATCTTATACCTTATTATTCCAGACAAACTTCAAGTTAAAAATCTTAAATGAAACATGAAAGATTTCAGTTTAAGTCTAATTAAAAGGACAGAGAGGAGAAAGGATAATGAATGTTAAATGCTTAATATTCCCATTATGAAATGCTAAGAAAGATATTTGGTATTCCTATTTAACTTCCAGTTTGCTCTAGAGGAATGCATATTATTTCTTTCATAAGCACTTCAATATAGACTTGAATGTTCTCTTTCTGAGATTTTATTTTGTCTATTTCTTTAAAGATATTCTTGAAAGTTTCCCATATATTTCAAAACAATAAAGCTTCAAATACAGAAGCATATGTTTTCCCAGGAACCTTTTTATTCTAATTGAAGAGACAAATTAATTCTAATTACCAAAGGAAATATTAACATATTTAAAGTACAATGTGTATAATTATGTACGTATATGCACATATAGTGTTACTGTAATTTCCCAGAAAATGACATATACAATAGTCCAAAATAATGTCTAATTGTAATTTAGATATAACATCTTGTTAACAAGCATCTTTTATTATTAGAGTGAGTCTTCAACTTATTTATATCACCAGATTTTTTTTTTTACTTTTTCTACCAAATGTTGAAACATTCAAAATAAATTTAAAAAAAGATAAAAACATGAGGAAATTTTTTGAGGATTATGGTTTATATAGAATAGAAAATGAAAATGTATGTTTCTTGAACGGAGTTTTGGAAGAAAAATCTAGTCCAGTTTCAAACTAGAAGAAAGATGCTGGAAATAAAATGGACTGACTGCAGGGGAAAATGTGATCTGTTTATTTGGATGCCAGAAACTTCAGTGACAGCAGCAGGGATGGGCTGCTGTAGGTTCACATGATGAACCTGCAAATCCTATCCCTGGCTGCCCCTCCCAGGAGTCTCCACGCGGCCCATTTTGGATGCCAGGTAAGTACAGGGCCTGCAAGGAGCCTGGGGAAGACAAAAAATGGACCTCCTGGCCCATTTCCAGCCTCCAAAAGCCTCCAGAACCTGGGGAGGCCATTTTCACTCAGCCCGGGAAGGGTGAAAGTGCCCCGTCATGGTGCAGGAGGCCAACTAGGCCACGCCCACCATGGCCACACCCACCCAACCACCGGGCAGAGAATCAGTTGCTAAAATTTTTGAAGCCCATCACTGGACAGCAGCATGTTTCTGGGATGGCTGACAAAACGGGGTCGAGAGTGGGTGGGGGTCTTTGGGGCTTTGTGATTGAGATGCCTGTTCCTATGTAAGAATGTGTCCATTAATATTTTAATGGCTGTTGCCAGATTCCTTTGGGGTCATGTAAGGTTTATGGCTGGCTCTACGGGCAAAAGGGGAAATGTGAATCCTGTTTGAGCTAATTTTGTCAGCTTTGGCTTGCCTAATAGTGTTGCTTATTTGGTGTCTCTTTACTTATGAATAGATTGGCCTAGTCTTTCTAAATCTCCATTCCAAAACACCAGCCTCTTCAGGCTTCTGCTTGAGACTGTTTTCCTATGGCAGGAAGACTGCGGCTGCTTTCTGCCTTTGTTTTTCCTCTTCTATCCTTCTTTTTAATATTAAGAATAAATAATATTTTAAGGGAGGGAACTTTCTTCAGGGAGGGATTTTTTTTTATTTCTTGATTATTTGTCTGATGTTAATCTTGGAGTTAATCTATGCTTGCTGGTGAGGAGGTTTTTTTTGTCTTTTTAATCTTCACATCTGATTAATTCCCTTAATTATTTAATAATTACCCATACTTTGAACATGGGAAACCCACTTTAATCACATTGTATTATTCCCAAGGCTACTATCTAGAATGAAAAAAATCCAAATAGCCACTAGATACCTGCAAAGCATTAAGAGTTTTCTATATATTTGTGCAGCTCACATATCCTATTATTTACAAGTCTTTTTGCAGATGCTAATTAGACAACAATCCCAATTTTCCAACATTTGAACTGAATTGAATACTTTATTTGGCCAAGTGTAATTAGATACACAAGGAATTTGTCTCCAGTATAAAAGCATTTAGTGTATATGCAAAGAAGAGAATAATATCAGTAAAAGGGGGAGTAAAGAAGATAATTAGAAGGGTAAATAATACTACTACAGCCACACTGCATGGATTTACAGATAATTTCAAGTTACAAATAGGAATGTGATATAGAAGATAATTAGAAGAGTAAATAATACTACAGCCACACTGCATGAATAGATAATTTCAAGTTACAAATAGGAATGTTATATACTACTGTACATAATTCCTATTTTCAATCAGGGATTAGTTTTTGAGTAATTACCACTTTTTTCAAGTACTAGTGAGGACTTTAATCTTTCAACTGCAAATAATCAATCCTACACAGCTTTGGAAATAATGTGAAGCACATTGATCAGAAGGATTTTTATGGATCAACTGTTCCACCAACAAAGTTATGCTACTTTAACTCCCAACAAATGCAGAATTTATGAAGAATAGAAATGGTTTGATTCATTCCATGTTTTTTGAACCATTGTGTAGATTTTTCTTACAAGCCACTCTGTGTTAGAGCGCACCATCTATATACCTGAACATATTGTTTTTTACATTAAGATGACTATTGCAAAGTTTACAAGTTATCAATGAAGAATATTTGTAGCTCAGGGTTGAAATGAGGTTGGTGCTTGGTGCTCTCCGAGCTGTTTTCTTGCAGACGTTTCATTACCCTTAACTAAGTAACGTCATCAGTGCTAGCAAGTTATTTTAAAACACAGCTTTTGTTTTTAAATAATTCTATGGTCCCTTTCACTTACTCATTCAGCAAATTACAAAACACAGTACTGCAGGGGAAGTAATACCTACATAGGAGGATAAGCAATGTCTAATTTCTAATATTTTTTTTATATTTTTTTAAAAGTTATTCACAAAGTTTCCTGGACGTATTAAACTAGCGTTGGAGAAGAGCCTAAGTACACCCCGCTGCTCGACTGCTGCCCAGCGCAGCAGAAAATCGAAGTGGGAAAAATAACCGGTACGTCGTTTTCTTCCCCCACCTCCAGCTCCCTTCCCCCGCGCGTCGCCCTCGTTCGCGTCGCCTTCCGCGCATGCTTCTGAGGCTAACGCTCGACAGCGCCTGCGCGGACGGCGACGGCGGAGGGGCTGTTGGTCAGACGGCCGCTCGGGCGGGAGGCTGGCGGCGTGAGGTATTAGGGGGTTGTAGCGGTTTTCCCCGTAGCTGGAGCGGCGGCGCTGCCACTCGCCATCATGTCTCGGGGCTCGATTGAGATCCCCCTCCGGGATACCGACGAGGTGAGTTGGTGCGGGACGTCCCTTGGCTCGCTTTCGGTGGGTCCGTGTTTGTCTGAAGTCGCTTTTGAGGAAAGGCAAGATAATTGGACATCCTACCCGCTTCCCTTGGAGGAGCTTGGAGCGGTCCTCGTGGAGCTGCTGGGGAGTTGGTGCTAAGTAAATCTGCTACCACTAATACTTTGTGTGCGAGCTGTTTGGTCTCGTGGTTAAAAGTCCTGAACTAGGGAGTCGGGAGACTTGAGTTCTCTTGTTTTAGGCGTCACTTAGAGCCAGTCCCTCTCCCTCAACCCTGAGATGAAAGCAATGGTCAGCCACTAACAAAAAATATTGCCTACAAAATTGCATAGATTGGTTCATCTAGTTAGCAGAAACAGACTTAAAAGCAACACAACCAAAGTACATGCACATGCGTACCTATTGCCAGCAGTACTTCACAGTTTTGATATCCCTTAACTTGTGGCTTCCTTTAACAGCTGATAAGTCTGGGGAGGGGAGAATGAAGGCATAAAAATATTTTTATGAGGCACTAAGCCATAGGGATCTTGAGTCTGCTTTTATCAGTGTTAACATTTCTTTGTTTTGGTACACAGAGATCACTGTTGTTACTGTCATTTCGCCTAGCTAGATGTGTGTATTTGGAGAGTGAATGCAAGATTATTGTCCCTGCCTCTATATTTTTTTTAAAAAAAATCTGTCCAAAGACAATAATAGTACCTGACCAATATTGTTGGGAGCTCAGCAAATTTACACCTGTTCACTTCTTGAACAGGTGACCTATAGACAAGACTGCGATGTAAAAACAAAAAGAATAGAGCTCCCAAAACTAGGTGCAAGAAGGGATCTCCAACCTTGGCAACTTTGAGACTTGTGGACTTTAACTTCCAGAATTCCTCAGCCAGCTCTGGCTGAGGAATTCTGGAAGTTGAAGTCCACAAGTCTCAAAGTTGCCAAGGTTGGAGACCCCTTATCTAGATGACCATTACATAGTACAAAAAGTAGGTTTTCAGTGTCTCTTCATTGTCATTGTCTTACTGATCACCTGGATTTTTGCAGGCTACGTATAATTGTCTTGTTAACAGAAATTGAACACACGTAAAACCATAGAAGTGGTGGTAGACTTTAGAAGAAACCCTCCCGTACTACCACCTCTTACAATACTAGACAACACAGTATCAACAGTAGAGACCTTCAAATTTCTAGGTTCTACTATATCACATGATCTAAAATGGACACCTAACATCAAAAACGTCATCAAAAAAGTACAATAAAGAATGATCTTTCTGCGCCAACTCAGAAAGCTCAAACTGCCCAAGGAGCTGCTGATACAGTTCTACAGAGGAATTATTGAGTCTATCATCTGCACCTCTATAACTGTCTGGTTTGGTTCTGCAACCCAGCAGGACAGACACAGACTTCAGAGGATAATTAGGACTGCAGAAAAAACAATTATTACCCACCTGCCTTCAATTGAGGACCTGTATACTGCATGAGTCAAAAAGAGGGCTGTGAAAATATTTACAGACCCCTCACATCCCGGACATAAACTGTTTCAACTCCTTCCCTCAAAACGACGCTATGGAGCACTGCATACCAGAAAAATTAGACATAAGAACAGTTTTTTTTTCCCGAAAGTCATCACTCTGCTAAACAAATAATTCCCTTAACACTGTTCAATTATTACAAAGTCTGCACTACTATTATTGCTAATTTTCTCATCACTCCTTATCACCCATCCCCTCCCACTTGTGATTGTAGGACTGTAACTTTGTCCCTTGTATCCTTACAATTTATATTGACTGTTTCCTAGTATGATTTGATAGTTGATTGTACCCTATGACTATCATTAAGTGTTGTACATTATGATTCTTGATTCTTAACAAATGTATCTTTTCCTTATGTATACTGAGTATTTACACCAAGACCAATTCCTTGTGTGTCCAATCACACTTGGCCAATAAAGTATTCTATTCCATTCCATTCTATTCTATTCTAATTGTTCAAACCAATTCCATATTGTAGAAAAACTACCACAAACCTTAACAGGAGTTCCACTGACTTTGGTCACACTTTTAGCTTAGATTTACTGTTACTGCACAGATGTCCCTAAATGTGTATGTCTACTTGGTTTCCACAGGAGGAGGAATTTCTTCTGCATTGGAAAGTAATCAGATTCTGTAGAATGAGTCCTTATGTAGGATGAATGTATAGAAGTCTTGTTTTTCTGTATGCTCCTGAGTAGAAAAGTTATCCTGAATGAGATGCTGCTGATCTGTAGAACTCCAGAAATCCCCTTTTAAACAATTTTAGTCAAGGAGGGGGCTTAACATACTGTTAGGAAATATAGGTAGTTTTTGCTTTGTGATCTTATTGTATGTGCCCTAATAACTAATAAAATATTGAATGTTGTCATTTGATTTTTAGGTCATTGAGCTTGACTTCGATCAATTACCGGAGGGGGATGAAGTTATAAGCATTTTGAAACAGGAACATACTCAGCTGCACATATGGATTGCCCTAGCGGTCAGTTGCATATCAGTTTGCTCTATTTTATTTATACTATAAGCTCATACATATTCCAAAATAGTGATTATTTTTGAATTCATTGATAACTTTCTTGACTTAAGGTAATGTAGAAACGTATAGGTTTCTATTACTGTTCCCTTATCAAGGTAATCATTTGTAGAAGATTTAAATGGAATATCTGTATTTATTAAGTAGCAGCATTTTTGCAATAAGGCTGCACTTTTTAAAAAAAAATAAGTTCGGTGATATGATGTCATCAGAGTGGTGAAGTCAAAGGTTTTGGTCTGTTTTGCAGTGGAAAGGGAAGTTCAAGAAATAAACTAGATATATTAAGCAATAAACTTAGTGTACTTACACTGTCTCTTACTTTACCTCCATTTCAAATATGAACAATTGTGCCACTAAAATTGGTGTTTTTCCTGCTGAAATTAGTGGCATGATTTGAGGTGGCTCTTGCATTCACAAAATGCAACTGGATCTGTGTGCAGCCCATGGACTGTCCACTCCTGTAAGAATGAGATATTATTCACATAATAAAACCATTACACACACACACACACACACACACACACACACACACACACACACACTAACTCCATCAGCAATGAAAAGGATGACGTGTTACAGATGACCCAGAATTCTGATTTCTTGTCATAATATAATTAATATATAATTGCTTAATTTTATGTGCTATGCATATTTTATGAATGCGGTTTTAATAGCAGATTGCTAAATGTTCTTTCATTTACTTTTTAGCTGGAATATTACAAACAAGGCAAAACAGAAGACTTTGTGAAACTATTAGAGGCTGCTCGCATAGATGGAAACCTGGATTATAGAGACCATGAAAAAGATCAGATGACTTGCTTAGATACCTTAGCAGCCTACTATGTACAGCAGGCTCGGAAAGAAAAGAACAAAGATAACAAGAAAGAGCTTATTACGCAAGCTACACTATTGTACACTATGGCTGATAAAATTATCATGTATGATCAGGTAAGATCAATGAACTATATTATGAAGATACCGATAAATTTGTTTTACATTGTAGCACACTGAAATAATCTTTCTTGAAGATGAGAGGTTTTCTACTATGTTTCTTTTTTTTAAAGGCTTTTAATGCAGGATATGATTGCATTCAAATAATAAGCCGCCACATTGTTTCCAAAAGTGGAGCTTTCATGGATCAGACTGTGGTTTGAAAAAAGTACCTTAACCATAATCTATAACCATGGCTTTTTATAGTTTAGTTTATCTAATTTACATCAGTGTACCTAATTTACATCACTAGGCAAATCTTGACTAGTAGCTAGCTTGTGGTTAAATGACATTGCTTCTCCATACTGGAGAAGCAATGTCGTGTGTGTGTGTGTGTTTTCGTAGATTTTCATGGGTACAGGTATGCAGGTCTTGACGTAAAAACTGTAACTTAAAAATCACTTGCCCAGAAGTTCGCAGTGTAATTCACAAAAAGGAAGATCCATTATAAGATAGGTGAAATAAAGTGATGAAAGGGAAGGGTTGCAGCTCAGTGTTAGAGCATTTGTTTAGCATGCAGAGATATTCAAGTAGAATTTTAGGCATATCTAGCTAATGTCCAAGTATCAGTTGCTAGTAACTAGACAGGTTTGATAAAGATTTAGATGGAGATGGAAGGCCATTTCCATGCTATGAATGAAAGAAGGAGGCTAGAAATAAGAATCTTCTATTTAGTGACAAGCACATCTTGCTGAAGTGAAGGCACCTAGTTTTGCCAATCTCTTCTCCCACTGTTATCCAAAAAGTTCAATGTCCCTCCATTGGACTATAGTGTATTAGACAGGGTCAATAGATTAAATTAGTGAGTCCCAACTTCAATTGTACTTTCAGCTGTGGAAATTTCCGGGTGATTTTGAGCCAATTATTTTCAATCTCTAATGTGATACGGTTATGTCAACAAAATAAAGAAGGAGAGAGCCAGCATTAGCTTGTGGAGGAAACCTAGGGTATAAATCAAAGAAATGAACAAAAATAACTCAGAAATATATATCCATACACTATATGGGAAAAATAGTAGTAGAACAGATGGATAATATTTATTTTCGGAGTTCCTCAAACATTTTTTTCAGCAACAAAAAAGAAGGTTATGAGTAATGTTAAAATGCAAAGATCAGAAAGGTTTTTTAGGTTGTTGCAGATACAAACAAGAGCTTTTTAAAAATCTGAAAAATTATGTTTTCCTGGTGCAATTTGGCATGCTGTTGAAAAAGGAGAAAAGGCTCCAGAAATTCCATATAAAGGATTTCTGCCTGTTGGTCACTTTATCTTTATCAAACCTGTCTAGTTATTAGCAACTGATATTTGGACGTTAGCTAGATATGTCTAAAATTCTATCATTTGATAGAAGTGGATAAAAGAAGTGGATGTAAAAAGAAGAGGATAAGGAAACATTTGAAGCAATTAGGCAACATTTCAAAATAATGTAGGAGCAAAGTGTGATTTTGAAACTCTTATCACTTAGAATGGTTTGTAGTAATTTAATAAAAATTAAGAGAATTTTCTGCTTTTCTAGAATCACTTATTGGGAAGAGCCTGTTTCTGCCTTCTGGAGGGGGATAAGATGGATCAAGCAGATGCACAGTTTCATTTTGTACTCAATCAGTCTCCCAATAATATTCCAGCCCTTCTTGGTGAGTATTTTGTCTTCAGAGAAATAAATTCACTTTTAACAGTGTTGAGCTCAATAGTCTTAAGAAATTGTGATCTGTAGGATATACAAGGGAAATGTGTTTCACCTTGGTATATAGCTTCTCCTGCTGCAGGTTGCTAAAGTCTAAAATAAGTCCTCTTGCTTTTTTTTTTTTTTGGTTAAAAACGATAGTTTCTTGCTCATTTTGGACTTTGAATTTAAAGTAGAAAATAAAAAGGGC
The DNA here is from genome assembly GCA_023653725.1 of Bungarus multicinctus. NCBI lineage: Eukaryota > Metazoa > Chordata > Lepidosauria > Squamata > Elapidae > Bungarus > Bungarus multicinctus. The sequence continues at coordinate 75,559,549 of CM042838.1, forward strand.
CCGGTATCATGACTTTTAATGACTTACTTAGTAGGATTGTTAGCTGAAATGGATGGTTTTTCCTATAATAACAAAAAAGAAGCAACTGCCTCCCTCTTCAGTACTTAGACCTTGGCAGCATCACATGCAGAAAGTGGTCATGACCTGATTCAGCCTTTTGTTGAAAGAAACTGTGAAACTCATAGAGACTTGTTTAAGATGACAAAGGTAGGGGAGAGTTCAACAACCAGTTATGGCTTTTATTGGGCTTTGTGCTATTAATAAAAATAGAGCATTAGCAATTTTGAAATGTATCTGCTGCACAACTAATACAAGCAGGATGTTGACAATTGGATTAAAGGGAAATGGGGACATATTTGTGACTTACGGTTTTTTTATACCATCTTTTCAGGGAATAACTTATTCTTCTAATATATTTGTTGCTAGTAAATTGTGAACTCCTGATATCTATCATAAATGTTAGAGATATTTATCATCTTTTATTGCTTCTTTCTAATAGGTAAAGCATGCATTTCATTCAACAAGAAAGATTACCGAGGTGCCCTTGCCTATTATAAAAAGGCCCTGCGAACTAATCCTGGCTGCCCAGGTAAGAAGCAAAGCATGCACAGTAAAAAGGTAAAGGTTAAGGTTTCCCCTGCTCAGTTGTATCTGGCTCTTAAGGGATAGTGCTTATCTCCATTTCCTAGCTAAGGGATCCAGTGTTGTCCAAAGATATTTCCGTGGTCATATGCCTGTGATGACTACACCAAGGTACACGGAAGGCTATTACCTTCCCACTAAAATGATGCTGTTTATCTAACTACATTTGCATGTTTTTAGCTGCTACTCTTAATGAAAAGTCAGTATTTTATGTAACAAGGTTTGGGTTGAGTCAGTGACTGGCCCAAGGTATTCAGCTGGTGTCCTTGACTAAGAAAGGAATAGAATCTGTGTTTCTCTGCTCCTTGCCCAGCTACCACTATATATTGGCTACCTATGAAATTTTTATCTTTTTAAAAAAGTATTTCTGAATCTGCAGCCTTCCTAAAATAACAGCTTTTGGTGAATAGCAGAAATTATTACCATAACAAGACCATAATCAGATATTAGCCAACACTCATGAAAATTACAGAACTGAAGTTAAAAAACTTTGTGGATTTTTTTAGGATTATACAGAACTTTAAATTTGATCTACCAAAGATGTCTCTGAATATATGGGGATATAAGTATTTGCAACACCTTAAAGCAGCTGTGCCCTTTTCTAAATTGATGTACTTATCCAGAGGAAAAAAATGTGGGTGTTATAGACATGTGTTTGTACCTATCACGTTTCTGTGCATTTTGAAATGCATGTTGTAAACTGAACCAAAAGTACTGCATCACCTAATCTTTGTAGTGGAAATGAGAATTTTGGAGTAGCTCATCTAATTAAGAGTTTTGCATTCTCTGGAGTTGACCTGACAGAACCTCACATGCAAAAATGCCATTATGCAAATGAACATAGGAACTCTTGAGGAAATATGCCTACTATTATGTGCAAAGTGCTTCAGAATCATTAATACATAAATAATAAGAATAAGTTAAGAAGGGAATATAAATGACAATGCCAGCATAATGTGACCAAGTTGTTGGACGGACTTTGGGAAGACTCGGTGTCAAACCCTCCCCCCAAACCCATTGAGTGACTTTGGGCCTACTTCACAAAGTTTTTCTAGAGAAGAATTGTACGTGGGAGTGCTACATAAGCCACCATGGTTCCTGAAAGAAATATAATTCAAATAAATAAACATTGGAAGTGTTTACTGTTTTTGTCTCCTAGCTGAGGTTCGGCTGGGCATGGGCCATTGCTTTGTAAAGTTGAACAAACTAGAGAAAGCTCGCCTGGCATTCAGCAGGGCACTGGAACTCAATTCCAAATGTGTGGGGGCTTTAGTTGGATTGGCTGTTCTGGAACTAAATAACAAAGAGGTGAGTGAGTTTAATCTAAAATTGTAGTTTCCCAAGACTCTGGTGCTATAGTCAGTTTTTTAGATGGCAGGAGGCCAACCATGGATATTTCACAATTTGAAATAAAAATCTGATTCTTCTTTCTTTAGCAAATGCCTAGCTCCTTTGATCTTGAAGCAACAATTGCTGAATAAGTCATTTAAAACAGAAGTAATGGAACCAGCAAAGGTCTAGTGGTCTTATAAGGTTGCTTAGTATATGCTTAAACATCTCCAACTTGTGATATTGCGGCAGATTATCTTAGATTGGCTTTTCTATCTGCATTACAGATACACAGAGGAAGGAATGTAGTCACACACATTTTGTTATGTAGGCCTGAAATAAAATAAAATAAAATTTGGACTCTGTCCAAAGCTGAGTCCATTAACCTGAGTTTTGATGGTATAAAATAATCCGATCAGGCTTACTAACATTTACTACTATAAGCACAGTTCAAGCAAGAAATGGCTCCCAAGTTCATGCTAATTTATTTATTTTTAAAACGATCCCAGAAAAGGATTACCTACCAACATCATTTAATGTGATGAAGATGATTTGTCCTGCACTTAATCTTGGACTTACGCATTTCTTTGTCCACTATCACAGTTATGAAAAGATAAACCGTTTTCCATTTGAATCATGTACTGCTATTCTTGGCTCTGAAGGCGAATTTCTTATATGGTAGAGTTTTCTTATTTTTTTAGAAAAAGCTATTCTTCTTCTCATTGATATATCCTTATCAGTCTAACCTCATTCATCTTCATGGCATATTTATGAAATAAGCTATTTTTGCTGCTGGGAATGGCACCCAACCATATGGCCAGTCAGTGTTGTGATCAAGATATCAGTTTTGAAAAACAGCCCTTGAATTTTTAAAGACAATAACTAGGAAGGTTAACATGCATTTCAATATGAATAAAAACTGTCAATTTCCTTTTAGGCGGATTCCATCAAAAATGGTGTCCAGTTACTCTCTAGAGCTTACACAATTGATCCTAGTAACCCTATGGTATTAAATCACTTGGCAAATCATTTCTTCTTTAAAAAGGTAAGACAACAAGGTTGTGTTTTGAATTGTGCTGCTAGCTGAAATTTTTCAAGCTGTTTAATAAAGTCAGACTCATTCAGAATTGCTTGAAATCATTCTTATTTTTCATCATTCCAATTGTGAAATGGAGTTGCAATTTGCTTTTTATATCTTGTGGAACTGAGGAAATGCTAATGCAAATGATGAAGGTCGTAAAAAAGTTTCTTTGATCTCTGTCTTTGGTATTCATCTGAAATACATAAGCTATAAGTATATAAGTATATATTCCACAATGATTGAAATTTGCAGACTGGCTTCAGGAGGTTCATTAATGTTTGTGTGTGAGAGAGAGGTATAGATACATATGAATCCTCTTTCAAACATTGGCTGAATTTGTACATTACACCAACCCAGATTTCAAGTTGGGACATGTGTAAACTCAACTATGATAGTCACACTTTAAGGGTTAAGGATTGCATAGGCAGCAATATCCAGGAAATTATAAATTATTGCACTTGTAACAAATGGTCAATCTAAGATTTCTAAGAATTTGAATTTCAGTCTACCTCAGACCATGGGTGTCTAACCTTTTGGCTTGCCAGTGCCACATTGAGTGAAGAGGAATTGTCTTAGACCACATATAAAATATATAATTATTGTATATAAATAACAAACTTCCTTTTTTTATATTTTTATTATATCTTGTGGGATGGCATTACTAGCTGTCCAGGGCCATACATGGTCCATGGGCTGTGGGTTGGACACACTTGCCCTAGACTGTACTATGTTATACTATATACAATACTATAAAATATTATGATAATCTTATTTTCTTTATACAGGATTATGGTAAGGTCCAACATTTGGCACTTCATGCTTTTCACAATACAGAAGTAGAAGCAATGCAGGCAGAGAGTTGCTACCAGCTGGCCAGGTCTTTTCACGTTCAGGTATATTACGCTTTACATACCTCTTTCTGCTTTGCAATCTTATTTTCCTAAGATTTTTCCAAGTTTTAATGCCTTTCTTCTTTATATTCTTCTTTTTATTAGGAAGATTATGATCAAGCTTTCCAATATTATTACCAAGCCACACAGTTTGCCTCTTCATCTTTTGTATTGCCATTTTTTGGACTGGGTCAAATGTACATTTACCGAGGAGACAAAGAAAATGCATCACAATGCTTTGAAAAAGTTTTGAAAGCCTACCCTAACAATTATGAGACCATGAAAATTCTTGGATCTCTCTACGCTGCTTCAGAAGATCAAGACAAACGAGATATTGCAAAGGTATAGAAGCCTCAAGAGATAAGAGCAAAATTATAATTCATCACTTTTAATTTAAGATGAAATCTCAAACTCCGTGTCAGTTATTTTTGAGAAATCCAAGTACAATTGATATTTAATTTGTATTGCCTATAGACCTGATATATATTAGTAGGGATTTTCCTGTCATGGTTAAATTTATCTGTATTGAACTTGTTTTAAAAAAGGGAACATTTTTCTTAGAAACAGCAAATGCTATGCTACATGTAAAAGTGATTATTTGTGGAATGCTGAATTTTAGACACTGCATACAGACCTTAATTTAGGATTATTCATTTAACAACCGTTCAAGGTTACAGCAGCCTCAGAAAACTATTTACTGTGTGGCACTTTTCAGGGAAATTCTAAATCAAATTATATAAAATAACAAGTTGCTTTTTTTAATAGGGTCATTTAAAGAAGGTGACAGAACAGTATCCAGATGATGTGGAAGCTTGGATTGAGCTAGCACAAATCCTTGAGCAGACAGATATACAGGTATATAAAAGGTGGGTAAAGTAGACTTGTTTCATGCTGAACAATTACATGTTACACTAAATCCTTCCACTGTCTCTAAATGTATAGGGTGCTCTTTCAGCCTATGGCACAGCAACACGAATACTTCAGGAAAAAGTACAAGCTGATGTTCCCCCAGAAATTTTAAATAATGTGGGTGCTCTTCACTTCAGACTTGGAAACTTAGGAGAAGCAAAGGTATGAATCTCAACTTCCCAACCATTGTTACTATTTGTATGCAATATATTTATAACTTGGCTGAGCGTGTAAGCACTTATGTTCAATGTATGTGCACACATGTATAAATATACACTTTTTTTCCTCCTTATATTTGCATTTAGAAATATTTTTTGGCATCCCTGGATAGAGCTAAAGCAGAAGCAGAACATGATGAACATTACTACAATGCAATTTCAGTGACGACGTCATACAACTTAGCCAGATTATATGAAGCAATGTGTGAATTTCACGAAGCAGAGAAACTGTACAAAAACATCCTAAGGGAACATCCAAATTATGTTGATTGTAAGAAATCTTGTTGCAATCTTTAAATTGAAAATTGTTGCACGTGTATATTTTCAAACTGTTGAAAACTATGATATCACAGATCTGTGCATTGAGTTGCTATTAGAAATACTTTATGCAATATTTTCTCTTTGATTCATATATCATTGGGTAGGATCTCACTACCTTGAAGGAAATGGTGGTATATTACAAAGCCACTGTTGGATCATGTTGGATAATTCCTGTCCAGTGTCTCTTTTAAGAACAATTAAGAACGTGGTTGGGGTATAGTACCAGCTGTTGGAATAAGCAATTTCAGATTGGTTTTGATTCTGGGTATAGTGGTGAGATGGCAGTGAGTGCACTTATGAATGATCTCTGGTGAAGCTGGAATGGATATGGTGCAGCTATGATGGCTCTGCATGTTCTGTGAGGTTTAATACCAGCAATCATGGTATCCTTCTGTAATGTTTCCAGGAGCTAGGGAATGAGGGGTGTGGTAGTTCTTCTCCATGGTCAATACGAGTTGGAGTTGATAAGGGGTAAAGTATCAAACCCAATATCCTTGCTTGCAAGGTCTTTATGGTCTCACTATTCCTATTTATCAGCTACGTGAAGCCATTGAATAAGCTTACCGAATGGCATAGTATCATGTATCATCAATATGTTGATAATATCCAATTGTATACTCAACTTCTAGCTGACCATGTAATGCTGAAAAGTTCTTTTGTGGGGCCTGGAAACTTATGGATCTGGATGGAGAGGCTTAGATCATAATCTTAGCAAGACTTAAAAATAAGATTAATAAAATTTAGAAAATCCGGAAAATAATCACATATGCTGCCATACTCAGTGAAGCACTGCCATTATAAGCTACAATTTTTCCTCTTTAAATCCAAAAATGCAAAGCATATGCAGTTGTTTTAAAAGATAAACCTAACAAGAAAATGTGAAGATAGCATTGTTGTTTGACATGTTTATAGATTCATATTAGAATACATTTCTGTGAGCTTCTGAAGCATCTTGTGTTGACTCAAGTAGCATTAGGAAGATTTGCTGGTGTAAATAGGCATTTTATTGTTCCTTTTAACTTGACATCTAAATGGCTAGCATCACTGTGTGATTCTTTCTAACCTCTAGTACAGCTGATGGTTGGCAGTATAATTAAACTGTTCTGCTTTTGTCCCAATCTAATGCAGTAGTAATATTGCAAAAGTCTTGAAGAGCAAACATGCATCATCCAAAGCGCTTATGAAACAAAATACTGTGTTCTGGAAATGAGTCTTTGATCATTAAAATGTGTTCCCCTTTCTTTAGGCTACCTGCGTTTAGGAGCTATGGCTAGAGATAAAGGAAACTTTTATGAAGCTTCTGACTGGTTTAAAGAAGCACTTCAAATCAATCAGGTCAGTAAGAATTTGCCATCATTTAGAAAGCAATTTTATAGCTGAAGCCATGAATTCTAAAGATTTTCTGTGGCCAATTAACAAATAATTGTTAACTATTTTTTTAAAAAAACAATAGTCATGTAATTTAATAAATATACATTATTTCATTGCTGGCTTTTAAATTTTCATAGTTGTATTTTTTATGAGTAGTTGGAATTATAGTCTGTAGAGATTCTCAGTAATCCAGGTCATGGTTGTTCCAAAGGTGGGATGAATACTCTTTGAATGGTGTGGGAGTAAAAATGGATTTCCAGAGAAAAATTGTAGACTACAGGAATCAGGAGCAATACTTAGGTGACCCTGAGGACACTGATAAACCTCCCAAGTGCTTCAACTACCCTCTAAAAGGATGCAGATTACCAGCTGTCTGCAAGGAATATAAATTCTTCCATTCCCCACTATCCTGTCGGAGCTGAAGAAGCTTCTTGGATGAGAAGTGAAATGTCTTCAAAAGAAAAAACAAGAAAGTCCAGTTGCCCACCCCTTAAAAAGCACCTTTGGGAGTAGTTGGAATGTCTCCCAGGCAGCATCTGTTGTGGAATTTTCTCCCCTTTTTCCAAAGTTTGGATTTTAGCAAAGTTTGCTGAAATTCTTAAACATTTTATGGGATGCCTTTTGGAGCTGGAGAGAGGTGGATCTTTTTGAACTAGAAGTATTTCTTACTATAGTTAAGCTGATTTTTAGTGTATTGGAATATTATTTCAGGACCATCCTGATGCTTGGTCCCTGATTGGCAATCTTCACTTGGCCAAGCAAGAATGGGGTCCAGGACAGAAGAAATTTGAACGAATATTAAAACAACCATCAACACAGAATGACACTTACTCTATGTTGGCTTTGGGCAACGTATGGTTGCAGACTCTGCACCAACCCACCAGAGACAGAGAGAAGGTAAATATTCTGCATCTTTACACTATTTTTTTTGCAGCTGCTTCAATGGATGAGCACTGCTTTTTATCTAATCCCGATTTTCAAATCCACAAACTGCTGGAAGAATGGATTTTCCACCCCATAGGCTTTCTAAATAGGAGACAGGAAGTTTCTGTGCAGAAATGAAAATTGTCTTACATAATATAAAATTACAAGTTGATCTTATTAATCAGTCTTTTATGTACTATGACTTTATGATACACTTGAATAGCAATGGAGAATAAGACTTTTACAAAACTTTAAAAGAAATGAGAAGATAGACAGTTCTTCTCTCTCTTTTCCAAGGATTTTACATTAGTTCTTATATTGATTGTGCAGTGCATTTCATGTATTTTAACATTTGTTTTAATATATTTAATATATTTTGTTAATACGTTTTAATATATTTTAATATTTCTTGAGTATCCAGACAAGTTATTAAAACATTTTAATAAATATTGTAAATACAACTAATCCACAACTTATGACCACAATGGAGGCCAGAATTTCCATTGCTAAGCAAAGCATTTACGTGAGATCTGCACAATTTTACAAACTTTCTTGCCATAGTTCTTAAGCGAATCAGTGACATCGTTAAGTGAATTGTGTGGACATTGAGCAAATCCGGCTTCCCTCATTGACTTTGCCTGTCGGAAGCTGGCTAGGAAGATCAAAAATAGTGATCATATGACCCAGGGATGCTGCCAGTGTTGTAAATATATGGCAATTGTCAAGTGTCCAAATTTTGATCGCATAACTAGGATACTGTGACAGTTGTAAGCGTAACTTTGAAAGATCACTAAACGAATGGTTGTAAGTCGAGGATTACCTGCATTCACTTCCTGTCTCCCTTTTGCAGGAAAAACGTCATCAAGATCGTGCCCTAGCCATCTACAAACAGGTCCTCAGGAATGACCCCAAGAATTTGTATGCTGCTAACGGCATAGGTACTAAGATTTCTTGTCTCGACTTTTCTTTTTACATTACAATTTTGCAGTGACTTTGCATGGTTCTGGAAATTGGATTTTCCTTTTTAGGAGCTGTGCTGGCACACAAAGGATATTTCCGTGAGGCTCGTGATGTTTTTGCCCAAGTGAGAGAGGCAACCGCAGATATCAGCGACGTGTGGCTTAATCTTGCACACATTTATGTGGAGCAGAAGCAGTACATCAGTGCTGTGCAGATGGTAATCCTTAATAAATACCTTGACTTTAGGACAAGTTTTTTGTAAACACTGAAGTAAGAATTTCAAGCTGAGTCTTTTCTGTAAGGATTTTTACAGTTTTGTTGGCATGATCCTATCATATTGGGCTAAATTGGATCATTCCATGAATGTGTTCAGTACCTTCTGCTTTTCTTTTTTTTAAATTACATTTTAATTGTGTTGTGCAATGGATATATTCACAGAACTGAATCAGTGGTATTGGTTTTCTCTTTATAGGCAATCTGGGCATGGGCTCTTTTTACCAATACATATACCAAACGGCCTATGTTCCCATTACAATAAAGAATTGGAAATGAATTGCTATAATTGAGACATATAATTGGCAGACTGAGTGGTCTATTAATCAATAGTTAATGCCCAGAAGAAAGCCAAGACTATTAAATAGCCAAATGAATTTATTTTAAGACTGCAGTTATTGAAAGAGAGTGTTAAAAATGATTTTTTTCCCATGGATCTGAAAACTGATGAAAAATAAATCATGAAGTTACGAATAACATGTTGGCAAATTTTTGATATGTCATGTGTGATAGAATTTGTATAATCATGTATCATAGAAATTTATATACATGTGTTTGGCTTTTAAGCTGACTGCATGGAAAAGGAAACTAATTTCTTTCTTTCCAGCCATCTTATTTTTTAAGTTGCTGTTTTAAGCTTTTGTTGTGCTGCTGTGTTGAGTATAAAGCTGGAGCTTTGCTCTCTTCTTCAACCTATGTAGAAATGCAGGATGTTGTAGTAGGTTTCTGGAAGTTATTAAGAGATATTTGCAAACTCATTTATAAGGCTATGTTCAGCATTGCATTCTGATTGCAGTACAGTTTTATCTGGAACACTATAAAAGTTGGCAATTTAAACTAATTCTTCAAACATTTATTCTTTTCCCCACCCTAGTATGAGAATTGTCTCCGAAAATTCTATAAACATCAGAACACAGAAGTATTGCTGTATTTGGCCCGAGCTCTCTTCAAATGTGGTAAATTACAAGAATGCAAACAAACATTGCTAAAGGTAGGAAAAGTTTCTAATATTTAACAAAACAATTATCAATAATAATTGTTATTATTGATGGTTATATACCCTAGAATCATATACAGTCACAGTTATTGCAATAGCATAAAATACAATAAAACAGCCATGTTGTAAAAAAGTAGTCTAAGTAGAATAAAACTTCTATAGGAAGAAAAAATATTTAGTCCCAAATATTACCTGGATACCATATAGAGCAGGGGTTCCCAAACTATGAGGGTATGCCTCCCTTAGGAAGGCGCAGAGACCAGGGAGGTATGAAAAACCTTTTTTTGTTGCATTTTTAAAATAAATCTACCTTTATCAAAGTTTCATTGTATTGTTTTAACTGTTCGTTTTGTATTTGGATATTTTTAGGGAAAGCGTGTACATTAAGATTGGGCTAAAGGGAGGTGTGATGGCAAAAAGTTTAGGAACCCCTGCTATATAGAGAGTCACTACAAACCAAAATCTCAAATTATGGATACTGTACAAGATAAAAAAGGAGATGAATAATCATACACCCTAGGCTGTCCAGGGAACTTTCCTCTTCAACTTGTGGGAGGCCATTACTGAGAGAGCCTGACTGGCTTCCTAGGTATGTTGCAACAACAGTTTCTGTTTTCTGGTTGGTTCACGTTGGTTTAATTTTAAATTAAATTTGAATTCTCAGGCAAGACACGTAGCACCCAGCGATACAGTCCTTATGTTCAACGTGGCTCTTGTGCTGCAAAGGCTAGCTACCTCTGTCCTGAAAGATGAAAAAAGTAACCTGAAGGAAGTACTAAATGCTGTGAAAGAACTGGAGTTAGCTCACAGGTAAGGAGATATAATCTTTATTTAAGAACCCACCCCCTTGTAGAATATGCACTGCATTAGAGTATGGTAGGGGTGGTGATGAAGAACAAATTCTAGCCTAGCTTAACAAACCATAATTATTTTGTATAACTTTGTAATGGATCTAGAGCAGTGATATCCCCCCTCCCCCCCAAATCTTTTGGGCACCAGGGACCAGTTCCATGGAGAGTGGTTTTTCTCTGGACCGGAGAGGACATGGTTTTGCATGCTGCCTGCATCCCGTGGATGAGGCTTCATGTCATTCCACAAACCGGGGGTTGGGGACCCCTGATCTAAGAGGCAAGATTCAAGCTGTTAACTTTATTATAGAATAATAATATATTTCATAAGCTCTGTCTCATAGCTTTTAGAGTTTGTTTCTGGCCATAGATGTGTGAAGTCCCTAGCATTGCCCTCTACCTACAGGGATGGGAAGGGAAGGCAGGTAGCCTTGTTGCTTGAACAGTTTTGTTCTACAAGTAATCCTTGACTGTTGAGCCTAATTGGAATGTCTGTTGTAAGTCAGTGTGGAGAGAGGAAATAGAATCATCACCCAATTTTACTACTATTTTTTACCATGGTCATTAAGGCAATTACATTGTTATTAAGTGGATTGTGTGGTTATTAAGTGAATCCAGTTTCCCAAATTGACATTGCTTCTCAGAAGCGAAAGAAGTTTGCAGATTGTGATTGCGTAATCATAAGATGCTGCAGCCATTGTAAATGAGAGCCAGTTGCCAAACATCCAAATTGTGATCATACGACTGAAAGGGTCAGCGCTACAGGCATAACTTTAAAAATAGATTGTAAGTCCCTTTTTCCAAGGCTGTTGTAACTTCAAACTGTTGTTAAACGGACAGTTGTAAGTTGAGGACTGACTGTATTGCTGTGGTTCTCAAAAATTAGTTGGTGGATAGAAATGCAGGTTGAGGACAGATGAGTAGTATAGGTAGTCCTTGATTTACGATCACAATTGATCCCAAAATTTCTATTGTGTTGTTGAGACATGTGTTAAGTGAATTTTGCTCCATTTTATGACCTTTCTTGTCTCAGTTGTTGAATGAATCACTGCAACTGATAAATTAGTAACCCGGTTATTAAGTGAATCTGGCTTTCCCCTTGACTTTGCTTGTCAGAAGGTCGCAAGAGGGGATCACATGACCTTGGGACACAGCAACGGTCATAAGTTTGAACCAATTGCCAAGCACCTGGATTTTGATCACGTGATCGTGGGGATGCTATAAAGGCTGTAACTGTGAAACATGGTCATAAGTCATTTTTTCAGTGCCTTTGTAACTTTGAATATTCACTAAATAAACTGTTGTAAGTCAAGGACTATCTGTAGTACATATGAAGATTTTCAGCAGAGTCTAAAAATACAGAGAGCCAGAAGATGAAAGCTTCAGAATTGGATCTAGTGCTCTAGCCTGCAAGCATTACTGCCTGTTTTAATATATAAAATAGGGCTGGCAGGGGAGGGGTGTCCATTCAAGCAGAAACAGAAGGTGTCCCATTCAAAAGAGTGTTTTTGAATAGCATGCTTGTTCTTAACATTAAATATTTTTCTAACTTAATGTATTGAGGCAGGCTATTTATTATTATTGTTATAATACATTGCCTTATATTTTCGAATGATCGCCTCTGCCAAGAACTTTCTTTTATTACAGGAGTTACTTTTGTATGAGATATTCCTAGAACAATCAGTTCATCAGGTTCTGAGTTTCTCCAAAACCTGTCTTGAGCCATCTGCAAGATGATTCAGTTTCACTTTTAAAAGATGCAAATACAATCTCATTGAAGAAGTAGAAATTGTTGTGTTGATTTTTATGAGAAGTACTTTCTTTTCTAGAAACTGAAAGAGTGATTTGATGGGGAGCTAAAAATGTAGAAACCTGTCTTGAGCCATCTGCAAGATGATTCAGTTTCACTTTTAAAAGATGCAAATACAATCTCATTGAAGAAGTAGAAATTGTTGTGTTGATTTTTATGAGAAGTTACTGGCAATTAAAATACTTAGAGTACTTTCTTTTCTAGAAACTGAAAGAGTGATTTGATGGGGAGCTAAAAATGTAGAATGGCATGTGAAAATAAAAAGCAACACCTTAATTTTGACATCATCTAGTTTGTGATAAATATGTATCACTTTATAACAAAAATATACATGGGGAAAAAGACAGGGATATTTTAAAATTCTTCCAAAATAATCTAATTTTCTGTTTCTCATTCAGATACTTCAGTTACTTGAGTAAAGTGGGAGATAAAATGAGATTTGATTTGGCACTTGCTGCAACCGAAGCCAGGTAAAAAAAAGTTGTAACCAGAGGTCTCAAGAATCAGTTCCTTATGAAATAAGCAAAGTATTTGAATTGCAGGTTTCGGTTTTCAATACAGACTTTTAAGGTTAGCTATGTACATCTGTAGCTTAAACCCATAAGGAAAGGAGAGTCAACATAATTAGGAGATAATGTTGACTAGCCATATGGCAGATTTTGATGACTATTCTTGGGGAAGTAGTATTTTCTGTGGATTATTCCAATGGTTTTTGTATTTCTTTTTATTATTAGTTCTAGCAGAATTTTCCAAATATTATTGAAATAATTCTACAGTGTATCCTCGATGTTCTGTAAGCTATATTTCTCTAAGGATTCTCTTTAATGAAGAAAAGCTGCCTTTGTCTTCTGGATTGGAATCTTAAAAGATTTATCTTTTTTTAACTGCCTAATTTAAGTAGGTGTCAGACAAAAAGTAGTTTGAAACAAGTGTTGGCAGGCAGGTGGTCCATGAAAGTGAAACTAACACTTAGTTTTATTGGAATAAAAGCATTTCAGAAATTCTAAATATAAAGGGTTCATATGAGAAAGCTAAATACACAAAAGCCCTGAAAATCATATATTTTCATGTATTGGGCTCAAGGCAGTGTAACCCAATTAGTTGGATAAATAATTGATCTTTTCTAGGGCAAAACAATTTGAGGTGCCAAGCTACTGCTTTAAAAAGTGATGTGATTGTTAAAAATAAAAATCCACTGGAAATTTAGCAGTGAATTCCCAGCTTCATTGATATGTTTTTCTTTACAATAGACATATTTACTACAGTTTAGTCACTAACTACTAGCATTCACGAGTTCATTGCTCTTGAAAAGTTTCGATTTGGCCAGTGACATGAAATGTGTTTTTCATCATTATTTCTGCTTTTGTCTGCAAATTTAACCCCAACTTGTAGGCAATGTTCGGATCTGCTGAGCCAAGCTCAGTATCACGTAGCTCGGGCTCGCAAGCAGGATGAAGAAGAGCGGGAGTTGCGAGCAAAACAAGAGCAAGAAAAAGAACTGTTGCGTCAGAAGTTACTCAAAGAACAGGTCCTTTATTCCTTATACCGCTAAAACACAGCTGGCATCACTTTCCCTGCTGAGCTAGGAGCTGTGATGCTACAACAAAATGCAGTGTAGATGTACGATGAATAAATAGAGGGATGTCAGCTCTGAAGATGTAAATGGGTAAAATAAATTTGGAAGGTGGTTTACCTTTAGGCTGCAAATGAAGGAGGGGAATGGAAATCTAGATGTCTCATCCAGTCTGTAATCTAGAAACCTCTTGCTTATTTTCACTTGTCTATTTACAGTATTGCTACATGCATGAGTTTCTCTTTGTATTACTGTTTCAGAGCATGCTGTTTAAAGGCAGACCCCATGTCATTGTGGTCACAAATAAGTCTTCGATACTTTTGTTTTGTTTTTTAAAAAACAACCAAAATATTAGAATGGTGCTTTTCATAGAACTACAATATAACTGGTTTCCTTGCTGACACTTTTCCAGGAAGAAAAACGTCTCAGGGAAATAGAAGAGCAGAAGAAACTTTTGGAACAGAGAGCACAATATGTGGAGAAGACCAAGAATATTCTCATGTTCACAGGAGAAGTTGAAGGCTCAAAAGAGAAAAAGCGTGGTAGTGGAGCTGGCCGGGTAAATAAAAATAGAGTTTTTTAAAATGATTGTTATATGGCCCTGTATTACTAAAATTCTCTTGTTTGTTTATAACTTTCACAATTGATTGAAATGGTTCCTCACAGGACAACTGTTTTTCCATTAAGTACCTCAACTGGGCAAACTTAAAGAATGCATTAAAGTCTAGGACCCATTGCTCCTGTGTAATGGAAATGTTAAAGATCTGCACAACAGTTGTATTCACAAAGTTGTGGCTGTTGAAATACAGAGTTAGCCACAGTCACTTGATTGTGATTTCCAACTAGTCTTCCCTGAAGCCTGTAGGTTGTGTATACAAAGGAAGATGGGAGGGGCATATTCCCATGTCTTTCGTGTCTCTCTCTGGTCCCTACACCCAATTGGCTGATGGCAAGGCCTGGCTGCTGACTGGAAATTGGCTGGTTTGGAACCAAAGGCAAAAATTGAAATCTCTTTTAAGAGTGGTGGATGGTGGTGGAAGGACAAAGTTCAGATCCCGTCCTGTCCCGTTTGTATTGGAAGCACAGTTTAAGGCATTTCTGGGTTGAAAGGATTAGCCAATGACATCACCGTTGCCCAAGAGACAGTCATGGGTACTTTCATGTCCCCATCAAAGAGCTGGAGTGAGTGATGGGAGCTCACCCCCACCATGCAGCAAGACTTGGGTCTCGAACATGGGCTTGCTAACCTCCAAACCCAGCATCCTAAACATGTGAGCCACCGTGCTCCAAGAGTAATTTGGATGCCTGCTGCCAAGTGAAGGTGCTGATGGTCGATGCGTAAGCTTTTTTTCCCTGGAGGGAGTGAATCTTTGGGGGGACACCAAGAAAGGGAGTAGGGGTGCAGTTTTCCTCGTCCATAGTTCCCTTTGTTCCTCTTGCTCCCAGCAGAGTGGCAGGCAGTTCCACGGGTCAGCCAAGGAGAAGGGAGCTTCACCAGGACTTTGCTGAGGGTTGTGAGGGAAGAGGAAACAGTGCCAACTTATATTACATATGGAAAGAATGATCCAATGGGTCATGAGTTTAGTAGTATATAAAGCTACAGACAGGAAATGCTGAATTTAATCAGATTGAATTCGTATAAGAGACATTTAGTTTTGTATTGATTTTGATACATAGACATTTCTTTTTAAGCCTTATTTTTTTAAGTGCAAAAAGAGGCAGTTTTTTTAAAAATAGAAAGTAACAATCTTATCTATTTTGGCTCTTTGCTTCTTCTACACCTCTGTTTAATGACCTTCAAAGCTGTTGTTTGTCATTGATTATCTCTGTTTTTATTTCCATTGCATCATTTGAAAGGTCTTCAGGTATTCTGTCTGTCATTCAGCAAACTTTTCATTGTCTGTTTTCATTGTTCTCTATTAACTTTTATGGTTTTCTTGGTTCCTCATCGTGATATTAGCAAGTTCTGGCTCTACTTACTTAAGAACTAGATTTTCTCTTTCCCTGTAATATTATACTATACATTGCCTGTATACATTGTTCAACTTTCTCTTTTTTTTACAAGATTTCCCCCTCTTGGCCTTTTCTCTGCTTTAGAATTATATCCTACAGTTATTTATAGGATCCAGCTGAGTCCTCCTTTAGTCCTTCTTATCCATTTTAATGAAAATCTAATAGATTTTGTGATTTTCTGTTTTCAATTGCAAACACACTCCTCTCATTTTCACCCTTGGGCCCTTGAACATTAGATAATTCTGCTTTCTGGTTTATGTTATGAAATAAGTTAAACCCTTTATATTTTATCTTTTGGTTTCAAGCAAAAAAGCAGTCTCCCATGAAGTAAAAGTTGTCTAATATAGTCCATGACTGAATCCTCTGTTAACTTTATCTTTTCGTAATTATGTTAGAAGATCTTTACCAAAGGATGAGGCTGTAATCAGATCAAATCAGAAAAGCCAACAAACACAAAGAATTACAGAGAGCTATAAAAAGATGGACTTGTGATATAGCTAACTGATGGTTGAAGTCTTCTGATTTCCTACCCTAAAATCAAATATTTTTATACGCAGAATTTTCAGACTGCCATTATGTCTTCTTCTGATTCATCCAACATCTCTGGGATCTTGGCTGATCCTAAATCTTTAGCCTATGTCTCATGCTGATTATCTCCCTCGTGTCCCTCTGACAGTACTCATGCATATTATTGTCAAATCAAGACTCTCAAGGCCTTTCTCATTTATTTATTAATTTGGTCAACTACCTCTCCAAGCATCTACTGATCCAAATAATACAATGTGTCTTTTCTGCTCTTTCAAAATGATACATCATGTTCCTGGCCTCCTTGAGAAACATGTTAACTCCTTAACTCCATCTGTGAATGTTTACCAGTTTTTTCCATTCATATCATTTCCTTTTAATTGATATTAAAATGGTAATCAAAATGAGCATTAACATCAGATCTCTGAGATAATAGAAGTAGGCTGAAGTCTTGTATTAATTTTCACTTTTATAATAATTGCTGAAAACATTTCATTTTTATTTTGCATTAGTATAATTCAGTGTTGTGTGATCTATCATTTGATTTCCTATATTCATATATTCTCTACATGTTCAGATGCTCACATATTTTCCGATAGCATTCTATATGAAATTATTAGTCTCTTCATGTAATTATCCTGTGCTTTATTCCATTTGATTACCACATAGTTTACCGGATTGGTTGTATTCTATGCCTCTTGATCTTTTTTGCGAATCTCTTAAAATAAGTTTTTACAACATTTCTAAGAAAAGCAGCAATACTTTCCTCCATCTTTTTTTAAAGTCCAGATTCCATAGTTCTCTATATTTAATTTCAACATTCTAGTATTTCATGTTTTTCATTTTGTTTTTCCGTCATTTTTAAATTTGAGGTGCTGAAATGATTGACGGATATTAGTATTAGTTAGCAAAAGTAGTATTAGAAGATTAAAGACCAATTGGATTATTCTACTACTCTTTTTTTTTCCAGTGTGTTAATCGGTGTGAAACCTAAGAATAACAATTCTGAAAGGAAGGATTAAAAAAACCCATAAATGAAGTGTGAACTTTTCTAACTCTGTATTCTTTTAAACTAGAGGATAACTCACTTCCAAAATGCTTGATTAAGCAGAGGATTTTCATCTAAAAATAACAATGCATTGTGGCTTATGATTTTTGTGACAGCGTTCCAGAAAAACTGGAGAATTTGATGAGTTTGTCAATGATGACAGTGATGAAGACCTTCCAGTATCCAGAAAGAAAAAGAGGAGGAAGGGCAGTGGCAGTGAACAAGATGGCGAAGAAGAGGATGGAGAGAAGAAAAAGAAGAAGCGACGAAGGTGAAATCCTTTGGAGGGAAATGAGGGTGTACACAGAAAATTTGATAATTCACAATGGGAAGTTTGATTCCTTTTTTTCCATTACTGCTCTAACCTGCCTTGCTGCCCGATTCTACACTGCTTAAACTCAGAAAAGAGCAGTTTCTGATAGGAGGGAACCAAAGAAGCCTCGCCATGGCATGTGAACTGCAGTTTCTGGCATTATTATGAATTGGTGTTTACAAGTGTCTTTTTTTTTTTTTGCTATTGTAAATGTGTAAACACAAGTTTGCTGTTTTATGTTTAAAAAATTATTTGAAATCATTTCAAAAATTAGATCTGCAATGAGCTTTAAAAAAAAACATGAGACCAATCATATGGTGCTGTTCTGACCCAAGCCTTGTTCAAATCAAACAAACACAAAGTATTTTCTTTTTAATGCGGTGCTGTGAATTCTGTTCTTTCACAGCCAAGAGTCATTCAAAACTAATTATCCCAGATAAGAGCAAGCCCTTTCAAGGTTGCGAAAGGCTGCCAAGAACAAAACACTAATTGCAGATAAATATCCAAAGCCAGAAGTTTCAAAAAACAAATCAGAGTAAACAGGGCTTCAACAAAGACTCTGAGTAGAAAACGTTTTTGCTTCCTGCAAAGAAGCCAACACCGAAAACTGGCTTTTACCCCTTGTGGGAGGGCCATCACCTTCCAGCCTTACTCCTGAGTCGCCTGTGCTGCTTCAGCTGCTCTTTCCTTCGAGCAGTCCTGTACGCACTGAGCACAGGTTCCCCGGGGTCCTCTTCGTCCCTGTTGCCAGACTCCACAACCTCCGAAGGCAGTACCCCGCTCTCCGATAGTCCTGGCCCCACCCCTGCATCACATGCAGGCCCCTCATCTGAGTCCTCGCTGTCAGAGATCTCAGCCATCTGCACCTGCTGCCGGCGAACCACAACAGATACTCATTATGTTTGTCTATATTGTTAAGTAATTTTAATGTAAAGTTCTGGAACTATTTATGGAAAATGTTTACGTGAGAAAAAGTGAAGAATCAGTAAGGTTTTTTTTCTTTGTAGAGATCTGATTAGGACACGGTGTTTATAGAACTTCGTTGATTATTTGGGTATGTGTTTTTCTCAAGATCTCAAAAAGGAGATGGTGATACTGATGATGATGAAAACGACACTGCACCTAGACAGAAGAAGCGCCGCCCAGCCAAAACTGAGAAGAGAAGAATGGTATGATTTATAGCTATTTCATTAAGCGCTATTTGTGTCTGATTAAAAATCTTTACTTTCTGGTTGCATGGCAGAGTGTCTTAGAAAGCACTGGAAGTACCCATCCTTGCTTGCACATAGCATTGCTTCACTTATTTCTATTTGAACTAAATTGAAAACTGTGAAGCATCTTAGCGTGGACCTTAGCTAGAGGTCCCCACCTTTTCTGGGCTAATGAATATAATCTGTAGCATTATAAGGACATGTTATAAAAGGGTGATGAGAGAAGCGGCTCGTCCATTCACGAAGTGGCACCAGTGGGAGATGTAACACAGTTCTAAAACACTGATTTACTAAAGTATGGGGTCTGCAACCCTCTTGAGCCTTCTTGTTTCTTTGCTTACCTTTATCTGATAGGTTATCTGATAGTATATAAGTCTAAGTGCTATTACTATTTGCTTTTTAATTTGAAATATTTTTAATATTTCTTTCAGAGCACTTACATCTTCAATCATTTGTACTTTCTAACCAAGGTTCAGGATTCTTTAGAAATTCATCTTCTTCCATGTCTAGATCAAATGTACCAGCAGATGGGCCAGGCACTGTGTCTCTCCATATTACATAAGCATGGTGTTATCCGCTTCCACTTGAGCTTATTATTTTACATTAAGGCACTCTCAACCTATTCAGGCTCCTTCAAGTAGTATAAGGGAGGTCAGATTCCTTTAACGTTATTCCTTCATCGATGGCCTCCTTCCCCCATCTTTTAATTAATTAAAATTAAATTAATTTAGAAATGAAGATATGGAAAATTGGAGCTTATTTCTTCCAAGATAACAGCTTTTGGTTCTTGTTTTGTGGTGGCACAGTAGTTAGAATACAGTACTGCAAGCTACTACTGCAAGCTGCAATTTGGCAGTTCAAAATCTCACCAGCTCAAGGTTGACTCAGCCTTCCACCCTTCCGAGATCGGTAAAATGAGGACCCAGATTGCTGGGGGCAATATGCTGACTCTGTAAACCACTTATAAAGCACTGTGAAACAGTATATAAGTCTAAGTGCTATTACTATTTGCTTTTTAATTTGAAATATTTTTAATATAAAAAGTCAAATGAATGTGGTAGTAAGATAGGTGCAGTATAGGAGATATTCATGTGTATCCTGGCACCTCCAGGCTCATAATATATAATAACCTCCTTTGTTATGATAGAATGTAGCAGTTTCTTGAAAGTTTGAATAGTTTTTCTCCATAGATTTTTAGTTCAGTCTTTAGCAATTGGAAATTACTTTAACATCCTACACCTAGGCTGTAATTTAATAAGACATGGATAGAAAGAGAAATGCATAGCCACCTTATATCTAAATTGTTTTACTTTTCCACCATAGGCTTCTGTACTAGGAATATTTAATAGTTGTTTTTTTATTAAAGAGCTGAAAGTCAATTTTCTTTATAAGTTCTATCACATTTTTTCCCTATTTGTAGTCCAAGCCAGAACGTTTGCCTCTTTCAATGAAGGGAAAAATCAAATCTAAAGCCATCATTTCATCAAGCGATGACTCATCTGATGAAGATAAACTTAAAATAGCTGATGATGGGTATGTACATTTTCTCCCATTGGAAGGAATTAGTGATTGATTTATTCTGATAAAAATAGAGTCACAGGTAACATGTACTTTCTTCTCCATTTCAAAACTCTGAAAAATACAAAGTGAATACATCCTAGTCCTAAATAATATTTAATTGAACAGTAATAGAACTAAATTATGCAAGATTAAGAAATCTTTTTAAAATCCAGGTAAATTAAGTGAGTCTTCATTATGTTTCCTCTTGATATAGTGTTTTATATTTCTTATGAAAAACACAAAATATATTAGTGTTTTTTGTGTCTTCATGGGTACAGTTAGTCCTTGATTAACAACTGCCCTGTTTAGTGACCATTCAAATTTATATTGAAAGTTAGGTTTACAACCAGTCCTCAGCATCCTCCACACATGTGATCAAAATTCAGACGTTCGTCAACTGGCAGTCATTTACAACAGTTGTAGTATCCCACAGTTATGTGATTACCATTTTATTTATTCATATCCTACCTTTATTTTTATTTTTACAAATAACTCAAGATAGCAAACATATCCAATACATCTTCCTCCTCCTATTTTCCTCACAACACCTCCCTATGAGGTGGTTGGACTGAGTGAATGTATTGGCCCAAAGTCATCCAGATAGCTTTTATGGTTAAGGTGGGAATTGAACTCACAATCTCCTACTTTCTAGTCTGGTGCTTTTACCACTAGATCAAACTGCAACCTTCATGGCTGGCTTCTAACAAAGTCATTGGGAAGCTGGCATGATAATGTGATATTGCACTTAAAGATTGCAGGAAATTTGCTTAATGACTGCAGCAGAATAGATGTCATAAGTGGGTACAGTCACATAATGTTTTGTTTAAACACTCATGTCACTTAATGGCAGTCATGTCACTTAATGGAACAATCCTAATTGTGGTAGTTGAGAGAGGATTACCTGTAAATATTGTAACATTTAACACTTCTTTATTGGGAACCCCCAGTTTTGACGTAAAGAAGTATTAGGCTAAGGAAGGAAATTTAAAGAGATACAGTTTCTGTTTGGCCTTCATGCTCATTGTACTTGATCCTGATTTTGTGCATGGGGATAATTCTGTATCTATGTGGGAAACACCAAAATTATTAACAATGTGCAAAACATTTTGATTCAAGAAATATCCTACTTCCAATGGGAAGCAGCTGATTTGCACTCCAAAGATAGCCATTTAGAACATTTGGGAAGTATTTTGAGGTTAAACTCTGTCTCAAGATCAGAAATGATCTTTCATATTTGAGATGGTCTTACTCAAAATATTTCAGTAATATCTTAAGTGCAATTATGCCCAATTAAACTTCCTGAAAATGTATAAATGTAATTAGTACTTTGTTTCCTAGCTACAAAATTATGTGAAAAGGTGTAAGCTGCCACCTCAAAAACTATAGAGGTAACAGCTTAAGGACAGTCTCAATATACCATACATAAACAAGAACAAATTCCACAAATAATATTTCATCTAATTTTCTTGGCATAAGATCTATTATGCTGGACAAAATTAACATAACTCCCAGGAACTTGTAGTAAGCTTAATGTTCTGCTTCAGATGTCTGGATTTTATTTTCTCTTCTTTGTTTGAACAGCAATGCCAGGAACAGCAACAGTGACTCAGATGATGCCGAGCAGCAGCGTAACAAAAATGTTGTGTCTGACAGTGATATGGACAACAGTAACAAGTCTGGCAGTGAGGGAGGCAGTCCCAGGCGATCCAGTGTCCGCCCTTCGGATGAAGACTCAGACAGTGATGGTTCAGTGAGAAAGAGAAGACAGTCTGATTCAGAGCCATCGGATAATGAGTCTGTGCAGTCAGGAAGAAGTCAGTCCGGTGGTTCTGAGAACGAATCTCGCCCAGCTTCCCGCAGTCCTGATTCTGACAGAGATTCAGAGAGAGTCTCTGACAATGAGGGCTCGGCTAATGAGTCTGAGCCAGAGGCTTCCAACAATGAGGCTTCCGAACGAGGCTCATCTCGTGGATCTGATGATAGTGATTAAATGTCAGCTGCAGCCCGGTTCTTATAAACTCCTTTGTAAATACATATCCCTTTGAGCCTAAGGATAGACAACCATCATTTATATCTCAAAATTGATTTTAAAACATGCATAGCTATACTTTAGGAACAAAAGTCGTGAAACTTTTCCTATAACATTTTTCTACTGAACAACCCTTTCACTAGAGCCTAGTGTTCCCTTCACGTACGTGAGCTCCTCAAGTACAACATTTGGCAATAACTAAGCTGCATACTTATGTTCTGTAGGCTGCCCTGAGTTGCTCTATCAGGAAGATGGGCGGCATATAAATGTAATAAATAAAATAGTGCGTTTAAAAGTTTATTTTGTTGAAATGTACATATGATCTGCAATGAACTAAATGGTCAAAATGGTAACGTTGCATACAGTGATGCTCCCTTGAACCACCTGAAATAAATGCCTTGAAGTCCTCTGATTTGGGTGGAAGACTGTAGCTTGTCCTGCCTTGCCTGGTCTTGCTAGATGTTCCAGTACTTTCTGAAGTGATGTAAAGAATGAGTCTACAAACTCTCATTCTGGCTAGCAAGCTCTTTTTGTTATGTACATACTTCTTGTAGTAAAATTCTAAATTTTAAAAGGTTTTTTTTTTTCATTTGAAAATTGCTACAGGTACATAAATAAATTATAGCTTTGTAATGTGGCCAAATTGCAATATTGTGCAAAAGCCCTCCTGGAATAAAATGATCTGCTTGTGGCATGGAGTAGTCATTATCATCTGTTCAGAGTGGTCCATTTTATTACGGCTTTTGACAGTTCTGTTTTCTGAAATCCTTTTGAGTTCAATATTAGCATTTTGGTAGAGGATTGTATTATGGTAATCCTGAAAAGTTGGATTTAGGCATCTGTGGGATTTAATTTCAAATTATAAATTACCTAAATTACTTTTAAAATATTCCTCGAATGTCCATTTCCAATCCAAACCTCTATGTCAGAAGTACAAAGGTGCATTATGGGCAGATATAACTCAACTATAATTCCCATCATTTCCTATTAGGAACTACTGACTTGAATTTAACTTATTTGGCCATGTGTCATTTGACACACAAGGAATTTGTCTCCGGTACAAAAACATTCAGTGTACAAGTAAAGCAACAGAATAGTAGTCATAATAATAATACCAATAAAAGGGGGGAGTGAAGAAGATAATAAGGATAAATAATATTACAACCACACTACATGCATAAATATAATAGAGATTAGATCTCTGTGGAGATAGATTTTCAGTCATCCAGCTCATAGTTGTCCCAAAGATGCTTTTTCAAGAAAAACAAAAGTCCATTTACCTTTTGGAAAAGCACCTTTGGAATAGACATTAGACAGCACTATACAAATTAGATGTTCAGCAGAGTGATTGCGTGGAGGGAAAAAACTGTCCCTGTGTCTAATTTTGGCATGCAGTGCCCTATAAGTAGCATTGCAAGGGGAGGAATTGAAACTATTTATGTCCAGGATGTGAAGGGTCTGCAGATATATTCTGACCCATACAATATATTCTCCCATTCTGCTAGGACAGCTGAAAGCTGTAGTTCAGTACAAGTAGTCCTCAAGTTATGACCATAATGAAGCCTGCCCACTATAGTTGTATGTCTTGACAGTCATACATTGGGTCACCCACATGAATGACTTGATTTTACAACCTTTTTTGCAGTGGTCACTCAGCAAACTTTGCAAAAGGTTTGCTATGGGCTGATTTTGCTCTTAGGCATGAGGAGGAGGCAACTGTTGAAACTTCACATCCGAGTAATAAGTAGCCCTCTAAAACTGTTACTAAGCAATCTGTTGTAAGTCAAGGATTACCTGTATCATTTAGAAGGTTGCAATTATTTCTGTTCAAACTCCAGTTGCCAAGAATATTTAACAAACAGCAAAGCCACATAAAATCTGCTGTATTTTAGTAGCCTATATGTTTCGATTATTAATTTGGAAACACGGTAGAAATGATAACAGACCAGTTTTTGATATTGCTATCTTACATGAAAAAAGAAAAACCTGGCATGTAGCATTCTTGTATTTTACCTCTTGAATAATTTTAAGGAACCCTAAAAGAATTTATTTGTTGTTAGCCAGGAATAGCAAACCAGAAATACGGGAATGATTTGATCAAGTGAACTAAGAGATGAAGAAAATGTAAACACTATGTAAAAATATACATAATAGTATTGGTTCACATTTTCCTTAAAGAGTGATAATGTGGTGACTGATACGATATATTCTGGCTATTCTCTGCAGTGAGTTTGGCCCCTGATATATATAAGGATATAAGATTAAAGTCATGATTGGCCATGCCAACTATGGCTGTTAGGAATTGTGGTTCAGCAAAATTTGTTGAGTTGGAAGTTTTTCATTCTCATTCTATAAAGTTAGCCTACAAAGCAAGTTCTACCAAAGTCCACCAACAGAAAAGGAGAGGCTCAGAGGTGGTATTCAGCAGGTTCTGACCAGTTCTGGAGAACAGGTAGTGAAAATTTTGAGTAGTTCAGAAAACTGGCAAATATCACCTCTGACTGGAGATTTTACAGTATACTTCCCCTGCCATGCCCACCAAGCCACGCCAACAGAACCAATAGTAAAAAGTTTGAATCTCACCACTGCAGAGGCTGTGACAAGTTCAGTATTATAAGGAATGCCAAACTTATTGTTAAATGCTGCTTCATTTTTTCCTTGAAAATGTTTTGCATCCAAGAAGCCTGGTTAAGAAGCTTGGATGAACTGAAGAAGGTTCTTGGAGATGAAAAGCAAAATATTTTCAAGGGAGAACCCCCCACCCCCCAAGAAAGTCCAGTTGCTGTTTGGACAAAAGCCTTTGGGCTCTTTCATATAATTATTTTTCTTGTTCTAGTTCAAAGTCTTCATTCTTTGGGAGAGAGTAGTTATTTTTGCTTAGGAAATGCTGCCAAAAGCTACATGGATCAATTTTTCCCACCTTCGCCTCTTGCCAGAGATACTAGACTTCAGCTTCCTTAACTCCTGTCCAGCACAACCATTGACTGTGTTAGCAGAGAATTAAGGAAATGGAAGTTAACATTATTACAACTGTTTGGGGTTAGGGCTAGTTCTTAAATAGAACGGAAACTTCCATGAAACAGCAATATTTTAGGCTACAAAATAGACAAGGATACATAATATAATTTAGCTATCAAAATGAAGTTAATGCTATCTAAATTAATGGGGCTGTCCATATGCATTTCCTGTCCATAATGCAATTCATTCTCAAATGAAATTCAGTTATTCTGGAATTGTTTCCATTGAATTTGGCAAATTAATATAGGGATTGCTCAAGGGGCGTATGGAATGCATGTTTCAGAGGACTCTGGGAAAATGAACATTTTGTTGATTCTTAAGAGTAGTTGTGGCCCTTATGGTGGCTCTATGTAATATATGAGCCATGGTGTTGCAGTATTGTAGGCTAACTGGCCACTGCCAGGAGTTTGAATCTCACCAGGCTCAAGGTTGACTCAGCCTTCCATGTTTCTGAAGTCGATAAAATGACCCAGATTGTTGGGGGCAATATGCTGACTCTAAACTGCTTAGAGAGGGCTGTAATAAAAGTACTATGAAGTGGTATATAAGCCTTAAGTGCTATTGCTATATGATGGGATCAGCAAGTTAAGTGCTTATTATGGAACATGTTGATATGTGCAGAACCAAGAGAAACCCACTATTCAGGACAGACAGCAGCCATTGCATTAATATTACTAAAGTTATTTAAGACAGATAGAAGGACATAAGAGCCCGGTCATCCATTATTCTTGTATAGTTAAAGTGCCATTTTCTTTTTCTCATAAATACATTTGGTGTGTTATTTTTATATCTTTTCCCATCATTCTTCATTAAATCTGGAAACAAAAACAATCTTCATCTTTTACCTTGTCTAGGCAGCATTTTATTTCTGTAATTCAATAAGACAACGTTCACATATCCGTTTATTTAAATGAGGTACAATAAGTTATGCAAAAATATATTGTTACTTTAAAAAATGACTTGCCGTATCAATCAGTTGGGCCAAATGTTCTCTACTCCCCTGGACTTTTCATTTTATTGCTTTTTTGCCCGTATATTGTAGTATACAGGCAAGAGGAAAAGAACAGAATATAGACCCTCCAAATACAGAAAGGTTTTATTGCTGATATAAACAAATCCAACAGGAAAATGTCCCTCTTTGTTGCTTACACAGATCACAGTTAATTCTCTAACAACTGGGGACATTTCTTATGCCATCTGGCCACTGACCAACAAAAATATTATGGTAAATTAGTGTCTCCTTAAGAAGAAGCTCACTGCTATAATAGACCTACTATATCCACAGATTTGCTAATGTCAGTTTAGGTCTTTACCACTGTTTCCATGACTCTGATTCAGCCATGTCTTTCCATTCATTTATCAAAAAGATCAATAATAATTAGATAGCCAAGGCAAGCAGGCTGACCAGAGATGGAAGATAACAATTGAATTTATTTACTTCCTCCTCTGCACTTACTGTATCACCGAACAATTTATTAGCAATAATATATGCTTTAGGTCTGTGATTTCACAGACAATCTCTATAACTTGTTATCCAATTTATAGACATTTAAAAGGGAGCTGTCAGTTTCATCTGCTTGCTTCTTCTAGCTACAAATTGTTCAAGAGGCCTTCTTAAGCAACTGAATGCGATCTCAGATCTTCTGTGCTATTATTTACATATATCCTTTTGATGCTGCCGCATTAACCCAGTTTCATGCTGTGAAATGAGGCAAGCAGCCCATGTGAGAAAAAGGCGGCACTATGTTATTCCTTCATGCAACTATTACGAAGCTGAAAGAATCAGCTTTGTATTTATCATAAAATATTTGAAATGAAACAATTTTTTACTTGTTTTTATATTATTAAACATTTATGACATGACGGCATCTGGGATGAATTAAAAAAAAAGAAAAATATGCCATTTTAATACTGTGATAACGATTATGAAATAAATGCACAAATACAGTACCGTCCAACTGGATTGACTGAGGATGGTTTACAAGTTAAAAACATACACGAACCAATCATAAATGCCCTTTGAATCCCAACCATTCCAATTGAGATGGAAAATATAATTCCTCCTGAAAACAGAAAAGTCCGAGTACTCTCCTCAACACCTTCTGAAAAGCCCATCGGGAGGAGGCCAACTTAATCACAGAGGAGAGGCTGTTCCAAGGTATCAGGGTCATTCTTGAGACAGATAGCTTCTGGCCTCCTTTCATAGGAGGTCTTAAGCATTGCAGGATGGGCTGGTTCTATTCAGGAGAGGACTTCATTCTCTTGTTGCCATTTCTTTGGCTCAAATGTTAATTTCCCTAGGATTGCATGGCTATCATGTGAATCCAGGAAAGGGCACATCTCTAGGTAGCAGAATAACAAGAGTTGGAAGGGACCTTGGCGGTCTTCTAGTCCATCTCCCTGCTCAGGCAGGAAACCCATTACCATTTCAGACAAATGGTTGTTCGATCTCTTCTTAAAAACTTCCAGTGTTGGAGCGCTGCTTTGCTGGGAACTGTCCTCCATAGCAAATTTGGAGACACTTTATGGTCATGCAGGAGAAACTAGGTCCCTGGCTTCTGCAGAGGCATATGCTAATGTAATGCTTGACTGGTGCATTCCATAGTGCTTGTCAGCACACATGAGAGCATTTTAGACATAGTTTGAAAGAACATCAATCCTGTGCTGTATAGAAGATTGATTTAAGCTGGGCCAAAGCTGTTCAGGAGTCTGCAGTTAGTTCTTTCATCAATATGTTCATTAGTTTATTTGCTGTTTCTCCTGACAAAGTATTTCTTTTGACATATGTTTGTATTTTTTATTTATTAATCATATTTATATGGCTGCCCATCTCATGGAAAGTGACTCTGGATGGCATACAGCAATCCAATGAAACATTATAAATAAGACATTATATAATAATCACTGAAAAAGCATTAAAACCATAAAAGCAAAACAGGAAAAGAAAATAATAGTGTAATATTAATAATAGTGGAGTCACTGTATGAGTGCATCTGTCCTTCTGTATTCTCAGGCCTGCTGGCAAAGGTAGGTCTTAAGGCCCTTTCCAGAGCTTGGGTGTAATGAGACTGATCTCATCTCTAAGATGAGAACGTACAATGTGAAGAAAAGGCCCAGGGCTTATGATCCACCAAATATAGCTCCCTGGACAATGGAACTCATAATTAAAATTAAGACTAAGACTAAGATTACCTTTAGTGTCATTTTTGACTCTTAAGAACACTGGCACAAATTAAAAATGAAATTCTGTTGCCTACTCTCGAAAGAAAGTATGTATCTATCCATACTTATACACAACAGACATGTACATATGCTGTACACATATATATGTATATATACCTACACACACGCACACACATTAATCACTGTCCATTTTGAATACATAGCAGAAAGAGGAAACTTGAGTTCACAAGGTTGATAGTATATGGATCAAAACTGTGATTGAATCTGAATGTTCTGCTTCGAACACCATGAAGCCTCCTTTCAGAAGGTAACAAGGAAAACAGGTCATGAAGAGGATGTGTAGCATCCCGGACAATCCTACAGACCCTGCTCAAGCATGGCTTATATGCTATGTCCTGGATAGAAGGAAGTGAACTACCAATGATCTTTTCTGCCACCCTCATCACTCTCTACACTGCCTTCCTGTCTGAAGCAGTAATGCTTCCAAACCAGGCAGTAATGCCATATGACACGATGCTCTTAATCATCCCTTTAGAGAACGTGGGTAAGGACAGGGGAAGGAACATGTACTTTTCTCATGCGATGCAGAAAATGCAGGCACTGCTGTAATGTACCCAGAGTCCTACTTTTATTACTTCCAAGAAGTTGTGCATGTTACAGGACTGGTCAGCCCTTCTAGAACATGAATCATGCACTTCTTGTGTTACTTTGTGCAATACACATGATTAGTTCTATCAGTCTAGGTATGTATAAGCCATTTTGCATACCCTTTGCCTGCCTGCTTTGACAGCACTAGATGTCAGTAAGAATGGTATAATTCCAAGTCTGTTCTAAAGCCATGTTCTCGAGGGGTATGTCCTGGCTATTTCTGGTTTTTGCACAAGGTTAGAACAGATTGCAGTTGTTCCCTGCCAGCATATCTATCCCCTTGAAACAATGGAGTTAGCTTGTTATTGATCAATTCATATCACCCCACACAATCTCTTTGGGTATTTTGTCAGCCAAGGCTATTTTTGAACTTGTGTTCAGTGCATTTTTAGAAGAGTGCAGTGATTGTGTTCAGAAATAGTCCAAGTAACAGGTGTGGTAGGATGCTGAAACAGGATCATTGAATTTCATCCAACTTCATTTCATGTTCCCCTTAGAGCCTACAAAACATCTGTTGGGCAACTTTTCTAAGTGATCCAAATTCACCCGATAATCTTACTTTGTAGAACAGGGGTGTCAAACTCCATTTCATTTAGAGCCGCATTAGGGTTGTTTGACTTTGCGGGGGGGGGGGGGGGGGGGCAGAGGGGGCATGGCCAACTCAACATCACTTGTGTCTAAGGTACCTATGAGCAGTCTCCCAGCAAAAGCAGGCTTCAGAGTTCCATTTTCAGCCACAACGGCTTCCTGAAATCCTCTTGCCAGTGAAAACGGAGCTCAGGAGGGCCACAGGAGGGCCACAAACTCAAGTTTATGCTGGCCGAGGCACCACAGGCCAGTCTTTTGCTGTTTCCAGGGCGGTCCCATGGGCCAGATCTAAGCACCCCGTGGGTCGGATCCACCCCCCCAGGCCTTGAGTTTGATACTGTCATAGCAGGAGCAAATGCTGGCAGCTTTCTCTCTGGCAGGGGATGTTTGGCATGAGTGGAAACAATAGCTGGGGCTATCCACTATTTCCTTGATTGACCTAAAGATGAAAAATACAATTCACTGGCCTTGTTCTTGTGGCAAAATGTGCCACTGAGGGCAACACAACTGATACATATTCAGTTCCAAGACTGGTGGATAGCACTCCAACTTGACCAAAGTCCCTAGACTTTTGATGGTTTGCTAATTTAATAATACTTGACACTGCAAATCATACAATACAGTAAAAATCTCACAATCCTGTGAGTTGGGTGTTTTCACATTGTAATTTTATGTTGCACATTAATCCTGGAAGTTATAGATTTATGCTTTAAAAACCACCACTAAAGGTACCTGAAAGATGGATAGGAATTGTGAATCAAAATATTGGAGGGAAATTAGATCAAGTCTGTCTTAACATTCTTATTTCAATCTATAATAAAGGCTGGATTAGCGATTAGTACTGCCAGATCTGACAAATCAAGTAGTGATTTCAATTTTCAGTTGAAACATCTTAATTAAGGAAGTCACTGACTTAATCAAGTTTAGAAAGGATTTGCTTCCAAAAGTATTGTTCCCATCTTTAAATTACTATTCAAATTGCAAATGGGCCATAATAAACTTGTGCACAAATTAACATTCTGCCTATCAATGGTGCATAAAAGAGGCAGTATCAGGTGAATTCTCCCTGGTTCAAAACTTACTGGGCCTGGAAATACACTTGGAAAGTATGTTCTGGCTGAAGGTATTCAGGTGGGGACAGTTAAGAAAGACAAAAATGGGGTGGGGAGGTAAGTGGAACATGCTGGTCAGATGGTGGGAAAGCAAGTAAGCTAGTTGGAATGTGACAGCAATCACTTTTGTTATAAAGGTGATGGAATCAGGGATGGATGGATGGCCCAGTAATATATGCTGTGCTTTAATTCAGGAGTGGTTATCGGAGATGAGGTAGTCTTGGCTGATATACATAGGCCAAATGGAAGGTGAGGTGCATCAGTCTTGCCCTATTTCAACTAAATATTTTTCTCAGGTTAAACCCAGAACCAAATTATTGGATCATAATCTTTACTAAATAAGCCTGCCCAAAATCCCAGCATGCATGTTTTATGCATGGACTCAAACCCATTTTCCAGTTTGTACATACCCCTATTCTAGTTTATTCAATTTCCACATGGGTACAATTCTTATTCTCAAACCTACAGTTCAAAAAAGCTGTCAGATCTTTTGAGATCTGACTGAATTACTTGTATCACTGATACAACTGTTTATTTCACAGCCAATAATTACAAGAATATGAATCACAAAGATGGCAAAAACATGATAAAAACACACTATCTTTCATGTAAAAAAATTATAACTAAAGCCTTATATTATCCAAGTAATATACAAGTTATTCTGCTTTTGGAAGGTTTCTATGTATATTAGACCATATTCTGTAAAATGGAGCTGATAAGAGGCTTTGAAGAACAAGGGTTAACTACAGACAAAAGTACAGTAGATTGTGTTAATCCATTATTTAGTTTGGATTTGCATATCAGGTAAATCCAAACTATTTTTAGGGTTTCTGAACAAGCCATGGCAAAGTGTATAAACTAAGCCATAATAACCAACTACAGAACATTTAAGATAGTAACTTAATAGTGCCTGCAAAAATAAGAGGGAAAGCAGCATACACTACACTAATTCCTGTTCATTAGTAACAAAATTTAAAGATGAGTTTTAACTGCCACCGAACTTTAGGTTATAGATGTAATTATTTTCTCCAGAGTATTTTGATGATAGCAACACTGAATCCAAGATCAGTAAAGGCTAAAAATGCCATAAACTTTCCTTCCACCTTGATACCTATGAGCCTGGAATTTACATACTGCAAGTGCAAGACTATCTGTTGGACATCAATGGGTTATTGAAAAATACTGCTTCTTTGAAGCCATTTGGAATATTGTGGGTGTTTTGGACTCTGGAAAATGCTGTCCCATTTCTTTTTTTGAGGGGGGGGGTGGAGAAAGATCTAATCAAGCAAAGTAGCTTATGACAGGCAGTGAAAGGAAGTAATTATATTCAGAAAAATATATTGGGATTATACAATATTTGTCCATAGAAAGTCAAATTGAGACAATAGCTAAGAATACATTTATATCAATCAAGGCTAATATGTAAAGACAATGTTAAGTACATAATAATCTATGTAGTTCTGCTCCATTTTGGCACTAACCTGTTGATTCCAGTATTGTCAAATATTGGAGCTATGAGGCAAGTTTCCTAAATTTTAGGAAGATTATATAACTTTACTTTGACCCACCCCCAACTCCCTGTTCCTTAGAGTAGGAAAGGACTTTCAATATATACATCATTTTAGCTTCCCTTTCTTTTATAATTTTTCTCAGCAGAGTAACCTACGTTCAATTTTTCAAATGTTGAAACATATATAAAGGGAACACAATACTTTTAAGGTAATATAAACAAAACAATATGGCATTGAATTTTAACTATTTGAATTTGAAAATAGCAGATATTTAGGATTTTAAACCAGTTCTTCAGATGTTTTTATTAAAAAAAATGGGGGGGGGAATGCAATGTTAATATTGCTGTCCGAGGCTTACAATTCATATAATCATGATTGCAGAATTGTAATGCTGAATTGTGCAGCCTTTTTTCCCCCAGATTATTGAACTTGGAATTCCCTGAATTTTTGGGAATATTTAAAAAATACATTTTAAGACAATAGGAAACTAATATTACCAATTTACCTTTTCAACACTTGGCTCTTTCAGTTGTCTTACCCTGGTTTAGAAGATGTCATAAAGAACTCAAAAAATATCAAGCACTTCCACAAGTTAGTATTACATGGATCTCAAACAGTATCATGATTCTGACATATGAATCAATGACAAGTGATTTTATGATTCACAACTGGGAAAAAATGAAACAGGGCTGCCCTCTCCAGAAACTTTTACCATACAAAATATACCTAATTACATGGAATTGAGGGAAATTCATACAATTTCTGCTTCAGAATCTATTTTCAAAGAAAATATAAAGAGCAGCCATTTCAACAAACATTCAAGTATCACAATGTTTATTGATAGATACAAGTATATAAAATCAGGGCATGAACATGTCTTGATAAATTAAGTAGACTTAATTCCAATACTATCATAGGGACCAATTCAGTTTCTCACCATTTTATTTCATACCCACAAAGACCACTTCCAAGGGCACTATCCACCTCTTCAAACTGATCATTTTTGTGCAAGTAAACCATGTTTCTTTTTAAAAGACTTGTGCACTTGCCCAGGCTCAAGGATATTAAAATCTAGCACATAAAGCCCATTACTAGAGGTAGAAATACAGGCAATATACTATTACGGCAACCACCATCAATTACAGTTAAGGATTCTCTGTAACAACCAAATGGATAATCAAATATTGCAACAACTCAAGTATTACACTGAGCAAAGTGCATTTCTACAGTATTCAGTGTTGCTATTCAGATTTCTAACGAACAGCCTATGGTAACTGGCATCAAAGAAGATCCTTACACAGACTGCTTCTGAACTTATGATGTAATTATTGCATGCTGCTAATACACTGTTATCTAAACATTAAAGATATTCTAAAATATTTTTATGGTAGACTATGATTAAGACATACTACAAAAACCCTTATGCAGAAACAAGTCCTACTGACCCGCTACTGCTTTAAATATTGTGAAAACATTACAGCGGAATGAGTTTTCGCAGTGGTTAGGTCAAATGCAGTTACATCATAGCAACAGTATGTTTGCACAATTTAAGGCTTTGGCTGGTTTAATCAGCATCTTCTTCAGATTCTTCTTCCTCTGCTGTTTCCAGCCAGGTCAACCACTGGTTTACCTGCAATTAAACCCAAATACTATTATTAGAATGAGAAAAATAAATGAAATGAAGTTCAAGTGTATCTGGGAATTAACTACATATGAAACCCTTACACAATTTATTAAGAGTATAAAAATTATTGAAACCATGAGGCATATTCTCGTGGCTCTAATTTTAAACTTTATAGAAATCTGACTTTTTTATAGTATATTCTACATTTTCCCTAATGAATCTGCAAGTTCAATGAGGTAACTGTTTTGCTTAAACCTATAGTTAAACATATAGTGAGATAATTCACCTGGAACAAAGCTTTGCCTTTCCCTGGAAACTCTTGAGTAATATCTTCTTTCCATGCCAGAAAAGCTTCTTCTTCAATGATTTCCATATCATAGAAATGCACAAAGAAGCGCAGCAACATGCCTGTAAGAAAGATTTTGCTTT
The DNA here is from genome assembly GCA_023653725.1 of Bungarus multicinctus. NCBI lineage: Eukaryota > Metazoa > Chordata > Lepidosauria > Squamata > Elapidae > Bungarus > Bungarus multicinctus. The sequence goes on from CM042838.1 coordinate 75,594,507, forward strand.
TTTACTCACATCTTTTAAAATGGTTATTTTTAAGATAGCCATTTCTTTAGCATCAGTGGCACTAAAATTCACTATTCAGTCATTTCGCTTAGTTCCAAAGGAAGTGGTAAGCAAACCTGATACCAACTTATACAAGCACTTCTCTAGCTGTATGAGTATAGGAACATTTGGCTAGAATTCCCTCTCATTCTGATGTCATATCAAATGCACATGAAAGAGGGAGAGGCAAAGATTTTATTTTTACCTTTTGGAAAATTGTTGTTGTAGCAGTGCACTTGGAGTGCATACAGGGCACTCACTTGTAGATCAACATGGTCATGAAGGAATTTTTGCATAACTGGCTTAAAGGAAAGAAGCAGCTGTTTTTCTTGCTCCAACTGTTCTTTAGAAGGAGCAGATGAAGAATCTGGCTCATCATTAGGTGGATTTACTTCACTAGAAATATACTGCAAGAAACTAGAAGAATTGGAAGGAAATGGTGTAAATTGTTTAACAAACACATCCATGTAAAACAAAGAAAAAGCAAAGGTTTTTTTTCTTTGCTCAGCATATATAGATAATAGAACGAAATAACCCCATCATTGCTATAATCAGCTTATATTATAGTATCTTTAGCTCATGCGTGACATGCAACAAACTGGTTTCAGTTGCATTTCTCACCTGGTCATCAAAATATTAACAAATCCCTTATCTACATGTAGTTTTGGTGAAATGTTGTCTTTAATCCATTTATAGATTGCTTGAGGGGATGGGTCCAACTTAATTTGCTTCAGTAGCTCCTTTTCCAGTTTCAGAAGTGGAAACAAGAAGCTAAGTCCTTTCCCTTCCAATATTTCCAGCATACGATCCTTATTCTGGTCAATCTCTGTAACATATAGAGATACAAAGATACCAAAATATTCTTTGAGCTTGTCAATATACTATATATTCACTCATTAGCTCACATTTCAAAAACACCATAATATTTAACCGTATTTTCTAAATAGATGTTTATTATAGTTACCCATCTACTTCCCAATTCCCTCCCTGTATCAGTGTATTCATTCCTTACCTGGCAGCATCTTTTGCATGTTCACTTTGCTCTGTTGGAAAAGGTCAGTTAGCCATTCTCGATCCTGCAGCTTGGCTAACTGCTGAAGGCAAAGTAGGAAGAGGGGAAAATGGGTGCCACTTTCCAATGGTTGTGCTAGTTCAGAGATGCTCACGAGTTCTGAAATTATGGCACGAGCTGCAAACTGTGCTAGATAGGATTTTACCAGAGGGATGTCCACCTCTAGTTTAGGGCACTGGTCCAATACATTTAGGAATGCCTGAAAAAAAGTTTACTAGCATTGATTATATTCTCCCATGTCTGGCTCTGACAACAAACAATGCAAAGACATCGAAGTATATTTATGAATATATGCATTACCTGCATGAAGTTGTCACTAGTAGCTATCCCTTCCTGTTTAAGTAAATTGATTAATGCACTTGCTTTTTCTTTATCTTCATCTGATCGATCTAGTGACTGGAGTACTATTTTGCTCAGCATCTCAGAAATAAAATGTTTTGGTGCTCTCATTTCTCTCACACTGTTGACAGCATCATTGGCATTTCCATTGTTCAAATATTCAGTCACAACAGTTTCCTAAAAAAGGAGGAAAAGGGTTTTTTTCTCTGTCTCTAATTCTTTACAGTTATCACATAGTGTAGTTTGAGAGCAGACTAAATGAACTTACTGTTAACTTGAGCAGCTCTTCCTTAGAAGGTGGTGGCTTTTTACTTGTCTTTGCAGGCTTCTCCTGAATAAGTGGCGGATTTGTTTTGAGACCAAGTTGAGGTGGCTTAAAAAATAAAACACTAGAAGTTTAGTAGTGTATTTATTAACAGTAATGCATCAATCTTAAAATATTTGCTAGTTTTAAACTGCAACTTTAAGCATTCTTTTAACCAAGCCTTAATTAGTAGAGATCCACAGCACTGGCAAATTGACAAAAATTGTATCCTGGAATAGCCTAGCAAAGGCTTTCACTTTCATGATCACCATTAAGCATATATATTTTGAAAAGACGCTATTACTTAGTTGTCTCAATCAAATCTCACTGTTTACCTGGATTTACTCCCAAACAAGCAAATATTGTGGAATTCCAGGATCTTGCTAAGCATTTGTTCTTCTGAACTCTTAAATAGAAGAAAATGACTTACTGGAGACATGTGCTGCAATGCTCCGAAGTGCCTCTATAGGACACAATATTCTCAGATATGCAATCACCACAATAGAAATATAGTCTTCATTGTTCCCTCCCCATTATTTTAATACCTTAAAAGTGCATATGCTTTCTAGAATGCACCTTTATATCGAATATAATAAATAAATCTTTGATTGAAACATTAGAGAAACATTTACCTGTCCCAGAGGTGGCGTCTGAGTACGTTGTGGCTGTGCACTGGGAGGAATCATAGTTATCTGGGGCTGAAGCTTTGGCACTTGGTTTTTGTTTACTACAAAACACTGAGCAGGTCTCAGACTAATCTGTGAAAAGAAGCTGGATATTAGAAATCTGGAATATGGTTCTATTATGGTAGTGAAAACTACCCATAGCAGAGTTGCATGTTATTTACAAGCACTGCTAAGTTATAGCAACAATATTTTTGAGAAAACAATTTCTAAAGTTTATAATGGCTTTTTATATCTCCATCCAGCAACTGAAATTACTTCAACAGCTCTTGTTTATGCCCTCATATCTCATAATCTTGCTCATAGGACACTGGAAACTCCTGAGGAGGAGGGAGGAAGAGGAGTGAAACTCCAAGAAAGGGGGGGGGGGGGAAGAGAAGCAAGAGGAATAAAGGTAAAGATAGATAACTTGGGGGGGGGGAGTGAAAAGCAGGAAGGTAGAAGGGGAGATCCAGTGTTGATCCTCGTAATAACGCGTCTTGTTATAATCATTGGGCATCTTTTAAAAACTGTGCCTATTCTTTTTCAAGGGCATACCTCATCTGCATTAAGCTGTCCCTTCTTAGAAAACCGTGGAGGCATATCCTTAGACTGTCCTTGTTGAGACAGAAGTCCCTGATTTTGATTATGGTATAGTTGGCTTTGCCCCTGTTTTCAAGACAATGAAAAGAAAAATAAAGACTATAACAGTGTAAACTTTTCTTTATCATAAAAATATTTTTCATATATTCTATGTGTACTGCATTTTACATCTTGTTAGAATTTGTTCTACCATGATGAAATTATTATTACTATCTTACCTTTCCATCAGTTCTAATTTCCAATTTTTCCTCACAACAATCCTGTGAGGTAGGTTGGATTTAAAAAACTGCCCCCAAGTTGTTCCCTGATCTTCCTTGGCTAAGAGTGGATCTAGGTCTTGCTAATTGTAAGCTAGCATTTTAAACATTTCAACTGTTACAGGCGGGTTGTTTTATAAGGAAACTGATTCAAGCTGATCTAATCAAAAGGCAAAGTATTAATTCTAAGTTTATGACTCAATCCCAACAATTACATCAGTGTTTCCCAAACCTGAATCAATTACCCCAAATTGGGTAAACATTTTTTTTTTCTCACAAACCATTATCCATCATAACAGGGACATTTAAATTGACTTAAAGATTGCCACATGTATTAGAATATATTTGAATTTCTCCCAATTTATCCTATTAAGACAAGAATTGATGAAATCACCAATAGTAATTTGTTGAAATGACTCAAAGTTATGACAGTATTGAAGGAAGGGACTTAGGAGCAGCCCTTTTAAGTTTGATTAAGACTTTCTGATAAGCTATTTTTAGGTCACAAAGGAAAAGTTTGGGAACCACTGAATTTGATACAAATGTTCATAAAAAAGATGCATCAAGTATAATATATGGGAGCTATTAATTATGCTTTGGATTTCACATAAATATATTCTTTTTATTCTAAATTTTAGAAACTGGAGAAAATATTGTAAACAAAAAGTGAAATTGCCTGTGGAAAGAGGCAGAAAAAGACCCCAATAGATTCTACTCCTTTAATCCTGGGTGCTCCTGACGCTGAGGGGACGTTTAAAAAACACACTAGAAGAATATAGAGACTAAGAGAAGTACTTTTATTACTTACAAGGGGAGTTCCGTGTTTTTTTTAAACCTTCCAGAAGATGGCAAATATTATATAAGCAGCAGGTGCAGACATAATGGCTTTTTGGAGAAGCAGTGAAGTGTACTAGAGACAAACTAGTTCATCCATCAGCTATTGTGAAAAATGTATTGGACAACAAAAAATGCTTGAGGAGGAACAATAGTGCCCCAAGGAGGAAAAAAAGCAAGCCAGGCAGAGAGATGACAGAATGACACAAAAAAACCAAACTTGTAAAAATGAGCTTTGTTTCCTTGGAGCTTCGGAATAGATTCCAAAGACTCCCTGCTAATGTTGTTTCTGGACTTCTGGATGAACTGCAGCTGCCACAGGGGCCAAAGATGGCTATACAAGTTCTACAAAGAGGACAATTCCCATCTCTGCCTTGGGGCAACAGCAAAAGATGTTTGAGACTTCCTATTGAGAGACCAAAGCATCAATCAGCAATGAGCTAGCAGTTTTATCAAGAGGAAGGTGCTGTCTTTCATGGGCTCACATTTGGGATGTAATAGAAAACCTATCAGGACTCCTTAAGCTCACTGAAGAATAGTCCTTTTTAGTGATTCTGGTGGGAATAAATGGCAGACAGTGTTGAAAACATTGTAAGACTATAAAGCAAAGGGCTGTTAGGTAAGGTTTGTTTTTTCAAAACAACCCTTCCCTGTGGAAGGCTGTGAACCCCGAAGCAAAATAAACTTATGTTGATAAGGGAAGCTAAGAGTAACATGAAAGTTCTTTTTTTCCAGTTTTGTCAAAGCAAGAAAGCCATAATGGACAACTAGAGTGTCCTTGAACAGACTGATTATATCCAAGAGCCTTAAAAGAGCTTGGCTATCAAGAATGGTTATGGTACCAAAAGAGTAGGGCAAGTGTGGTAAGATGAAGAACTCAGCTGATTACAGACCTACAAGCTTGTTGCTGATATTGGACAAACTCTAGAACAGAAATATGACTGTTAAAACATTTAGAAAAGAATATATTGGTTAGCAGGAATACAATGTCTTTAGGAAATAATAAAGTATGGCAAAGCAATCGGAGTTCCTCTATTGTTTGCCTTGACTACAGAGATATAGTAAACATAATTCCAAACCATTTCATCAAGTTTCCTACAAGATCCTTGTAAAGATGATGACAAAATTTAAGCTGCCTGCATTACTGTTATAAGGATATAGGCTTAGCTGAACATACACAAGAACATACAGTGTTATTCAACACTGACTTATAAAATGGGTTAAAAACACCAAAAGATTATAAAGCTAATAACAAGATAAATACTTAAGAGGACAGTTTCAGGATTCAAGAGGACATGACAAACTAGAAAAATGGACAGAAACTAAGATGAAATTTAAGAAGAATGAACTGTGTCTGTACCATATATGTGAATTATCTCATAAATTGCAAAAAGATGAGCTAATAGCATAATCTAGCTCCAAGAAAAACAATTTTAATTTGCATTAATGATAGTACAGTTTAAAGATCAAGATAATTATTGCATTCTACTCTGTATTAATTAAGATCTCAACTAAACTCTAGCATCTTTTCTTGGCACTGTCAATATCTTTCCAAAAATACAAACTTGAATAAAACAAAAGGGGAATAACCGAGACGGTTAAGAGCTGGAAGAAAAGGCTTGTTTGGAACAGCTAAGTGTGCTAATATATTTAACCTGGAAAAGACTATGAAGACATGTTTTCAGGCTTTTGAAAGCTAGTCCATGTGAATAGAATACAACAGACCTTCTTAGTGGTGTTCTAAACACAGGACAAGGAACAGTGGTTTTAAATTATTGCTATTTATTGTTATTGGTGCAAGTCATTCAGAATTATGCAATGTATGATGGGTGGCCATGCACATTTCTTAGATATAAAAAACAGCATCTATCTTCTATCAGTCACTTACTGGATTTTTCAAGAAGGATTTGCCTAGCTCTCCAAAGTGGGATTGAACAGGAGCCATGAGGTGTCCCCCGTGGCCATTGAAAAGTTGATTTGACCGGTGTCGCCCCATGGTAGGTGAAAATCTGTCTTGAATAACTCCCGGACCAGTACCAATTCCACTACCTGAATTCATAAAGCACACAAAAGACAAGAGGATATAACTTAGGATATCTTTATCAAAGTAATTAAAGAAAGTAAAAAACACATGTGTCATTTCTTCACTGAAGTAATATAATTACCAGGCATTTGTCCAAACATATCAGCAAGCCCTCCAAGTGGATCCCTGTCAAGTTTCATCCTGGGTGGCATAAACGGTCCCTCCAGAAAGAAGTCACTTCTCATTCCTTGAGACAAAGGAGGAGGAATAAAAACTCCCAGATCCTTAAAAAGAAAGTCAGTTGGAAATCAAATTAAAAGCAGCATTTAATGCCTATTAATGACTTGCACAGTTAAATCCGTATCTTGTGAAATACTTACTTTCACAGCATCTTGACGGATTTGATTGATAGTCTTTGGTCCATTGTCAAGAAAAGCTTTGCGAGGAATCCAATTGTGTTCTCTCAACTCCACAGTATCCTTCAAGGATTAAACAGAACAATGTTACCTTCAAGGCATATGCTAGATTTGTCACAGTAAGCAATTTTATACTCTTACCTGCAGCAGGAAACGAATCCTTGCCGGCAATTCCTTACTCATCATCAAGGAGCGCATACGGGCAAAGTACTGATCCATTAAGGACTGTTGAGAAAGAAATTCATTAAATTTGGCAAGTTGACAAGTTACAAAAAAGAACAAACATTAATATGTACTAGTTATTTTTATTTGCTAATTAAACATTAACCAAAATATTTTATCTATAACAACCTATCCCCGGAAAATGAATACTAAGAGCATAAATATATATATACACGCAATTCTACTGATGCTTACCTTGGCTTTTGCATGGTCTAGTCTAGGTCCTACTGTCCTCATTATCTGACAGAGGCACTCCAAATCCTCCCCCATATCCTTGAGTTGGACTCTCTTCTTCTTTTCCAAAAGCTGGATAATTTTAAACGATAGAAAAAATTTTACTGCCATTTTACAACTTACTTTTACCAGCCATGTATCAATGAAATAGGTATTAAATAACATTAAACAATACGTCCAAGTAGCAAAACAAATGCTGTTTCACTTAAGATGCTATGGCCAAACAAACTACACAATTCCTTTTCAATCTAGTGTTTTATGCAAACTCAACATTCCATTTATAAACTAGTGGAAAATGTTAAGGATTCATCAAAAGAACATCAACATAATTGATACTTTTGATTAGCAACATTTTCGTAAGAGATCCAACCACATGAAAATACAAATAAGGTACGGGTAAGGACCCTTTAGTTCTGGTTAGTGCTTTGCATTGGTCATATGACCTAAAATTTTCTATCCAGATTTCTCAAGCAGATCTAACAAGTTTTCCCTAAGATGTTAGCCAAAGCATAAAAAAGAACAGATTTTATTTTACTGTGTTTCTCATATAAGGCTGGGTCTTATTTTTTTTTGAGCCCCGAAAAAATGGCTAGGACATCTTTTTTTTGGGGGGGGGGGGGGGAGAGAATTTCTCCCCCGCTCGCGCACCCTCACCTAGGGTGCCCTGTGGGCAGCCACACCTCGCCACCAGCCACTCCTAACGGCCAATCATGGCGAAGCGGTCCGTACCCCTGCCAAGCGCCTTTGCTGTAGATCCGGGTCAGTGGGCGGGCGTCGTCAGCGTTTCAGCCTCTTTTCAAGCCTCCACAGCTTCCACGGTTCCCACCGCTGCTGGCATCTCTCTTGCCAGCGCTGTCTCCAACAACAGCATCTGAGTCGCTCCCGCTTTTCCCCCGTCTCCGCAACAGGGGAAAAAAAACATTTTGAGGTACCTGGGAGTGCTGCGTGCTGCGTTTTGGTTTAAACCCGAGTGGCTGGTTGGGCGTGAGAAGAGCTGAGCGAGCGTCTCTGCTGCTGCTACCCTTGGTGCTCCAGCCTCGGGCTCTGCAAGTTTCCAAAAGTCCCGGTGCGCAGCCCGTTCCTGCATTCCAAGCATGCCCAGGCTGAGCTGCAGCTGTCCGTCTCTCGCCAGTGCTGTCTCCAACAACAGCGGCAGCAGCGGTGGGAACCATTTCAGCTGCTTCTTGGGCAGGGGAGCCGCCTCCATAACTTTTGGAAACTTGCAGAGCCCGAGGCTGGAGAACCAAGGGTAGCAGCAGCAGAGACGCTCACTTGGCTCTTCTCACGCCCAACTAGCCATTCGGGATTAAACCAAAACACAGCACACGGTGCTCCCAGGTACCTCAAAATGTTTTTTTTCCCTGTTGTTGCGGGGAAGGGGGAAAAGCGGGAACGACTCAGACGTTATTGTTGGAGACGGCGCTGGCGAGAAAGGCGCCAGCACTGGTGGGAACTGTGGAAGCTACGGAGGCCCGAGAAGCAGCTGAAATGCTGCCAGCGGACATCCACGCTGATGCTGCCCTGGGTCTGCAAAGACACTTGGCGGGGCAAGGAGCCTTCCGCGCTCTGCCATGATCAGCTGTTAGGAGCGGCTGATGGGGAGGTAGCTGCCCACGGGGCGCTCCTAATGGCAAGTTCCCCCTCCCCCTCAAATTTCACATATTTTAAACTACACCTAAATTTGGGGGGAGGGGCTTAATTTCATTTTATGCCTAGAAAACATGCTGGGTCTTCCTATGGGGGGGGGCATATTATTGGAGAAACACAGTAGGAAATTTATTGTTAACAGTGTTTACCCACTGTGTAGTCACTAGTAGATACCACTTATTTTTTTTCTATTTTTTTACATTACTAGCTATCTCACCAAGAAGTTTACATAGTAGTAAAGATAAAAAAAACCACTTACTGTTTTGATGCACTTATGAAGGATAGATTCATGAATAAGATCAAGCTTGCCAAGTTCTCCAATGAATTTGATGTTTCCCAGCATCTTGATCTTAGCAATAGCTCTCTGTTCCTCTTCCTCTGGGAGGAGGGGGCCATCTTGCTTATCATAGACTAAAAATCGAGATAGGTTTTAGACATTGTTCCACTTTCATGACAAAAAACAAGCAAACCAAGAAATACAGTATTTTGTAAACTTACTATCAACATTTCTGGTTCGGTTTTCAAATTCATCTTGAAGTTTAGAAATTAAGAGGCGTCTGAATGTCTAGGATTTAAAATACAAAACATGTTAATGTCTTTTTAGCACACCAATTCTCATAATAGTTTTAGTCCAAAAGAAAATTATACTCACTGTGCTTTGCTTCTGTCCTGGATGACTCTCTGCGGATGGGCCATCAAAGTTGGGTGCATCTTCTGCCAGTCGCAGACATAGTTGAGCATATAGCGAGCTATACTTTGGCTCTTCAAGGGCTTTGTCTACGATCTGAGAACAGAGACTTCATAAATTATATGTAAGTTTGTTTAATATTTAAAACCTGCACTTTTAAATGATCTTACCTAATCCTATGCAGTTTTATTGATATTTCAGAAATTCATCATGACAACTATGCAGTACAAAAAACTATAGTGTAGTTAAGATTTCCTATCTTGCTCTTCCTCGAAACAATTAAGTAATGGGACAATTTCATTAATCTACCAGGTATTAATGTCCAATAAACAAAATCTAATCTATTTTAACAAACAGAATAGTGGAAGGTAAGCTGCATTTCCATGCCTGCTTTCTACCCTTGGAACCTGATTGAAGATTATCTGAAAAATCATGACATTTGAAACACACCAGCTCAGTGTTTTCTCTCAGGTCACACTACAGCCATATTATTATGAGACAGTATTCTCTTGCACTTCGAAGTTTCTATCTTTACTAATAAGATAGGAAAAAGCTCAACTGATTTATAATCTTATAAGCATACCAGGAAATAGTGCTACTACAGTGGATCATTTAAGAATAATCCATTTTCTAAGTTGCTTTGTTCTATAACACAACTCCTATAATATCCATGTTCACAGTAAACAACTTGCAAGCTGTACATTTTAAGAACCTTGAACAATTATACTTGCCATACATAATATAAATTTTATTAAACAGCATTTTTCTAATAAATTTATGTTATCTTACCAGCAGTATGATCCCCTTTAGGATGAGTTTAGACTCTACACCCACATTGAGGAGCTCAAGGCATAGTTTGTCAAACTTTTCAGGAGTAAGCTTATTTAGTATGCTAAAGGAAAGAAAACAAATCAAGGCTTTTCTTAGTCAAGATTTGACTTGTTTACTGCAGTTGAACTTACAAAACCTTTTTGCTAGTATTAATCTTAAACTGCAAGCAGTTTTCAATTTTAATCTGTTGGAAATTAAGTCTTATACTAAATGGGTAATTGTGTAACTGGTTACTCAAAATCAATCTAAATTACAGACCAGATACTTTGAAAGCCCGGATTTTAAGTGCTGATTTGGTAATAAATAAAGCAATACACTAGGTACAGGATAAGTGGGTCCTAAAAAACAGGAAAGCTAAGAAATAAGGATACTGAAATAAACATAAAAGAAAAAAATGGCTCCTGAGATGAGAAGTAAAGAACTCAAGGGGGAGGGAGGAGATAAATAAAGCAAGGTATTAAGATAGGAAATGCCTAATATGAACAGCCTTCTAATAAAACTAAGACATTAAGAGCTGAATTACAGGTACTACAAAAAGGGGGGAAATGGATAGAGAATAATATAACAGAGATAGGGTGACTAAACAGTGTGAAATAAAACAGGTAATGCCATAAAAAATCTAGATACTGAACAATGGGTATGAAATACAAAGTGAAAAGCAAGAGAATGCAGGACAGAGTAAAAATGCAAAGCCTTGACCCAGATTCAAAGCAGTCAGGAAACACACAAATGTTATTGAATATGGGCATTGGTGTCAAGAGTCCAGTGGATCTAGCAGAACAGTAATGAATTCTGAGAAATATAATTCAACATTTAGTGAATCAGTAATAAAACAATCTATCAAATGAACAGAACACTGCAGAAGCTTAATAAAAAATCTTTTTTTGCTTCTGCTCGGAATCATCAGTTTAAGAACTGCCATCAAGCATTCTCAAGACCACAAAAGCAACTCAATATGGGCTGAACTAGTTATAGTCTAATGGACTGGATCTACAAAAAAACCCCACCTCACATTATTTATTAATCTTTTCAATTTGTCTCCATAAAGTTTTTAGATAGATAGGACGATTGCCCCAAAATCTCCTCTATGTTTCCATGGCTGAGATGATTTGAACATGTGACCTCCATATCCAACTCATCTTGTCTCTATACCATGCAGGCTCCTTGGATTCTGTGCTCAAAGAGAACTCAAGAACACCTTTAGAAAATTGTGGCTTTGCAACTAGGAAAATCTCAATTGGAAATAAATGGCTGGGAAAACAAGTATGCATTGTGTCTTAGATGTGAATCACATATTGGATTATAAAATTCCACTGACAATTAAACTGTTATCTCAAAACTTACCCTCTTACTTTCCTGAAGATTGCATCATGTCGTTCTTTGTCATTTGCGGAGTCGTCATCTCGTCTAGTGCTTCGTGAAGGAATCCATTTCTGAGCGTTTTGCCCTGGGGTTTTCCCCAGGAACTCGCTTTAGAAATAGAATATTAATTTATTAAAACCTAGTGTATTCCCATATAATCTGGAAACAATAGGCTCAATTTTAAACTTGTTTTCAAATCGGAAAACTCAAAAGTCTGAAATTTCAGTACTATAACCTGAATTTAATAGTTATTATTTAATCTCTTTTGAACTCATTTTTGGAGCTTTGAACTCATTTGAAGAATTCTCTTACAGAAGCAGTTATAGCTAAAAATTCAGCAGATGTAAGAGTTATACCATGTCAAACATAACGAAATAAAAATAATTAAGAAGGAATTAAAGCAACTAAAACATTGGAAGCTTGGAGCATTCCATTTATGGATAGACCATTTCATGTGTTATGGCATTTCATTCTAAATTTAAAACAAAATGGAATAAATTGTCCTTGAATATTCAAATATTCCACAATTTGCATTTCTAATCTTCTAAATTATGGGGAATTTGGGTCCAGAGATTCCATTTCTGCTTTCACTGTTGGCTGGAGAAGATAATTATGTATTCAAAGATCTATGAATTTCTACTTTATGGAAAACAGAAGTAAACTTGCAGAATTGATATTTATTGACTAATCCATATTATGAACTGAATTTCAGATACTATTGCCTGTATAAGCAATCTTCCACCCCATTCCATAATGTTCCATTTGTTTTCTTATGCCTAAAGATAAACATTAGGATAAATTTGACTCAACAGAAGGCAAAGCATTCTGAAAGCAGGCATCATCCCTACCTGCAGTCCTACTACTAATGCGATTTATATGCTAGACAAGGAAGGTAACCGTTAGTCCTCCAAAGGTAAAGAGACTTTTTCATTTTTGTGAGGGCTCAGAATGAAGACTCTAGGCACAGCCAAGTAGTATACTGAAATATTTAGCATACACATTATTTCTACCAGTACCATCTAAGAGTTTAATTCTAGCATTAGGTTTTCCTTGGGACATTGGGAGGGGGGAGGACAAATTACAGGCCTGTAAAGCATAAGGAAGACATATGCAGACTCTTACTTCAAATACAAAATGCAACATTCAATACTGCTTTAGTGGCAGATGTTTGGATGGCCAGTGCAGATCTGTTCAGACTAAACATGTATCACATTTCCTCCAGCCAAAATTTTATGTGAAGCTTTTTAGGATAGGTGACATTCTATAATCTATCTCAAACACTGATTTGCTAGAATAACTGATCTTCAAGGCTAACCTGCTTCTGCTTAATTTTTTGATCTGCCTAACTCTTTTCCCAGTCTATAGTCAACGAGCAGTTGTCCTAACATTCAGAGTCATCTGATTGGCTGGATAGGATGCTCTGACTCTCAGACATTGTATGGCTGCAGCAGAAATTACATTAGACAATGACTGCTGCATTCCTGGAGTTTAAGATGGTAAATAGGATTCAGAATGGATTACCAGCCACTTATGCTTGCAGTCCTGAGACAGAAATAAGGAAGCTGTTTTGAATTCCAAATGTTCCCTATTGTGGAATATTCAAAATGGTTTGGATTTCATTCTATTGGGATATTCTGCATGCTTTCACGCATGCCCCATTAGAGGAAAACACGTACCAGACAAAAACCTTAAAATACTAAGACATGAAGTAGTTAACAAAACACTGATTGATTTGATTTCATACAGACTTTCAATTTACACTTACTACTTACAATGGAATTTAACTTTACAAATTAAACAATGCATCACAAATTGATATAATAGCCAATATAACACTGCAAATAGTATGCAATATACCTGTTGCCGGCAGTCTTGGGATAGTGCTGAAGCGCACCCCTACCTCCTCCTCCGCCTGAAGAAGCACTATAAACAAAGAATAACTGCTAAATTTTTGTTTTGTATGCAGGAAAACAAAATTTTGTAGTTTAACCAGAACTGTTTCGTAAATAACTTGATTTGAGAACACAAACTTCCTTGGATAGTTTTTTTTCCTTCTGACAGGTTAGTATTTTCTGGTAACCTGATTTGAACCAACTAATATTTTTTATATGAAGCTAAAACTAGATGAAGCACTATCCTATTCTTAAAGTCAATATAAACACAACAAATTAACAGAAGATACTTATTTGTTGCCTTTTAATATATGGTCCATAAAACTTAGAAACTGTGTTAGTGGAATACACGGTGGTAATTAAATACATGTATTTAATTTCATTAGTTGTGACTAACTGCAAAAAAAAAGAAACCTTAAAAGGTTAAGAAATTTTTCTTCAGACAAAAATGCTTTGTGTTCCCATCTGTTTCTTTGTCAAAAAGCTTTACTTACCTGAAACGAGAAGCACCCCCTTCTGCAATCGCACTCTCCACTTTGGCGGCTTGGCAATGAAGAATCTTCCAAAGAATAATAAATTGACAGGATAGGGAAAAACAAAACCTAGAAGGCAAGAGTCAACAATGTAAGTTTTTGATTAAAGTTTCAGTGATAGCACTCCCCCCAGATTTAAAGAAAAATAGTTTCACAAAGATTTTGGTATTCAGAGTCTAAATAATCATTATTTCCTAGAATCTTATATAGTTTGCATTCTGGAATTTCCGAGAATTTTACTTGGCATCAGAGCCCAAGTTTCTTCTTCATCTGCACCTCAAGTCAGCCCTGCCTCCTGCTGATTCCATATACATATATATCCATGAAAGTCTTACATATTATATAATTTTAAATATTTCACAATAAATGCTGTGCATAAGGAAAATCTAGGCAGTCTACCATCCATATTAAAAAAAAACCCAGTGTAATATTTTACTGCCCAACATGATTGGGCATCCTTATAAACCTGATAAACTTGACAAATTCAATACAATACTGATAACTTGCAATATCCTAAATTATATATATGAGAGTCAGGATTCCGAAGGACAGCGAAGAAAAACGGAAGCAACATCCAAACACACTTTTCCAGGAAGGATTCCTATATGTGTCCCAACTTAAATTGCACCTTTAAGACGACTTCGAAGTAAACCAGAACACAAAGGCATCCAATCTCACCGAGGCCCGTCACATCTGCAATCTCCACGATTCTTATTATTCCCGCCACCGACCTAACCTTAAAAATACGCCTGCAAGGCGGGCGAGAGATGGCGTGGTGAACTAAAAACCCAGAAAACCCCTCCATTTTAATCCAGCCGATCCTCGGGACAAGCTGTGGAGGCAGCTTCAAGCATCCTGCCCAAGTCATCATCCTCGATCCCTTCCTACCCGCCCTGACCACCGCCCGACTCCAGGCTCAGGCACAACCCCGACAATAGGCCCGGCCTTTGTTCTCGCTTCACAGCCCGATCCGCAGTTGCCGGCTATTCAACTCCAGCAATGGAGATGGGGCACAGTTTTAACTTTTCCGGAGCGAGGGGACAGCGGTGGAACCGAAATTGATTCCAACTATTCCACTGAGAGTTTAAATACAGTTCTATCTTTCGTATAGAATAATACGAGCCACGGGTGAGAAGTAGTATATTCTCTATTCGTCGAGCCGCGTGGAGGGCTAAAAGGCATCGGACTATCCGACATCTGACTTAGCCACAATCACGACCTTCACTCAAAATCAGCCACCTCTTTCTCCCTCTCAGACACCGGCTGGGCGAAGACCGGTGCCGGCCGCCATTTTGTTGCTCGACAAACGTGCAAAACCGAGATTGCAAACGAACAAGATGGCGGCGGTTTTAGGTAGCCGCCATTTTACATACCAGCAGCCGATTCTTCCTTAGCCACCTTCGCTCACCCCCCGCCTCAAATACTCCCAAATCCAAGCAGCACCAGCCCCGCCGACTTTCCCCCTCGATTATCATCTTTGTCAACGATGGTCATTTCCTCACCTTCCCTAGAGCTTCGTCAGCGTCCCCAGGACCGGCGGCGAGGGCTGGGAAGAGGCGAGAAAAGGGTGGGGGAGAGGGAGCCGGGGATCGGGGCTGGGAGAGGGAAGGGGGAGAGAACGAACGGCAGGACGGATCTCTGAATCACCACAGCAGCTACCAAGCACTTCTTTCCGTCACCTCCATAGAGATCGGACCAACCCGCCGCCGCTTCTAATGCGTACTGAGACAGCCCCACTAACTTTATTACACAGCGTGCAGCTAAGCCCACCTCAACAAGCCGGCTTCCAATCGACGGCTGAGACTTTGTCGGAGTAGCCAATCACAACGAATAAAGGAGGTGGGTCCAGGGCAAAGGAGGGGGAGGAAGAGAGGTTGGTTGACGGGAAGCAGCGCCGCAGTGCACCATCGGATTCACAAAGACTAGCACCTCCTTTCTCCTGCGTAGAAAACCAACTCGAATGGTAGATTGCGCAAATGGCGTACCGGGTTAATTGGGACTGGCTGTACGCCGCTTTTTTCTCCCAGCGCCGTATTTGCCTCCAGTGACAGAAGCTAGAAGGCAACCCTCATTGAATTTTAGATGCGGATGTTCTTTGGGTCGGTTTCAATAGCATGTGCCTTTGGCAATGGCACACAGATCCCTCCCCCCTGTATAGTTCCCGGCGAAACCATTTGTTGGGCTTTGTCCTGATAAAAATGATATGCTTAGAAGCAGCAGAGGGCACGTAGACCGAAGCTCTAGTTTAAAAGAGGTACCCAAAAAATCAGGACGCCGATTCCAAGAAGGGATGAACAGGGCTGGGCATTGTTAAGGAAGTGCCGTGATTGTGTTCTTTCCGATATGAAAATGGTTACTGAACACATTTCCTCCTTCCCTCCGTTCCTCGTCTGCTCCAAATCCATTTTTATCAGGCTGAAGAACAACGTTCTAGAAAAATGGCTCAAAGCTTTACCTCTTGACTCTGACCGCAAATGAACTGAATAATGCATGATCTCTTAGAATAATTTCAGCAAGACTCAGCACATCTATCTGGGCTCACGATCAAAGTGCTGAAAATCCTACAGGACATAATGTTGCTTGCTACATATACATCTTTTACATGATGTAAACATTTGCCCCGAAAACACATCTCACACTGGGGTTATGAACACATTTTGAACGTTTAAACTGAAGTATCTGGTTTTCTATATCAAATAAGTAAATACTTCATGATTTCCTGATTGAAAAAAATCATTTTACTTAAACACTTCTTTTTAACTTCAAGAATCAAGGTTGTATATCCAGCTCATACCACTAACAGCAATTTCACAAGAATTCATTCCAAACCATACTTGTGCAATAGTTAATGACTTCCCACCTCACATGACTCCAGAAGACACAAATTTAACAAATAAATCTTAGTTATGAAATTATGTGCTTGTCACAATCCAATATAAATTTTGAAAAACAATACACTATGTAGTGTTACGTTGCATTACAATGACCAGGCAAGATATGAAGATAACCTTTCATGGTTAATGCCTCCTGTCTAATAATCATATCTTACTGTGTAGGATCTGAAGATGAAAAAAAGGGAACTAGCAAAGGAGATACAAGTGGAAAGACTGCAGTATAAATGTGGAAGAAGTCTCACTTCACATAGTTTGCTTCTAGAGAATCTAAACCTCCTCCATTGGATGTTTCCCTATTTCCCTGCGCTCAGTTGATAGCGCAAATTATCATGTCCTTCCAATTCTATTTCTTTACAATAAAATATAGATTACATCTAAAATGTCCTATTACTTGAGGAATGAACATACTGAATACAATATTTCAAATTTTCTTATCTAGTTATCTTCATATTTCTTTAGAGAAAAGATCTCTCTCCCAGAGGTCTTACACATTTTTTACAATTACACTGTTCACACATATAGAGAGGGTACAGTTTCTTATGTCATGATTGAACCATCATCTAATTATTTAGTCTGAATTTCAGGGTATATACTAAAATAAGACACCATTTTGCTAAATTCTGGATCACTAGAAATAGTTTTACATATGACTCAGCACTGGTGAGTGAACACCCACACACTTTTTTTTATACAATCTAACTTTATTTGCTTGCTTTACCAGATTCAACCTCATTTCATATAAATATACAGTACATTATAAACTATGCATGTGAAACACTTATCCTAAAATAATTTAAAACTATAACCTAGCCACATCATTTTGATTTCAGACAAGATGTGATAAAAATACTAACTTGTGGCATTGACTCTGTGGTTCAATGAAAAAATGAAGGATCTAAAGTGCAGGCTCTGAGTAGATTGATAAAGCTATCCTGAGACAATCAGAACTGCCAATGTTCATTAGCAGGATTCTCTAAAGTGGACAATACTGACTCCTAGAGATCAAAGGAACTATCCAAAAAGTCAGTGTTGTTGTTATTATTCATAGTACTACTGGTATTAGCTAAAGTAAAATTTATTAAATTATTTTCATATAATAAATTTTGTGAATCAATGGGCAATCTAAAACTTCAAGAAGAGGTTGACAGTTTGGAGGTCCCTATTCTATTGTATGTATTTGAGCGGTCTTCCAGTTGTGAAATGTAAAATGAGTTTTAGTATGGCATACTTACCCAAATGCTGATACCTGGATTAAGTAGTTTATGAGACTCTGAGGGAACTGCTTTCACTTCTCTGTTATCAAAGGGAAGAGTTCCTCTTCCCTATTGAGTGAAAAACAAAAAGGCAAAGTTTAAAATAAGTATCTTTAAGTGAAATGGTGGTTCAGGTAACGACAATAAATGTCTAATACTGTTTGTTTACATAATCTTTGTCAAAAATTGTGTGTCTGCTTCAACATATTTGCAAATTTACATTTTCAAGGCCAAGTTCCATGTTAATTTTATGTAAGTATTATCTTGAAACTAATTCTGTACAATTTTAACACTAAAACTCAAGGACACATTTTAAAATACCATGTTATAGAAAGAACATTACAGCTCCAAAACAGCAGACAATAATGGTTTATCATTGCATATACTATATACAAATATAAAATTGCACTGTAATTATTACAAACCCTAAATATAGTTCTGTAAGGCATTAAAAATATTCCAAACGTTGTCAGAAAAAAAGAAAGGAACAGAAGCACAATAGGGCTGGTATATCATCTCAGTTAGTAAATGGTATAAATATTGGGGGCAAATAGTTTGTATGGAACCTTTTTGTGAAACACACCAAATCCCAACGTGATTTAATAGTACTTTAATGCTATAATTCCACATACTTATTTGAGAGTAAGTACCATTGCACTCGGTGGGGATTCCTATTGAATAAATAACAGGCTCAGGATTTTACTACATATGGAGGTTAAGATAATAAAGACATGATTTTAAAAACCTATTTATGAAAATGATAGTATTGAATGGTACTACGCAAGATAAAACCTCATGAGCCAAATCTGTTCATCTATCCTATAAACTAGGGGTGTGAAACTCAATTTCATTGAGGGCCACATCAGGGCTGTGGTTGACCTCAGGGGGCTGGGCAGGCATGGCCAACTGGGTGGGTGTGGCTGATTGGGTAGGTGTGGCTAGTTTGATGCCACTCCCCAAACTACTGCCATGTTTCCACTTCGCATTGGTTAGACCGGGCCAAAGCCAGGCTGGCCTGATCTTTCTTTGTATTGGGTGTACCAGGACGGCTCCGCGGGCCAGATCCAACCACATCGTGGGCTGAATCCGGCCCACAGGCCTTGAGTTTGACACCCCTGCTATAAACCAACCACTATTGATCTTTGAACTAGAAATAGCTACAGTATATTAGGTAAAGATGAGCTGAGAGAAAACAAAGCAGCACAAGCAATGTACAGCAGAAATGAGTCATTCTTTTGGTGTGGCAGCCATAATATTATGGCTGTATTGTTAAGAGTTTGCTAATGGAACTCTGAATAAAAGGATCACTGCACTGAAGCAGACTGTAATGTGTATTTGGCGGGCCTACAGCTATATATTATTTTATGAATAGCTACTGAAATTGTCTTCAAAAGATTAAGTACAGGTAGTCCTCATTTAGCACCTACTCAGTGATGAAAGAGTAACTTTGTAACCTATCCTTGCATTTATGACATTAGCAGATCTGTAAAGCAAAGGAAAGCTGAAGTAAAAAGATAGGCACAGTTGTGATTTCACTTACCAACTACTGCACTTAAGAACCAAGTTTCTGGTTCCAATTGTTGTCACTAAACAAGGTCTACCTAGGAACGATCTCCTTCTCTCTCCTTCTTTCTTTGTCTCCTTTTCTGGTGGCTCACCTAAACTTTTAGTTGATCACACAGCCAGATCCAAGACAATACTTGATGGAGTGTTAGTAGCCCAAGATATTGTGGTAACCAATGTATTGTATTATTGTTTCTCACCTAAGACTCATCTAAATATGTTCTGAATAGGATAAAAGTGAATCAAAAAAGGGGAAGATAATCTACAAAGAGGCTAGTTTGAGATTACAGATAGAAGGCTAGGAAGGGACCTCATTTCTAAACTTCATAAACTGTGATTCTCTCTTTCCCTCCCTCCCTCCTTCTGTGTGCATGTGTGTGTGTGTGCATGTTTCTTTCCAAAAGACAGTGCATTGAGTTGTTGAGATACTAGCCATGGAATTTAATATTACAAAACATTGTCATTCTTCAGTGACTCCTCTAATTGAACTCAGATAAAGCCTACAGTACATCTATGGAACTTTGTATAGTTCTGAGAAGAGAACAAGAGGCTTGATCTTTGGTTGGTGTTCCTTTTATTGCAGGGATTCCCAATCCCCAGGCTGCAGACTGGCACTGACCAGCTGGTGTAAATGAGTGAAGCCCCATCTGCACACACGTGGGATGCAGGCAACGCATGAAACCATGTCCCCTCTGGTCTGCAAAAAAACCTCTCTTCACAGAACTGGCTCCTGGTGCCAAAAAGGTTGGGGGGCCATTGCTTTCTTGGGTTTTAGAATTTCATATATAAGAAATGTGAGAGGTATTCATAGGTGAAAGGTGGGGTATGACTTGTTATTGAGACATGTTTACATGCTGATTTTAAACTATAACAATTTCTATAGAAAAGAAGGAAGCTGAAGAATAAAAAACTATAGAAAACTGAAATTAATGAGGGGAAAATGGGAAATGTATTGCATTAGGATTGGGTGTTTTTTGTGTGTGTGGCATAACTACATACATTAAAGGCAGATCTACACTTTCTGCTTGGTCCATTGCCAGTGAGGTCTGCTCATCACTTCCTGACTATTGGGTTGAACAACACTGCCCTCCCACTCCTAGACCATTGCTGATGCACCCCGTGATGCACACCCATGCCCACCAGCCTTGACACAAAACTGCTGTTTTCTGATTCAATCCATCATAAGCCCTTCAGAATTGAAGGGCTCTGCAACATACGTTTCATTTCAGTAGCAGTCCCAGCTCCAGTTGGCTACAGGGATGTTCCCTCCTTTCCAGCAGCTGGATAGCAACATAGTCCTGGCCTGCTAGGTGGATATGTCATGTCCTCTGCTGGTGGCAATGGCTGGGTTTTTAAAGATAGCCTCGCAGGGGTTTCATGATGGCCCATTAAGTCAAAAAATCATCTTTAACCTAAATGTTCATGCTTCATTTAACTCTCACATCTCCTAATGAGCACTCCTTTGATTTCTGTACAGTTGGGCTGAGCAACTCCCCCCCACACCTCTTGCCCTTAGTATTGCAGTTCTCTCCCTTTATTTCATTAAATTGGGAGTAGAAACATTGCAACTTTGTTTCTATGAAGCTAAATGATCAGCTTATCTTTGCTACAAAGTTTCCCTGGATGAACAGAGCAAAATAAAAATGAAGGAACAATTCTATTCCTTATAGTTTTTGATTATTGTAGCACTGGAGCCCCAATAGTGCAATGCAGAATGTAAGTAGAAATATTATCTGTTAGCAGATGTATTAAAGGAAATAGTGCGGGAAGGAATGGGGTGAAGAGATCCACCTATGCAAATCTGGGAAAGCAAAAGTAAGGCACAGGAATTAGTGTGTGTGTGTGTGGGGGGCGGTTTGATGGTTCGATCCTGAAATTGAAAGATAGGATCCACACAGGAGCCAGTCAGTGAGGTTTATCTTCCATAGTGGGAGGGCAAGAAGAAAGAGGTCTTGCAGTGGCTTTGGTCCAAATGAGCACCAGCGTAGCCCCACAGCCAAACCATTGCAATCCAGACTGGAATTTCTAAAATTGGCTTACAGTAAGAAAAAGCAGAGAGCATCATGGGAGACAAGAAGCTTAGGCTGCCATGCAGTCCTAAGATGAAGTTCGAGATCCTCTTTGCGGGAGATGGATGGTTTAGAAACAGAAAATATAAACAAACAAATATATACATAAAAACAAACGAGTTAAAAGCTATACTTTTACAATCTAATTAGTATATTCATGATCAATTTGGAAAAGCAATCAGTTTGCTTGGACTTTAGCCCATGTATGCTTGAAGTTGAACAATTCACCTTAAAGAATGGGAAATATGTACCGAGACAGTGTTAAGTATAAGCTTTATCTATTTTACATACTAGACAGAAAGCAACACGAGTAATAATGTGTGTGCAAGATTCAACACGTCAGGCCCACATACTTTCATTAACCTAATGAAATGACTCAGCAGGTTATTTAAAACCATTCATATCTTTGTCTTTTCAAATGAACTGTTTACACACATTTTAAAAGATTTGAGAAGCAGACCAATATCTCTTATCTTAATAGAATTTATATATTACTCAACTGTTCTGTAAGCTCCTCCCCCCATCCCCCAGACAATTAAGAAAATAGCTAAGCAAAGAGGTCTGGAGAGAGGAAAACCCATACTATGTAATGGTATGTGGGAATGACCTGGGGAGACAGAAGGAAGAGCAGCAGTCAGATAAGAGGCAGCTGAGCCTGCAGAAGGAATGGAGACATGGGAAGTATGTTAGAAGTGATCCTTCCTAATCTCTTGACTGTAAAGGTGACAGTGGAGAAATTTACTTTCACAGTTGCAAGAGTCTGTTACAACAGTTCTGTGATGACCCAGGGCATGGCACGAAGGCAACACAGTCAGATAAACAATAAGAGCCCTTTATTATCTCCAACTTTGTCCCCAATGTCCAGGTTACCTTCTGGCTGGAGAAAAAACTCTCCCAGGAACAGCCTTTGACTGCAGGAAATTAAGTCCAAAACATGAGTAACACAAACTGTAACTTAAAGTCCAAACAAGCCAAACTGAAGTAATTAGTTTGGCAGGGCAGGATCAAGAATTTCAGACTTTAACTCACACAGTTGGGAAGATGCCAGGACACAGATATGCCATGACAACACAGGATAAATTCACGTTTGCTCCCAGCAGCCTGCCACACGCAGCCTGCCTGTTCTATTAACTGTCTTCCCAGCTGTGGCTAATGAAGGGAGTCAGGGCCCTTTCCTCCCCCGTAAGCCACACAATCCACGTTGCTCTTTTCTCCGTTCCTTCCTGTGTGCTCTAGGATGAAGAGGGGGTGGGCCTGGTTCATCCTCTGAACTCCCTCTCCCTTGTTCTACCCCTTTCCTGCTCTGTCCAGCCGGACTTTGCCCTTCCCCAGTCTACTCCACAACCAATGGAGTCACACTCCCACTCCCTGTCAGCTGTCTGGCTTCCTCCTCAGATTCAGACTCTGAGAGGGGCACAACAAGTTCATTTAGTGAATGTTCAAAGTTAAACGGTGCTTTTGTGTGACCTTCTGACAAGCAAAGTCAATGGAGAAGCAAGATTCACTTAATAGCCATTACTAACATCAACTGAAGTGATTCACTTAACAAGAAAGGTTGTAAAATGGGGCAAAACTCACTTAACAAATGTCTCACTTAACAACAGACATTTTGGGCTCAATTGTGGTCGTAAATCGAGGACCACCTGTATAACCTTATAATAAATCTAGTGGTCTATCTCACAAAGCTGACATATTTCCAGATTGCACTTAGTTGCTTTTTATTTATTAAACAGAAATTGCCTTGGCTTTCTAGAAACCTATATAGAAGACAAAAGAGAAATCAGTATTCTGTACATTCATTTTAAAAGAGATACTTATTCCTGCTTTTCAATATTTTTAGTGATTAAATACTTAGAGGGCGAATTAACATATTTACCAGTGGGATAATCCTTTTTTTCATTTCCCCCCCCTAGAAATAAAGTCTTTTTTTTTTCCATCTTCTCTATTGAGAAATGAATTTTGCTGCCCCATAACAGCAATATAGAAACCCAGGATTTTAGTGTTTTGGATAAAAAAAAGGTTTTGAAGGGTTACAAATGGAATCTTTATTTCTAAAAATATTTTAAATATCTAAAAATCTATGTTATCAAAGCAAGTAGAGATAGTGTCTTTCATTATTAAACTCTATTATGAAAACTCTTGCAAAATAATCTATAGTAGTGTTGTTAATGCAAGTTTTGTTGGGGAGGACCGAGGAGAGAGAGAAAGTAAAATGATTTATGGAAACCCTGCAAAGAAATCCAGTGTTTTTCCTATCTTTAGGGAAATATAATGGAACAGAGGTAAACTTGAGTACATTAAAGTGGAATTTATACTGGCTATATGTGATTCTCAGTCCCTTTTCAAACCATGAAAAATGATGTTCCACTTTCTTCATTAGTACTGATGTTATTATAAAAATACATGTGACAAGTAAGCAGCATGCTTCCTAGGATCCTTGGAAATTAAATAAAAATTTAAAAATACAGTCCTAACCAACCTTTTGGACTTTCAATCTCTTGCACATTCAATTTCCAGATACACCACTTTTCTTTACATAGTGTATACCAATGATTCTCTTGGATTCCTCAAGAAGGTGTGAAAAGCCTTCTTCTGTCTGCAGTCCAAGTAGTGGCTAACAGCGATCAAGATATTAATCCATTGTCAACTGACCCATAGTTTAATAAATTAACACAGTTTTGGAGATTCGGTGAACTCTGAAACAGTTACACTGGTTGGATTCATGCAAAAAAAAAAAAAAAAGGTCAAATGTAGTAGTAGTCTGCTTTACAGCTAAGTGAGTTGTAAGAATAGGATCACCGCAGGCTATTCTGAATGACATGAAGAAAAAGTAAAACTCCTTATACAGCTTCTTATGTTCTCATTCAGGATCATATGTCATATTCTCCCTTGCTCCACAAATCACATGCAGCTGACAATGTAATGAAAAGGTTATTGTTATTAAGCCATTATTAAATTATTTCACTGTTTCTGAAATGGAATGTGACAGTAAACAATGAAACAACAAGCACAAAAAATGGGCAATTATGTCATAGCAGTATATGCATGTTATGCAAAATATAAGATCATTATACTGCCCTCCCCCAAAAAAATCTGAATAAATTTCTGGGGCTACCTATCCAACTAAGCTAGAAGCCTAGAATTATGATTTATATGATGTCATGGAAGGATCCATGATTTTTTATCTAATCATTTTGTATATGTATCAACCAGAAATCAAGCAGATTATGTTACTCTTAGTTAATAAATAATTAATCATTATTTGTATAATGTATAATGTCAGAAAGATGTTTTCCTGCTAAATTTTTTCCTATCTTGTAATTGGTGACAGATGTAAGAACAAACTTTGAATTTGCAGTGTTAATCATTTCTTTTTGCTCTTAACAGTCAGGACTTTCTTTGGAATACTATTTCCACTTGCCTAAAGTTGTGCTTTCTGTTACACTTTTGTGGTTTAAATTAACTCTGCTAAATGCCTTTTAGAAACTGCCATTTCCAAAAATTTAAAAGCTATAGTAAATCATTTACTTTTAAATGGCCAATCCCAAGGCACTGAATGTATTGTCCCAGAAGGAAAGCTATAGGTTTCCCTTAATTTAATTTGAACTCTTTCCAAACTTGTCTATTCAGTGTCTACCATATACAGGAATCATTATGATTGTTTTATAAACAATAATGCATCATCAATACAGAGAGCAATTATAGTATCTTTCTAACCAAGTTTAACCCTCTTCATATCAAATAGCAAATATCAAATATATTTGATAAATATTCATTTATCAAATAGCACATACTAGTGATTCAGACACAGAATTAAGTTAGAATTCCATTTATCTGCCTAACCAATTCAATTGATCTGGGCTTGGACAGTATGCATTATTTCTATTAAACAGCAGTATCTGTTGGGATCCTATTGCCCTCTGCAATGAGGTTCCCCTAAGATCCATCTAAGATCAAGGTAACTAACATCCTCTGATGTTTCAGAAGGCCTTAGAGATCAGGTTCTTCACCCAGGCCTTTGGCAAGCACGTTTTAAAGTCTTCTAGGTAGTGTGGGTTTCCTTCTTGTTGTTGCCTAATTTTTGTCATCTTTTGTTTCTGGTTTTTATTATTGCATTGTTTAATTGTGCTTGGTTTTTATTTGTAGGCCAGTCATGGTTGCTGGGAATCAGACAATGTAAAATTTTGATAAATAAATATTTGCAGAGATAATATCCAGTGTCACCACAGCAACTCAAATCAGTAGATCTTTTATTTTTATTTTTTTTAATTTTATTAAATTGTTTAATTGAAATAGTAAAAGATAATACATACTAAAGAAAAGAAAAGAAAGAAAAAGATGTATAAAAGACTGAAATTTTAAATGACAAAGAGGGATAATTTCTCCATTAAAAATAACAAGCTCACTAAAATTCTTTACTTTAAATGAAAGGACAATTTAAATGTCTTTTAATATACGAGGTCAATTCAAATGGCATCAGATTAGAATACATAAAGTAACTGAAAAGGAAAAGACATTATTTGTAAGCAAATCCAATAACATTTTTCAAGTCCTGATATCAGCAAATCCAAAATACCAACAATTTCTACACAAAATAACATTTTAACAATGCTTCTATGTAAAATAATCTGGCTTTTTATCCACCCAGTAATTGTTGATCCTTGTTTTGAATTTCTTCAAAACTTTAAGCATCCTTTTAAAACTCCAGTAAAAAGAAATTATTTCCTATTGCTCCCTGGGATTGCTTTTTACATTTCCTTCTTAATTCTTAAAGCCTCATCCATTTTTTAAAATGTCCAACAGCAAATTCTTTTTCAAATTCTTGTTGATGTTGTCCTCAGATTTTGTTGCATATCTTTTTCTGTAGCATCTTCTTGGAACTGTTCTCAAGAAGAAATGACACAACTGACTTTATTCATTCAAAATCTCAAAGAAATTTTTCCCAAATGTCTTTGAATGCCATTACCAGTTGCTTGCCTTATTGTGTCTCCAATGTCAAAAACAGTTTTTCTTTCATATGAAAATGCATTTATTCTTTAAAATTAATTTTAAAGATTTAATGTTAAAAACAATGTTTGTTGAATGCTTCATCCGTTCAAAAGTTTTTATGTTTTTTTGTCAATTGAAAAACCAAAGTCTCTTCTTCCCTTGTGATGTTTTGAAGTGGTTCTCTCAAACCATCAAATGACTCTTTAAATACCTATAACCACTGTCATAGTATTCTACGATTTGAAGTCAGAGGAGGGGACCAATGATAAGCAGCCAGTTCCAGAGGTAGTCCAGAAGGGTTGACAGATGATGAGCAGCCAGATCCAGCACTAGCAGACACACTGTCGTCTGAGTGGCAGAGGAAATGGGGCAAACCAATGGCACAGTTACAATTGGTCCTTGAAGATGAGAGTGTGGAATTACTGCCTCCTCCAATGGAAGAGCTCAATAGACTGCAGATGGAGTAGAGCAAAGGAGCTCTGCGAAACTGCTTGCATGGAAGGAGTCCCACTTCACTAAATGAGCTACACCAGGTTGCCTTCTGTTAAAATGGAGTAGTAACCTAACTTTGAACCTGGACCAGCTGACAAATCTGCTTTAAGCTCCGACCCTCAGACTTGACTTGACTATTCTGCTGCATGCTGCTTTGATTTGGTACTCTTGTAAATCCAAACTTGCTGAACTTTGTGGAAAACCTGTATCTAGGCTACAAGTGTTTGTGTGTTTGCAAGCCTCATTTAATAAAGAGTACAAAATATTCTTCATGTGTTTGCGTATGCTTGGTCTGGGACAGCACAAATATAGTAGAATGCTACATTAACTGAAGCCTATGATGGTGAGGGGAGACATAGTTCCTGCCAGTGGAAAAGCTCACCTACCCACAAAAGTTACAGACCTTAATGTTGCAAATTAAAAGACTTATTTTTTGGTGGCGGGGGGGGGGGGGGAGTACATTGCAGTAGAGCCGTACATGGATTGATTGAGCTGTTAAACACAGATGGCAGTGTGAGAACACAGATGCCTGGAACAGAGTCTGTAGTAGTACAAAGACTTCTGAGGAAGTACTGAAAGTAATGTATTTTACGCCACTTCTTTCAGAAATGTTATTAAGCCATTATGTCAGGTTAACAGTTTATCCTATGTTATGTGTGTCATTGTATTTATTTTTGCTGTTATAGTTGTAGAGATAGTTTTAATACTGTTAAAACCTGAATATAGAATCTTATGAGGATATATATGCATGCATGCACACACACACACACACACACACACATACATATACATATAGAGGTTGTGGAATATTTGGCTTGTTTATAAGGAAACATTTAAGGTGAAAAACAATCCATAATTTGTTTTCCTCTTTAATTTTCACTGTTGAAAGTCTGACACCCTGAAGATGTGTGCTGATGGATGTGAAAAAGTTGAATTGATTATTTATATCTTATGCATATTTGATGATGTACATTTGAAGACATTTGAATTGAAATGAAGGTATATTGGATGTGGTGGATATAGTAAGGAGGTAAATTCCAGAGAAGTAAGGGGCAACTTAGTCCAGATATTAATTGCATGAGAAAGAGGGTCAGCCCCTCTATAATAGTTCACAGAGTGTATTATAGATACAGATAGTAGAATGCTCAGTTTGGCAAGATTTCATATTGATTTGGCTGGCCCTTTCCACGGGTGCACATTTCTAGTATTAGTTGATTCATTTTCCGAATGGGTGGAAATGACTTTAATGCACACTACAACCACTGAAGCAGTAACTAAGGCATTGACCAGAATGTTTGCCACGCATGGCCTCCCTGATATCATTGTATCCGATAATGGCCCCCAGTTTACTTCATGCGAGTTTGAGATTTTCCTAGCCAACCAATGAATCAGACATATATTAATAGCTCCTTTTCACCCTGCTAGTAATGGACTGGCTGAAAGGGCAGTCAGCTCAGCTAAAGAGGTCCTACAAAGACTTGGGCCCATAGACTGGCATTCTAGACTAGCCCAGTATCTTCTGAGCCAGCATACAACCCCCTGTTCTTCCACAAACAGATCACCAGCTGAACTCCTAATGGGGCGCTTTTTAAGAACCACCCTTGACAGGCTTCACCCAAATTATTCCCCAGTGCTTCCCCTTGGGACAAACAGCTAAAGCAGAGGGTTCCTTGAAAATGACCTAGTGTATGCTAGAAACTTTGCTGGGCAACCATTGTGGTTGTCTGGGCGTGTGGTGGCAGTAACTGGTCCTAAGTCTTACAGAGTCCAGCTACAAGATGGGCGCATCTGGCGCCGGCATTTAGACCACCTGAGAGGGCGTTAGAGCACTATACCCAGAGGTCATCTAGACGGTCCTGACGCTGAACAGCCACCGTTGCCCGAAGCGAGCTGCCAGCCTCACCATCGATGGAAGCCACATGACAGAAAGAAGACAGCAGTCCGGAGCCATTTCCAGTGGAGCCAAGAAGATCGGGCTGTCTGCACAGGTGCCCGACATATCTAAAAGACTACACATGCTCCTCGCTAGGAGGGAGGAGTGTTGTGTACTGACTGAAGTCTTCACTCAGGTCCGTGTTTCTGGTGAGAAACACGGACCACTGCCATTGGCTGATGCTGTTTGACAGCGGCTATAAAAGGAGCTGTCAAACAGCATCAGCTGTTGCCGCTCTAGCTGGCTGCCGAGTTAGCACGGCAACTGCAGCAACCCTTTATTCTTGTTAATAAAGTTAAGCTGAAGTTTTGCTCTGGTTGTCTGCCTCAGTGATTCTGCTGCTCTACAACACACATGAAACAATGAACATCATCTTCAAGGGAATAAAATTCACAAGGGAGGAAGAAAACAATACACTGCTCTTCGTGGATGTCATAATCAGCAGAGGAAGTGGCAACAAATTAGTCTATCAAAAAAACACCACATTAACCAAGTGTTCCACTATGGAAGTAACACCCAACTCACACAAGAGGAACTTGTATAAGAATTTTATTCAGGTTAGCACAAACACGCTGAAGCAACTCAGAAGATTTAAAAAAAAGGAAACAGACTGCCTATACATCACCTTCCAACAAACTGAATACCCACACAAATGTATCAAAAAGTGCCTGACCACTCAATCCACGGCACAAGCTAGAACACTAGGATAGTTTACAACACAATTAAGACAAAGTATGCAAAAAATAACACTGCCATACAGCAGAAATTTTTCAGAAACAACCAGCAGACTATTACAATCACATGGCATTATCATAGCACACAAACCAATTGAAGCCCTCCATAATATCTTAAGGAAAACAAAAGATCCAGTGGCCCAAGAAGAAGAAAACAGGATTCAACTACAGCCACTATTTGGGATAGATGGGAAGAGTGCCTATATGAAACATCAACTAGCAGTCAGAAATCAGAAAACTTCTTAGTTTCACAATACATGGACAGACTTAACCATAGTTTTAACTGAGCAACCTAGTCCAAGCTAAATCACTCTGGAATTCCTGAACCTTAACACTTGGACAAGTCAGCCACCAACAGGGACATAATGATAAGCAACATTTAGTACATCATTAAAAAGAGGTGATAAAGAGGCTCTAAAGGAAACAAAAAAGAGCAGAACACCTTCTTGCCAGCAATCAAGACCCAAATAAGGCTGGATTAACACCACGATTTTCACCAGACAAACAATTAAACGATAAATAGCTGCCTAATTAAAGAATTATGGTATCAGACAGAGTCAAGCAGTAGCCTAATCAAGGAATTACCAAAGAGAAAATAACACCACTTATTAACAGAATAAGCTATTATAAATATATAAACAGAAAGCAACCCTGTTCCCTTCTAAGTACTGACCATGTTACCTACTGTAGTTGGGTAATGAAACATCTGCAAGCAAACAATTTAAGCTTAGAGAACATCACAGACTCCACATTGACAACAGCAGGAAAACTTTACTGTCATTAGAAAAAATGTGAATTATTTATAATTACGTTATTTAAAAAAAAATAGCAATAAGTTTTCTAAAAATTTCACACAGGCATAGCAAAGACAATAAAATGTTGATTTTCTTAACATAGCCATATAATCGCTCTGCAATGTGAAAATAGGTTTGTCGCATTGCAATTAATATTATTTGGTTTTGTGGATTGTTGAGAATGAATAGAATACCAAAAAGAAAGATGTAGTAATAGAAAATGGAAATAAAACTTAATGAGTAATACTGTCACTATCAACAACAGATGTTCTAAAACTGAAATGGCAGGAACAACACTCAAATCTAGGGTTTTATAAATTATATATGCATCATTGGATATATGGATCAGAACCTGGAGAAATTGTACTGTTAGTCACAATTACTTGGGTTACAATTTCAAAGTCATCAAAAGGTTTAAAAGTCTGTTCAGTTATTGTTTTTAATTCACACAGTGAGCAGATTAAATATATTGATTACATTCAGATATAGTTCTAAACTAGGATGGTTTTAAATAATATTTTTTGGACAGATCATAGGCCTCTCACACAAAATGCACCACCCTAAGCAGTAAATAACCTATACTTTTGTTTTGTGTGAACCAGACCACTAGTATTGCACAGATTGAAAAATATCCATGTGTAAGTTTTCTGGGTGTGATCTGTTTTAATCTAGATCTTACAGAACATAGACAAATATTCAAATGTATGTATTAGAGAAACAGAAACATTTATATATGTATATATTCAAACTGAATGCTAGTTAAAGAGATAGTCTATAAATAATGAACATAATATGCAATTGTAGAGCCTACACAGCAGATCTGAATGATTATGATACAAAATACATATATATTACAATTTGAGGACTAGGCTTTGATTATTTTCTATTCCCAATATGACAATAATAGAAGGACCACAATAAAAGACAATGCAAAACAAAAACTTAACAATTCAGTGATTATTCTTTTTGAGGAACTGTGCTTAAATCCTATTCAAAATAACCAATTTTCTATGCAAAATAATTATATTGTTATTTCTTAGCAGCAGTGGCTTCCCAGGCTAAATATACTTCCCTGTTTTTGACATGTTTGAAACTCCCCTGCAAGTTACTGTGATCCTTTCTCCTCAGAAAATTTAGGTTGCTTGTTTTACTACTTCCCACTGTCTGTTCACTTTGAAATAACAGGTTTAACAAGGCTGCTTGTACATACTTTGAGCTTTACTTTACAAGCATTAATTAATTCCCTGCAGTTTTTTTTTGCAGGCTTATCAACTCCCAGACTGGCTTCTTGTATCTTTCCACTTCCACATCTCTCTCTATTAGCAGCAATTGAGAATTAAAAATATGCACTGGGAATTAAATATTTCTGAAATAAATGAGCTGGAGGAACAAAAGCAAGTGATTTTGTTCATAACAAGAATGGATTTTCCCTGATAATTTGAATCTTCTTATTGAGTTTGACTGAAAATTTTCTTACATTTGTTTAAAAATTGAACTCTATTAAACTCCTTAAGGAATGACAAATACTTCTAGAAAAAAAGCCTCATTCAAACTGCTGCTGGAAACATAAAACTTTTAAATATTTGTCTTAATCACATTTTTATAAAATTTGTGAGAATGGCGTGACCCTATTCTGATAAAGCCACCCAAATAGAATCAGGACAAGCCATGCCAGAACTAAGGCAAAGCTCTTTAGTAGGGAATGGACGAGATGTGACTGTGGTGCTACGGAACAAACTACAACACATATAGTTCAAGAATGTCTCCTCAGGAAATTTCAAGGTAGTCGGCATGATCTTATCACATTCACACCTGAAACTGTTAGATGATTAGCTTCCTTAGATACTGAATTATAACATCCATTCCATTGCAATTCTATGGCTCCATAGTATAACGATTTTATTATAGTTTCATCTTAATTTAATATTTTATCTCCTATATCATATTGTCCACATATTACTTTCTATCTGTCTGTCTGTCTGTTTATTTGTCTATATATATATGTATATGTATAATGTGAACAATACGATATAGGAGATAAAATATTAAATTAGGATGAAACTATAATTAAAATAAAATCATAATAATATGGAGCCATACACTTTATTTAAATTAAATTTGTATGTCAATGATTGCATGATCTCTGTAGGTGCCATACATTAAAAAAAACTATTTTGCGGGTGAAGGAATAGGAATTAGCTATAAATCTTCAACCTTAAATACAGAAAGGGCCTTTTAGACCATTGTCTAACTCTGCTCATTGCAAGAATCAAAATTAAAGCATCTCACCTAGGAAATATATTACATGCTTTGATGTTGAGATTTATCATTCATTTTTTTTTCTTTTTTTGAGTAATTTTCTATTAGAAGATTTTTGCAAGGATTAAAAAAAACTACAGAGCCATAGAAGAAAAAATATATAAAATAAAATGGTAAAAGAATCTTTTTAATATATCTCGAAATCAACAGTTGATTTTTATCCATTTTCAGCACAAAAAAAGTCTATAAAGGCTTTCCAGTCTTTTGTAAAAATGTTGTAGTTTGCTCCTTAATCAAATATAGCTCTTTTTTCTGAGTATGTTGCATTGCTGTTTGTAATGTTTTCCACCAATGTTCGAATTTCATTTGGATTTTCCAGAATAATTTATAGCTTTCAAAATCAAAGTATACCTTTTTTTAGTGCTTTCCAGTCAGTCTTTACTCCTGATACCTGTGCCTGTGACAGGCCGCTGCAGTTTTCTTAGGAAGGTTTTTCAGAATTGGCTTGCTTCTTCTTCCTAAGGCTAAGAGTAAGGGACTACCTCAAGGTCATCCACTGGCTTTGTGCTTAAAACAGGATGCTCACTTCAATTTTAGACAGTTTTGTGGGCCCAATTTTTATTTGCAGAGATCCCAACTGGCATAAGATAACTAAGAAAGAGTCTCAGCAAGCTATCTAATACCCTATGGTAGCATCAGTATTTAATTGCTTTTATTTGCTAATTCACTATTTTGTCCCATTGAACTAATGTAATGATTTCTGTTGTTTGCCCACTTGGCATGAAGTATAGATATGAGTAAATATAATGTAATATAAATAACTGAAATAAACAGTTTTCCTGCTGTGCTTAATGGACACCGGAAACAATACATACATACATACATACATACATACATACATACATACATACATACGTATATACGTATATACATACATACAAGCATACCTACATACATGTACAGATCAGCAACATACATTAGAAATCCACTGAATCAAATAATAGATTCTTTGTTTGGCCCAATATAACATCTTCCCTGCTACTTTCTAGTTTAGGTTATTCCACAATGTCAATTTCTCATATAATTTGGGATAAAAACATAAATGCTTACCTATTAATAAATATATGTTTATTAATGAAAATGCCTGTTTAATACACCTGGACCTTAAAATGTGCTAAGATTTTAAGGTGTTACACACATTCTCTAGATAAATCCAAGAAAGGAATATTCATAGAAGGCCTCATTCTGAAAGAATATAGGTGTTAGAATAAAAGCCCAATAATATACAGCAGTTGAAGATTTGCTAGGTTAAAACTGTTATCACTTCCAGTTCTATGTATCTTGATTTACATAAGTCTGACTGAGGTTGAGTTCTAGTGCTATGTTTATATTTACATAGTATAAATGACTCTCTCATGTATCTCTTCTGCTATCCTGACAGATAGAGGAAGTCAAGAAAGTAATCCCTAAGCCTTTCCTATAAATCAAGACATCGTCTAGAGCAGTGGTCACCAACCAGTAGCCCGGGGACCACTGCTGGTCCGCAAGAAAATTCTGGTGGTCTGCAGAGAAATGTCACCCCCAAAGCACCCCCGAAAGCAATTAATCCAAGTTGCACAGGAACACAAGGTTGCACCACCCACATGGCCCATGGGAACACAAGGCTTGTGTCACTTGCGTTGCGAACAACACGAGGTAATGGGGAGGGGGGGAAAGGGCAGGGGGGGGGAAAACTTGCCCACTCACCCCGTGTGCCTTGCCTGGTCACCAGGCTGCTGCTTTCCGCTTCTTTCTTCTTCTGCTTTTGGCTGTAGCAAAAGTCTTTCTTTCCCTCTCCCAAACTCCACCAGAAATGAGTCTTTGGGATCCTGCAAGGCATCCTGCTCCAAGAGGCTGTGCTGGCGTGTCAGGTCTCACAAAGACTTATTTCTGGCCAAGTTTTGAGGAGAGAAAAAAAAGACTTCTGCTGCTTCTGCTGCTTTCCTTGCATGAAGCCAAAAGTCTCTCTCTCTCTCTCCCCATGTAGCTGGAGACAGTATCCTGTGATCTCAAATAAAGAATGATCAATCGGTAGGAAAACAGTGTGGGGAATTTTCCTGCAGATTTTTTTGGGGATTTTCCCAGGGTCTCTGGTCTGCAGGATTTAAAATTATGAGTTTGTTGGTCCCTGAGGTCCAAAAGGTTGGCGACCCCTGGTCTAGAGAAGACTGGCAGATTGTGTCATGGAGACTTCAAGGCAAATAGGGGGAATTATCACCAGTTTTTAAAGCTTTAGGCAAATTTGGTGTGCTATTGATGAGGAGAGTAAAGGCATACTAGGGATTTATCTACAATTTGCTCTTTCTTTCCAGTACTCTGGATTATAGCCTAATGCACCCACATGTCTTTTTTATATAACTGTAGTTGTAAGAATAAAATTTTACTTAAAGACTTGGACTTATATACTTCATAGTGCTTTGCAGCACTTTCTAAACAGTTAACAGAGTCAGTATATTGCCCACAACAATCTGTGTCCTCATTTTACCCATCTCGGAAAAATGGAAGGCTGAGTCAACCTTGAGCTTATCAGGATCAAACCCCTGGCTGTGGGAAGAGTTAGCCTACAATACTACATTCTAACCACTCCTCCACCAGGACTCTTTATCATTTAATGTGTTTTTTTCTGTCTTCCCAGTCTAATATAAAGCTTGATAGTCATAATTTGTATAATCTTGTTTTTTTTTAAATTATTATAAGATTAACAGTACATATCTGGTCATGTCTATCCAAAAACAAGTCTCATGGAGTTGAACATAATATGCAACAAATATGAGACTTTCAGTCTTACAAGTGCAGCCCAAGAACACTAGTAGGAACTATGTTTCACAAGACTTAAAGGCAATCAGTAGGGACATTTCTTTACACTGTATTGTGCAACTATTCTGTTTTGTCTCTTATTTTAAAAACAAAATAAAGAGGAGGTAAGGATAGAACTTGATGACATCATATTGACCCTTCTAGTATTCAGTGAAGGAAGTAGAGTGATTAATAGAAAGAATATCTGGAAACACTCTAATCTCAAAGTAAGACAATACTTCAGAATCCAAAGGGTTAATGTGTACGATTTATAGTTTATAATTTATAAAGAAGTTTGATAGCTCTAAAACCAGTGTTTTAAAGACACTATTTTTTAAAAGATAAATGGAGATGTAAATGTTGGAAATGTGTAGGCTTTTAATTTTCTTTTTTTATTATCATACACAATCCTGCCACTTGATGTCCCTCTAACCTAAGCTAACATTTAAAGTGCTGTGACAAATTTGAGGAGTGTATGCTGAATTTCCCATGTGTGATTATTATTATTTACATCTCTGTTTGTCTGTAGAAGAGTTTTGTGTCATCTCATGAAATTCTTAGTGTCACTTAATCCATAAGACAGCTGCTTATTAATTAGACCAGTTTACATTTCAACAATTTCAACAATGCTGACTATCTGAATTCATATGAAGACTTTTCTTGCCTATTGGTAGTTCACTTACAGAATATAAATACTAATTAACACTCATAGTTAAGTACTCATACTTCTGTTGGGGTATTCCCTGTTGCATTGGTTAAACTCTTATTTATTAGTTATAGAAATTAGAAATACAAAATTCCCAATCCGAACCGAGCATTCAGTTAAAAATTAAGAAAAAATAAGAGAAAAACTTTAGTTTTCTGTTGACAATAAAAAGCTAACAGATAATAGATAATCAGAGTTGGAAGGGACTTTGTAGGTCCCAAGCGGGAGACCCTACACCATTTCTGACAAATGGTAGTCCAATCTCTTCTTGAAAGTCTCAAGTGATGGCGCTCCCACAATTTCCGAGGGCAAGGTTTAAATAAATAAATGAATAAGGAACTCCATTACAAATGAAAGTCTGAATGCTTCCAGGTAACCAAATCCTATCACTGCCAATCAAATGACATACAATATCATCATCATCATCTTTATCATCATCGAGAAAACATGGAAGACAAGGTGGAAATGTGGGATGATAGAAAGTAGAAATCATTGCCATCTCAACTCAATCATTGCCATCTCGATGTTCATAAATGGGAAATATAATGGCATGATAAAAGCCTTCTCAGATGTGCACACCCTACTTTTCAGAAGACAGACGTCTTTTACAAAAACCTTCTTAGATAATTATATAAATGCTGTGCCTAAATTACATTCCATTCAGGAAGAAAATAACTAATTTAGTGCATCTGCAAATTTTGTTTTGACATGAAAATTAAGCCAGTTTGAAAAAATAAGTATGGATAAATGGGATAAAATTATCCTAAAATTCTTAAGTGACAGAATTCTATCCTCCTCAAAAAAATAAAAATAGAAAGCATTGCTCTATGCCCAGCAGTATAAATAGGCATTTCTTAATAGCTAGTTATTTCTTTGTTTTATAGATTAAGGAATGGATTTGCATTGAGCACAGATTTAAACAGTTGTTTGTTGCAGTAAATACTTTTTTCCCTCCTATGTAGAGTAATCAGTAAGAGAACTCCAACCCATCCAGTCTCTGAGGAATGCTAGTTAATTATAGCAGCAAAAGGCAACACAAATCAAGTTCTACCGGTAGACAGCCAGATATATTTAGCAAATTCTACATCAAAATTTCATTGAAGAGTTGCTTATAAACATTTATAAAAATTAAATTTTTTGTATGTACTACTCTTTTTAAGCATTATAAGGTTTCGATCCCTTATTTTTATCAGTATTGCATGTGTGCAGATATACAACTCTTTTCATGAAAGCAATCTCAACTGATGATAGGATGCAGCTGATCTTGTCTGTGTTAAGAAGCAAAGCAGGGCTGGTTTTGTCTGGATGTGATAAGCTAGGCTGGGAAGGTGAAAAGAATCACTCTAAAGAGGAGGATAGCTGTCACAATGAAATACAAAACAAATATGTGAGGTGAGGTGGCCTGATAGGGAGTGATTGGCTGGAAATCATCTTCCTCCTCCTATTTTCCCCACAACAACAACCCTATGAGGTGGGGTTAGACTGAGAGAAAGGGTCTCGCTCAAACTTATCCAGCTGGCTATAGAAGTGTTCATATTTTACATCATATTTCACCAATCTCCAAAATAGCAAACAGTTGTAATTTAAAAAAAAAAGACAATGTTTAATATAAAATAGAGAGACTGACAGCAGCACTTGTGGCTTCCCATTTTTGATGCTAATCTTATGTAGTGCATTTACTATTAGGAGAAAAGTAGCAAATATTGCTTGGCTGGTGAATATCCCTGACAGAAAATTTAAATTCTAAACCAATAATAATTGCATTTTGACAAATGTTATCTGTCTGTTTTCCGGCTAAAAACAATACAAAGATAATCTGATATATACTATATAAGAATTAATTTTATAGTAATATAGACACATACAAATATACAGGTTTTCTACTCCCAGACTGAAGATACAAATGCATTGTTCGTAAAACAATGCTGAGGAAATATCATCCCACTGTCTCCTTAACAAGTTCTGAAAATATTTAATTCCATTTTAGGGGGCTGGAAAGAATGAAAAGGGAGCTGCATTTCTGTGATAGACCCAAAAGGGAAAGTAAATTGAGAGAGATGAACTATGTTAGTTTTTAGATATAATTATTTTTTAAAATTCTTTTAGGATGCTAGGAGTGATGTTGGCATCTTCATCCCAGTTGTAGTAGAAGCCTTTCTAAAATAACTTGAAACCTGAACACGTATCCCTGGGCTATTGTAGAAGGTCCGGCTATCAATTTAGTTTTCATTGAGGCATATAGATTGAAGTTGACAGCAAAAGCTATACGGTATGTAAATGTCATCTTTCAGACTACAATTCTGCCTCAAGGCATGCTCAGTCAAATTATGCCATGCCTGGTTGGTAAGAATTGTGCCAGAAACCTTCTGTAATGGATATATTTTACCCAATATTATTGAAAGAAGAAAGAGAAAGGAATGCGCTCTTGTATTTAGTCAATAGAGGGCTTGCTATAATTCACAAGAAGTAGCAAAAACACCAGAGTTTTACTTTTCAATCAATCTGTCAGAGAAAGCAACCAACAAAACCAATCTAACAATGATGTGGTTATTACAATGTACCATTACTGGCTTTAATCTGACTGGACTAATCTAGTATAGGAAGGATTTGGTTCAAATTGAGTGGAATATACCAGCAAAGGGGTTTTGCATTTACCTTACGTAAACATTCTGATGGGTTTTATATTCCAGAAACAATGTGACATTAATTTGGTTGTGAATCCTCAGCCTCATTCACAATGTTTTTAAACCGGACATTTATCTAGTCTAAATGATAAACAGTAAATGTGGTTCAATAATTATCCAGTCTTCCAGCATGACTTTTAGCTCATAAGCCATTCATAAGCATTTGCTAGCCACTTCGGAGTTTCACTCTATCCACCCCTCCTTGACAGAGAAAAGGTTTGCTGTTTATCTTTCTTTAAAAAAAAAAAAGAGGTGGAATTATAGGGAACAGAATTTGAAATAACAGAGCAAGAAGATATTGTACCTGAGCTGAGAAAATAAATAGATGTTATCACTTTCCCATCAGCTTTGATGGATGGTTAGGATTGCTCCAAGAAATTGGGAAGGTCCAAAGAAAAGAAGCAGAGAACACTGTGGTAGAATTCAGGTTATTTCTGAGAAAATTTTTTCGTGCCTTTAAACCAGTGTTGATTCCTGGACTTTCTGGACTAGTACTTGTTTTGTTTGCAAATTTTTTTGAAAGTGGTTTGCTATTGCTTCCTTACTAGGACTGAGAGAGAGTGACTGGCCCAGAATCACCAATCTGGCTTTGTGCCTAAGGCAAGATGAACTCAGTCTCCTCATTCTCAGACTCCTCAGTCTCCCGACTGGCTCTCAGTTTCTAAAGAATAGCTAACTGTGTTGTCAGAAATGGCATTAAATTGTACCTTTTTTGTCTATGTGGGATAGTTAAACTTTTTAGTTTCTTGCTATTTTTTTCTCTGCACATTCAGTGTAATTTGGTTTTCCAGGAGATTTATTTTTCTCTTTAATAGCTTCTTGTAAACTGAAATCTAATCTGGAAACAGAAATCTCATTCATTAATCATAAACATTCTGTGGGCTGCTGAGAACATCATATTAATTTTTTTTGTAAATTGGGTTTCATATCCAGGTAGTCCTCAACTTACAACTAATGTCTTGGCAACCCTTCAAATTTACTACACTCCACGCCCCCAAGCTACGACCCAAATTTGAAGTTCAGATGTCAACTTCCTCATGACCATATGACTGCATTTTGGATGCTCAGCAACCGGCCCACTTTTATGGCCATTTATGATCATGATTCTGGACAGTTTTGCTAGAAACCAGTGTTTACTTTTGGTTTCCGGCAAAAAACTGGCCCATAACCACAACATTTGCTTAATGACTGCTGTGTTTGCTTAATGATCACTGCACGAGAAATGTCATAAAATCAGGTCTGGTCACATAGTGATCCACTTTGTGACAGTTGTAACTTACAACCATAATTGGCAAGCTCAATTACGGTTGTAACTTGATGACTACCTGTACACTATCTTTGAGATTTAGGCAGAGGTAGGGAGGTGCTTCTTTGAAGATAATTGGTAGCAGTATCTACACCTGAGGCAGGAAAGTGGGGCCAGGGTGTGCAGGCAAGACAAAGTTTGATACTTCCAGATTTTTACTCTGTGGGTCAAGTGATTACAGGACACTTACTGGGCTCAGAGGCTAATGAAACCCTTATGAGCCAGCTTTCCAAATTGTGTTACTAATAAACTGAGAGAATTGAATAGCAATCAAGAGAGTGAGTTAGCTAACCACGAGAATACATGGCAGAAAAAGAAACAGAAATAGAAAGAATAAATGTTATGGGAAAATGACCTGAAATCATTGTCATTATGAGTTGGACCAGTGGCAAACAGTGTGTTTAGGAACTAAGTCCCATCAAAGTCCCTTTTATACCAGAAGGCAGGTATAGAAGTTAAATAAGATGATCTTGATGGAGTTATGCAGAAATTGCTATCTGGAAAAAGGGAGCTGAAAGATTTTTAAAGTCCAGAAATACAAAATAAGCAGTACCACTAATACTGTGTAAAGAGAACAATTATTCTGTGAATAAGAATAAGATGAAATGAAGAATCGGGAACACAACTTTGTTTGAGAAAAGAAATTTGATAGAAGGGATGATGGTAGGATTGCCTTATCTTTTCCTTTCCTATTTATGAGAATGTGATTAGCATTCTCACATCGGTCCATCACACCTTCTTTTTCTTTTGTTTTTTTTAGAACAAGTATTAATTCCTGTCTCCAATCGCCCTATCAAAATTCTTTCTTGCAGTTATAAATTGATACAAAGGATTTCCTTTTTAGTATCGTTTTTAGTCCTGGATTTTGAAAATTAATTCTTTCTGGATTTTGTTTGGAGCAAAAAAAGAGGGTTTTTTTGCACATTTATAAATGGCCATTCCTTTTTAATAATACATTAAATGAAATATATTTTAAATTTAATATATAGTAAAATTCACTTTTAAGCTTCATTCACTTGCACGGTCTGTTTTTAAACAGGCCACAGTCCTGGTCCCTGGCGTGGGGATTGGGGAATCCTGCCATCATGTTCAACCCTTTTTAAATCAGCAAATTCAGAAATCACACTTCATTTATTTTTTATTTTCAGAAAAAAGTTTATAAAGGGTTTCTAGTCTTTATACAATACTTATTGTTTTATCCTTGATCAAACAGCTCAATTTTGCAATTTCTGAAAATGTGCCACCTTTGCAATCCAATCTTCCTTTGCAGATATTTCAATATTTCTCCATTGTTATGCACATCATAACCTTGCTTACAAATAACCATTCCTAATTACAACTGGTGAAATGAAAAAAAAATAGCCCAGAGTTCTTATTTGAGGCTTCAATGATAAAATTAAAAATATTCTACTTTCTACATATTATGTTAAGGTTTAGCTCTTTGGAAAAGTTGAACAAAAGAGAAGAACATGACAATCAGCTTCAAGTTGGCAGGGCAAAATAAAGAATCCTTGTCTGTTTATATTTTATGCTCACCTGGGTTTATAAATTGCAGAAAACATCAAAATATCTCTAAATGCTATTTTGATACTTTCTAATAATTTGTCTCATATTTGAAAATATAACACAAATATGCACTCTTCTGGTTAATGCCAAGATGATATATTGATCTTAATTGATACCAATACTCTTTGACAAGTGATGGATTAAGTAATACTCTTCTGTATCTTCTAAAACACAATATAGATTTCAAGAATTAAATAGCTCCCAAGGTGTCTCCTCATAGACAGATCAAGTGCAAGTTAGTCCATTGTAGCATCCTTGATGTAAAAAGTCTTTATCTGGCAGAAGATATCTTTGTTTATTCTATGGTCTAATTTTCATTATCAACCTACATAAATCATTAGAAAACTCTGTATAACACACATTTGAATATCATGATGAAATCTATCAAACTTTCATTCAGATTAAAGGGCATC
Organism: Bungarus multicinctus; assembly: GCA_023653725.1. Lineage (NCBI taxonomy): Eukaryota > Metazoa > Chordata > Lepidosauria > Squamata > Elapidae > Bungarus > Bungarus multicinctus. The sequence continues at coordinate 75,636,955 of CM042838.1, forward strand.
AGGCCCTCTTACCGTGGTTTATTTTTTTTTACTGTTGTTCGTCTTCTCAGCCAGCCACACTGAATTATTTCCAGAAACTGTGCTATCTTTCTCCTTTAGCCTAACCTAATCCTGCTTAACTTAGTAATGAGGTATTTTTCTCATCACAGCCAATTCCGTGATGTCATGAATTATGAAGTCACTATCTCCAGATTGTTCAGCAGATGTTTAAAGAGAAGTTAGATCAAATTATTATAAGCTTCATTAGTCTGAAGAACAAAAAAACCCATATATGTTTGGAAAAATTAAATGTCCAGGGACTTGGGAATAAGGAACTCAAACAGAAGGTATTGGGTTTAATAAGGATATGACTTGATCAATCATTTTAATGATTAGACGTGATGATTCTTTGTTAATTGTTAAATTTTTAGAAATAACTTTTGGTATGTGAATATAGAGATCCAGACTTCTTAATGATTATATATAGATGACTCATATCTAGCCCTGATCCTTGATGGAATTAAGAACTGATTCTATAGAGATAAAGTCATAGCTAAAAGAGGTCTGTTAATTAGGACCCAGAAAGATCCATTCCTTTTCATCCTCACAGAAAAATAGCCCTCAGATGTTAAATGGGAAGGGAATTCCTTAATTAATGTTTTAAAATAGATTTCCCCAATAGGGTTATCTTCCAGTTATCTGGAGTGTTCTAGAATAATCAGCAATGTTAAATTCTAGGACTTAGTTTGCACATTTGGCAGGTTTCGAGTATACAGCTTAAAACAATACTGAATATAATATCTAGTGATAAAAATAACCCTAAAATTTTTTTAGCGGTTAAATAACAACAACTAAAATTCATGTTCCATGCTCTGACCTTTCTATTTGTTTTTCACATCTAGAATATCAGCATACTAAATTCTTTCCTAAAGATTGATAATACGTTAATGGGTTAAACTGATGTTTCTATTTTGTCAAATAAAGAGCAAGTTTCCAAAAAGTTGTCTGTTTTCTATTTAACTTTGAATAATTTTAGTATGCATTAGTCTGTCTGAAATGCATTTGTCAATTGTAAGCCAATCTTAATGAAGAGATTCCCATTTGTTATTACACTTTACAATTAAGAAATTGGAACTATATACTCATAGATTGCACATTGCCAGAATAGAGTCATTTTTAAAAATGTGGGACATGGTTTGTGGATTCATCAAAAATATTTAAAAGCACTAATTAAAGTTGGGGTTTAATATTGTAAACTGCAATTTCTGAAACTATTTTAAATATGTTTAGTCCAAAATGTGAGATTACTGAGCCAATCTACTACATGAGGAGTCAAATACCATTATATGCCTTTCCCTCACTGAACAGATGGAGCAGGATTAATTCATAATGTCATCTATGGGTTATTTTAGTATTACCTTGATTTCAGCTGACAATGTCTTAAGCAGTTGGTTTCCCCTACTCTATTTTTTAATCTTCTACTAGAGAGTGCCAAATATTTTCCTAAAGAGATTTCAGAGTTTCCATATTCCCCTTTTAACCATTATCTGGTATTGATCATGAAAGTTATTTTGTGTAAATTAGAACTTCATAATTCAAACTAAACTGGTTGTTGCTAACATTGCCCCCATATTCATTTCAGAAAGATGGACACAAATGGTACTTTAGGATTAGCAGAATTCACTTTCAAAGGAATAAGTTTCTAAATAATGATACAAAAACAAGTATTTGCTTTCCCTTACTAATCTGTGTGTGGTAGATAGTTTCTCCTTTTGTGTCTCCTCGATTTTTTTATTTTACACCAATGAAATCTGGTGAAATAAAGCTAAGAGTGATTTCTTGGGAAACTGCAATCCTGTCAGCATCTTCTGACTTGGATGAATTTTTGCTGGAAATTTTATTTCCCCATCCTCTGAGAAGCTAGGACAGTTACAAACACCCTTCTTAGTCCTAACATTTGGGTTCACTTGAACTCCCTGCAGAGATAGTATCCTCCTATGATAAAAGTGGATGGAGAGAATTTTAGCACTCATGCAGTCTTATTCTGTATCCTCTGCATCCATTTACTTCTACAGCATGTATAATGGGAGAGAAATACATTTCTTTGCTGCTAATATGCACCTGACATGTTTTGCATTCCATACAGAGAAACAGCTACTTGAAAATAATAGATGATGAACATTCCATGTTGTTTCCAGTAGTCTACAAAACATATATCATGATGTAAACAGCAGAAAAACTTGTTCAGAAACACCAGGCATCTATTCACCCACCTGCCCTGTTTGCATAAAAAGCCAGGGTTATGAGTTCTCAATAAGAAAAAAGGCCATATCAAAATGAGCTTTAAGCCTTGTCTTCTTTCAGTCAATTGCTTCAAACTGCTTTTCTGCATTTTCAAATCCAGGATCGACAGTTAAGCCAGTTATGGGTAAACATTGCTACCACCACAAGCTTGAGTAAAGTATCTAAGCATTGGTGTTTTTTCTGGGCTGTTAAAAAAAAAAGATCTCAGACTTTTGGCCATCAGAAAGAAAATATATTTAATGAACTCACCCACTCCATCCAATATGCAAATTGTCTGACTTTATGGAAAGCAACAGTGTGACCCTTAAAATGATTTATAAAAGAGGTGTTGGTAAAACATTGTTTTTCTTTGATTTCTACCGTCAATATATTTTTCAACATTTACCCTCCAGGTGCTCCCCCCATTCATCTGAAGGGAAGGTAGTAGGGAAAATGAAACATGCAGTTGCTAAGCAACCAGACCTGCTCCTTTCCAACATACTAGGAGGAAGTGCCAGAAGGAGCATGATGCACAGAGAGTTTGGGGTGCAAGCCCATTTTCCATTTTTGTATGCCGATAATGTTTACGGATGGATCTGCAAGCAATATTTCTCCCAGCAAATCTGAAAAGAAACAGAACAATATTCAGCAGTGAATTAGCTAATTAATTTTTGCTGTTACATTCTTAAACTACTTTTAAGATGTTTTATTTATTTTTTTAAAAAGTCTTTCCAAAGGCTAAAAGAGTCAGCTTTGAGGATGGGTTAATGAAAATTTTTGATAACAAAATATTTATTCCATAATTCATAATGGACCAAAACTTACTTCTGATTTCTTTCTATTAATTCAACTGTAATTTTTCATTTTTCTGATATTGATTGGCTGAGAGTTAAAACAGAAGTTGATGGATTTTTTTTTCTTATTGGCAGTTGTCTGCCTCAGAGCTATTATGTCAGAGAACCATCAGAAGAATAGCATTTGAAAAGTTGATTTTAGGGCATTAAGTTCCCCCTTTCCAGTAGTGGAAAAAGCCCATTATGTGATAGATTGAAAGTAGAAAGGAGATAATAGATGTAACCTAATTATGAGGTACAGCTTCACACTGAGAACTTGAGAAAAATTTGATTTTTTTGAAAAATCAATCCATCTCCTCCAGTTAAATATAGTAAAATCCTTCAAATTTGTAGGACACATTTTACTTTTATCAACTGAATGTTTCAAAGACATATCAAATATTGAACTGGAGTTTTTTTTAAAAAACTCCTGAATCTTTGCTTAACGATAAAATTTCTTCGCTGCTAATATATCCCAGATTATTTTGAACCAGGCTAGTTGGCTCTTTATGATTTTGAAAGGCTAGCTGGCTCTTTGTGGCTTATTTACCTATTCTGTGTTTTAAAATATATATAAAATATATATTTTCCCCTGGCTCTGCTGATTGAATTTTTTGCTTCTTTGAAGTGATTTTGTTATTTAAGAACAAATTATTACTTTTGCATGACTATGAATTTTACATAATTTTTACCATGTAATCCGTCTCTTCCATGTTTAATTGTGATATTAAACACATTAATATTAATATATTAATATTAACGCACAATTGTGCCTACCGTCCCTGTCCTATTGTCCCCAATTATTCGTACCTATTTCATGTTTTTATACTTATGTTTATTCTTATTTCTATTATATTGTAAGCGTTTGACAAATCAAATAAATAAATATAAATAAATAAATAAATATTAAGTCCTTGACTAAAAGTGACAAGCACTTTATATTCTCCTTCTGGCAGCTTGAAAATGTGTCATAGTTTCTTCCAGGTGTTCTTCTTTTATCTTGACATGTATGCTCAAAACCTTTACATTTGAAATGAGCCGCTGTGCTCTTTGGAGAAAAGCAGGGCATAAAAGGGTAAGAATCCAATGCATTGTCTTTTCTGCTTAAAATGCAACTTATATTTGGTTTAACAGCTATGCTTGTGCAGCATGATGAACTGGGACTTGAGTAGGATTAACAAGTCAACTAAACATCTACGGTAAATCCAATTACTGTAGCTACGGAGTTAGAGAGGACCGATTTAACAGAAACAACTCTTCCAGTTAAATCTGTTATGCAAATACCCAGAGATCAGTCAAGACTGGCACATTTGCCCAGCTCCACCAACAGTTGATGATAGCCAGTTCCCAGATTGATCAGAAGTAGCTGTTTCCAAAGCAAACAATAGGTGCAGCCAGTCACTCCTTCATTTAAAAAAAAGGATATGTGCCCTTCCTTTTACACAGCACAGGAGAAAAGAAGCAGAATTTTTCTGTCCTAATTTGCATATATATAGGCTTCTCCTGTGCACGTAGAAGACTCATTGGAATTCTTTTGTTAATTTCTTCTTAATAAATTGTACCAGTCCAGACTTTGAGAAACTTGTCCTTGGGATTAACTGTTTTTAGTCCAGGCTGGGTTTTGCTGACTGCTGCTGGCATTCAGTGACATTGGCAGTTATGAACATGTTTCTAAGGCAGACAAACAGGACATCAATGATAGATCATTTGCAGATATTTTTCCTGCAATGATTCCAAAGAAGGAAAAAAAGGCTCTGGATGCAGCCTCTTGTACCTAAATTCTTTAAATGTTGATGCTTATTCTCCAATGTTCACTTCCTTCTACCTAAGACATGGCATTTAAGCCCTGCTTGATCAGGGTCATTAATATTACCAGGGACTTCACACATTCTCTCCATGATAGATTTTCTTTGTTAGCTTCTGAGAGGAGGTATCTGAAGCAGAACAACTAGATTCTGTAATAGCTTTGTACCATATAGTATCAACCTTGTAAATTCTCAGGACACTTTTTTCCACTATGCATGCTAAATGGACTATGACACCCTCCTGCCCCCCATACACATGTGTATGTCATCATTTTTGTATAATTTGGCATTTTGGGGCTGCTGCTGCTGTTATTACAATAATTATCATATCCTTAGAATGGTGATATTGTTTGGCGAGTGGTTGTCACCCCCTATTTTGAGAGTGGTGCATCCAAATTTTATTTTACTATGTGCCTTTGTGTATACAGGAAAATCAAGTTCAGATTCAAATTCAAATTAATTCCCTTCCTTTCCCTTCCCTTCCCTTCCATTCAATGTACTCCAGCAGCATTACAGGTACAAATGATGCCTTGGGATATCTGTAAAAAATAACATTTACCTGCAAGCTAGTACTGGTGGGACCACAAAACACAAAGTAATGGAAAATAAAGAAACCAAGTACTCTAAGTGCTCCAGGCTTAACAATTATTAATAAGAAAGGCAAAAAAACCAAACCCTCTCCCCTAATGATCCTGGAATCAACAGAAGAGAGGAGAAAGAACTGGAGAAAATCCTAAAATGCAAAGCTTTGCAAATAGAGGTAGAACAATTGTGGCAAAGATAGTGCCAATATGATAGGCCCCTTGGGCACAATCCTAAAATGTCTCAAGCTTCACTTGAATACCACCAGCTTTGACAGAAATCACCATCAGTCAATTGCAAAGGGCAACATTACTTGGGACAGCTTAGTACTTAGATAAAATGCCATATCCAGTCTAAACATCTGCCTAACAGTGGGACCAATAATAAAACAACATTGATAAAATTTGTAGACCCAAGGATGGCTAGAGAATACTTTAACTAGGGCACAATATTGAAACTCAGAAAATGATACACTCACTGGAGGAATATAAAGCAGAATTTGAGCAGCCATCTCTCATGGCCTCCGCAATAGCTTTTAAGTTCAATATCACACACTGAGCCATTGTCCAAGACCTCTTCAAATAGTATCATGTTATGATTTCTTCTTCTTCTTCTTCCACTATCAAATTAAATGATTTCTGCAGAGTTAGAATTTAAGTATTTTCATGCTGTTGATGTTTAATTCCAGGTTCATTTTATCCGACTTTTATATTTTGCTATATAACATTAGCTTATAAATATACTGTCTGAGAATTCTGCCCAACTCTTCCTTTTCTTTAATAAAAAATTTTCTTCCTTTATCCACTGGTTTACAAGCATACCAAGGCATTTCTTCCTCTTTTCAGCAACACATATCTTGGTGTGCATATTATAGATGGAGATAATACCTATGCCTCAAGACAGTGTCATTTGTTATAATTATGAGCACATTTGTAAATCCTTTCAACAAACAGATATCTGAGCATGTTCTATTCCCCAAAGCTACAGATTCATACATTTTGTGTTGACTCATGAGGCAGATTTAAATTTTACTCATTGCTACCCATTCACTCCTACTCATATATCATTTGTGAAGAATGTCAGGAAAAGAAGAACTTAATCAAGCCTGGCAGATGTCTGCAAAAAATCAAATCTAAAAAATAAAACAGTCCTTTGCTATTTCTAATTTCTGGTCCAAATATAAAAGTAAGGACTTTTCCCTTTTTCAATTTCTTTTTATTGGAATTTACCATTTGGATCATACTGTATTTGAACTGCATGTCAGAGGGAGAAATGTTGCAATCATTTGGACATCACCATAAACAATCCCCAAAGCAGCTGAAACAGTAACTCTGCTATTGCTCAATTTATTTATTTATTTGATTTCCTAGGCCGCCTACTTGCTAGCAAAACAAACCCCTTCTCACATATTCATAAAAATACAATGTTGGGTATAAATAAACTCCAAATACATATAATTGGACCAGTGGTGGGCTTCAAATTTTTTAACAAGTGATTTTCTGTCCTAATGACCAGCTGCGTAAGTGTGGCTGGGTGGTCATGTGACTGAGTGGGTGTGCCAACTCGATGTCACTTACATTGAGGGGCGCTTTGCCTTGCCTGCCCTCTCATGACTGTGGGGATGCTGCAATGGTCGTAAGTGTGAAAAACGGTCATAAGTCACTTTTTTCATTGCCATTGTAACTTTGAATGGTCACTAAATGAACTATTGTAAGTCAAAGATTACCTGTACAAAATACAGAAAACTTCTTTGCTTGCAAAAAGCTGTTCTAAATACCAGTCATTAGATTAGAAACTGGGGAAGACACACAGAAACCTAATAAGTCACAGCTGTCATGGAAACTTAAACCATTCTGTCTGAATACCTTTCTTTTCCTCAGCAATACCTGCAACCCGGGAGTTACAAATCAGGCAGGTTGCTAGAGCACATTGAGGAATTAAAATAGTTAAAAAACAAGGATAAGTATCAGCACCCAAGTTACTCTTGCTCATAAAGTGAAACCCTTTAGCAGAGAGATCATTTAAGCTCTCCAGAAAGTGGGTGGGCATATTTGGGCTATAAAATACCGAGTTAAAGAGACAAATTAACAAATTAATATTTTGAGTTAAGAGCTAATCCCATTTTGCCTTTGTTCAAACCTTGGTGCAAGGATTTTTTGCCTATAAATATAGCTATCTATCTCTATCTCTTAAGTCCTGACAGCTTCTGTGGGCTCTGAAGGAAGGTGGGGGCTGCTTTCTCCCTCTAAGAAAACATGTTTCTTCATTTCTCATCCAGGGAAACATATTCTTCCTTTAATATTTCTCAAAATATTTCATTCTCCTTGGAGAGGGGAGGGTGCTAACTTTCTACAATTGGTATGCCATATTATCTACTATGCCATATTATCATGAGAGAAAATTAAAACAAATTGGAAGGAGGATCCACTTATTATCAGTGAGCAATCATGTGACTTGCCCATTCTGAAGCAATGCAAGAGACTCCTGTCCCAAAGGTGCTTTTTCAAGAGGCAACTGGACTTTCTGGAAATCAAGAAAGTCCAGTTGCCTCTTGAAAAAAGCACCTTTGGGACAACCATGACCTGGATGATTGAAGAATCCCCATAGACAAGAGACTCCTGTGCTCAGTGAACTGACAAAGCACAGTTTCCCACCCAGAAGAAACAATCATTAGATCCATTTGCACTACTTAAAGATACCAGCTTGTCTCACTCACCTCACAAGATATCCTTAGGTAATCATCCAGATTTAAGGAAAGATCACATGCCCCCAGAAAGGCAGTAAAAAAAAATCAGAAAGAATGCCAAGCTTGCATCCTGCCTCTCAGCCATTTCTTCTATGACAATGCCAACCCTTCTGTAAATAGCTGTTCCAGCCATGTTGGAAGTATACTCCAAAAAGCTTGAAATAACCCTTTAACAATCTTTAAGAAAGTCAAGCACCAGGAATAAAAGTACCACAAAAAACTCTGAGGGAGGGGGGTACTCTGGAGAAACTCAGTCTACAGACAGAAAGTCTGGTCATACTGCCAAGAATCATTAAGGCTTACAATGTAACAAGCTTAACCTAGAGGCAGTTTCTGAAAACACTTAAAGCAGCAGGGCAATTAAGGTAAGGATTAGACTAGAAATATAGGTATACCAGAATGTTTCCTTCTTGCCACCCTTGCAGGATTAACCCTGTAAAGTGGAAAAAGATTTCTTCCAACAACCGGTTCTCCGAATTGCTCAGAATATTAATATCTGGTTTGAGAGAACCAGTGCAAACTGCTATCAGACCACCTCTGTATTGGACAGGTCCACAAGGCATCAGACCAAGTAGCAGAGTAAAATGTTAGCCCTTTAAGGTCTTCCTAAATGTTGGCAGGGTTGAGGCCATTCAGATATGGGAGCAGGGATATTTGTGTGTTGTATCAAAAGGCAATTCTAGTAACAGAGGAGGCATGTTTCTTGGATCCTCTGAGATGATATTATTTTATTGTTTGGACACAGAGCATGTCAATCTTGCCAGATCTAGTAAGAAGGGTAGAGACACTTGTGGAAAGTAATATCCGGGTCCAGTACCATGGGTTAATTGCTGGGATGGTATCTTATACTGGCAGCTAAGAATAAAAAAAACCTATAGAAAAGAACAAAACGAGGAAATGCAAGTGATTGCAGTTGCCACTTCTCTGTGAACAAAACAACTCTAAGTGGTATGCAATAATTAATTAAAACCATACATATAATTAAAAACAATAATTAAAATACAAAAAAATCTTATAAGGCACAAGAGACAGTTAATGTGAATCACAATAGTCATCTTAGAATTTCACCAGAATCTCCAGGCCTGATGATAAAGTCAGGATTAAGGGACCTCTGGAACATTAAATATTAAACCTCAGGGAGGAGAATATTTCACAAGGCAGGTCTTGTGACAGAGAACATCTGCCTTCTGGACTCTGCTGTATCTAGTTTCTTAGAACAGGGGTTACCAACCCCTGGGCCAAAGCCCAATATCAGGCCATAGCCCATTAAGAACCTGGCCATGCAAGTTCAGCAGTTTGAGTCTCACTGGCTCAAGGTTGGCTCAGCCTTCCATCCTTTGGAGGTGGTAAAATGAGGACCCAGATTGTTGGGAGCAATATGCTAACATTGTAAAGCACTGAGAAATAAATCTAAGTGCTATTGCTATTGCTATGTATGGATGCAATAAGATGGAGAAGTACTGGGGTTTCACTACCTTACCGTCCTGAAATAGATCTTAATAGTGGCTCTAACTCATGTTCAGTTGAATTCATCCTTTGTTAAGTGCCAGCAGCACTCTTTATTTCTTTTCCCTCATGTCATCTCCCTCAATTCTTCCATGATCTATGGAGAATGATGGGATCCACAAGAGGGTTGCATAGGTGTGATCCAATCCAATCCAATCCAAAGCCGTGCCTGTCCTTTTTTTCCAACTAGCCACCAGGGTTTCAGATGGACTGTGCAGATGCCATTTATTCTCTAAAATCTTTGAATTTTCTTTTGGTTCTAATCAACTGAGGCAAATTATAGTTTTCATCTTTTTTCTTGCACAAAATCATTTTGTTCATTTTGAGTTCTAATAGTATTCTTTTATGTATTTAACAATTACTTTTTTATAGTTAGAAATGATTTTACCAAACATTGATGTCTTCGTGTTGTAACTAGTATTTGGAATTCAGTGCTTAATTTCTAATTTAATTGAACTGATATATGACTAATAATATCCTGGAAGGCAGGTCTAATTTGGTGTAACTAGTGCACATTTGAAAAGTAGTTATACAGCATCCGTGAAAGGTTAATGAATATGTAAAATGTTAACGAATCTGCTATTTTATTGTAAAAGAGATACAATAGGCAACAGTGCATTCAGAACAAGATGAATTAAACCCCCATAGTAATGGATTTGTAAGAGGAGAGTTGTGTTAGGCCATCATGCTGCAGGCGATCATGCGCTAGCCACGCCCACACCCGGTTTAGCGAAGGGGAAAAAGTTGCGATACATCTCGTGACAACTGCCGTGGTAACATGAGTTTGACACTCCTCATCTATGACATCTAAAAATCAGGGGTCTGGTATCACCTTTTCAAATACAATGAAGTGGCATTCTATGTAGGTGATGTAGTAGACAGTGTAAGAGCCCCATACATCTACTTTGCCACCCATTTATACTAACAGCACTATCACAGGCCCCAACAAATTCACATACATGTTTGTCTAATGTGAATAGGTTATTTGCCCTTCTGGACTCCACATAAGACAAACAGGGCAGACTTTTCATAAAATAATTAATGAAAGCAAGTTTCATATCAGCAGTCCAAACAAAGACAAGACAATATTAGAACTTCCTAGGATACTGATTTCAAAGTAGCCATCTTGGAAAAATAATTTTTGTCAGCATAATTGAAGGACAGATTGCTACATACATCAAAAGGTTTCAAGCTACTTTTGAAGGACTCAGTAAACACAATGGAGTTTTAATACATTATAATTGTTCATAAATAAGGTGCTTCTAATCTGTCTCACATCTAACCTGCATTTGCATAACCATTTTGTCTTCTCCTCCTTTCACTGACCCCTACTTGATCCCAATTTAAATCCTAACACCAACTTAGTTATTTCATGGCATCTGATGAAGTGAGATGCAGCTCACAAAGGTTTATCCCTTTTAATAAAACGTGTTAATCTGAAAAGGTGCTACCGGACTCTTTCTAAATAATGGGTATGACATGGCCAATTGTGAAATTAAGCTTAAATTCTAATTGGAGATTCGGCTACTTGTTTTTAGTGTTTTCTTTTATTCTAGCTTGTTTATATTACATATAAAAATAGCTCTGCTATTTATTTTTTTGTCCTTTCCTGTGGTAAAGTCTAAGTGAAGAAACATCGAAGAGTGACTATACAAGAGGAATGCCACTGGATGTCACCCTTTGCATGCAGCTGATTTATCGTGAGTTTCCAGCATTGCAGAGAGAGATACAAACAGACACTTAAAGTTCTTATATCTTATATTTTGTGTGCATGTAAGTACATGTAACACAGAGGTGGTGTTCAGCAGATTCTGACCAGCTCTGAAGAACCGGTAGTGGATATTTTGAGTAGTTCGTAGAACCAGTGGTAACCTTCCCCCAAGAGTGGGGAGGGAATTGAGATTTTGCAATATCCTTCCCCTGGAGTGGGGTGGGAATGGAGATTTTATAGTATCCTTCCCCTGCCATGCCCACCAAGCCACGCCCACAGAACCGCTAGTAAAAAAATGTGAATCCCACCATTGATGTAACATCTGACTACATGTCTTAGGCCTGAGATCCCCAACTTCTGGGCCACAGACCGGTACTAGTCTGTGGCCTGTTAGGAACCAGGCTGCAGCTGCACAGCTGGAGGTAAGTGGTGGACAAATGAGTGAAACTTCATCTGTATTTGCAGCCGCTACCCAGTGCTAGCATCATTACCTCAGCTCCACCTCAGATCATCAGGTATTAGATTCTCATAAGAGCATGAACCCTACTCTAAACTGAGTAAGCAAGGGATGTAGATTGTGTGCTCTTCCCTCCTCCTGAGTCTGTGGAAAAATGGTCTTCCATTAAACCGGTCCTTAGTGCCAAAAAAGATTGGGGACCACTGTCTTAGGCAATTTAAACTTAAGTGGTTTCTTAGAGAAAAGCAGGAGTTTGTACACGCCATATGACTAAAGGTATTTCCATAGGTCAATTGTCTGATTATGTTGAGGGCAACTAGCATGTTAAGCATGTGAAGGTTAGATCTATAAGTGTCACCCCTCCCCAACTCTCATGTTATGAGTTGCACCAAATTGTATCCATCTCTGGTGGAAAAATGTTTGCCAGGATAGTGAATCCTGTCTCCCCCTGCACCCTGGTATATCCCCTTCTCCATCCATTAGGGAGATAAGGATTATTTGAGCATGCATGGGATTCACAGAACAGAAGAGCAAGGAAACATCTCTTAAAATCTGTTGATATATACAGTATGCGGTCATATTTACATATAGTATATGTGAATCTATCTGTTATCTATTACAAAATGTACTATATAGTATTTAATTATTATTTCATTAACAACCTCAAATGCTGAATGCTGACATCTACTTTTTAGCAGAATGCAGAAATATATATGAATAATATATATATATATATATATATGTAAGTAGCTCGAAATAGATCTATCCTAGTCTCCCTTGTTCAATTATTTATCAGCTCAAAAATCTAACACACATATAACCAAAGACAACAAAACAAATACCTTTCTGTCTGTCTGGTCTCTGGTGATGAGCCAAAAGACAGAAAAGGACAGCAGTATGCTTCCTCCCTTGATTGGGGCTTACCAAGGTGTTGTAACACAAGTATAATCTCATTCCCCTGTCTCAGCTGATCTGGATGAGAACCAGTGGCCTAATGGCAATTACAACTGCCTCACATGTAATACTTCCCAGGTTTGAATCCCAGTAAGGTATGGCTAGCTGACGAGAGCTAAGTACTCGAAATAGATCTATCCTAGTCTCCCTTGTTTAATTATTTATCAGCTCAAAAACCTAACACACACACACACACACACACACACACACACACATACATGCATACACGAACACAGTGGGGTATAAAGTAGTCTTTTCCTCAAAACATGGCTAATTATGATTACAACTTATTGGGGAAACATAGGATCTTTTTTTTTAAATGAAAGAATTTGAAGATGTATGTCCGAATTATCTTGATTTAAGATTATTCCCGGCCCTTGACAGGCTATATAGATCCATCAGGTTCCTCATTATTTCATTTGTTCAGAATAGCTTGCCTTTTCAGGAGAAAGTACAAAACATGATTCTTCTTTGTTCATTAATCTAAACTACAAGAACTAATTTGTTTGGAAACCTTCTATTTTTTAAAAACACCCTTTGGTTACTTTTATGCATTTTAGGCCGTATTAGGATAAATTCCTGTTTACCAGAAATGAAAAAGGCAGGTGTCAACATCCAAGGCAGCGCGCCGTTCAAAGAGGTCACAACACGCCATTTCGAGTTGCCATACATGCGCAGAGGTGTCGGGTGATGGGACTCACACTGAGAGAGGAGCTAGGAAGGCAAACCAACTGCCTTCAGTTCAGAAGCCATCTAGGCCTGAAGAGTACTTGCTGGAGCCAGCCAGAGAACAACTGGGTTTGAAGAGTGCTTGCTGGCATCAGGCCAAAAAAGTACTTGCCAGAGCTGGCCAGGGAACAACCAGCAACAGGAGGGCAGAATGTGTTGAGTCCATATAGCCAGCTGGATAGCAGAAGCCAGTAATGCTGGCTAGAAACCCTTTTACTTGTATTGTTCACCACGTGCTAAGCTGAGACTCCAGTAAAGAGACCCGTTCTGCTCACAGTGTGGCCTTTTCTTTTGCTGGCTTGGTTTGGAACCATGACAAAAGGATCCTGAATTGCTTTGAGTGGATAGGTTGAGATTTTTAGACCTTTTTTTAACACTGGGAAAGTTTAAAGTGGAATACATGTACCCTATGTTTTGCAGAGACTTAAAACATTTCAGTAAGATATTTCAAAGTTTAAAGTTATCCACTTAGCTTCCCAACCTAATGACTAGTGATTTCATATTCAGATTGGTGAGGAGAATTGGATGTGGTGTATACTTCTTTCCCCTAGATCATGGGTGTCAAACTCACCACGTGATGTCATCATGTGACGTTTCATGATGTTTTTCCTATTCGTGGAGCTGGGATAGGCGTGGCCTGCATGTGATGCATTTGGTCTGTGGACTACCAGTTAGACACTTGTTCTGACCCATGCCCTTTTCCAACAAATCAAACACAATCCAAAGGGAACAGAAACCTTTTAATGCTTCTGCAAAATAATTAGCTATGATAAGCACAAGCCTTGCCAAAGTGTGCGAGACTGCCAAAAGATAACAGACAAGAAATAATTTGCAATATAAGAATCTTCAAATACAAACTCAGGATACTGGAATGTCCACGAGGCTGGAGTTTCGAAACATCTTTGCCTTCTGCAAAGAACGTTCATTTCATAGCTGGCTTTTATCTTCTTGAAGGAGGGGCCATTACCTTGCAGCCTTACTCCCGAGTTGCCCATGCTGTTGTAGATGCTCTTTCCTGCGAGCAATCCTGTGTGCATGCACGCTTGGCACAGGCTCCTTGGGAACCTCCTCATTACTGCTGCCAGCCCCCACAATCTCTGAAGGCAGCAGTCTACTCCTTCATGGTCCTGACCCCTCATCTGAGTCCTTGCTCTCCTCAGCCGTCCGGCTAACCACAACAACACTAGATGCATGCTGTACAGAACTTCACATTTCCATATAATTTCCATGTAATGGTTCAGTGTATAATACACAGCATTTATTTTAGCCACTAAAGGATTATACTGGGGTCATATCTGGCCTATCCTTAGTAGGGCCCCTACATAGACCTTTTTCATCTTCAGTCTAATGTTTCAGATCCTATATTAAAGTAAGATAGTTGAAACTCTCCGTGGGATGTAGCTGGGATGCAGACCTAACTGGAAAGACTGCATATTTGCTGGCTGGGAAGGAATCTGCCTGCTCTCAGCATTTTGGGGTTTCCTGACCAGCAGGAGGGCATAAGGTCTTTCTTTTTTGTCTTCTGTCTAATTATTTTCTTCAATATTCTTTAATTGCTGTGCTGTGTTATTTTTTTGGAATAAAGTGTTAACTATTCATATCAATACAGACATTGCTTGCAAATCCAAAAAGGTTATAACTCAACTCTGCTGGGCTGGGGCAAAGCAAGGCAAACAACCCCCCCTGCCTATAATAGGAAAGAAAACAAAACAGAACAGAACAAAAAACAAAACAAACAAAACAAAGCAAACTCCATCAGCCCTACCTATTGGGGTGATTTTCCTCTTCAACTTCCTTTTCTATCTGTCCACAAAGAAACAATTAATGCTGCCTTTAGCTGGTTTTTTCCCTTTGCCTATCAGTTGAGGAAGCTATTATTGTATAAGAAGAAAGAATCTTGCTATTTGAACAAGAAAAGGTGTAGCTCATTCAAGTGTGTATGTACCTGAGACAGAAAGATCTCACTATTATCGTGGCTTTCAGAAAAATAATAACATTCTAAAATAATAAATATTATATAATAAAATAAAATAAATTACAATAAAATGAAAGGCAAGATTAAAGATAGCCATGCCCAGTTTAGAATGTGACCCTAATTGTGCTAAATAAACCTTGTACAGGCCTTGAGTTTTCAGAAATCCTGTCTCATCATCTGTAGAAGAGCAGAAATAAACAGGAAGATTGCTGTTGATTGAGCAGGCAAAAGCAGAAATCTTGAGCATCTCACCCTCTGAAAATACTGGCCAGAACAGTCTTTTAAAAAAAAGTTTAGGGGTTTTTTTTTTTTGGTGCTTACTTGTAAAGAAAGGAAAAACATGTATTCAGATAGGATGAGAATGATAGACTTCTTACTTACTTGAAATGATCAAAAAATCTTTGGGGAAACCAGAGGTGGTATTCAGCAGGTTCTGACCAGTTCTGGAGAACCGGTAGCAGAAATTTTGAGTAGTTTGAAGAACCGGTAGTGGAAATTTTGAGTAGTTTGGAGAACCGGCAAATACCACCTCTCACTGGCCCCACCTCCATCTATTCTCTGCCTCCCGAAATACCACCTCTCACTGGCCCCACCCCCATCTATTCTCTGCCTCCCGAATCCCAGCTGATCAGCTGGCTCTTCTTTAGTTGCCCTGTCCAGGAGAACGGAGCTGGAAGGCAGGTTAGTGGGGTGGGGAGGGAATGGGGATTTTGCAATATCCTTCCTCTGCCACCTCTACCAAGCCATGCCACGTCCATCAAGCCACGCCCACAGAACCAGTAGTAACAATGTTTGAATCCCACCACTGGGGGAAACCTCTGAAACTCAGGAATAACATAGAACAAATGTAGTACAATGAGGACTTGCAGAAGACCTTGGAGGATCAGAAAGAAGTCAGAGGCTACAATTTCTTAACGGAATGACACTGGCTAGCAGTATAAAATAAAAGGGAAAGGATAAAAAACATTTAGAAAATGTCTAGCTCATTGCAATTTTCTTTAAGATAATTAGGATGCATTCTGGCATCTCCACACAAGGGATACCATGTCAGTTTGAAAGTACTTCTGGACTTCAGTGATCCCATGATATTAACAATGTTTGGGAGTTGAGCCATGTATTTGAAACTTACTGACATTAGTATTTTATTTTACAACACTTTAAAATAACAAACCAGTTGAACTCAAGGCAAATATTAAGTCTTTCTTTCTGCAGAGTTTCAGACAAATTCTACTTCAAGACTCTGGTGTGTATGTTTTTGTGTGTGTATTGCGGGGGAGGGTGGAGGACAAGCAAGCAGACTGGCCCTCAACTAAATGAATGGGAAAATGGATAAAAAGCTTGTTAAGTTCTCTCCTTTATCTGGACTGCAGCAGTAAACAGCCTTGGGTGAATTATTGTGAAAAGCACCCAACTACAAACCCTTTTGAATTTGTAGCTGTCAGTAGCTTTTAAATAAAAATACAAGGAATGGTGCCTTTGTAGCTGATAAGTTCCCTTATATTAATTGTTTAGATTTTAATTTTTTGGGAAATGACCAGACAAATGTGAACATATATCAGGAGGGAAGAGCACTAGCAATTTATTTTCTTCAAATGGAAAGCCTGAGAAGATGTAGGTTATTTCAGTGTAGCAAACAGGACAATCCATAAAATATTAACTTTTCAATCCTGGTCAGCTAAAAGTCCATACAGGGTTGCCAAAACATTGCAAAAGTCTTCCACACTGTGGGCAAGAAAACTACATCAATGTCTCCACAAAGTCATCAGGCTACAGCTGGAGATTTGTCTAACATTAATATTTATTATAAAGGGCTATTCTTGATGTCTGGTTTTTTGCTTCCAGTGTTCCTAAATATAAACATAAGAAATATTCATTCCAAACCTTTGCTTTCCTAACACTATTAAAAACACAGTAGTGTTTTTTCTGATTATTTTTAATGAGTTTCTTGACCATATCAACATTTCTAAAAAGAGAACAAAATTACAGAGATATTATTTGTGCTTCAATTATTGACATGAAATGGCTGGATGTTACTTTTTTATTCAATAACAAGAGTCTCACTCAGTGGTGGAATTCAAAGACTTTTACTACTGATTCTATGGGCATGACTTGGTGGGCGTGGCTGTGTGACTGGGTGGGTGTGGCTTTTTTTGCCTCCCCTACCCGTTTTTTGGAGCTTCCTAGCCTCAGAAAAGCCTCTGGGGGGCATTTTTGCTCCCCTAAGGCTCCTCTGGGGCTCTGGAAGGCAAAAAATGGAGGGGAGGGGCTCCTCCCTCCATTTTTTGCCTTCCTGGGCCCCAGCATGCGGAATCTTGGCACAGCTGATATTATCTACAGCTGATTGTCGGGAGGGAAAAAAAAAGAAATACCTTAGGCGAATGTCAGGCGAGCATCGGGGGGAGCGTGACTGGATTGGGGGCGTGGCCAGCCAGAACTTACTACCTGTTCAGCGACCCATGCCAAATTTTTGCTACCGGTTCGCCCGATCCGATGAGAACCAGCTGAATACCACCACTGGTCTCACTAGGAAATGACTTTTTCCACAATTTCTAATCATTGACTGGTTTTAGAACTTTCTTGCCTGAGAAATGGCAATAATTTGTGTGTGTGTGTGTGTGTGTGTGTGTATGAGAGAGAGAGAGAGAGAGAGAGCTTTTTTTCTTTGAAAGTAGGACAACTTTTACATTTCTAAAGATGAAACGATATTTTTTGAGTGGTAATCTAGGCAAATTTAAGAAAAACATTATTTCTTTTACACAAAGATCTAGGAATTAGAAAAAAGAAATCTGGGTAGTTATTAAACCTCTGAAATCATATAAAGCTTTTAGAAACTGATAACATTTGTGAAATATTTATTCACCTTGTAAATATCCTTTAAGCAGAATGTAAGAGGAACAGAATACCATGAATTTCTTTTGCTCTCTTTATGCTGTCACTAAAAAAGAATGCCAAGGCAAGAACAGAAATGAAACTTAGTCATTCATGCCATAATACTCCATAATACTAAGATGGCTGTTCTCAAAAACTCAGAAAGAATAGGAAAGGATGGCTTTCACAAGCTACCAGCTGTGGTATTATTACTGGTATTACCTGATCAGCTGGCAATGAGACTCATAGTGGGCCCTTATTGGATCTGCAACCTATAAGGATGAATTTAATGACCACTTTCACTCTGATAACATCTCAAAGATTTTTCTAATCTTATCAGATTATGCAGTACACTGCAGGCCTGTATCAAGCATTTACAGGTAATCTTTTATGGATTATAATAATACTGCATCTCTTAAAGATGCTCTGCTGCATTGTATTTTTCTTAGATAAGTTAGATATTCAGGAAAAATAAACTTTTTAAAGTGACATGAATGTTGTTATTTGATGCACTATTTAACCAGTGAGAGCTAGCTTGGTCACTGTGTTTCAGGAGTTTGAATTCTAGTCCTGCTTAAGGCACAAAGCCAACAGGATGACCTTGAGCCAATCATTCACTCTCAACCTTAGGAAAATGGCAATGGCAAACTATTTCCAAAAAGAAAACTGCATGGAAGAAATTGCCAGGAGTCAAGATTCACTTGAAGGCAAAAAAATAAAATAAAATAAAACAACAACAATAACACCAAACTCCATCAAAGAACCCCATCCAAACAAATCCAAGATAAGGATTAGATACACTGTTTTTATTTGTATTTGACACCTGAATAAGTGTATGCTTTTTGCATTCTTCCAAGAGTAATCTATTCCATTCAAACACCCCTTGAAGAATGTAAAAAGCATCTTCATGATGGTATGACTCTTCTCCTTTTGTTAAATTTACAATAAAACTCAGCTTCAAGCATTAGATGCATTAATCTCCCACTTAGGCTAATTGAAAAGTTGGGGAGATGGCAGTCATTTTAATTTATGGTTAATGATAATTAAAGTATTATAGAATAATCCTTGAAGATGGGAATCTAATCTTTACAGGCATATTTGGTTTACATTTGCTGAGTTGCATAGAAGCATTAGAAGATCTAAGCCAAATAGGAACATAAACACTTGCAGTGCTGATCCAGTTTGCTGCCTAATACAATGTTCAAATGGGAAACAATCATCCCATCCCAAGAAAAGTGCAGAGTATCCCAACTGCCTAGGCTATTTTTGTATCACTCATAAAACTGCACAAATGCACCTTCTACGTTCTGGTATTAAATTAAAAAAAAGTGAAATAATCTGACCATTGGCTGCCATACATGACATTCAGTCTCATACATGCTTCACTCTGCTTCAAGGCTGGTTTTGTCTTCTGGTACCTCTCTGCACTAGAGTTATTCCCACTCCCAAAGTTGATGTGGAAACAACCCTAGTGTAGGTTCCTAATCTATCATGTGAATTTGGACTTTTAGAATTACTGAGTAACACTTAACTGTTGCTATAATGCAGCTGCTGTTACACTGCTAAAATAATACAGAATAGATTCATAGTCATTCAGAGTCTGAAAACATCAGCTAATAAATGCAGAAACCAAGAGTTCCCAGGCTAGAGAGAACAGTTATATAAATGTAGTTTAGTTGTCTCCCAGAACCACAAAGAAAAAAACATGAAATTGTGAAGCACAGACCATTGTGTTAGCCAGCAGGTAACGCATTTTAGGGAGAGGAGGCAAAGGGGGGAAGAGTGAAAGCTGCATTGCAGTGTTGTGACACAATCCCTGCTCCTTTTCCTGAAAGCATTGCAATGCTCCGGGCATGTCCCAAAGAGGAAGAGTTTGCAGTGTAATGTCACAATGCTATTTTTTTTTTAAATCAGATGAAAGAAGGAGAGCCTATGGGTGTTACTGATAAAAGCCTTTGTTTGTTTACATTATAGAGGACGAATCATTCTAATTTGGCTGAGCTGTGGCTGAAAATCTTTTGTCAAGTCAAGCATAATAACAGTTTAAGTGTCTGAAGACCTAAGATTTACTGCCAAGCCCTAACATTTCACATGCATTTTGACTTACATAGTACCATAGTGTAGTTGTTTCTCAGTGTTTTAGGGTAGTTTTCTTCCCCAGTGTAGGAAGTTAGCACCCACCCTCTCCTCGAAAAATGAAATATCCTAGGAAATAATAAAAAGAATATTTCCCATAAAGGGGAAGTAAAACTCAGAGAGGCAGAAGCTCACCCTCCCCTTTGTTAATGGGCGGGCCATTAAGGCCTGGGGCAGAGTATTCTACATAAGAAAGGTCTCTACCCGTCTCACCACCTTTCCTGGGAAGATTGCATCAGCCAGCACTCAGGTGAAGCCATGTGGTCCAGGCAAAGCCTACAAAGTTATCTAAGACCCCCAGCCCTGGGATATATTTCTTACACAGGAACAAGAAACTCTAAGGTGGGGCCCAACAGAGGGTATATAATTAAGTGTATCTCAGCATCTTGCCCCTTTCTTTTCCTTCACCCAACATCTTGAACCATGTGATTGTCCTTTTCACTTTGGAGCTCCAAGCCATGTGGTCCTGTCCACCATTAAACCATCTTTCCAAACAGCCTCCATGTTTCCAGTGTCTTTTTCCCCACTTGGAATTGAACCCAGAAGGATATTTCTTCCAACACCAATATCTAACTTTATTGTTAAACTGAGTAAGGTTACTGCTTGTAACCAGTGAAGTTTTTTTCTGAAGATTTCCCCCCCCCCCATTTTTTTTTAGTAGTAATAGGAGTAATTTGTCTTAGAATATACACCTCTATTTTAATGCAATTTTTATTCTGCAAATAAACCAGAAACCATATACTTATTTGTTTACAGAGAGAGAGCTTTTTTTTTGTTGCTTGTGTGAAAGTTAGGTCACTTGAATTTGTTATTGGAAAACAATTAAATCCATCCATCCTCTATATAGAGACTCATTTGAAAGAAAAAAAACTCTCAATTGTTTGATTTTAATTCATTTTATGAGTCTATCGAGAAATCTGTTTTGCCATATGTGACACACTAGATTACTGGAGACTTAGCAGCCATTTGCTGTTTTTATGACTATGTCATGGGGATGGCATTTTATTTCAATGAAACCTCCTTGGCTGGTGTTCTTTTCATTCAAATACACGCATTTGCTATATTTACAGGTTGATACTATCCACCCTTGGTGATATTCTCTGGCATTGAATCTGAGTTATCTGCCAGCCTTGGAAGATAATGCCTGTTTGGATAAATGTCATTTGAGGTGTTCAGGCTTAATTTTATTTCTGAAGTGACCATTTTATTTATTTATTTATTTATTTATTTATTTATTTATTTATTTATTTATTTATTTATTCATTCATTCATTCATTCATTCATTCATTCATTCATTACACTTATGTAATTATTGACCCTTCTTAAGAAAGTAGGAATAGTTTTGATTGGGGCCTTGGTGGTGCAGGACTGTTAATCATCCAGCACTTAGTGCAAGCTGCCTGCAATTAGTGCAGGCTCGAATCCCACCAGGCTCAAGGTTGACTCAGCCTTCCATCCTCTCGGGGTAGGTAAATTGAGGACCCAAGATTGTTGGGGACAATAAGCTGACTTTGTAAAAATGCCACTTTTGGGGGGGAGGGGGGGGCAAAAGCCCTAGTAATAAGTAGGCATATACAACAGAATGAAGGCTATTGTTGAGCACTTAGCATGGTGCTCCATAGACTATAAGCTGCCCTGAGTCTCCGGAGAAGGGCAGCATATAAATGCAAATAAAAATAAATGCAAATAAAAATTAAAAAAGTAAAAAACATTAGAGAGAACAACTTTGTTACATCTTGTTTTTTAAAGGTAGTCCTTTATTGTTAAGTGCTAAACTAGCTTAACTTTTAAAATGCATGCTAATTACAAAACCAACAAAGATTTGTATTCAGAAATAATGTGAACTGAATTCCATCATGGGGTGACTCTGCTGAGGGAAATAAGATTCTCTTAATTCCTGCTTTCCCAGATCTTTGTACAACAAAAGTTATTTTGGAGACTTGGAGAAGCTCAAAGATTTAACAGTGTAGGACTAAGGAAAAAGGGAATTGCTGAGAAGTTATTTTTTCTGCAGAGGCGTTGCTACTGGCTCTGAATCTCTTTTAGGAATGAAGGGAGTCCTTAAAATCTGAATTAAACTATGGAAATCGGGTAGTTTCTTAAGGACCAACAGATACTGTATGTTTAGCAGATACTTCAATAACTAGGACAAACATGTTGTCAGTCACAGCTCAGAACAAATAAGAACAAGAAGAAAATTCAGGTCATATGTATATTTCTTAGGGTTGATTCACACCTTAAAGGAATTAGATCTTCCAATGACACTTTTTAAAAGTTTGAAGTCAAGTTTTAAGTTAACCAAATAGGATTATTTAGTTGTGTATACCTGAGGTGGTATTCAGCAAGTTTTGACCAGTTCTGCAGAACTGGTAGCGGAAATTTTGAGTAGTTTGGAGAGCTGACAAATACCATCTCTGACTGGAGATTTTACAGTATCCTTCCCCTGCCACACCCACCAAGCCTCACCCACAGAATCGGTAGTAAAAAAAATTGAATCCCAACACTGGTGTATAATTAATCCTTCCTTATACCTCATCAATTAGAAACATATTCTAGAAATTGATATGAATCTTGGGGACAAAGGGAGGGTCTGAGGAAGAAAATCTGCATCTGTCTGTATTCCTTTATCATATTGTGGTATGAGCTCCCAATAGACTCATAGGTCTTCTAGTAAGAACTTAGTTTTAAGCCCACACTGTGATCATGAAAACTTCAATATATCTCCACTTGTGTTGCCTCTGCAGTCTGATGTTTGTTGACTATGTTTAAAATTACCTGGATCCTGCTAAGGAAGAATGGGCTTGAAGAACATTTCTTGCACTTCTGTGAATTTTCTTTGTCATCTAGAGGATAGAATAATCCAGATCTGCTTTGAATTTGATGCCAACTGGGCTCATTCTATTGTAATGATGGAGACTATGAAGTCTGGCATTTATGTGGAAAGAGTTTGAATTTGATGAACAGGACATTTTGTTGGAATTCAAGGTGGTAGCATTCCTGTTCTGAACCAGTTTATGATTTAAAATCAAGATCTCCATGGGACATGTTAACTCATTAGTTTCTGCCAATCCAATCAGATCTGGAAGATTGAGTTTTCCTTGGACCACATCTCTTAAAGATTATTTCTTCAACCCCAGCCTATCTTTTTTTGAAACAGCATATTCCCGCCAAATCTGATGGCTCTTTTTATAAACATGATTTTTATAAACATCAGTAACATTTATTTGTCTTGTTTGGATTTTTCTATATTTTGTTTATTTAATGAGAACCAGAAGTATTATATTTGTAATTTAATTATCATTGTTTTGTTTTCAACTTTACTTAGAAAAATCTAATTCAAGAGAAATACTTTATACGTGTTAAACATCCATGTTGAACAACCCAGTAGATGTTAATTTGTTACAGTGATTTCTTGGGTGTACATTTGTGTGCATCTGTGTTTATAAGTATGAATTTATGTTGCAATTTTTAAAGATATCTTTGAGTGTGAGTTTTAGCCTCAGGTTCTGGAGAAATTTGGAGAAGCAAGGCTGAGGCTATGAATACCTAACAACTTCTGATTTACCTGGGTTACCCTTAACAGAGTTAACCACATAGAGGAAAAATACCACTCTAAATGAAAAAGGATCCTCCTGCCATAATTGAAACTGTACTGTAGTGAAACTATTCTTTAAAAGATCAGTGCTTCTCTAGATTTGATAAAGTTTCCTTGATATTACAAAAAAAACTTCGTATTAGTGGCATATGTTGAACTTCTAAAGCCTGTTCTAATTTGCATCCAGGATTTTGTGAATGTTTTTGCATCATTTTGTATAATAAAAATCTTGAGACTTTCCACAGCCCTTCAGGCTTTCCTCAAGGCCCCAAAGACATGACTTCTCCCCAAACATTGGGTCAGACCATGGAATAAATCTACAGGATATAAACCCTTGAATAAATATGATTTGGTTGATTTCAGTTGCTTCTGTTTTTATTCTATTTTTTTAATTAATTCTGGTTTTTTAAAAAATATTCTGAAGATATTTAGTTTTATTTTATTTTTCATTCCTTGTTGTTTTGTCTCTTTAAACAATAGGTCACCCAAATTTACTCTTATGGAACTATGGTAGGTGGCCATGTAAATCAACTAAACCAACCAGCCAACAATCAGTCTTCCTCTTTGCTGACTAACCAACAGAAAGGATGAACCCACACACATACCAGTAAACATTTATCAGTTTCACTCTAGAATTTGACTCCATAGTCATTACTGTAACTGTAGGTTGATACTTTGGTTCATTGATGTCACAGGACCTGTCTCCTCTAATGCTTAAAGCTCATTAATCTATCAGAAAGTTGGTATCACTTGTGACTTATGCTTTGATGCACCTGTTACTACAGGTAGAAATGAATGAATGAATGAATGTGTGTATTTATTGTATATGTCTATATATAAAAATGGTCATGTTGGAGTCTGAAAATGATTTCCTGTATTTGTACAACTTCCTGGAGAGTTGAAATAAAACTGCCATAGCAAACTATTGAACATTGAACTTGTTTTGAGGCGGCAATGAAGAGGCACACACGTATAGTGATTCAGTCTTTTTGTTTATTTCCAGGATGCCGACTGACTTGGTGGCGCGGCAGCCCTTCTTTTAAAGGACTCCCGCGCCTAAGTCAACCAATGACGGGGCGAGGATCTCCCGCCGGAATGTAGACCAATAAACAGTAAGTATTTCAAATATTAACCAATCCAGAACACCCCTCCCTCCTTGGTCCAGTCTGACCAATCAGGAGCCGCGCCTATGTTACGTAATCACGTAGATAGGCGGGGCTCCTGTGAGTCCGACTGGACCTGCGCGGCTCAGTTGCGTCGTTACCATCGGCTGGTGCGGAGGGACCTGTTGCTCCTCTCGCCTCCGGCCCTGGAAACTTCGAGCAGGTCGAGCCGGCTGCGTCACAACCAACGGGCCTAACTGGGCTAGTTGACGTGGCCATGCCGCTCCCTGCTCGGCCTGGATTATCGACGACCCTGTCAGATGTTTCAGCGGGACGTTCTTCAGGATCAGGTGCGTAGCAGCGCGACCCGACCGGAGCTAGAGTTGAGGGTGTGTGTGTGTGAGTTAGGGTGTCATTGTCTGTTAGTGGGCTTTCCTTATCCAGACTGTTTGGTGGATGTTCCCCTTCCCCCCCAGGAAAATCGCCAGGTCTGGGGTGGGTGCGAGTTCTAAGTTGGTCTATGTGTCGTTTCCAGCTTTTGCCATCAGCGGTGGTAAGCCGGTAAGAACGGGGCCCGGTTAGATGTGTGATGGTGGCTGGCACCCATAAGGGTTGCCCTACCAGGTTTTTAGCGTAAACTAAATCCCCAATTCGGAATGTTCGGACTTTGGTTGAAGAATCTAGGGGTTTCTCTGGAGTGTAGGTGGGGTGTAATCTATCGAGAGGGGAACGTAGCTTTCTCCCCATAAGTAATTCAGCAGGGGTTTTGTTAGTAGTGCTACTGGGTGTAGTGTGTTGTAGGAACAATAGTTTGTCGATGCGTGTTTGTATAGGGCCCTGATCTAACTTAAGAAGGGTCTCCTTGGTAAACCGGACCATGCGTTCGGCCCGTCCATTCGCTGCCGGATGTGCCGGCGCGGTTAAGGCATGGCGTATGCCCAAACTGGCTAGGTAGCCCTCAAATTCTGTAGCCGTGAATTGAGGGCCGTTGTCAGATACCAGGACGTCTGGTAAACCGTGGGTGGCAAACCAGTGACTGAGCTGTCGGATGACAGCTTCAGAAGAGGTTGATTTCATGAGGCTCACTTCTAACCAGTTTGAATACGCGTCTACCAGAATCAAGAAGGTATGTCCCTTAGTCGGGCCTGCAAAATCTATGTGGACTCTAGACCAAGGGCCCCTAGGTAGATCCCACTCAGTAGCTGGTGCCTTTGGGGGTGAGGGCCGGGAAGTCTGGCAGGGCTGGCAACCCGCGACCCAGTCGGTAACATCCTTGTCTAACCCCGGCCACCATACATAACTTCTAGCTAGACTTTTCATCTTTACCACCCCGGGGTGTCCCTCATGCAATAGTTTCAATATGGAATTTCGCAGTTTTTGTGGAATGACCACTCGATCCCCCCATAGTACACAGCCTTTTAGTACTGACAGTTCCATTTGTCTCTGTTTAAATGGTCTGTGCTGTTCTTGTAACTCAGAGTCAGGCCAACCCTTCATGATCCACCTACTCACGGTATGCAGTAGGTGGTCGTTAGAGGTTTCGTGCGCGATGTCTGCTGCTGTCATCGGGAGGTCGGGCAGGGTCTCAATCAAAAATGTTGAAGTGCTGGGGTTTGGTTCAGGATCAGAGTCTGGTAACGGGCAACGACTTAAAGCATCGGCGTGCGTGATGGTCGGACCCGGGCGGTACGACAGGGTGTAATTGTAAGCGGCCAGGAATTCTGACCATCTTGTCATTCTGGGTGATAGAATGTGGGGAGTGGGTTTGTCACCCGCCAGGATACCTAGTAGGGGTTTGTGATCGGTGATGATCGAAAAAGATCGGCCATACAGGTATTCATGAAAACGTTTAATACCCGAAATTATGGCTAGTGCTTCCTTGTCCAGTTGACTGTAATTCCTTTGGCTTTGGGACAAGGTTTTTGAATAGAAGGCAATCGGAGCCTCTCTGCCGTTAGGTAGAAGGTGGCTCAGAACAGCTCCGATTCCAAAGGGGGAGGCATCGCAAGTTAGTAACAGTGGCAAAGTTTCATTATATTGAATTAACACTTGAGCTGAAGTGATCATGTCTTTAATTTTGTTAAATGCTGTTTCTTCCCGATGTCCCCACTTCCACGATGCGTCTTTGTCCAAAAGCCTATGCAAGGGTTCCGCCACCGTGGCTTTCTGGGGCAAAAAGACATGATAAAAATTTATCAACCCTAGGAAAGCTTGTAGGTCAGCCTTGTTAGTTGGTGTGGGGGCATTTTTGATGGCACGGGTTTTTCCTGTTGTTGGATGGATGCCATTTCCATCTATTAGGTATCCTAAAAACTCTATTTTGTCTGTGATAAGGGTACATTTGTCTTTTTTGACTTTAAACCCAGCCTCAGTAAATTTGGTCAGCACTTTTCTTAGGCGGTCTCGCAGTTGCAATTTGTGTTTAGCTGCAATTAGGACGTCATCGAAATACGGGATGACTCCAGGAATTCCTTGAAGGAGGCGTTCCATAAGAGATTGAAAAATGCCTGGTGCCACGCTAACGCCGAATTGTAGGCGATTACACTTAAATGCACCCCGGTGTGTCACAATAGTTTGGGCTTCAGCTGTTTTTTTGTCAACGGGCAGTTGCTGGTAAGCCTGAGCCAAATCGAGTTTAGCGAAAATCTTTCCGCCCTTGATAGAATGTAGCAAGTGTTGCACGACAGGCACGGGGTATGCGCTCTGTTGTAGTGCATGGTTGAGGGTCGCCTTATAGTCCCCACAAATACGAACCGACCCGTCTGCTTTTATAGGGGTCACTATAGGGGTCTCCCATTTAGCGTGGTCAACTGGCTCGAGGACCCCTTGCTTTACTAGTTTATCCAGTTGTTCTTCTATTTTTGGCTTTAAGGCAAACGGTACCCTTCTAGCCTTTAGTCTAATTGGGGCTACCTTGGGGTCTATGTTAAACGAAATCGGGTTACCCCGGTACTTGCCTAATTCTTCGCTGAACAGGTCCTGGAATTCTTGAATGAGATCTGCCTCCCAGTCAGCGTCTGTGATATGGTTGATACCGGTCATCCCTATTCCCAGCGGTTCGAACCATTCCAGTCCTAAGAGGCTGGGTCTGTTCCGGTCCACGATTGTTAGGGGAAGAATCTCAGTATGGTTGTTGAAGGTTACCTGGAAATGTCCAATCCCTACTACCGGAATTCTGTTTCCCTGGTAGTCTTTGAGTGTTAATTTCTGTTTGTCTAGTTCGCTTCGCCGTATGTCTGGGATCAATTTCTTAATAGTGTCCCAGGAA
The DNA here is from genome assembly GCA_023653725.1 of Bungarus multicinctus. NCBI lineage: Eukaryota > Metazoa > Chordata > Lepidosauria > Squamata > Elapidae > Bungarus > Bungarus multicinctus. The sequence goes on from CM042838.1 coordinate 75,665,485, forward strand.
ACCATGGAAAGGAATGATCCCGAATCCACTTCCATTTCACAATTTTTTTCTTCAATTCTTACTTGCACGTGGACTTTTTTAACGTTTTTTGTATTAGAGTGACCAATTATTATTGTTTGATGCGTTTCTTCCTTCTTGTAAGATGATTCTTTAAACTTTCTATTCCTTCCTTCCTGGCTCCAACGGTTGTTTGTTTTCTTTTCTCTCTCTCTTGGGGGAGGGCTTTCTCTTCGCCTGGGGCTGTAGCTTGATCGGGCTCTGCATACCCTTGCGATGTGCCCTTTCTTTTCACACTTTCGGCATATTGCATCTATGAATCGGCACTCTGATCTGGGGTGGTTTCCACCACAACGGTTGCATTCAAAATCAAACCGCCTGGTAGCCCGCTCTTTTTTCCCTCTCGCGGCTTTTAGGTGGCAAACCTCGTCTTCTTCACTACTGGTCTCAGTTTCAATATCCTCGTAGTGAGTTGAGGTTTTTCCTTGTTCATCATCAGCTTTGGTGGTTTCTTTGGATTTGTGGTGTGCAGCTTGATTAATCTGTTTCATTCTTGCTGCCGATTTGTGAGCGGCTTCGGCTGCGGTGGCTTCTTCAATGGCCTCTGTGGCTGTTATCTTGGGTCGGTTTAGCAACTTACTCTGCAATATTGGATCTTTTAAGCCTAAGACGATCCGGTCTCTTAGCGCCTCATTGAAATCCGAGAATTCGCACTCTCCACCTATTTCTCTTAAATCGGCCACGAAATCGGCGATAGGTTCTCCTTCTTTTTGGTTCCGGAGGTAGAACTCATGGCGCTTTATCAGGCAGGAAACTGTGGGCGCGTAGTGTTTCCTCAGGATCTTCTCTAGTTCGGGCCAAGTTAGCGTTTTAACATCGATTGGAGACGCTAGTGCCTTTGCCATCCGAAATACGGCTTGGCCGCAGTGGGTCAAAAACACCGCTCTCTTTCGGTGATCCGACACTCCGCTCAGATCGCTACTCTCCAAAAACATGAGGAATCGGTCCACATATGTCTGCCATTCTTCCTTGGCCGGGTTGAATTTTTCAGGCGGTGCGTTGCTTCCGGACATGATGCCGCTCGCTCTCCGCCGCTATGCACTCTCTAAACGTGTTGCCTTGATCCCACCTTCGTCGCCAGTGTTTTGAGGCGGCAATGAAGAGGCACACACGTATAGTGATTCAGTCTTTTTGTTTATTTCCAGGATGCCGACTGACTTGGTGGCGCGGCAGCCCTTCTTTTAAAGGACTCCCGCGCCTAAGTCAACCAATGACGGGGCGAGGATCTCCCGCCGGAATGTAGACCAATAAACAGTAAGTATTTCAAATATTAACCAATCCAGAACAGAACTACTGTGCAAACATCCAATTTAATCAGTTCCACTGGGATTTCATGGTCATTGCTACATCAGTCTCTATTGGTAAACCTGCTGAGCATTTTATGGGCAAATCAGCATGATCCTCTCTCTCTTTTTAAATGAAGCTTTCATTCCTGCTCCTAATGGCAGCCATTCTTGTTCTTTAGACTGATGCAGTGTATTTGTATTTAAATTACAATTTTGAGCAGAATAAAGTTAGCCCAACAGCTGTTCCAAATAACTTTAGTCTCCTTGCTTGCAGCCATAAGAGATAGACTCCCATCTGAACATTGCATATGTTGGAAATTATTTATCTATTAAATTTTGAGACCATCTCACTCTCAGAGCAATTCGGGGTGATATACCATTAAAAACACAAAAACCATATAAAAATACTACAGTATATTTCCATAAAAGGCAGGTAAAACAAGAATAGAATAAATTAGAATGAAAAGGTGTGGGGAAGGTCTTTAAAGTGCTAATCAACCCCCAGGTTGCATGTTCCTCTGTGAGCCCCATGCAAGCCAGCAAATAGATTTATTTTATTTATTCCATTGTTATTCCATTGTTATTATTTTTTATTATAAATAACTCAAATCAGCAAACATACTCCTTCCTCTTCCTATTTTCCCCACCACCACAACTCTGTGAGGAGGGTTAGGCTGAGAGAGAGTGACTGGCTCAAAGTCTTCCAGTCAGCTTTCATGCCTATGGCAGGACTAGAACTCACAGTCTTCCTGGTTTCTAGTCTGGCGCTTAACTACTGAACTAAACAGACTTATATAGCCAGTTTGATTACCTAGCATGTACACACACTGCAGCTGAAAGGTATTTTTAAGAGACTGTATTATGCTTATTTGAGATCTTTTGTTATTGTGTTTGGGAATAGTTTGTCAGTTTGTCCAATTGGGAATGCTTAATGCTGCTTCTGTGATCAGATATTCTAGATGTTGTATTCACAAGTTAGAATGGCCATATTTTATATAACTTTGGACATTATGTTTTTTTTCAAAAAAACTTCGATTTAAAATTCTACATATTATAAGACATGTCCATTATGATTATACTTTGCAAATGTAGTTGTGCCACTATTGCAATGTTTTATAATGTGGCTGTCTGTAAAATGGTCTAGAAAATTAATTTCAGTCACAATAAGGTTGCCAGATTTTTTTAACCAGACACAAATTCTTCATAATCTACATTAACTTGTCAGGGTCAGTTTAAATAGGTTATAGCATATGTGCTGGCAACAGAAAAATCCTCCCTCTCTCCCAGTGCCTTGCAGAATAGCAGTTGGAAGCATATTATGAGTAAGTAAGGTCCAAAAGAAAACCACCCATGGTTCTGTGTCTCCATCACTCTTCTGAGAAAGTGCCTCATATTCACCACAGGCCAGTGGACTTTAGGGCAGACAAAGTCATTCATAGGCTAACATAGTTTTGCTAGCCAATAGGTTGATCAGTCTGAGAGACTCATGTTCATAAGCAGAATATTGTTGTGAATTATTTTATATCTAATGGGCTTTTTCTAGATACATCTTTTTTAAAACCTTTCTTTCTGTGAATCTTTTGTTTTGAATACATATTTTTAACATATCTTTTGCAGGAATCTGTTTGCCACATTGATCTGATGAGGTGAAAAGTGGAGTGCTCCAAACCTGGTTTAGAATCAGTTCTCCAATTTTCTAAAAGCAGCATTGCTTCCTGTTCATTTTCAAACATAATTCAAACTGTATTTAAGATTTACAAGCCTTCATGACTTGGAATCAGGTTGCTTAAAGGATCTGCTCTTGCACTGTTTCTGAAATGAGCCATGTTCGGGGCCTGCTATTCTCACCAAATGAGATCCAGTGGTGTATATTTTCAATTTTGGCACCCATATTGTTAATTGTTTTTTGAGAGGCTTGGGTAAGTTGTGAGGTATTTTTGACTGTAGATAGGTTTTTTTAAAGCTTTAAAAATAATTTAAAGCCTATTAAAAATTAAAGATATCAATTTAATCATGTCTTGTATTTGCACATGTCCTGTTGTTTTGATTTGATTCTTTTTGCTGCTTTTATGCTGTGTTTTATGTTTTGGAGTTGTGGTTTTGATTTATATTTTAATATTTTATCATTGCATGCTGCCTACAATTTTTTGTTACTGGGAAGAATAGAAATGCTGGAAATAAATAAACACCATTTAGGGACACAGATGTTATATGTCTTTCAGGCAGACATTCATTTGTCAGTTTCAAGGATGGTCTACAGCTCAATTTTGAAGTGCACACTTTGCATTTAAAATATTTCTGACTTATTCTGTGTGAAAGAACATAAAAACAATTGAAAGTTGCTCTCCTTAAATTTTGAAAATTATTATCAGTTATCACAACCAGTACTTCACCAATCCAATGAACCAACCAACCTTCCTTCCTTCCCTCCTTCCTTCTTTTTCCATGTCTTTTGTATATAAATATCATAAAATAAAATTAATATAAAGCATAAAACAGTAATAAAATCAGAACACTCTAAATCAAAAGAGATTTTTTTTGTTATTTTCCAACTTGCTGGGAGAATGGGAAAGAAACATACATTCAGTAGCCTGTGGTAGGAGCCATGTAGAAGGTTTTCTCCTGATTCTTATAGCCAAGTTTCTGGCAGTAGGAATATCTTTAAAACAGCTTCTCCTGCTGATGTCAGAAATGGAGCAGATGAACAGGGGAAAAGTAGAAAGAGTTGAATTATGTGATCAAGAATGAAATGGATAACCTGTGACTTTCATATGAGAAAGGCTGATGAACTGATTAAGGATAATTGGCAGATCACTCAAACGGAAATTACTTTCAAGCTTGGCATTTCATAGGAACGTGTGGGTCACATTTATTGATGTTCTACAATATTGGAAGCTTTGGTCAAAATGGATTCTTCACAGCAAAGTTGATAGCTTCAAGCACAGTTCAAATGTACACAAAGGAAATGTTGGAGAAACACATCATTATTAAGCTTCACATCTCACATTCTATCCAAGAGACAAGTGTGAAGTTGGACTTAATTGTTTTATCCCATCCTCCATATATTCCAAACTTGGCACTATGTGTCTTCTACTTTTTCCCAAAACTGAAGAATTGTCTTCATGGGCATCTGTGTGACTAGGAAGCAGAAGGACAGTTAGGATCTGATTCTTTCATGATGGCTTTAAGAAGCATCTTCATTGCTGGCATAAGTATATACCAAACTGTGGTGGATATATGAAGAAATATCTATAGGCCACAGGACCTTATTTCAAGAATTATTTTCTTGCTCCATTTATTAAAATATTTCTATTTAAACTACTAAATCTACTGTTATGGAGGCATTACTTTTCGTTTGACCCTTCTATACATTTTGCATGTTACACTTTCCAGTTTCTAGTATCTGAATAAAAATAGCTTATCTAAAACAGTGTTCTAGATTGCTGCCTGCAAGACCTCTAGTTCTGTATTGGTCAGGCAGAGAACCATTTAAAGCTTTAAAGATCTAGATCAGATTTCTTGTACCAGCATCATGTTATTATTGTACCTTGCACCAGTAAGAAGACTTACTGGTGCACCAAATGTGATTTCCAGACACTTTTCAAGGGGAGCCTTGTATAGAACATGTTGCAGAAGTTAAGATGTATTGAACTTTCACAAAGGCAGGTTGCTTCAATAAATGTTGTAGCTGGTACACTAGCTGTAGTTGTGCAAACATTTTTCTCATCAAATCCATTGACAGCTGGGAACAAGGAGCACCTTAAGCTCTGAGTTTACTCTACACCCAAAGGCTTCACTTCAATTGCTGAGTATAGTTTGCTTGTACCAACTGCACCTGCCTTGTCTAAACTTAATTTTAACCTGTACTCTCACAACCATTCCATTATTTAAATAAGTCAGCATTGAGGAGCAGTGGAACTGTATGTCACCAATATCCTGAGGTCATCTTATTCCAAAGCTGCCAAATGAGTTCTGCCAGCATTTTTATGGAGATAAACAGCAAAAGGAACAGAACAGAATGTTATGGAAAGCAGAGGTTACTGACCTCTGTATCAAATATTGTCTCCCACAACTACCTTTTAGACATGTCCTGACAAGCAGGACTTGAATCACTACAATGCAGTGCCCCCAAGGCCCCAAACTGCAGATGCCTCCCCCCAAAAGAGATAACAGAACAGAATAACAGACTTGGAAAGTCTTCTAATCCAACACCCTGCTCAAGCAGAAAACCTTACACCATTTCAGTCAAAGTGGTGTTAAAATAGCCAAAAGGTTCAGGAGATCCAACAAATTTCAGTCCCCCATCATTTTTCAAAGAAAACCATTCTTCAAGGATCAATTAGAATGTGGTCTCAGTACCATATCCTAACTGAAATTGGTAATGGATCTAGATCAGGGGTCCCCAAACTTGGCAACTTTAAGACTTGTGGATTTCAACTCTCAGAATTCTGCGAGTTGAAGTCCACAAGTCTTAAAGTTGCCAAGTTTGGGGACCTCTGATCTAGATAATCAGTTTTATTCAAATATATCTGGACCTCTTAAATGTGGTTGGCAGACATTTGGCAAGCTAAGCATACCTTTCAAGAACAACTTCCCCCTATGCCTGAAGAGAATTTTTTTTGATCCGTGTGTACTACTTGCTCTAACATATGCAGGTAAAACATGGACACTAACTTCAAAATCGATACAAAAGCTATGAATGGCACAAAGAGCTATGAAAAGATACATCCTTGGCATTACAAGACAAGATAGAAAGACCTGCATATGGATTAGAGAACAAACAAAAGTATATATTATCATCAAGAGAGTAAAAGAATTGAAATGGAAATGGACCGGTCACATAGCAAGAAGAACTGATGGTAGGTGGATCAAGGCAGTCATAGAATGGATCCCACTTGATAAAAAGCATCCACAAGAGAGACCTAACAAGATGGATCGATGACATTAAAAAATATTGTGGGCCCAACTGGCAAAAGACAGCACTGCAGTGCATTGGTTGGAAACATGTGGAAGAGGCTTTCATCCTGCAGTGGATAGACAGTTGCTAAAATGATGGTGAAGATGATGATATCTGTATCTGTAAGGCCACCAATTTTTCATAGACTACCCACATTACAGGCACTATTTGAGCCTGTAATGAAAAAAATGTCTGCATGAAAGGAAAGGGTTCCCTCCCCCCCAACAAAGGCCTTATAACTGCTTCTTTTGAAACATTCCACACTCAAAGACATACCAATCACTTCCTTTAACCTTGGTACCTCCTCCAGATTTAAGTGCCCTCGGGTATTCATTTATCCATATATGCTGCCCATGTCTTTGAAATATATAAGCTGTAAGAAATTCATATCAGCAGGACAAACAGTACTCAATTTAGAATTTAACTCTGATCTTCCCCAATATTGGGGTCCCAAATGAAGACCATTTGACTTTGCCCACAAAAACTTATCTTTCAAAGCATGCTTCCAACTGTTCTATTTCTATTTTGGAAAATCATTGTAGATACAGAGGAGAAAGGCAAGGCAACCCCACCTATGTTTCTCATTAAATTTCAGATCTTGGACAAACATTCAGTGGAATTTGACAATAAAACCACTTGATAACTAAAGGATAAATTTACCTCCCTTTAACACCTTCAAGACTCCCTGAAAAAAACTGCCATCAAATCATAATTCTCAAAATGACAGGAACATTATTAAAGGCATACAGAAAAGGATAGTGGCTATATTTAAATCAATATTAATGACATTATTAAATGCATAATAATAACTATATTTAAATCACCTCAATCTTAGTGATATATAATTAAATATAATCAAATGATTTCAAATTAGGCTGGTTTCCTAACTCTACCTCCTTTTTAAAATATAGCTTTTAGTCTGATCCCCCCCAAAAAAACACTATGGCTTTTATTCCCCCAAACTTTTGCACTTCTGATGTAGAATATGGGTATGTGAACAAAATAACAAGAATTTTAGTGTTAACTGAAGGAAATCTGATTCTATTTTTTTTCTGGTGATGGAGAGAAGCCCTATAGTTTTCCCATGACATAAAATCACAGAAGTAAGAGTTGGAAAGATTCTAGTCCGGTTGCCTTCTAATGCAGGAATTCACTATTAAGGTATTCCCAACAGAGGCTGTTGTTTTAAACAGCCTCTGTTTAAAACAAGTCCAGTGAAGGAGAGTTCAGCCAATCCCCAAGGCAATCTGATAACGTTTGAACAGCTTATACCATTAGGGGATTTTTTTGTTTGTTTTCCAACTGAAATCTGCTCCATTGTCATTTAAACCCACTGTTTTTTTGGGCCCACTTCAAGAATATTTGCGAAGAGCTCTGCCTCACATTAAAATTCCTGAAATACTTGAAGACTGCTATTATGTCCCTCCAGAATCTTCTCTTCACCAGCCTAAATCTACTGTATAACTCCAATTGTTCCTTTTCTTTTCAGGCTATTTATTATCCTGGCAAATCCTCTTCTGGACTTGCTTTCATTTGCCAGTATTCTTTATGGAACACATTGGCATGGCATATAGAGTGTATATGGAGGAACTTTTGTATTTGCAACAGTATTTTTCTAGTATCTGATATATCTTCTTTTCCCATTGAATTCCCTTCCTTCCAAATTTCTGTTTCAGTTACTGATACCAAAATCCATGTTTAATAGTATCTCAAAATCTGAAGGTACACTAAACTAGAAAAACAGATAGTAAATTATGTATTTAATAATAAGAGAATGAAAGAGAAAAGGCATACACAGATCTATGCTCCTTCATTGTATTTCACTACTGTGGTTGTGGCCAAGATATCCAGTGGCTTCACAATTTCTTGATTCATTGTGAGTACAAAGAATCCTATTTTTCCCATTCTCAAGGTAGAGTTTCAATCAATTCCCAGCTGGGTCTTATAACAGTCAGCCAAGTGGAAAGAAGACCAAATTATTCTGTAGGGTCAATCCCTCTTATTCAGTGTCAATCATAGGGTCAACTCTAATCTAATGCTAAGAGAATGTGAGCAAGTTGTTTGCTTTTTCCCTCCTGAATTGTAATAGCAGTATAAAGTTAAATTGTAAACAAATGTAAAACAAACAAAAATAATACACTCCTCCCACATCTTAAATGTCACGGAGGTTCACACTGCATCCCAAATAATTATGCTTTAGAAATCACTACACCTTTCAAAATGTTTATGTTGGATTGGGGCTACTATACTAATTATATACAGTTAATAAGGAATGGGAACGGGGCAGAGTATACCTAGCTTTCCTAAACTCTGTTTTATGTGAATTTTTAAAAATACCATTTGCTTTATTTATGATAGTTGGGCAATCTTTCAGTCTGTTAATGTGTGCCTATGCATACTGTTAATCTTGAGTGTGCTTAAGAGAAGTGAGCAAAATATTCAAAGACCAACAATGGAAGAAGTAGATGTTTATGTCCAATTTCCTTCCAGAATATATTCTGCATTTTTGTTCATTAGCTCTTTAAAGAGGATTACGATCTAAGCCTGTATTTAAAAAGCTAATAAATACATTCCTCATCAATAAAAATAAGAAATCATACAATTTAAAACTTGTTAGGCATGATGAAAGGGAAGGAGGAGTTGTAGTTACAAATACATTTAGTATCTATCACATTCAAATCCCTAAAAACTATTGACTGGTTTTTGGCTTTTGAGGATACTATGCATGGGTATAAGCATTGATGTACAGAATAACAGTGTTGGAAGGGACCTTGAAGGTCTTCTAGTCAAACCCCTATTTAGGCAAGAAACCCTATACCATTTCAGACAAATGGTTCTCCAATCTCTTCTTAAAAACTTCCAGTGTTGGAGCATTCACAACTTCTGGAGGCAAGTTGTTCCACTGATTAATTGTTCTAACTGTCAGGAAATTTCTCCTTAGTTCTAGGTTGGTGCTTGCCTTGATTAGTTTCCATCAATTGCTTCTTGTCCTGCCTTCAGGTGCTTTGAAGAATAGGCTTACCTCCTCTTTTTTGTGGCTGAACCTTAGATATTGGAACATTGGGTAGTCTGAAAAGCAGGGGCGATGGTCTTCACACAGATTTCATAAACCATGTGCTAATTCTATATTCTGGCAGAATCCCTTAAATACACAAAACTGTCCAAAAAGATACAACAAAATTGTACAGTTTGTCCACCTTTCCACACTTGGTTGGGTATTTATAATCTGATATGACAAGGCATTTAAATTTCTTTCCCAATAGCGTTTGATTGATGTTTATACTCCCTTTCTATTCCATTCTGACTATCTAGCAAATGCAAAAGTGACAAACATGGTGGTTCATCAGGTGTGTGTGTGTATGTGTGTGTATGTATGTTCTGGGGGGCAGCAAGTGTTGTAACATCTCATTTAATTATCTAAGAGGTGGAACTTTCATTGCGATGTCATGAGACACATTTTGCCATTTTGATAAAGCCTCTGGATTCAGGAGACACCTCTGGTTGTAGGGTTTGTGTTAGATTTAAGATGGCCATATTCAGCTTGAAATCCATACAATTTTATTAGCTATTCAACTCATATGATGAAACATTTTCTTCTAAGCCCAAACAGTTTTTCATTTGTTACAGTCAATGAAGCCTGCATATATTTTGAAATTATTCTACTGCCCAAATTTCTTGTGACTATAATACCTAGTGTAGCTAATGAAGGCTAATTCTAAACTTGTTTAGCTATAAATCTGAAACTTTTATTTTTACAACAACAAGTACTTCCACAAATTCCTTCTAGAAAAATGAGATGAATCAATCTCATTAACTAATATCCAATATTGGACCAAGAAAAAGGCTGAATATATCCAAATTGATTATTTATTGCCTTTACAAATGTATTCATTTTCCAATCCAATACCGTTTGCCACATTTTTCCTTCTTCCTCTTTTATTGTTAGTACAACAAACATCTATGTTATTAGCGAACTAGCTATTCTAGCTTTTTCTGTGGGTCTCTTGGTGTGTCTCTAGAAGCATAATATATTCTTATTGTAGTATTTAGTACAGTTTTCTCTTTGTACACTATTCTAAACAAAAGAATCTTCATGCAATTTAAGGATCTGCTAGTGCTAACAAAGATCAATTTATAGCAGTTCTCCAGCAATAATCTATGAGAGGTCCTAGAATGGTCATAAGCAGAACATGATGACAAGGGTTATCCACTTATATCTGTTCATAGTACTGGAAATTCAATGAACACTGCTTCCGAAGGTGGCATGGTTAGTCAGTGGTTTTCTTCTGTATAATCTAGATAAATTTTGAAAACTGAATGTAAAAAAGAATATCAGAGAAATTGGAGTGAACAACTTGCATTGGGTCAAAGGCTGGAGCATGTTGGGGAAAAATGGGTGGTTTAAATTCCCACAAGGCTTAACATTTTTAAGTCCCAAACTTCCAAACATGTTCTGAAAAATTTGCCATGACACAATTTAGGTGGGAAAGGGAGGCAGGGTGGTGAATTGCATGTTGCTGTCAGGCTGTCTTTTGGGGTTTAAGCCATAAATGTTCCATGACCATCCTTTAAGGACAAGCAGTTACTAAGTAATTTCAGTGTTAAATAAAAGTAATAAAGTCTTCCAGATTTTTTTCCTACTAATAGAAGTCTTCCATTTTTGGCCCGAACATTTGCAACTAGATTTTCATCTGATGAGGCCATTTCTAATGCATAACTGTCATAAATTTTAGTGCAACTGTTCCAAACAGTATCAAAACTTGATGAGTTACTATAATTTTAATGACTTGAAAGGAGAGGGAATAAATAAAAAATGCAGCAGAGGCATGAGCAGATTGTTAGACTATCCAACTGCACACAGAATAGAAAAAAGCACAAACTACATAGTGCAGGTTACTTCTGCTGCTTGCAGGCTGCCTGCAGTTTGGCAGTTCAAGTCTTACCAGGCTCAAGGTTGACTTAGCCTTCATCATTCCAAGCAGAGGTGAAATGCGACTGGTTCTGCCTGGTTCTGGAGAGCCGGTAGCGGCGATGAGCAGCAGAAAGAGAAGCGGTTCTTTCCGCCGCCCGCCTGGTTTCCTATACTCACTTTTATGGCCAGAATTCGAAGCGCAGCTGCTTTGTGTGGTGCAGAATAGCGCCGCATGGCAGCTGCTGCAGCAACCGGCATCGTGCAGGCTTGCAGGAGGAGAGGTAGAACAACTCTGCGCCTGCGCAAAGTGCGTGTTTGGTGTGCATGTGCACGCAAAGTGTGTGCATGCGCACAAAGTGCGTCCACCAAGCCACGCCCACCGAACCGGTGGCAACTTTATTTGTATTCTGTCCCTGTTTCCAAGGTTGGTAAAATGAGGATCCAGATTGTTGGAGGCAATATGCTGACTCTGTAAATTGCTTAGAGACGGCTGTAAAGCAGTGTGAAGTAGTATATAAGTTTAAGTTCTATTGCTATTTCAATAGAAATTTGTACGCATTCTCCTTTATAACTTCCTCCTCAATTGTGTAATTACAAATACATTTTAATCTCCTTCAAGTTTTCAACTTTTGAATTCCCATGCATGTTGTTTAAACAATATAATTCCTCTTCAATATCAAGGCCTTTTCAGCTCAGTTGAAAAAATGTACCTAGTAAAGCTTAAATTATATTTTTATTTCTACTTATCCTCTGTAATTCATATAAACATGTGCTATTTCTCCCATAATTATCAGAACAGTAGTGGAAACCCATAATAATTGAGAAGCAGAAGGTCCTTAACATTTATTTGTTCCAGAGCATATTTTTAATGCGAAAATCAATGCTCACAGCATCATAATGAATAATGTTATACCTGATAAACTGCAGGTCAAAAAATCTAACAGAGATGTCAACAGTGTGATCAGAGGATTTGTACTCTATGTACTGTAATTTATAAAATGAGTCTCATTACATTGTACCATTCCTTCAGGATATTCTACAGATACTGGATGATAGAAACTCCAAGACTGATCATGTTGAATCAGATGGTCTACCTGACTTTTTGCTTCAGATGAATGTTGAGAATAAATTGCATTATATCCCTATTCAATCTTTGGATTTAAATGTATTTGTGTTGAATACCCTTTGAATAACAGAACTAAAGCTCAGTTTAGGAATTCAAAAAGGATTGTACCTTCCACTTAATTCTCTGCATGGACCTTCATAAAAAAGAAAATTGATAGATATAAACATCAAGTACATTAGAGAGAAACTCCAGCTCAACTCCCATATATATTACTTTTCTAGTTGCAGAGAGTTTATCATTCTTTATCTGAAGGTTAAAGTGGTATAGCCAAAACAGACTTCATAACTCCAGTATTTCCTTATTCATGAGTCATTCTGCTGTATGTTTGGAGATGAACTGTTTTCCTTTTCTTCTTCCTTTCTCTCTGTCCTTCCTTCTTCTCTAGAAAAAAAAGTCCCACTCTAGCAACCCAATCCAATAAAAACTGCTAATAAATAAGTTTTGATGCATTCAGGAGATTTGTTCTTAAACGAGTTGAAGACTGTAAGGTTAGAAAATCCATTGGAATGAAATCACAGGAAAGAATTCTTCCTCTCCATTCAAAATGTAATATATTGGAAAGACCCATAATTGGAGAAATAAAACAACCATTTCCTAAATGCATGGCACAACATACGAGAACAAACCCATCAGGACTAGATTCAGCAATCCATCTGCATTTAAAAAACAAAGGCTACTCTTTTGAAGACAGCAAAGTCCACATTTTGGACAGAGAGAACTGCTGGTTTGAAAGAGCAGTCAAAGAGGCCATCTATGTCAAAATTGAACAGCCTACTCTCAATAGAGGGGGAGAGATACAACATCATCTATCACTACAACACAGTCCTTTCAAAAGTTCCAAGAAGGCTTCACACAGGTGATCTCAATGACTCTCTAAAAAGAATAACCAGCTATCTACAAGGAATATAAATCCTTCCATTCTCCACCATCCAGTCAGAGCTGAAGAAACTTCTTGGATGAGAAGGGAAACATCTTCAAAGAAAAACCAGAAAGTCCAGCTGTATCTTGAAAAAGTACCTTTGAGACAACCATAACCTGGATGACTGAGAATCTCCATAGACCCATAACAGAATTTGCAGAGAAACCTGAAATATCTTCTGAGAAATCTTTTGGGAATACATATGCTTGTTATCTGATTTGGAATAATAAGGTTGTACTCATGTCTTAATTTTTGGGCTCAACTTTATTGCTTTGCAATGGCTATTTCTGAAAAGGACAGGAGAGCTGAGAAATGTAATATTAATTTGGTCACCTGGGAATTTGGCATGTCAGATACTTTGGGCAAAGTTTTATTATTGTACGTGTTCACTGTAAAGTGAAGAATTTAGAAACTGATGTATTGGGATAAAATATTATTATCAGAGGAAGAACATGAAAAAAGATGAAAAGTAAGCCTGAACAAGAATATGTTTGGCATGTTCGTCTTTTCTGGAATTAGTTTGAAATTGGGCCTAATGAACTTGTCCTTCAAATAGGAGGGCAATATAACCTGGTTCATATTGTGTACTCTATGAGAGACTGCCAGCTTCATTTAAAAATCTGATGTGAAACTACATTCAGGTTGTTCAGAGAGTATTTCAGTAGGGAGTCATAGAAACCAAATGAAATCAGTAGAATACCACCGGAGAATAGACATGTGTGATGAAAATTGATTCATTATAAAAGCATGCCATGAAACAAAAAAAGTCAGGTAAATATTTCTGGCAATAATATGCTTTTAGACTTTTTGGGGGAGTAAATTCAATATAAAACACATGATATGATTTAGGTTTTGTCTGAAAGTCAATATGGCATAAATTGAAATCTTAATTTTAATAAAAAAATAGGCTTAGCTTTAATTTAGTGAAACTCACTCCCATTCTTCTACCTTTTCATTCTCTAACAGTTATGTCATGTTAGTTATGCACAAAGGTTGAGGGGAATAGCAGATAAAGTAGGGAATAAGGGAGCAGATCAACAGATGCTGTAAATACTTTGTTTTGCTCAAGGTCTCAGACAAGTTAACAAACGAGTGACATACAGATAGTTCTCAACTTACAACAGTTCATTTAGTGACCATTCTAAGTTTCAACAGCACTGAAAATAGTGACAGTTGACTGTTTTTCACACTTACAGCATCATCCCCTTGGTCATGTGATAAAAATTTGTATGTGTGGCAACTGGTTCATATTTATGATGGTTGCAGTGTCCCAGAATCATGTGATCACTTTCTGACAAACAAAATCAATGGAGAAACCAGATTCACTTAAGAGCTGGGTTACTAACTTAACCACTGCAAGGATTCACTTAATAAAAGTGGCAAGGAAAGTCGTAAAATGGGACAAAACTTACTTAACAAATGTCTCATTTCGCAACAGAAATTTTGGGCTCAATTGTGGTTGTAAGTTGAGGACTACCTGTATTTGGGTGAATAGTTGGCTTTGTAATTTCTGTACTTCATGCCACCCCACTGTGAGTTGTTTTTAAAGGCCCAATTTACTGCAATTTCTCTCAAGTACAATGCAGTTTATGTATTAATGTGATCAGGACTTTTCAGGATCCCCATTATTTATTTAACAGATTCACACTTGTAGATCTTGTCCATTTTATTACTTCAAATTGATTGAGGGTAGACAATTTTTATGACATCCTTCAATAACTTCTCTTAATTACTACATTGTCACTTGCTCAGTTGCTTGGAATGGGGTTTAAGTATGCAACATTTCTCATTATTTTTCTTTCTGTATCTTGGAACAAAGAGGATAATCTTCATTATACTGGACAACAGTTCCAGTAAGTTGCCCAGAAAATAGAAGCCATTGTTTTACCTTCCCTCTGCATACTCCTGAAAAGCAACTATCTGAGGGTCAGGCAAAATATATTTGAGCTCTGTAGCTGCTGTTTTCCCTCATTTATAATGCTTTAATGCCCTGAACCAGTTATACAAAAAAGATCTATTTAGCATTTCATAAGCTCTTTAGTGCAAACTTTGAAAATCCCTCCTTGAGTAGTTTTAAAATTAACTGTTCTCTTATGAATCACACATCCACAAACAAAAGAGCGGACTTATCTGTGAAAGCAGAACACAACTGGCATTTTTGAAAAGTTATCGTTCAAGGAACAGTTATTAACTCCTCCTTCTCTCGCTGCCTGCTAATGCAAAATGTTATTCTATGCCTGTGGTATATGGATCTATCTATTAATCCATTTATCTCTGTCTCTAGGCATGATCAGTTATTCAGATCCTGGAATTTTAATTAGTTTAAGGACAAAGAAACCCCAACCCTTTATTGGCAGAGCAGCCTTATTGAAATGCAACACTGCTATTCAAGTCAGATTTCGGAAAGCTTCACAATATAATATACATAAAACATGAGATAAAAAGAAAGGGTTATATTGGTTTGAGTGTGTGATGGGGAAGGTCATGATACAATGAAATAATTAGTTTTCTGGAATATCACTGTTCCTGTTTTCCATTTTTTAAAAATGCTATGATAGTCTGATATCATAACCCGTTTGATGGAATATGAGTTTGCCTCATGGCAGAAGTATCTAGGGTATTTTTTCTTGCCATGATTAGATAAATGACCTAGCGATGACTATTTCCTTGCCCTGTTAGCTGCAATCCAGAAAACCTGTCAGCTTAGCTTTGAATTTGTGTTTAATATCTGATATTAGAAAAAAATGATTGTGTACTCAAGGCTTAAATTTCTTTAAGATGTTTAATACAAGAACTGCCTGGCATGAAAGATTTTTTTTTATCTTAAGACAGAAAAGATATGCTTTAGGTTTAGATACCTCCTCTGAAAGCCTCAGGTTTAAAAATTTAATGCTTTTGTAATAAATATTTGACTGCATTTGGGGAGCTCCAGTCTCTATTGTCCACATGCACAGATTAAACTCAAATAAAAGAAGTTAGATAATCCTCCTGGGACATGAAAGGAAGACAACTGGAAGCTGTTTGGCAAGCTTTGTGAGGTGAGAATTTATTTTCGTTAATGTGTCTAAATAAAAGGATCAGCAGCAGGGGTGGGATTCAACTAGTGTAACTACCAGTTCGGTGATTACGTTTTGTACGCATGCACGCCTGACTCATGCTGTGCATGCGTGTACAACATCGTAAGCTGAGCTGTCCAGACAGCTGAAAAGCACTGCGTGACGGTGCACAGTGTTTGAAAAGGCAATTTTTTCCTGCTTTTCCAACCACAGCTGCGCTGTGCAAAGCAGCTGAGGTTGAAAAAGCAGGAAATAAAGGACAGGTAAGAGCCCGCGTGGGTGGGTGGGCCAAACAGCAGCAGACACAGAACCGGATCGGTGTCTGCTGCTCTTTAGAGCTACCAGTTCTATAGAGCCAGGCAGAACTGGTAGCATCCCACCCTTGATCAGCAATTACTTAAAAAATTTGATGGCCATTTCAAGGTAAAGCCTTCTCCTGGTGGCTTGCATAAAATGGGTAAAACATGATTCTAAGAAAAGAACAATCTGAACAGAGGTGGTATTCAGCAGGTTCTGACCAGTTCTGAAGAACCGGTAGTGGAAATTTTGAGTAGTTCGGAGAATAAGCAAATACCGCCTCTGACTGGAGATTTTACAGTATCCTTCCACTGCCATGCCCACCAAGCCACGCTCACAGAACCGGTAGTAAAAAAATTTGAAAACCACCACTGAATCTGAACCTTATCAGTACTGCTGATAAGAGGTTATAATATTAGGTAAGTAATTTCCTTGGGTAGCAAGAAATGTCTATGAGATTCCTATGTGGTAGGGGAAATCTTTCCTATGGGGGCTCATCACCTGCAATGTCTTACAAGAAGCAGAATGAAAGCAGTGCATTCTGAGAATGTTATTGGGGGGTGGGGGGAATCATAGATCCCAAAAGGCTTCCACTATTTCACTGATATTAATGATGTTTTAACCACCACCCTTTTCTTCTTTTTGGAGAAGTAGGATGGCTTTGCTCCAATTTAAAATAACACATTTCACATCCGAGCACAATGAACATAAAAAGCTAATGAACAATTAAAAACAAATAGGTAAACAATAAGACAAAACATTATAAGATTCAGTATCTTAATTAAAGAATGTTAGAGGAAATGGTTTTTTTAGAGGCTTATTTAAACGCAAGCATTGAGGTAACAAATATAGATTAATTTGGAGACTGTTTCAGAGTAGATATCACCAAAATGACCTATCTCTAGTGGAGGACTATTAGTCTAGTCTAAAAGAAAACAATTTTCCCAGATTCTTCCCTCTTTGCCCTTATTTTTGTAAATTAATTAAGTTCTTTAAATTTAATGTTTAAAATTCAATATCTTTCAAACTGCTTAAAGTGCATATTTCTGTACAAACATTTTCTGGGTTGGGTTGGCTATATAGTAGAGGCACCATCGCCCTTGAAATCTGCCAGTTTGAACAATGTTACAATATGAGTTGGAGTTGTTCAAACAAGGCATCCTTACAGCAATGGGTCAGACACAACTTCGTGACTAACAACAAGAAGTATTAAATGATCCATGGTTTATGTTTTGGCTGATATAATAAGGTAAGGGAAAACTAGAATCTATTTTGCCTAATGTTCAAACACAAGTGCTTGCCTTATTTTGAATCCACCAGAGTACATATTGATACTTTTAAATCTTTGTGAAGATTCATGCAATTCCTTGAATCTATCTAGAAGAAAGTTCATGATAACTTCTATAGTTCTAGAGGAGTATCTTTGTTGTTCAATGCAGTTTATAATCCCAATCAATATTGAATTGGGGCACTTAAACAAATAATCCAGTGCAAATAAAAAAAAGACAAAGGACAGAAGCATTTCATATTCCAGAAAGGAATTTAAAATTTCTGTTGCACCTGTTTAAGTTTTCAAACAGAAGGGATGCTTCAGTGTCTCTGGATTACCTGTATTATGTGAGGAATAGGTTGGTAGTTCACAGTATCTCTTTCAATTCTACATCTTTGTCAGATTGTTAGACTCCTCCTCTACTGCCTCCTGATTATTATTGTTTTCTTCAAAATCTCCCTCCTTTTCTTTCTCTGTCTTGCCCATCTCCCCCCATCATTCTTACGTGCCTATAACTTTGGCTGAATAGAACCCAAAATCTTTAGTCTCCTAATTTACCTCATAATCTGTAGTGAAATCTGCATGAAAATGAATATATTGCAGACCTTTTCTGAGCTGCTCAAAAGGTGCCAGCAGAAAGAACATCTTTAAATGAAGGCAAATCTATTGGGAGGGCTAAATGTGTGGAATGATTTCGTGTCCTATATTAAACCAAATTTACTGCAGATAAAAGATGAGTTCGAGATGGGATTAAATGACTCAGTGAGTCACTTATTCGCTTAGAGAAGCTTTGTGCCAAGGTCATTTGAAAGTAAGGCTGGAAAGAGAATGAATTTGAGCTACTATTAGATATTAATGGCCTTTGACTGGTGGGTCTAAAATGAATTTCTGGCTCTGGTCTAGTTCTTAATGAACTACTTGCAAGGTGGCATCTTAGCTTACAAATCTCATATAAGAAATGAACCTGTGTGCAGTTCTTAGAAAAGTAATAATAATAAAAATATTATTACCCCAAAGAGGAACTGGCAGCATTCATTTAATGAAAGCCATGACATATCAGTGGAAGAAGAATCCTTAGTTTTTAAGCAGCTGCTAGAGCAACAGAATCTATTTTAACCCATTTGTGTAGTTTAGCAATAATGAAGACTTTTCTCAAAGATTTCTCAATGATCTTTTTGTATTGGAGAGGTGATTCCTTTGAAACAAATGATACTGTATGCATTTATGCTGATAAATTTTGTTTATATTCAGATTCCTACATTTTGCCATGGAATGACAAACAATATACAATATAGGTAGTCCTTGACTTACAACAGTACATTTAGTGACTGCTCAAAGCTACGACACTGAAAAAAATGACTTAGGACCATTTTTCACTTACGATCATTGCAGCATTCCCGTGGTCATGAGATCAAAATTCAGATATTTGGCAACTGGTCCATATTTATGACAATCATAATTTAGCCCAGAATAAAATCACCTTACAAGCAATATTCATCCAACAGATTAAAACAGGGCCTCCCCAAATGCAATAATACATTACACTGTGTTGTGACGTACAGTATATTTTTTTATTTATTGAATTTATATTGCCGCCTATCCGCCCATGGCAACTCAAGGTGGCTTACAGAATATAAAACTACATTTAAAACAACAAAACTAACAAAAAGAATCAAATAAATTAGAGAAATCTTTGAGAAAAGTCTTCATTATCGCTAAACTACACAAATGGGTTAAAATAGATTCTGTTGCTCTAGCAGCTGCTTAAGAATCAAATAAATTAATATAGTACAATGTAACAAAATCACCCCCTCCACCTCCCACTCTCCACCCAGGCGACAGCAGATCACACGAGCCATTTAATGGGTTCCATCCCATTCTGGGTTCCCCAGGCCCGCTGACAGAACAAGTCTTCAGCACCTTCCAGAAGAATTTTAGAGTGGGGGTTGTTCTAATCTCTGTGGGAATGATGTTCCAGAGAGAGGGAGCCACCACGGAAAAGGCCCTTCTATATGTTTCTGTAATAATAGGTATCAGATCTGATTAAGATGAAACTTCCTAAAAAGATGATTCAGCATTTCTCTAAAATAGAATATTTAATATTGTAAGCTGCCCAGAGTTATCCTGTGGTAAGGTGGATGGCCAATGCATTTTACAAACAAACAAACAAACAAACAACGGTTGTTCAGGGTAAGCTATTATAAGTATCCTCCTAGAAATTGGACTATTTAATGATGGTAAAAGGGCTATGAAAATAGCATGGATAGGTCGTGCAATTTCTTTCTCTACAAGCATACTGTATCCATTTTCAGGATCAATTTATAGTGAGATTTCAGAAGAATGTCATTTACAGAAAACAAGAGGGCCTGAAGCACAGAGACCAATCATCCTTGGTTTCTTGGTAGAGCTGGAGTCTTGTAAATAGCATTGATGAAGTAATGAAATTTTTCTCCACCACAATATATGATGGTGCTGTGTTCTGAAATTTAATATATGTTTTGATTAAAATCAGATGAATAGTTTCAATTCTAGTTGCTCTAGGTTATTGTCACTCTATTTTTCTTGCCTATCACCTTGGTTGTTTTGGCTCAAAATGAGAGACATTAGTTTTGAGCTGACAACACAGATTATTTTGAATTTCTCACTGATTAATAATTCTGCGTATAATTCAGAGAACTTAACCCTAAATAAAATAATGCAAGGCAATTAAGCAGCTTGAAAGATGTTAATATTCTAAACACATTTGTGTAACCAGCCTAGTCCTATAATATTTTGTACTATGGTTGTCAAATTGATGGAAATGAAAATAATAAGGATGTTTATATTCAGCAAGGCTTGTTGAGAATTTGATCTTGCTGCCTATTAATTTAAAAACACACCATCCATTGCTTAATTCAAGAAGACAAGGTGGAGATGGGATTTAGCAAACATCAAACAATTTATGTCAGGTATGTGAGATTTTCAGATGTATTCACCTGATCAATCGATTCTTATTTTAACAGGCTTTGTATAGATAGTTTCTCTCTACATAATCTCTTTATAGAAGCTATCCTCGATAGTTAGAAGCTGTGAACTGGCTCAGTGATATGTGCAGCAAATCATAATGATGCCATTCATCTGATGATACTATCACACAAATGCTCACATTATATTCTAGTGCCCCCATGTCTGATGCAATGTCTAAGAATAATAGCATAAAAATATCATCATACATGTGCCACTGTTTCTCCCCTTGTTTTCTTAGACACATCAATATTAATAGTGGCATGATCTATCAAATACTGAGTTTTATAAGCCTCAGAATATATGCAATACATCCAATATTCTTTGTTTTTAAGAATCAAGGAGGTGAAATAATGGGAAGGAAAGGCAAGCTCAAAGTTGTAGTTCCTATCACTCTTTTCCAAGGATGCTTTAAACCTGTGATAGTATCTTGCAAGGTTCTATAACGTAGTTGACAGAATCTCAGTCTCTACTTTGCCTAAGTAGTTCATACTTTGCTTCAGTAGCAACTGCCTATTGCTGAACATCTACTATTGCCACTGCCTTTTACGGTGAATTTTTGAAGGCTACCTTATCCAACCCTCCTTTAAAGCGCTAGGTTTCCCCAGGGATGTCCATACATATCTGATACTAATACTAAAAATACTAATACTTGATCAGGAAGTCTGAATGGATTCCATCGGATCAAAGTGACACGAGACTGCAAAGAAAGAAATGAACCCTATTTCTGCAATGATTGTTTTTACTTTAAAAAAAAAAGCTCTGCACACTGTTTTAGAACAAGAAGACTTGAGAAACTGTGATTTAATCCACCACCACAACAGCTATGATTAAACCCAAATTGAAGAATTAAAATGCAAACGTAGGTCTGAAAAGGCAGCAAATGATGTTATTTTGCTGGTTCATTAATTCTTTGGTTCAGAAAATGCTTAACAAGATGCAAGAATCAATAGTGAGTGGATGACAAAGCAGCTACGTGGGCAAATATGGACAAACAAAAAGGATGAACTGTGTTATAAAGCTAAGCCTAAGTGTTTATCCCTCATTGAGTAATATCATTCTCCAGAATGGGAACAGACTACAGAGTTGTAAAGGTATGGTGATTGGACTTGGAGCGCTAAGATAATTATTATTCAGTTAGAAGCCTTAAGTGCTTTTTCCATTTAAGTGGCACAGAGAACAATGGAAATCTTAAATGGGTTTTGAAGTGACATAGCAAGCAATAAATGTCAATTAGTGCTAATGGTAGAAACTGCAAAAAAGCACTTTCTTTTCTTATCTTGCACACAAAGTAAAAACTAATGATGTGTGTATCAGAAGGTATACAAATACGAATCACATACAGAATAGCAGCCTAAACTTTTGAAAATATATACGTTCAAAATCTGGTTTCTAATATTGACGTTATTATACTGTTATCTACAGGGATGGGATTCAAAATTTTTAACAACCGGTTCTGTGGGCTTGGCTTAGGTGGTAGATGTGGCTTGGTAGTCATGTGACTGGGTGGACATGGCTTGATAGTCATATTATTGGCTGGGTGTGGTCAACTCAATATCACTCACATCAAGGCATACATCTCCTCCCCTGGCCTCTCATGACTGTGGGAATGCTGCAACAGTCGTAAGTGTGAAAAATGGTCATAAGTCACTTTTTTCAGTGCCATTGTAACTTTGAATGGTCATTCCACGCAAGCAAAGTACCAGAAAGGAGGAGAAAAAAAACTCCAGAGAAGTTCCTGAGACAGGAAGTCTAGTCCTGCCAAGAACGTAATAAAGGTTAACGGAGAGGCAATTTCTGTAAGCAACACCAGAATGTTTCCTTCCTGCCTTCCTTGCAGGATTAGGCCAGTAATTTCTTCTAACAATCAGTTCTCCGGACTGCTTAGAATGTTAACAACTGGTGCTAGGGAATAGGTGTGAACTGGTAGAATCCCACTCCTGATGCCAAAGACGTGGCAGTTATTAGATTTGGATATATCTTTTGCTAATGGGCAATATGAAATACCTGTAATTAGAGTATCTGGTGGATTGTTCCTTATGGCTACCGTTTAAAGTGGATTCACCAAAGATCAGTACCCTCTTAGAATTTATGCTTTGTTTTGCTAGAAGTGCTTATGTGTAAGATTCAACGTCCCCCTTAAAATCAGAATGGGTTTATTTTGCATTGCATGTAAATGGTATTCAAGACAGTATAGAATCAGCATAATAGAAATGTTTTTTTTTAAATGCTATTGTTGACTCCTGGTGACTGCCTGAACAATAAATAAGTTACTTTAGTACGATCATTAACAAGCACAGAGCCTGGATTAGTCTTTGTAGTTTTTTTGGCAAAAGTTTCTGGAAGTGATTTGTCATTGCTTCCTTCCTAGGGCTGAAAGAGAGGGACTGGCCAAAAGTCACACAGCTGACTTCGGTATCATGGTTTTTAACCACTGTAGTACACGTCTCTTTCTGTATACATCTAGAACTGATTACATTGACATCATTTTCCAAATAAGATGGCTGAAGTCCTCACCTGAAGAACATATTTCCTTATTGGTTAGAATATACTGTGTCACTTATGTCTACTATATTCCATGCTATCATGAAAGTTCCATATAAATCGAAATATTTGTATTCACATTTTAGTTGACACATCCTTGTGAAAGGGTTTCTATGGGAATACAACTTGTTCAAGTGAATTTCCTAAAGTGAAGTAATCTATGCTGTAGCAGGAAAAAGCTGCAGGAAAATCTTTTCTTCTTTAGTTTTGAGTAAAAAGTGTAAGCATTCATGTAAGATAGGAATATAAAGAAACTGCAGGGGAAAAAAGTTCAGACAGATGTTCTCTAATATGCTTTAAAACAAAGATGCTGTGCACTGAATTTATCTTTTTAAAAAATTATCAGTAATAATTCCTTTACAGTGAAAATCATTTAAAAATGAGCTTCCTTTCTCAACTGTCTGAAGTCATTTTTGCTTTTAATATCCCTCATTTCAAGGGCATAAAACCAAGTTTTAGATATTATCTGCCAGCATTGCTAAAGAGAATACATTCTGGAGCCTTGGAGTCATTTTATGTTGGTTCCAAAACTAAATGATAATGTCATGATTCCTAGCTTAGTTCTTGACACACATAACTTAGAAGCAATAAACAGTAACATAATAATAATATTCATAGGCGGCATCATAGGATGATTCTAAAACTGATTTTGTGTTTGCAGTATCATATAATTTCACATGTGATAATGTATTCACATTAAAAGCCTTCAAAGTGCCATAATTTCATTATTACGCTTTTGAATATATAGTAGGGAAGATTTTTTTTAAAAAAACTGTATTAATCTATGAAATACTAAATGAAGCTGAAAGAAAATGAAAGGACGCAAAGTAGTAGTAATCCTATGACCACTTGAAACCTGCACTTTCAAAAACAATAAACCAAAAGGACCAGGACTTTTTAAAAAAATAACCATATGGATGAACTATGTTTATTCTATGTCTCAATCTCCTCACATTTCTATGTGGAACCTGTATTTCATACAAAATGAGGTAACCAGTTATTAGGGTTGAGAGGCACCATACCAGCAATCACACCTATTTCCCAGTCACTACACTGATTGTCAATATGTTTCCAAATCTAATTCAAAGTTATTTTTGTCTAAGTCAAACTTTGTGACCTGAGGTTCTCTGCGGCTCAACTCTACAGTTAAGGAGCATCTCTGCCAGGTGGGGATCAGCCACGGGTGGGATCCGACTGGTGTAACTACTGGTTCGGTGATTTTACATTTTGCTGCACGAATGTGTATATCATCGTCAGCTAGCTGCCTGGACAGCTGAGTAGCAGTTGCACGTGGGTGCGCAGTGGTTGAAAAGGCACCTT
The DNA here is from genome assembly GCA_023653725.1 of Bungarus multicinctus. Lineage (NCBI taxonomy): Eukaryota > Metazoa > Chordata > Lepidosauria > Squamata > Elapidae > Bungarus > Bungarus multicinctus. The sequence goes on from CM042838.1 coordinate 75,690,232, forward strand.
TTTCCTGCTTTTTCAACAACAGCTGTGTCGCGCAAAGCAACTGTGGTTGAAAAAGCAGGAAATAAAGATCAGGTAAGAGCCTGGGTGGGCGGGTGGACCAAAACAGCAGCAGACATAGAACTGGTTCTGTGTATGCTCTCTGTTTGCTGCTCTTCAGAGCAACCAGTTCTATAGAGGTGGACAAAACCGGTAGAATCCCACCCCAGAATCAGCCTGGTCTATATGCAGGGGTGGGATGCTGCCCAGAGGTGGTATTCAACCGGTTCTGACCAATTCTGGAGAACTGGTAGTGGAAATTTTGAGTAGTTCAGAGAACCAGCAAATACCACTTCTGACTGGCTCTGCCCCCATCTATTCTCTGCCTCCTGAGTCTTAGCTGATTGGCTGGATCTTCTTTTGTTGTCCTGCACAGGAGAACGGAGCTGGAAAGCAGGTTAGTGGGGTAGGAAGGAAATGGAGATTTTGCAGTATCCTTTTCCTGCCATGCCCACCAAACCATGCCCACCATGCCATAGGCTACCAAGCCACGCCCACAGAACCGGTAGTAAAATATTTTGAATCTCACCACTGATTCTGCAGGTATAACAACCGGTTCGGTGATCATTTGCTTCTAGGTTGATTAATTTCCATCCATTGCTTCCTGTTCTGTATTCAGGTGCTTTGGAGAATAGGTTGACACCCCCTCACCTTAGATATTGGAACACCCCTAATCCTTCTTTTCATTAAACCCAATTCCTGCAACTATTCTGCATATGTTTTAGCCTTCAGTCCCCTAATTATCTTTGTTGCTCTTCTCTGCACTATCTAGAGTCTCAACATCTTTTTTATATCATGGTGACCAAAACTAGATGCAATATTCCAAGTGTGGTTTATTAGATAATTTATCAGCAAATCTTATGCATATTTTCTTTGGAATACCTGGAAATTGAAAGTTTCTTTCCAGAACTCTATTTCTAGGTATCAATACTATCCTACATTTTGAATGCATGCTGACTAGAGCATCTAGGATGATTTTTTTCATCCTCAACTCTGTAGTAATGTGAAAGATAAATTTTATTCATAAAACCACAAAGAAAATGCTAAAGGATGAAGAGATGCTTTTAGTATGATGGAAAGCTTGTGAAATTTCATGATGCATAATGTATTTGTATTATCTCAAATCTGTGATATTGAGGAGAGTTATTCTTGTCTCTAGTCCATAAAATGTGCACTGGTTATAAACATATATCATGCAGGGAGTGGATGAGATGCCTCCTCAAAACTATGGTATAAACAAGATGAGCATGGAGAGGGAATATTGAGTTTCATTTTAATAGCTGAGGAGGCAGACAAAAAAGCAAGCTCTGCTTGTAATTATCTCTTTCCCTAGTATGTGAAACTTTGCACATAGCTATGCTTGATTAGCATTTTACACAACTTTCTTTTGATCAGAAGATACTTTCATCAAAACATCAGATGCTTCTAAAGAGGTTTAAGTGGAGATGCATGATTGTGACATTGCCCTAGGGCAGATAATGGCAACTATCAGTTCAGTGGTGGGATTCAAATTTTTTTACTACTGGTTCTATGGGCATGGCTTGGTGGGCATGGCAGGGGAAGGATACTGTAAAATCTCCAGTCAGAGGTGGTATTTGTTGATTCTCTGAACTACTCAAACATTTCCACTACTGGTTCTCCAGAACTGCTCAGAACCTACTGAATACCACTTCTGTATCAGTCCCTAATCTAAAAACAAAAAGAAAAGAAAGAAAAATGGAGGAAAAACAAAAGCAAAAGATAGTTTAGAGTAGGTGTCTCCAACTGTGGACCAGCACTGTTTCACAGCATGCCAGAAACCAGGCCACACAAAAAGCGAAGCCCCATCTGGAGGATGTGGGCACCATACAAAACCAGGCCCCCTCCAGTCCACAGAAAAACCTCTCTCCACAGAACCAGTCCCTGGTACCCAAAAGGTTGGAGGCCACTGATTTAGAGCCAATTTTGTTAAGTCACCAGGCTAGAAAACAGAAGACTGCAAGTTCTAGTCCTGCCTTAGGCATGAAAGTCACCTTGGTGACTTTGGGCCAGTCACTTTCTCTCAGCCCTACTCATCTCACAGGTTTGTTGTGGTGATGAAATAGGAAAGGTATTAGGCATATTTGCCATCTTCAGTTATTTATAAAAATAATAAAAGCGGGATTTAAAAAAATCTTTTTTTTTTAATAACAATTCCAAATAGATTGTCAGAGTATATTCATGAACTGGAATAGAAGCTTAGTAACAAAGTCAGCCAATGAATAAGCATGGAAACAGACCAGCCAATGGGAGCTGAATTGTAAAGTGAAACTAGAAGTGGCCTGGGTGGGCTCTAATTTGACTTTCCTGCTGAACTAAAATGAAACTTGCTTGCTTGCTGAAACTGATATCTGTTCTGAGCTGTTGCTGCTTGTGTTTTGGTTATGTTACACTGAAAGAATCTACAAATGGTATTGTAAACTTTACTCATATTATTATGTTTATAAAGAAGTTAATGTTCCTGCTGAATCAGTCGTCTGTGTGTTTTCTGGACTTGAATTTCTGCTGCAAACTCTAACATAGATGGAACTCAAAAATATCAGTTTTGGATTTCCAAGCTTATGAGAGGCTTGTGTAAAGCTTTTTACTAACAGTGATGAATGAAGTATGTAATTGCGAACTTGATAGAAATAAGGAAACTTTTTCTGTATCCTGCACAGAGGTGGATTTGTAGCTGTGCAGATGCAGATAGATAAATTCCACAAAACATCCATAACAAAGTACATTTGTTGGTACATCAGGTATCTTCATAACTCACATTTGTGATGAAGTTCTTCTATAATGAGCAATCCTTTGTATATCAGCCTGGCAGTAAAGGATGGTTATCTCCCAACCCATCTTGTAGCAATAGAAAGAAAAGGTGCTATGAGTTCATGAGTCCAGGCAAGAATGGAGGAAACTTTCCCCAACCCATCGAGGGTCAATTTAGTGACCAATCAGGATTATAAATGTGGTCACGTGACATGAATGTAAGAGAGTTAAGATGGCGACAAGAGGACGTCGGATTGAAGAGCTCCGCCGCGACGGCCGAATGGTGGGGTGAGTCCCCCCCCGGGTCCTCACCTGTGGCAGGGGATGGCGAAGGGACCCGTGGGGGGTGGGTGACCCCCGAGGCCATGGTGCGGCGCTGTGCCTGGCGCTGTGCCCGGCGGTGTGTAGCTTGGTCGGAGGACTGCCGACCAAGGGGGGGCCGCTGTAAAGGCCGGAGCCAGAGCTGGAGTTGCTGCCGCGGTCGGAGCTGGGGTGGCTGGAGCCGGAGCGGCTGGAGCCGGAGCGGTTGGAGTGGTCGGAGCCGGAGCCGTTGCCGGAGTTGCCGGGACTGTTGGAGCTGTCGGAGCTGCCGCCGCGGTTGCAGCTGGAGCTGTTGTTACAGGCTGCTGCCGCGGATGGCCCTCGGACGGCGCTGGTCTCGTGCGGTCAGGCCTGGAGGCAGAGGAGTGGTCCTGGAACGGCTGTGGAGGCTGGGGCCGTCGCGGGAGGCCTTCGGGTGGCGGCGGCCGCGTTTCTTCCATCTACTTGGAGGCGGCGAGGGCAGTCTGGACTGGAGGCCGGAATCGTCGCGGGAGGCCTTCGGGCGGCGATGGCGGCGGTGGCCGCGGTTCTACCATCTACCCAGAGGCGGCGAGGGCAATATGGGTCGGAGGCCGGAACCGTTACGGGAGGCCTGCGGGTGGCGGCGGTGGCGGCCCTGTCTTTACCATCTTGGGGCCAAGGCCCGACGCTACCCTCCCAGCCCCAACAGTGGAGGCAAGGGAGGAGACTGGAGGGGCCATGGACGTGCCCTGAATTGTTTCGACCTGGACTCGGGCCCCGGCCGGTTGGTTCCCAGCTTCGCCGGGGTCAGTCACAGAAAAAGACTCAGTCCGGGACGCTATCTTATTCCGTGGAAGATCTGTGGGCCCTGAGATGTGTCCCCCTGTCTCAGGAATGGCCCTCTACTCTCTCTAAGGCCTATCTCAAGGACAGATCTTGGGATCCGGAGAGGTGGTGGGGTTGTAGGAAGCGTGGGAGGGAGGGTTGTTTAAAGAAATTTTTAGTTAGATTTTTAAAGGGGTTAGGAGTGTCCGGGCGGGGGTTGGGGGACAACTCGCCTGGGGCTGGGACCAGGTCGTGGGTTAGGTGTAGCCGGGAGAGTCGGGGTCCGGATAAGGCTGTATCAAGGATGGGGGGGTTTGCCAGGGAGGGTGAAATCAAAGCTATTAGTACAGTGAGCGGGAGAGGCAGATTTGGCAGCTATAGGGGGCCATATTCTGTTTTGGGAGCGCGTCCCCGCTGTTTGTCAGCTGTGGCGCGCTCCGACCCCCTTGTTATCTCCCGTTCCCCAGGGGGTCTGAGCGATCGGGATCCTGGGCCTTTGGCTGATGTTATGTAACGCCAGGTCCTGTCGTCAACAAGGCCCCTCTCATTCACGATTTGATTTGTGAGGGGGGTGCGGACCTGGTGGGTGTTACCGAGACCTGGCTGGGCCAGGAGGGGGGAGTCCCTCTGGTAGAGATGTGCCCAGCCGGGTTTCGGGCTTTTCATCGGCCGAGGGCCCAGGGGAGGGGAGGGGGGTTGCGGTGGTTATTAAGGAGGATCTGTGTCCGAGGGAAGCCACTGTGTCTCAGATTACCGGGTGTGAGCTCCTTTTCGTGAAGTTCGGTCCCAGGGTTCAGGTGGGCCTGTTGGTCGCATACCTGGCTCCCTGCTATGTGGCAGCGGCCCTGCTTGAGCTCCTTGAGGTCATAGCTGGCGTGGCAGTTGGGACCCCCAGGCTTATGGTCATGGGGGATTTCAACCTGCCCACTGCCGGCGGTGCCTCGGGGATTGCTCAGGAGTTCGTGGCTTCCATGACGGCCATGGGCCTGACCCAGTTAATTCGGGACCCTACTCACGTGGGAGGTCACATCTTGGATTTGGTTTTTGTCTCTGATCAGTGGCAGAGTGATCTGGGTATAGGGGACATAGTTGTAGAACCCCTGTCATGGACTGATCACTCACTCCTGAAGCTCGACTTCCGTTCCGCACCCCCTGACCACAGGGAGGCGGGACCGTTAAAATGGTACCGCCCCAGGCGCCTGATGGACCCTGATAGGTTCCTGACGGAGCTTGGGCCATTTCCCGAAGCTCACACACACGACTCGGTTGAGGGCCAGGTCGCCACCTGGGATAGGGTGGCTGCTGGGGCCCTTGACCGGGTCGTGCCCTTGCGGCCTCTGACCCGGTGTCGATCCCAAGTGGCTCCTTGGTTTTCTGAGGAGCTAAGGGAGATGAAGCGCCGGAAAAGACGCCTAGAGAGTAGTTGGAGGGCTAGCCGCTCTGGGTCTGACCGAACACTACATGATCTTATATTAAGACATATTTAGTGGCGATAAGGATGGTGAGGAGGTCTTACCTCTCCACCCTTATTGCGTCCGTGGAAAACCGCCCAGCTGCCCTGTTTAGGGATGACCCGCTCCCTCCTGGAGGTGGGAGCGCGGGAGGACCCCTTGCAGGGGCGAGCTGAGGAGTTTTCTAGGTTTCTGCAGGACAAAATCGCTCAGATCTGGGATGAGCTGGACTCCGACTGGGCATCTCCGGGCGGGGGGGCGGGGGGGGATATCGGTGAGGTCAATTGGATTGAGTTCGACCCTGTTACTTTGGAAGACTGTGGACAGGATACTGGGGAGGCTTAATGCCACCACTTGTTTGTTGGACCCGTGTCCCTCCTGGCTGGTTTTGGCCACTCGGGAGGTGACACGAAGCTGGTTCCAGGGTATTATAAATGCTTCCTTGAGAGAGGGGCTGTTACCCGCCGCCTTGAAAGAGGCGGTGGTGCGGCCCCTCCTCCAGAAACCGTCCCTGGACCCGGCATTGTTATCAAATTATCGTCCTGTCTCCAACCTTCGCTTTGTTGCGAAGGTTGTTGAGAGTGTGGTGGCACGTCAGCTCCCACAGTACCTGGATGAAGCGAGTTATCTCGACCCCCTCCAATCGGGTTTCAGGCCCGGGCACAGCACGGTGACGGCATTGGTCGTGTTGGTGGATGATCTCTGGAGGGCTCGGGACAGGGGTTGTTCCTCTGTCCTGGTCCTGTTGGATCTCTCAGCGGCTTTTGATACTGTCGACCACAGTATCTTATTGCGGCGGTTGGAGGGGTTGGGGGTGGGGGGTACCGTGTTGCGGTGGTTCGCCTCCTTCCTCTCCAACTGCTCGCAATTTGTGTTGACAGGAGGGCAGAGATCGGCCCCAAGGCCCCTATTGTGTGGGGTCCCTCAGGGGTCGGTGCTCTCGCCCCTACTGTTTAACATTTATGTGAAGCCGCTGGGTGAGATCATCCGTGGCTTTGGGGTGGAGTTCCATCAGTACGCTGATGATACTCAGCTGTACATCTCCACCCCGGGCCATCCCAACGAAGCCGTCGAAGTGATGACCCGGTGCCTGGAGGCCGTGCGGAGTTGGATGGGTCGTAACAGGCTTCGTCTCAACCCGACCAAAACTGAGTGGCTGTGGCTTCCTGCGCCCAGATACAGCCAGCTTGTTCCTTCGTTGGCCGTGGGGGGAGAGGTTTTGACCCCCGTGGAAAGGGCGCGCAACTTGGGTGTCCTCCTGGACATATGGCTGTCTTTAGAAGAACACATTGCAGCTGTCGCCAGGGGGGCTTTTCATCAGATTCGTCTGATCTACCAGTTGCGGCCCTTTCTGGATCTGGGCGCACTTCGCACAGTCACTTCCACCCTCGTTATCTCCCGCCTGGACTATTGCAATGCTCTCTACATGGGGCTCCCCTTGAAGAGTCTTCGGAGGTTGCAGTTGGTCCAGAATGCAGCCGCACAGGTTATTGTGGGTGCCCCTCGGAGCTCCCACGTAACACCGCTTCTCCGCAGGCTGCACTGGCTTCCTGTGGCCTTCCGGATTCGATTCAAGGTGGTACTGATGGTATTTAAAGTGCTCCATGGCTCGGGACCTGGGTATTACAGGACTGCCTACTGCCATCATCAACCTCCCGCCACCCAGTATGCTCTCACAGGGTTGCCCTGCTTGGGGTGCCGCCGCCTGATCGTTGTTGGCTGGCGGCCCCAAGAGTGCGGGCTTTCTCTGTGGGAGCTCCCTCCCTATGGAATGATCTCCTCCCGGAGATACGGGCCATGATGGATATCCTGACTTTCCGGCGCGCAGTGAAAACCCTATTTTTTAGACAGGCTGGCCTGGCCCAGTAATGGGTTCGAGTTTTAAATTTAATTCGGTTTTAACTGTTAATTTTATATTTTTAACTTTTAACTTAATCCCTGATTTTACATTTCTAAATTTTCAATTGGATGGGATACAGCCGGACCAATGTATTTAATATATTTTTAAACTGTATTTAAATTATATTTATTCTTGATGTCAGTTATGTGTTTTTAGTAGGCTTGTACACCGCCCCGAAGTCCCTTTTTGGGAGAGGGAGCGGTATAAAAGTTTGAATAAATAAATAAATAAATAAATGAACTACATTTCCCAGGATACCTTTAACTACATTTACCATGATGCATTCTCTTAAGGGGACAGCTCATAATTCCTAAGTAACTATCCAATTCCCATAGACTGGCTGGGACAGCACAAAACTGAATGCATATTCCAGCCAACAATCCAAGCCAATTCCTCCTTTCCAGCCAACTTCTCCTTTCACTCTTCATTATAGCCTAAAAGGACGTAAACCACCTAAACGAGATCAACCCAAAATAACTAGGATAGAAAATAACACTACCAACAACCCTCAAGAACAAACCACTAAACCAATACCACCCCCACAATAAAAAATACTACCCCCGTTAACTTCTATACATATTATATTCTCTCAGTTAGAATAAACCAACAGACCACACAGATTCATTTTTATAATTTATAATGTAGTTCTTAGTACATTATATATGTCAGCCCTATCAAATTCAGTTAGACTTACTTTTCAGGAAATGTACATGAGATTTAGCCCAATTTAAGCTGTCTAATTTAGGTACTTCTTTGTTCAAAACTTGCATGTGAAGATAGTGTACAAACTACTGAGCTATGCACTCTCACTTTCCTATACACATCTATAACTTTCCCTAAACCAGAATCTTATATATTTTTGGTTTTACTATTTCTCTATTAATTTGTTGATACTCTCCCTCTGCATCAGGTTTTATCTTACTGGCCTTCTGTCCATTTTACTGGTTTTCCTTCATTTATTTCCCCCTGATTTCTTCCAAAAGGTAGCTAGTACAATTTTCTTTAAAAACTAGGCCCAGTTTATAAGTTTAGTTAATGAATTATACTGTGGTAAAGAAGCAATTTCAGTTCAAAACCTAAAAGGGATTCTTGAGTTTTATTTAGAAAAATAAAACAATGTTGCCACTGTTAAATTTTTAATGAATACAGTTTAACAAAGAAAAACCACTGAAAGTTCATCTCTGGGCAATAAATTTGCTATTGATGAAAAGCCACGTCCTTTTTAAATATTAACTTTTCTTTTATATTTATTTTTCAAAGGGCGTAGCACATTAATAAGTACTAGACAGCCTGTGCCCATTGGATCATCATTTCAGAGATGTTTTCTTAACTAAACAGAGAAATTGAATGGTCGTGGGTGGGCAAAAAAGCAATGAGAACAGGAGCAGCCTCTGATTTCTTGCTGGTTGCCCATTAACTTTCTTGTAGGAAGCTGTCAGGAAACTTTAGAAATGATGATCACATGACCGTATCTGACTGCAGTAGTGTAGCAGTGCAGCAGCACTGAAGTGGCCACACTTTTGCCAAATTTCAATCCCACAAGAGTTATCAGTCCTAGATTTTGGATGTGTTCTGTAAGATAGCCCATTTAAGGTATGTTGTTTCAAAAAACGTTGCTCCATGATGCACCATTTCAACCAACTGATGGTTACAAACAATAAATCAGACATAAGAGTTTTAATAGTCTATAAATTCCTAGAAATTTTTCAAAGATGATAAGTGGTAGTTTCATTTCAGATTAATATTAGTATAAGTAGATGGCTAAAAATCCTCATGAATCTGTCAGAGAGAATAAATGCAGTTAAAATGAATGTTATCTTGAAATTGATAATAGCTCAAAAGAATTGTTATATAAGTGATTTCCAGGGAAGAAATAGTAAACTGAAGAGTAGAAGCAGAACCAACGATGGTGGCAAAATAAGGAGCCAGTGAATAGACCAGATCATAATTTGAAGATATTAAAGTTCAAGATAATTAAAAGTAAAAGGAAGGAATACAACATTGGTTTATTTGATCAAGGCTAAAATAGATACAGTCATATGCTAAATAAATAAATCTGGCAAACTTTAATGGACTTTTGCTGACCAAGACTGAATAATGAGACTTTAAAGATTTGTTTATAGATAAGAAATGATATAATGGAAGAAGAAATAATTTGTTGTAATTTAAGATAAGTTACTAAAATTGTTCGTACATCTGTGATGAAGGTAGAATTAATCTTTTCTTCACTTTGTATATTTAATTTTTATTGTTTTATTTTTTAGTTTGCAATTGTTTGTATTTTTAATTGTAACTTTTTAATATAATTACTATCAAGTAAAAAACAAGCTTTCCAAAGACTGCTCCCCAAGCCAATGTTAATTTGCAGCCAGTTTAATTGCCTATCATTATTGCATTTTACATATTAATGAACAGATGGTGAGGAAGTTCTTGCTTCAGCCAGGTAAACTGAACAAAAGAAAACAAAAAAGAAAACAAAAAATGCTGCCAAATTAAAGTACCTGTTAAATATTTTAAACAGTATGATTAGATATTGAGAAAGTTTTTATGGGAGAACCAGATCTCTCTTTTGCCTTGATCTAAGTTATGAAGTCCATATGTGGATGGAGTTTTAAGTTTTCTGATTTTCAATTGTATCATTAACTTTATCAGAAATAAAATGATTTATCTCAATATCACAACTAGGGAGTGATTTTCTTGCACCCATATATTTTGCCAAGGAGTTGCTTTTTGATTTTAGTTACAAGTGTTTTGCATTAATAACTGCAAAACAAATATGGAACATCTTGGAAAGAAAATGTAAATTTGATCCTAATTGTTAAGAGAAATTCAGTATGTCATAGATACTCAACCACCCATGTTGTGTAAACCAAACTATTATACAGTACATTTATTTGGACATACAAATATGGAATTTTCTTTTAATAACCCAGGGTTAGCTGATAGTGTGAATCCAACTACTGTTTATTTCATAGCTATATTCTTTCCAGTGAGCCTATAATAACCTGCTATCTCATACCATGTTTGAATACACATTTTCTTTTTACAATGCATTTTAAGATTGGGTTAAATGCATATTTCATGGCCATGCCTTCCCAAATCTCTGTCTTTTGCTTAACAAGTGTAGGAGATGACCAGACTGATCTCATGGAAGGGGTCAAATGTGTCATCAGTCTCAAGCGCTTTCATGCCCACAAGAGATCTAAGTCTAGCCCACTTTGACTGCCAACTTGCTTTGACAGCTAATAGGTCAGATTCTTGCAGAGATCTTTAGCATACAGTAAGACTATATATGCTATGCTAAAAGAATATGATAAAGCCTTTGATTGTGTGGATCACAACAAATTGTGGCAAGTTCTTAAAGACCATCTTATTTGTCTCTTTAGAAACTTATATGTGGGTCAAGAAGCAACAGTGAGAACTAATTGGTTCAAAATTGAGAAAGGAGTTCAGCAAGGCTGTATACTGTTGCTGTGTCTATTTAACTTATATGCAGAGCACATCAGAGGTGGTATTCAGCAGGTTTTGACCAGTTCTGGAAAACTGGTAGTGGAAATTTTAAGTAGTTCAGAGAACCAGCAAATACCACCTTCGACTGGAGATTTTACAATATCTTTCCCCTGCCATGCCCACCAAGCCACGCCCACAGAACCAGTAGTAAAAATTTTTAAATCCCACCACTGGAGCACATCATGAGAAAGGTGGAACTAGATGAATACATGTTGGAATTAAGATTGCTGGGAGAAATATCAACAACCTCAGCTATGCAAATGGTATCACTCTAATGGCAGAAAGTGAAGAGGAACTTAAGAGCCTCTTGATGCGGGTGAAGGAGGAGAGTGCAAAAGTTGACTTGAAACTCAACATTAAGAAAACTAAGATCATGGCATCTGGCTCTCTCAATTCCTGACAAATAGATGGGGAAGAAATGGAGGTAGTGACAGATTTTATTTTCCTGGGCTCCAAGATCACTGCAGATGGGGACTACAGCCAAGAAATTAAAAGTCGCTTGCTCCTGGGGAGGAAAGCTATGGCAAATCTAGACAGCATACTTAAAAGCAGAGACATTACCCTGCCAACAAAAGTGCGTATAGTCAAGGCTATGGTTTTCCCAGTTGCAATATATGGCTGTGAAAGCTGGACCATAAGGAAGAATTGAGGCCTTTGAACTATGGTGCTGGAGAAGACTCCTGTGAGTTCTTTGGACTGCAAGGCGATCAAACGGGTCAGTCCTAGATCAACCATGATTGCTCTTTAGAAGGCCAGGTTCTGAAGATGAAACTCAACTACTTTGGTCACCTAATGAGAAGGAAGGACTCACTGGAGAAGAGCCTAATCCTGGGAAAGATTGAGGGCAAAGGAAGAAGGGGACGACAAAGAATGAGGTGGCTGGATGGAGTCACTGAAGCAGTCAGCATGAACTTAAATGAACTCCAGGGGATGGTAGAGGAAAAGGAAGGCTTGGAGGAATGTTGTCCATGGGGTTGCTATGGGTTGGACACGACTTCACGACTAACAACAACAACACTATATATTCATTTAAACTGCCTGGAGCCTTGATTTCCTGCACTTGATAACAAGATTGCAAAAATTTCCTTAGCTTGATGTAGTTTTATATTTTAACTTTCCCAAATAATGTGATGGTTTTTGCATTTCCTGGCTCTCGCTTAATTCATCTTGTTTGGGAACAAGCAGAAAAGAATAGCTTTTTGGGTAACTTCACTAAAAGAATAGATCATCTATTCCTATTCTCTCCTTCCCACATTTTAATAACTTATGAATCCATGGAGAATATCTTTTCTGAGTCCACGATTCCATTACATTTGACAGGAAAGAAAGAAGAAAAGATTAACATTTGAAAATGAGTCCAAATTAGCAAAGGGACTCCTCTCTTCATTGCTAATACTTGTTTTTCATACCCATTTAGCAAAAACTCCAGTAACACGTCTGGGGTTTAATGCAATACTATGTTGCAAAGTTCTACTTCTGTGATTATTTGAAAGTTGGTGAGCATTCAAAGTCCATCCCTCTTTTATTACCAGGAAATGAACTATTCAGGCAGAAAATTAAAAACTCTGTTTCATAGAAAAGTCAAATTAAGAGACTCAGCACTTTATTGCAATATTTGTAGGATAGTCTTTCTAAACACAAGGTTAATCATTGCTACACAAATGTCCATACCTGAGGTTTCCTTTGCTACACAATCATTGCTACACAAATGTCCATACCTGAGGTTTCCCCCTTTAATAGAATAGAATATATAGCTCAGGTTGAACTTGCGGTTCCTTGGTGCTCCCTGAGCTTGGTAGTTTGTTTGCCGACATTTCATTTCATATCTGTTTATAAATAATAGCTTGCCCAGCAGTATTACCAGAGATGCAGGCCTTATAGTCACTAGCATTGATGATATTACCTAATCAGGTAACATCAAGTCTGCAAGCAAACAGCCAAGCTTAGAAAGCACCAAAAACTATAGTAGCCTATTAGAACAGTTTCCTTTTTAGCCAAATCATCAGCTATTTTGATGGTTCTGTAGAATCTGTTCCTACAAACTAGACCTGAATGAATGGTGTGCAAATAATCAACCTATTCTGTAATAACTTGTGATTAATATTACACTACAGTTGTGTAAGGGCAACCTCATATATTACTGGGAATGAATGTTTATAACTGTTTTAGCCATGTGTAATTTGTAGCTGGAGAAAGGTGTTTTAAGGACCATGACAAAAATAAAGTGCATAGGATTGTTGAATAAAATTATATAATGGGGAGAGATGCTAGATAATTTTCCTTGAGATGGAAGACTGAGATTGGCCATTTTAATTAGAGACAATTAAAAATCTTGCTCTTTTTTCTGATGTTAATGCAAACTGTTGAATGCTGCTTCTTGCACACAAAGAGACACATACCAATATAGGGTAGGTGAGCAGTACATGGCTCATCATGGACTGATCATGATTCCCACTTATTTATATTTGATTCAACGTGGCATTATACTTCAAAAAGAAAACATTTTCTCTCTCTGAAAAATGCCATTTTTTCAGTGATATGATTTCATCTTGTAAGTCAGATCCTAAAGCAATTTTTGGTGATAGTTCTGAGTGGGCAGGATTTTTAACTGCATTACTTTACGCTATAAGTCTACAGCATTATGTTGGAGTAAGAATTACTGGATTTAATTTCATTCACTTCTGAGTAAACCAGCACAGGATTCTATAATCAGTCTTATTTTTTGTACTTGTCAGCTATACAGGTGAAACTCAAAAAATTAGAATATCATGGAAAAGTTCATTTATTTCAGTAATGCAATTTAAAAGGTGAAACTAATATACGAGATAGACTCATTACATGCAAAGCAAGATAGTTCAAGCCATGATTTGTCATAATTTTGATGATTATGGCTTAGAGCTCATGAAAACCCCAAATCCACAATCTCAGAAAATTAGAATATTGTGAAAAGGTTCAATATTCTAGGCTCAAAGTGCCCCACTCTAATCAGCTAATTAAGCCATAACACCTGCAAAGGGTTCCTGAGCCTTTAAATGGTCTCTCAGTCTGGTTCAGTAGGAATCACAATCATGGAAAAGACTGCTGACCTGACAGTTGTGCAGAAAACCATCATTGACACCCCCCATAAGGAGGGAAAGCCTCAAAAGGTAATTGCAAATGAAGTTGGATATTCCCAAAGTGCTGTATCAAAGCATATTAATAGAAAGTTATGTGGAAGGGAAAAGTGTAGAAGAAAAAGGGGCACAAGTAGCAGGGATGATCACAAGCCTGGAGAGGATTGTCAGGAAAAGGCCATTCAAAAGTGTTGGGGACTTTCACAAGGAGTGGACTGAGGCTGGAGTCAGTGCATCAAGAGCCACCACACACAGATGGATCCTGGACATGGGCTTCAAATGTCGTATTCCTCTTGTCAAGCCGCTCCTGAACAACAAACAATGTCAGAAGCGTCTTACCTGGGCAAAAGAAAAACAAAACTGGTCTGTTGCTCAGTGGTCCAAAGTCCTCTTTTCTGATGAGAGCAACTTTTGCATCTCATTTGGAAACCAAGGACCCAGAGTCTGGAGGAAGAATAGAGAGGCACACACTGCAAGATGCTTGAAAGTCCAGTGTGAAGTTTCCACAGTCTGTGTTGATTTGGGGAGCCATGTCATCTGCTGGTGTTGGTCCATTGTGCTTCATTAAGTCTAGGGTCAACGCAGCCGTTTACCAGGAGTTTTTGGAGCACTTCATGCTTCCTTCCACAGATGAGCTTTATGGAGATGCTGACTTCATTTTCCAGCAGGACTTGGCACCTGCCCACACTGCCAAAAGCACCAAAACCTGGTTCAATGACTGTGGGATTACTGTGCTTGATTGGCCAGCAAACTCGCCTGACCTGAATCCCATAGAGAATCTATGGGGCATTGCCAAGAGAAAGATGAGAGACACGAGACCGAACAATGCAGAAGAGCCCCTAGTGAAGCATCCTGGTCTTCTATAACACCTCAGCAGTGCCACAGGCTGATAGGTTCCATGCCACGCCTCATTGAGGCAGTAATTGCTGCAAAAGGAGCCCAAACCAAGTACTGAGTACATATGCATGCTTATACTTTTCAGAGATCCACTATTGTTCTATGTAAAATCCTTGTTTTATTGATTGCATGTAATATTCCAATTTTCTGAGATTGTGAGTTTGGGATTTTCATGAGCTGTAAACCATAATCATCACAATTATGACAAATCATGGCTTGAACTATCTTGCTTTGCATGTAATGAGTCTATCTCATATATTAGTTTCACCTTTTAAGTTCTATTACTGAAATAAATGAACTTTTGCACAATATTCTAATTTTTCAAGTTTCACCTGTATTCTGTATAAGAATTATTTCTAAACTTGAATATTTGGCTGAAATGCATGTTTCTGTACTGTCAGTGGAAATGAAAATGGAAGTGCCTGGTTTTCACCATGGATATGGTGTATGTCATGAATCAAGCAGATATAGTTTCTCATGGATTAGTTTTTATAAACCAATCACTCACAGATATCTAGAAACAAATGGAATTACATACATATGCAGTGTAATGTATGTATGCAGTTTTTTAGATGGCTTTAGCTTTCATCATCAAACAAAAATTCCTTTGGCATAGTATTTTGTTCTAGCTTTTATAATGAAATGTATTTTCCAAGAAGTTTGTTATTGATTGCAATTATTCCTAATCTGAATTACTGAGATTCATATTAGTTGATCACAGTGGTAGGATTCAATTTTTTTTTACTACCAGTTCTGTGGGCGTGGCTTGGTGGACGTGGCAGGGGAAGGATACTGTAAAATCTCCAGTCAGAGGTGGTATTTGCCGGTTCTCCAAACTACTCAAAATTTCCGCTACCAGTTCTCCAGAACTGGTCAGAACCTGCTTAATACCACCTCTGGTTGGTATCCTTACTTAATGATAATGGAATATAGAACAACAGTTGGAAGGGACCTTGGAGGTCTTCTAGTCTAACTGCCTACTGAAGCAGGAGACTTTATACTATTTTGGACAAATGGCTGCCCAATCTTTTCTTGAAAACCTCCAATGATGGAGCACCCACAATCTCTGGAGGTGAGCTGTTCCACTGATTATTGTTCTCGTTGTCAGGAAACTTCTCCTTAGTTCTACATTGGATCTCTCTTTGATAAGTTTCCATCCATCAGATCATCCATAATGATCAATAATAGCAAATAAAGTGCTACAGAAAATGACATATAGCACCTCCTTTTGCTCACATGGATTTCTTCAGACTACCATTTATTTTACCCATATTAATATGAATGATAGCTTTGGGGAGTTCTGAAGATTAATATTTGGACTGCATCTTAATGGGAACACATAAATAGGCCCAACTTTCTTCTAATATTCTTATTGTCTAGAAGCCAATATTATATGAATTGTGATATATTGCAGCTTATGAAATATTCTAAAGTATGATATTCTGTTTTCACAAAACAATCCTGGCATTTAGTAATATATCATCAAAATAACATTATGTCACCAGGAAGTAAGTTAACCAATTGTGCTGTTTCTCCAATTTTCCTTTATATAACAAGAATAGCATTTGCATGATTCAAATGGCCATTTGCTAACATCAGCCTTACTGAATTCAGGCATGTACTATTGTTTTTCAATGTATTGGTTCTAGGAACTTATGAATATCCTACTATTCAGGCACAGGGAAGCAACACTACAGTACTTCCATTTTGCTCCTCTCATCTTCATTTTGTTCTTCTTCCCTTTTATGATGGCCAATGTTGGTAGGTAAGGTCAGCTGCATTTCGCTATCAGTGTCTTACTGCCAATTTGTGAATGGATCTGTTCTTTTACATAAAATCCCTAGGTTAAAAATATTTATCCAGTATTTTAATTTCTAGCCATGAGAAATTATTGGAAATAAGTTTACTTCATTCTGGAATTCTCTTTCTGGAAATATTTGCTATTATTAAACTATGCGGAAAAGAATTTTTATTTTCTCAATCCTTTATGCTAGTCTGCTGTTCTGTTAAATTGTATTGTCATTAAATCTGTAGCTATTGGATTGCTTATAGATTTCTCCAGTTTTTCTTTGTCTCCTTATAATCTTATTTTTAAATCAAGAAGTGGGATAAAAACAAAACCTTTGAGTTGAGCAAAGGTGGTGTTTTTTTGTTAGTAAAGTCATTATTCTACATGTCTTTTCCTGTCATTATTCTTTGTTCATTTTCTTGTTGATGTTCTTTATAAACAACAGCTCCTGGTTGGACTCAGAACAACACAATACATAAAATATAAAGGGAAGATGGGAAGTTGATTGTGGTTGCTGATTTAGCTGATAGTTCCCTGTTCCTCATTAAGTAACAATCTTCACTTAGATAATCTGTATTGTAAATAGATGGTAACATTCCTTCAGTTACTTCCTAACTAGAATACTTCCCTCTATCTCTGCTAATTTAATATTCTGTGATATTGGAGAATTCTAATCCTCCAAAATAAGACTGAGTTTCATTAATTATAGCAGCAGTGAGGTTATTATATTTATATATTTTTGTAAATAGCAGATAATTGTTGTTGTTTACTAGCCTGTATACAATGACTTGAGTTTTGTTTTGTTTTTTTGCAATCTTCGTTTCCTTCAAATACATCTCACTCTAAAACATAATGAGACCATCAATACATACTTTGGTCCTATTGCTCTGACCTTTTGTGTCATCTTAATGGTCACTTTTCCATGAGTGAAGATGATGATGAACCAATGAAATTGTTAAGCAAAAGTACAACTATTTGTTATTATTTAGTTGACTTTTAAATTGTCAATTAGACATGACTTTTAAGAAATGTTGAATGTTAATACACTATTGTTGCATCATGAGACAAAATTCTATATTTGGATTACAATATGAGGGGGGAAACCAATTTTTTTTGCTAAACTGAGTTCTACATTCACTGTATTGTATTCCCTACTTTGAACAAGGTGAAACTTTAAAATTACAGCCACAAAAGGTCAGAGCTTTTCCAATTTAACTTTTATTGACTTTTTCAAAATGAGTAAATCATTTAATAGAATTAATTTTACTGAATCTAGGACCTGAATCACACCAGTGTCTTTTTCTTCTAATTTGCGCTTTATGAGGAATGATTTTTCATCTGTGACCTCATTAAGGTATTTCAGTTTTAATATGCTCCCCTGACTAATTTTGACTAACTTGTCCATATTTCTAAAAGGACAGAATAAATAAGAAAAAAGTGGGAAAGTTAGATTTTTCTTTTTTTTATAATTTTTATCACAGAAGCCTTCAACAGAATAAAAACAACACAAATTTTGAATTGAAGAAAAGAAGAAAATAGAAATACAAATGCAAAAACAAAGCAAATAGAAAAGGTTACTTGAAGGACTGTTTTTTCCCAGTTGTATCTACCTGACCCATCAGAGATGGTAGGTAGGGTATGTTAGAGGTCCCCTCTATTAAAGAGGTCCATCTACTGTCAGCAAGAAGACCCTCAAGGTGGAAATCTTCCGCATGGGAAATAAGATGGATCGCCACCTTGATATTCTTCCGAAAGGCCTTGAAGACATAGTTTTGCCAACAGACTTGGGAACCTCTGGATCATTCAGAGTTCATCAAGTGGTTTGTTCAACTATTGTCACCAGGGATGTGAGGGGTTATTCAGTTTTGTATTTGGGGTTTTACTTTGCTAGGGTTGTAAGCCACCCTGAGTCACTGTGAATGAATTGGGCGGCCATATACATTTTCTTAATAAATAAAAAGTAATAAATAAAAAGTAATAAATAAATGTCTTGGACTGCAAGAAACCATTATTCAATACACAGATGAAGTAAATACTGCTTACTGGAGTAGGCTTTCACTTCATGAACTGAAAACTTCATACTTTTAGACATATACTGAGAAAACCCGAATGCTTGGAAAAACCAGAGGCAATTAATAAAGAGGCCAATTGAAGGCAATGTGATTAGATATTATCTCTGATAACACATGAATGACCTTACAAGTTCCCAAAGGAATTATTGGCAAACAATTCTAGTATTGGATTACAAAAATTCAGAAACAATTAAATGATTGACCAGAACAATGTATTTTATAAATACAAATCTTCAATGGTGAAAAAGAATGTTTTAAATCTTCCAGTAGTTCCAACAACTAACACACATGAATTTGAAAAAGATACAGCCTAGATATAACATGAGATTCTGGTTCTTTTCTATTGAAGCAATAAAAAAAACCCAACCCTCTGGTAGACTTCATTCTAAATAGTTTTTTTCAAAGTAAATCTGCTCTAATAAAGCTATAACTTACCTTGCTGTCTCTCTGCATCATACTGCCTATGGTATTCATCCCTTTCTTCAAAGGAATTTAAAAGGGATTTAGGTGGATTTCTCCTGTTTCTATGAGGTGAATTAGTCTGACAGATAACGGTTTACCCAAGGCTGTCAATTCAGCTTCCTAGATGAATGGAGAATTCAATACATTTGGAATTCAGAGTAGTTAAAGTTCCAAAAGGTAATTTGGCCTTGTATGCTAAACTAAAAACTCTGAAATAGCAGTACTTTCTTTTTTTTCTTGCTCTCTGCTAGCAATAAAATTCTAAATCACGTTTACGTTTACATTTTAAAAATCAACTCTTGAGTAATTCGGAGAACCCACTTTGAGAAATTACCAATTTCAAATCAGATTTACAATATAATACTAAGAACTAAGGATTAAAAAAATAAAAATAAAATAAAAGTGGGAATTGAATTCTTTATTGCTTTAATTAATGGCATTTTTGCTACAGATATATTTGGATTATTAATATATGCCCTAGCAGAATAGCTCATGGTGGATAAGATTAAAGTTAAATAATTATGCATCTGCATATCACATAAAGTTCAGTGAACTCTATTAATTTATGAGTTATGCTACAAGTGTAGCATAATCTTAATTAGTAAAAACTAATAGTAAAACTGTTTTGATTCTGTATTCTTGTCATGCTATCCTATAGTTGGTTAATTTTTCATTTTTAATCAGTGACTTGCATGAAAAAAAAACACAATAAATCATATGTGCACAGAACATTTCTACAGGAACAAATGATCAGTTGTCTATAATTAAGAAATAATTTTCACTTGCACAGAACACTGCATGCTATATTGATTTTAGAACCCTAATGATCCAAGCAACTCAGTTAGGTATTCTATATTTCCGGGTATGATCAGAATAAGCCACAAAAATATTTACTTAAATTAAATCTATATTAAGTAATGAATTCATTTGCCCTACAGCAGCTTTTTAAACAGTACCACCCAAAGTTCACCCCCTTTCTTTTCTCAGATACAACTACATATTTATCCTGGTGTATATCTCTCTTCCCAAAATAGTGAGATCACAGCAGTGGTGGGATTCTATTTGTTTTATTACTGGTTCTGTGGGCATGACTTGGTGGGCATGGCAGGGGAAGGATACTGCAAAATCTCCATTCCCACCACACTCCAGGGAAGGATACTGCAAAATCGCATTCCTTCCCCACACCACTAACCTATTTTCCAGCTTCATTCTCCTGTGCAGGAAAAGAAGACCCAGCCAATTAGCTGGGACTTGGAAGGCAGAAAATAAATGGGGGCGGGGCCAGTCAAAGGTGGTATTTGCCGGTTCTCCGAACTACTCAAAATTTCCGTTACTGGTTCTCCAGAACTGGTCAGAACTTGCTGAATACCACCTCTGGATCACAGCATATTTAGACACAGAGCAAGTATTATCAATTATGTTCACCAACATAAAAATGTGATTAAATTATCCTGATTTAAGCCATTTGTTCTCATTACTGCCTTTTCAGACAGGGAAACCTGTCTGTTGAGAATGTTTACCTGATGTAGTGAACATTGATTATAAGATAGTCCATGTGCTACCTAACATTTGCTCAGTGGTGGGATTCACATTTTTTTATTACTGCTTCTGTGGGCGTGGCTTGGTGGGCGTGGCAGGGGAAGGCTACTGTAAAATCTCTAATCAGAGGTGGTATTTGGCGGTTCTCCAAACTACTCAAAATTTCCGCTACCAGTTCTCCAGAAATGGTTAGAACCTGCTGAATACCACCTCTGCATTTGCTGAGGTAGAACAGATTTTGTTGATCTTCCGTGTTGATCTGGTTCACATAGAACCAGGGGTGAAATTCAACCACCTCGGCCCACCTCGGGAGAAGTGGTAGGGACGATTTGAATTGGTAAAAAAATTCGCCCCTGGTTGCTATTACTATTATACCAAGTATACCAAGCCATGCCCACAGAGCCGGTAGGGAAAATTTTTAATTTCACCCGTGCCTTGGACCTAGCTTTAATCCAAAGGGAGGTACAGGGCTTAATTTTACATATTTATTGTAGTTCTTTTCTTTTCACTGAATGCATTCGTGTGTGGAAATGAGATTGCTCCTTCAAGCATGTTGTGACTGATCTCTATATATTTAGCTGCAGATCTTAAGAAATCTCATATGCAGTTGGAGTCCCCTGCTTTTGCATAGATTGTTTTTCATCCCTTCACTTCAATGCAGAGAGATCAGGAACAGAGAGGTAATATGCAACGTTTTTGAGGTTGCAATCTAATAAATACTTACCTGGGATAAAATCTCACAAAACTCAGTGGTATTCTGAGTAAATATAGACTGCTCAGATTTGTCCTGGAAAACTGGTACTTGAGAAATAGTTTTCCAGAACTTGCTTGGATATCTCTGAGGTTTTATTTTTGGAGTGATTTTTTTGTTTTCAGCTAAATGCTTTATATGAGCTCCAGGTGTTCACATTTTATAGAAAGCTTGTTTAATTACTAACAAGAGAACATTGAAACCCTTTCACTTCATTTTACCCTTTTCTCCTTTTGCCCATGGGAGATTTAAAAAAATATATCTAGAAACATTATGCTAAATAGCATAGGAAAGAAAAGGGATTAACACAGTGGTTCCCAAACTTTTTCACTCCACCACCCCCTTGGTGCTACAAACTCATCCTCAGTGCCCCCTCCCAGGGGTGGGATTCAAATTTCTGTGGGCGTGGCCTAATTTGAGGCTTGCTGGTCACGTGACTGGCTTGCTGGCTGGACATGGCTTGGTGGTCACATAGTGGTGTGGTTTGGTGGTCATGTGACTGGGTGGGCATGGCCAGATGACTGGCAAACCAAATACAAATGGTCCTCACTTAATGGCCGGTTGTTTTGCAAGTGTTCTAATTTATGACTGGCCTCCCCAGAGTTCATTGACCTGTTTTTGGACTTTTGACAGCCATGTACACACATGCACACATACTCCCTTCTAACCCTGCTGGAGCAGGTCATTGGACTAGAATTGGCAAAGCATCTCTGATTAGATTCTATTCACTAGTAGAATCTAATCAGAGGTGCTTTGCCGATTCTTGTTGATTTGTTTTATTTGTATTAGTTTATTTTATGTTGCTGAACTACATTGTCCCTTCTTGTGGACAACCCAGAAGCTTTTGTGATTCTTTGCAGCAAAAATTACCAACCTCTGGCTTTGCTCTACTTTTCAAATGTGCCGCCACTGCCGTGTTTTAGGTGCCAGCCCCGCAGGTCCACCCCATTCAGCCCGCTGCACCAGAGGGACCTGCCCAAGCAAGTCCGAGTGGAGTGGTGCCCCAAGTCAATGGGTTGAGCCTGAGAGAGGGAAAGAGAGAGAGAGAAAAGAAAGAGAGAGAGAGAGAAAGAGAGAAGGAAGAAAAGAAAGAGAAAAGGGGAAAAAAGAAAAAGGGACAAAGAAAGAGGGGGAGACAGATAAGTAGGTAAGTAGAGCTTCTCAACGTGCCGCCACCAGTGCTACGAGGCACCAACCCTGCAGGCACGTTGGGGCATCACCTCTCAGCGGTGGTGGCAGCATGTTGGGAAGCTCTACTTTCCCAATGTGCCACCACTGCCTGCTCTGGGCTTCCTCAACCCTGCCCTGTACTGGCTCCAGGAAGGAGGGAACAGCACTGCCCTTTATGATGTGAGTGCCCCGGGAGGGGGGAGCTTGGGAGGCTGATCCCTGGTGGGAGAGGCCTGTGAACTTGCTGTCAGGCACGGCAACTGCAAAGAGGGGCGGACTTGGCCGAGCAGGATCCTGAATATTGGGCATGTGATCAAAGCCCCCCTTCCTCTGCCTCCCCTAGATGATCCACGGATGCCATTGACTGTTGCACCAGAGCGGTGCAAGGGGCTCAAGGGAGTGAGCCTGCCTAGCTGGTGCCGTGAATGCCCCCCTGCCACCACTTAGCGCCTCCCTGCCAGCCCCCTTGCCTCTTAGCACCCCCCCTAAGGCATCCCACCGCCCCCAGAGGGTGGTACCGCCCACTTTGGGAACCACTGGATTAACACATAAATTCATTCAAGTATTCATTATATGGATATTGTCACAAGTTTAATGCCCCAGAGAAAATTTCTCTTAAATATATAGCAGACTTTGGACAAAAACATGTTAGAAAGGATTTGAAGGCCGATCAAGATTCACAGCAGCCAATTAGATATCAGTGAGAAGCCCTTGAGTAAAGATTGTTTCTATTGTTCTTTATTTATTGTTCTAGTATTCAGAAACATTTCCTTCATGGGGAGGTCTTTCAGACACCACAGTCACCTCACAGCTTGACTGCTGCAATGTGTACTATGTGGGAGTCTCCTTGAAGACCATACAGAAACTTCAGTTCATCCAGAATGCAGTGGCATGGGCAGTGATGGGAAAGGTATATCCATGTAATACCTCTTTGCAAGATGCAGTTTGTACTAATTGTTATTTATAAAGCGCTGCATAGAATACTACCTGGTTACTTGTGTATTCCTATAGTTTCCTACAGTAACTGCCTGGGCAATTTGATGCTGTGGAACTGGTGTATTCCAGGTTGCTTCAGTTAGCAATGTCATCTGTTGAGATCCCGGGAATATGCTTTCTCTGTAGCAGTACCTGCCTTCTGGAATTGATGTTTTCCACAAATCTGGCTGGCCCTCATTCCCCTGGTGTTCAGAAGAACAATGAAGACCCTACTCTTCTCCTAGGGATTTAGCAAGAGAGATTAAACTCCCCTTGAATCCTTTTCTCTGTTCCAGTTCATTTTTGTCATTTTGTCATCTTTATTACTTTGTTTTGTTTCTCATTGTTTCTTTTTTAAAATATTTTTACTTGTGAGTCACCCAGAGTCATAGGGAGACAATAAATGAATAAATAAAAAAATTTTTTTTGATACTTATCTCTGAGGTAACATATAACCATCATAATTAAGAATCACTGATAGGCTGGTTTCTACATTTTCTACTTTTTCAAGCTGTTTTCAAGTTGTTGGCTATCACAATATTTTCTTGTAGCAAATTTACTATCTGGTAAAGGACTGATCAACTTTTTATGCACTGCCTGATGAAATATTTACCAATATTTTTTTAAGTAGAAAAAAATATTTTTTGAAATTTCCACCAGGCTATGAGGCTTTATTCATTTCATAATGAAACCTCTTGGCTGTGCTACTTGCCTCAGTTCTTCAGACTATGCTTCAATCTAGGTCACTGCAGCACTGGAACTGCTAAATATATCACAATAAAAATTGGAACCAGAAAGTTATTCAATTGTTTTTGTTATGTTCTCATCCCACTTTAGCATACAATTAACTTGCTTTGGTTTAATGTTCTGGAATACTCTACCTTACTCTGTGGTTTCTTCCCCAAACCCCAAAAACTTTAACCTTAGACTGTCTACTATTGACCTCAACCCTTTCCTAAGAGGTCTGTAAGGGGCGTACATAAGCGCACCAACGTGCCTACTGTCCCTGTCCTATTGTTTCTTTTATTTTCTTATTCATATCCATCTCATGTATTCATAACTATGTATATATTTATACCTATTATCTTGTAAGTGATTGACAAATCAAATAAATTCTAAATTCTAAATAAATTCTAAATTCCCTCCCTCCTTCCTCTTCCCTCTCTCCCTCCCCCCCCCCTTCTTCTTTCTTTCTTTCTTTCTTTCTTTCTTTCTTTCTTTCTTTCTTTCTTTCTTTCTTTCTTTCTTTCTTTCTTTCTTTCTTTCTTTCTTTCTTTTTTTCTTTCTTTCTTTCTTTCTTTCCTTCCTTCCTTTATATATGTTTATAGGATCACAGATGTCCTGTAAGGCACCTTTGTGCCAAAAGTTCTTTTCCAGCAGAGCATCAACTCATGTCACACATAGTAATGGTGTCAAATGGCAATTGTAGCTTCTCAGTGTTTTGCTTTCCCTTTTCTTCTACAATTCCTGGTTAGATGGACAGAGTAGTAACTGGACGGGTTTCTTCCCCCAACCAGGTACCCTACAGTGTAGCTCTGGGCTGTACTGTTTCCATCATTTGGTACCCCAGGAGTCATGATGCCTTTGTACAGCACACAATTTGCATCCCTGCTTATTGGCATCCCTGTTTCTATATAATTTCTCCCTCTTTCTTTGGCAATATGTTCTTCGAATCTTTCCCCCCTCCTGCTTTCTGCACTTAGTGCTAGCATTTTTGAGGCATCAGCAAGGAAAATGTGCGTGCTTTTTTCTTCTAATTTCCTAATGAAACATATCTTGCCTCAAATAGATTCCTTGACCCTGCTAATTAAGTGTATTGTCTCCTGGAACTATCTGGTGCCTTATCAATGGAATACCTTTAGTTGAACCTACCTTATTGTGGCTTGAGTAATTACCAAGCTTTGTGAAGATATATGACCTTTTCTGGAAAAACGTGGTTTTCATTTAAACCCTTTTTAGTGCCCTGATTCTTTTGTAAAGACTCTCCCTATTTTGAAATGAAATGTGATTATATCTGTACCTATTCATTTTAAATAAGGTATGAAGCTATCATACAGTTTACATTTAATGCATTCAGTGCTCATTTGGGAATAAATTAAATAGTGAGCTTTGGTATGAATAAAGGAAGTAAGATTTTCTGTAGACAAATACACACTCACACATATAGACGAACAACAGTCTATTTAAAAAATGTACTGATCAAAATACAGGGGAAAAGATCTCTCTGAAATTTGCCTTCTGTTTCTAGTTTCTTTTCTATGATATGGAAGATTTAAAAATCTTGATGTTTTGAATTATTATTTACATGCTCACTTTCTCATTATTTTCTAGATTTTTTAAAATGGTTTTGTCTTTACTTTAGTCTTAGCCACTTGCCTGATTTTTTCCTAAACACAAAGGCACACAAATCCTGCCAGATTCTTCATTATGATCTCAAGCAGAAAATATAGTTAATACAGATCGATATTAGTTGCAGTTGTGTGAGGAAAATAGAATAGAATAGATTTCTTTATTGGCCAAATGTGATTGGACACACAAGGACTTTGTCTTGGTGCAAATGCTCTCAGTGTACATAAAAGAAAAGATACATTTGTCAAGAGTCAAGAATCATAAGGTACAACACTTAATAATAGACATAGGGTACAATAAGCAATCAAATCATACTAGGAAACAGTCAATATAAATCGTAAGGATACCAGCAACAAAGTTACAGTCATATAGTCATAAGTGGGAGGAGAAGGAAGGATGGGAGGATTAATAGTAATATTAATGCAGACTTAGTAAATAGTTTGACAGTGTTGAGAGAATTATTTGTTTAGCAGAGTAATGGCATTCGGGGAAAAACTGTTCTTGTGTTTAGCTGTTTTGATGTGCAATGCTCTATAGCATCATTTTGAGGGTTGGAGTTGAAACAGTTTATGTTCAGGATGTGAGGGGTCTGTAACAAAAATTATCTAAACCTATAGTATTTATATCTAACTCTATCTTTCTTATTGTGTTACTGTTGCATAGAATATGACATACATGTGGACATTTATGGCTAGTCTTTTCCCCCTAACTACTTGTATAAGGATTATTCTTTATATTATTCATATTGTCTCGTATTCTTGTATGGACTGCACCAGTAGAGGCTAAACCAATTTCGTTGTATACATGATATATAATGACAATAAAGGCTTTGAACTTGGAACTGTGTTAAGTGTGGAATACTATGTTAATATCCTGAAGGAAAAAAAAGCCTAGAAAATGATATATGAAAAAAAAAACAAGCAAAATTTTGAGTAAATTGCTTTAAAGTCTTCTTCCTTCCTCTTTTGTTGAAAAAGATAAAAAAATATTGGCAAATCATGCAGATCAGCAACTTATTGCTTCAAATTAGCTGTAACATCCTTTCAGAGATGTTAATAATTTATTTGTAAAAAAACCCCACGTTTATTGATATCATACTAAGAATATACAATAGCTAACCAAATGGGTGTTAATTCCCATGTTAATTCCATAAGCTTGCAACAATTTTGTACCCAATCCTTATTCAACATTTTCTGGATTGTAAAATATACATGAAACAAAATTTTCAGTTCTAATCACCTCATTTTAACATCTCAAGACCTTATTCTCATATTCTTTAAAGCAACTTTTTATTGATTTACAAGAACAGGACATTTGAGCTCATTATTTCACAGGTGATATAAATAATTAATGTCACATTCTTTCAAACTCTTATAATAATGATCAGCTGGCTGAAAGGATTTTTCCAAAACATCTATCATAATTAAGGTAGAACTTTATAAGTTGCAATAGTATCAGGATAAAATAGTCAAATAACAGATATATGAATACATAAGAAATACTTGCAGGTAAACTGAACAGCATTATCAGAACTACATTGGTACAAAGTAATAATAATACTAATAATACCCATCACTTGAACACATTGACATTGACAAAATTGGTCAATTGCAAAATGCAACTTTATTTGGAACAGCTTCCATCCTGTGATGAAACCTTTAACATCAACAGACAGCATCCTGCCTATCCCATGTGTTTTGGAAGAATTCAATAGGTGAATAAAAATTCCAAACCCAATCTAAACATTTGGCCTACTGTATGACCACCACCACCAACTATAATAATCTCTGAGGTTCACTTTTCCCCCTGTCCCAAAGATTAATTGGCTATTTTTAAATTGGAGTATTCTGTCTAATGTGCGTTTTCATGGTAAAAGAGTCAGAGTTATATTGACAGTCCAATATTTTCCATATGGATTTGCAGATTTAAGTCCAGAGATTCATATTGATCCCAAACCAGGAAGATGAACAGTAGCAGTACTGAAGGTAAAAGGATTCTGGACAAGATTGATTTATTATTGCCTTATTAAAATTATACCAATAATTACTGATGTTATCTGGGTGTTGATTGCTTATGTCTGGGAATTATATTACTACTTTTTTCCTCTGCCTGTTGCTATTTCACTCTTTTTCTTTCATGACATTCCCTGTTTATATTCTCTTTGCCTCTTGACTAATCAGGCAGCATGTTCTTTCATTTCTCTAAATGAAATGACTTAGAACTAAGGAGAAATTTCCGGACAGTTAGAACAATGAATCAGTGGAACAAGTTGCCTCCAGAAGTTGTAAATGCTCCAACACTAGATGTTTTAAAGAAGAGATTGGATAATCATTTGTCTGAAGTGGTATAGGGTTTGCTGCCTAGGCAGGGGGTTGGACTAGAATAACAGAGTTGGAAGGGACCTTAGAGGTCTTCTAGCTCAATCCCCTGTTCAGACAGGAAGTCATATATTATTACAGACAAATGGTTGTCCAATCTCTTCTTAAAAACTTCCAGTGTTGGAGCATTCACAACTTCTGGAGGCAACTTGTCCCACTGATTAATTGTTCTAACTAGGAAATTTCTCCTAGGTTGCTTCTCTCCTTGATTAGTTTCCACTCATTGCTTCTTGTCCTGCCCTCAGGTGCTTTGGAGAGTAGCTTGACTCCCTCTTCTCAACATATATTGATTATCTCTTTATCCCATGCTTGAAAATCCCATGCTTGCAGTAGGCTGCTCAGTGGACCATAATCCCATGTTTGTATAGAATGGGTCTAGTTGGTGGCAATGCACCAAGGAATCCCCTGATAGTACTATAATTTTGCAGCTCCTAGTGCCAACTGAATGCCATATTTTCTCAGTTCCCCTCTTATTTGAAATTGTTTTTCCCTAAGGTAGGTAAAACTTCTAGAATAAAAGGACATTTCTTAGGTGTTTTTATATTATTCACGACATATTTAAAGAAAATTAAGTCTATTTCCAATTAATAAACCATTTTCTTCTTCCTGAAGTTAGGGATAATTTCATAGGTCAATTTAGTGTTTTGCGTTATCTTTTTGAGAATCCTTAGATAATGAAACTCGATAAAGATTCAAAGGACATTGCTGTGGTGGTGCAGTGGTTAAAATGCACTACTGCAGACTAATTCACTGCTCACTCTAAGAGTTTGATCCTAATTGACTCAAGGTTTACTCAGCCTTCCATCTTTCCAAGGTCAATAAAATGAGGACCCAGATTGTTGGGGGCAATATGTTGACTCTGTAAACTGCTTAGAGAGGGTTGTAAAGCACTATTAAGTAGTATATAAGTCCAAGTGATATTGCTGTACTGGAATAACATCTGTATGCTCTTAGTACTCAGACTCTGCTAATGCTTAAGTTCCTTGCCCCAGCTAATGTATTTTACTGTATTTCAATCATGGTCCATGAAATTCTATCTGCGAAACACTTTTAATGCTTAGTTAGGTAATATCAATTCTATTTTTCATAATAAAAACAAAGATATAAATAGAGAAAATTATATTTGTTTCCAAAGGTTCTGTTTATATCCTTACAATGACATCCTTTATATTGAAGTGTTGTGTGCTCCCAGCTACAGAAAATACATTTATAATAAGTTAATAATATTGCATCCCTATTCCAATGTACTTCATTTCTTCCTCCAGAGAACCGTACTGATTTGTAAAGTTAATAAAAGTTGATATAGCTTAAAAAAATGTCAATGTGTGTAATATTACAGTTTTTGATTGGCTCTTCCAAGGCTCTCTTGCTCATACAAAACATTATATGAGATTGTAAACTGAAAGAAAAGAAAATGACTTGCAGGTCAAAAAGTAAGGAATATAGAAAAGGTCACACCACTAAAGTTTATTGAAGCTTCTGCAAAATAAATTAGATTCTAAAATTCTGAATGTCTCCATTTTGAGACCAAAGACAAAAGTAAGGAGTAAAAGGGGGAAAAAAGGCTGCCCATATCTTCATTAACAGCAATGAAAAAGTATGAGTTGCTCCATAAATATTAATATCTTAATTCTAAATATAGTTAGCAAATCCATGGAACTTATTTATGTACCGTTTCATATTGCATCACTGTTTTATCATAAAGGTCTTCTTTCACAGTGATACTCATGCACTAAAAACGAAATGGAGCAGCAACAGTTCCAATACAGGGAGTCCTTTTTTTTTTTACTGTGTATATGATAAATGATAAATCAATTTAATGAGCGGACTTCATGTATTCTTAAAAATCATATTATCATTGACACATTGAACAAATCTAATTCTATAAGTATACCAGTATTTATTCTGCATTGTTTGGAACTTTTCTATTATTTATAGCAATATACAGTAAATAATAAACATATTACTATTAAGTAATATATAGAATTTGTGACATTGTGTAGTGTACTGAAATGCCACTGACGCATCATCACAAAATCTCCAGAACTGTAAAGCCTACAAACTTGAAATTTGGCACTTATGTTCCTCTTGACTTCTAGGTGCTCGCTAAGGAAGGATTTTTTTGAAATGACCATTAGAGCATTAGTAATTCCTATATTATTATTAACACACTCGGACGCTAAGGAATTCTACTTCCCCTCCCCACCTGAAAAGAACATGACTGTTCCAAGTCATGCCCAGGCTCCTTGCTGTCTCCTTCTTACTCACACAGCAAATATTGTTTCAGTTTCCAAACAACCGTCAACTCTCTCACACGCTGACAGGATGCTAGCCAGATGAATACTGATGAATGCTGGAAGGCAGAGACAGCATTTTTTCCCCTTATTTTCTTCCCCAAAAACTAAATTTGACCACATAGTTTCCTAGTGAAGCACGGGTATTGAGCTAGTAGCGTATAAAAAAAGAACTTTACAGGTAACAACCATTTTTCACAGATCTTTTTAGCTACAGAATATATTCCCGCAGGTTTACTAACTCAAACTTTTGTTGTTGTTGGGGAAAAGATAATGGAAACAGGAAATTAAATCATTCACCTCCAAACAGGTTGGCTTTGCCAAAGTTGATTATGCTGACCAACATCATCTATGGATCTTACCCAATATGGCATCCTGTTTTAATTTTTAGTTTGAAAAAGGGAGAGAGGAAGAGAGGTCAGCCTCACCAATAAATAAAACAAAATAATGCTGGAGTAGTAGAATGAATTCTAATATTTGAAAAACTACATCACTTTGATCCATGTTTCATTGAAGCATCCTTCTGGAATGTCAGTTAGAGAGATAAGAAAGGCATGAAATAAAAATGATAAGAAATGCAGAAATATGAAATGCAGAAAAGGCATTTTATCTGAATTCTGCTTCACTTTTCCATTTCTGTCACTGTAAATTTTAACAAATGCTTTGTAGGTGATGACATGGTAGTTACGATTAATTTGTTTGTTTGTTTTAGGGATTTGTTAATTATTTCCTAAGAAGCTGGAGCTTGTGCAACTAAAAACACTACTCCAGAAGCTATGGCATTTATATTAGCTTTTACCTGCATTACTGTTGTATTAAGAATTTACAGACAGATGAACCTAAGATAAACCTAGCAGAGAATAGGAGTACTCTTTTAATCTGTAATTCTTATCAGATTGTAACCACACACAGATAAGATGCCTTACTTTCAGAAATGTTGCATATCAACAGACAGATGCAACTCTGCACCTGGCTCAGTCACCTATCTGCTGCCCACGTCTACCTTTACTTGTTCCTTGTCCCTGTGATTCCCTTGTCTGTTTATCTCATTCTGGGCTGAGGTTTGTGTCTTACTGAGCCACAGGGCCTCA
The DNA here is from genome assembly GCA_023653725.1 of Bungarus multicinctus. Lineage (NCBI taxonomy): Eukaryota > Metazoa > Chordata > Lepidosauria > Squamata > Elapidae > Bungarus > Bungarus multicinctus. The sequence goes on from CM042838.1 coordinate 75,721,885, forward strand.
GAGGTAGTGGTTCCAAACTATGTAGTGACCTCAAAAAGATAAGTATGATCAGACCTGGCTTGTACTTTGATAGGTCGTAAGCTAGTCTGGAAGGATGAAAAAACATTCAGGAAGAATGAATGGATTTAGTTGTAACATGATATACTAGTGCAGGGGTGTACAAACTGGCATCATCACGGCAGTGTCACATGACGTATCAGGACTTTTTCCCCCTTTGCTAAACCAGCTGGGGGCAGGGCCAGCACGTGATGCATCCAGCCTGCAGGGCCACAAGTTCGACACCCCTGTGCTAGTGGGTCTGAAGTCTGACTCAAACTATCAAGCTCATTAAAAGTAAAACACAAATATACTGCTGCTCTCTTTCCTTTTTCTGGACACCACTTATAGTGCATTTTTGCTGGTAGTGCAGCTTTGTCGGTAGTTTCAAATGCCTGGGTCAATGTACGATGTTAAGCCAGGGGGAGAAAGAGTTGTCCCAATTAATATGTTCATAAAACAGCCACGTGATTGCCAAGAAAGAAGCATTTTAGCACCATTTAACTTAATGGCAACAGAGAGCAGTGACCTTTAGCAGATGAGGGTACTCCTGAGAGGAATGGGAAGGGAGAAATCTACCCAGAAATCACTTTACAGATCAATTACTTTAACTAAGGCAAGCTAACCTAATATGTTATCTAACTCATTTTCTAATATTTAGCATTTCTGTTTAAAGCATTGATATTTATTTATACACTGGCGTCTTGCATTTCCACATGCAGGGATGAGCACTAAGTGAATTATGGTAAGTACCATCTCCAAGACACTGTCAGCCAAAAATTACATTACAAGGTGAAGTAAAAATAGTTATTTTTGTCATTAGTAATTTTGAGAAATTAAGATAAGAAAGAAGAAGGTCAGAATATATGTGAAAGACAGATGCAGATGATATATGTCCCAGATAGACCCAGGGTGCAAACTGGAAGTCCTCCTACCTCATTGACTCGCAATTGCTCAGTGAAGACAGGTGAAAGCCATGACTAAGAGAGCCTTTGAGCTGTGTATAAGTTGTACCTGTTCCTAGAACAGAGGATGAGAGGAATAGATTCATTCTCCCCACTTCTCCCCAAAAATCTATTCCTGAGAAAGTGCATATCAAAACTTTAGTAAAAACTTTTTAAAAAGGAACATAGGAGTCAGGATGACTCCTGCCTTAGCGGATGGAATACTTGTTGAATTTTATCTGCTTAAATATTTCTGATGTGTCTTACAGCTCCCTTAACAACAGCACTGAAGCTATCATCTTTTTAACTCGGTTTAAGTCTTTTGAAGCAGGATTCACTTACAGATAATCAGAGTTGGAAGGGACCTTGTAGGTCATCTAGTCCAACCCCCTGCCCAAGCAGGAGACCCTACACCATTTCTGACAGATGGCAGTCCAATCTCTTCTTGAAAGTCTCAAGTGATAATGCTCCCACAACTTCTAAGGGCAAGCTATTCCATTGGTTGATTGTGTCCTCATAGGTTAAGTGATTATTAAGTAAATAAATATAAGCAGTTTCTCAAAACCAGGGAGCCAGGACTGATTATATATTCTGATGTGATATCAATGTTTACAATTTAAACCTTTCAAACCTAAAGTGAGAGTATTGCAGCATGAATGATTTAATGGAAGATGTTGTATGTCTCCATGTAGTGTCTTGGTTCATGCATGTGTTTAAGTGGGTGGATGTGAAGTAGAATTTATTTTCTAATATTTAGTATTTCTGTTCATAACATTGATATTTACTAATACGCTGACATTTTTGTATTTGTAATATGGGTAATAAATGTAATAAAAAGGAAAAAAAACATTGGAGCTAAAATAATACCAAGTAAATACAGATAAAGGAATAGTCATATTATTGCTGTTGACTTATTTCTTAGGCTTGAAATGCAATTCCTGTAACCTACACCAGTAAACAATTGTTGCACTCCTGTCCATCTCAAGGGAATCTTTTGTTGTGAGAATTTGCTCAGAAATTGAACTGCTTGTGTATTCTGAGGGACCAAAAACATCATATGAAAAGCTCATGTGATAGCCAACATATAAATATAGTTTGAAACCTTTGGGGGAAATTGCAGTGATATTGAAAGATGGGATTAAGAATAGTTTTGCAAGGATACACGCGTTATCCATTCTGATTTAAGGGACTAAGGAGAAGATGGATTCATCAGAACTAAATCTCAGTTTAATAGCAAGGGGATTTTATGCATGGTGAACACATGTACTTTTGGTTGATTCATTCTTCAGAGTCAATTGGATTGAGATGGGCAGCTGTAGAGATGGAAACAAACAAACAAATACATCTGCAAAGCCCATATCCAGGAAATCAAGAGTTTACTATAATATAAGCCAGGGGTGGGATTTAAACAGCGTTACTACCGGTTTGGTGATTACGTTTTGATTACATTCTGAGTCTTCCTCTGAATTCCCTCTGCCTTGCTCTACCTCTCCCCTGCTCTGCCAAGCTGGACTTTGCCCTTCCCCAGTTTCCCTGTCAGCTGCTTGGCCTCCCCCTCGGAATCAGATTCCAACAGTGGCATGATGGAGGTGATGTTCATTAAACCTAATTGGTTTCCATTAAAAATGTACACGCAAATTCCTGGCAAATTTCATGCCATTTAAATTGAAAATTCAACATGTAGAAGCAGCAAACCTCTGACTACTCAATATACTCAGAGAATCCATTTACTATGGATATTCATTTTGTCATAAATCATGAGGATAATGCTCACAAACATCAGTAGAATAGAAGAGAAGATAATACATGTAGTTTAGGGTTGAAGTGTGGAGTCCTTAGTGCTTTTTGAGTTTGGTTGTTTGCTTGCAGACATTTCATTATCCATTTAAGTAACATCATCAGTGCTAATGAATGTGAGCTTTGTTCTCTGTTTATATAGAATATTTTCTATATATATCAGCAGTACATACCTAGAGTACTGCATCCAGTTTTGGTCAACACATTATAAAAGAGATGTTGAGGCTCTAGAAAAAGTACAGAGAAGAGCAACCAGGATGATTAGGGGACTAGAGACTAAAACATATGAATAACGGTTACAGGAACTGGGCATGGCTGGTCTAATGAAGAGAAGGACCAGGGAGACATGATACCAGTCTTCCAATATTTGAGAGAGGAGGGGATCAAGCTATTTTCTAAAGTGCCTATAGGCCAGACAAGGAATAATGGATGGAAACTGAACAAGGAAAGATTTAACTTGGGAATAAGGAGAAACTTTCTGACAGTGAGAACAATCAACCAATGGAACAGCTTGCCCTTGGAAATTGTGGCAGTGTCATCACTTGAGACTTTCAAGAAGAGATTGGACTGACACTTGTCAGAAATGGTGTAGGGTCTCCTGCTTGGGCAGAGGGTTGGACTAGATCAGGAGTTGCCAACCTTTTGGACCTCAGGGACCACCAAACTCATAATTTTGAATCCTGGGGATCGCTAATATGAATTTTGACTGATGGTGGCTTGCTGATGTTGGTGCGGGAGAGAGAGAGAAAGAGAAAGAGAGAGAGAGAGAGAGAGATCTGATCTAACCTTCCTCTCTCCCTCTCTCTCCCTCTCACTTTCTCTCTCACACACACACATAAACACACAGAGACAGGGGTGGGATTCAAATTTCCTAACAACCGGTTCTGTGGGCATGGCCTAATTTATGGATGTGGCTTGGTGGTCATGTGCCTGGCTGGGCATGGCTTGTATGTAAATATTATCAATATTTATATAAATATTGAATTTTTTATAAAAAAAGAGCAACTTTTACCCAAAATCAGGTAAAGCAGGCAGGCAGATTGAGTTGCTCACAGAATCATTCAGAGATCTAACTATCTGCCATCGGCTACCTGAGTCTGTCACATAAAATTTGCTTGCAGTGAGTCTGCACTGAATAATAGAAACTTCAGTCCTAAGGAAGGTTCTAAAGACTAGCTAGAAAACAAGAAATGCAACCGTTTCCTGCTTTCTAGCTAATCTAAATCTCCCAGCACAGCAGAACAGCTGATGGTCACAAAAAAAAAAGGAAAACTAGCAACTTAGCAGGTAAGTTTGCCAGGTAAGGAGTGAATGGGCAGGGAGGGTTCCCGCAGGCCATGTGGGTGGCGCAGCGTTGTGTTTGCACACAGCCTGGATTAATTTTTTGGGGGGTGCTCTGGGGTGACATTTCTCTGCGGACCACAAAATTTTCTCATGGCCCACTGGTTGGCGACGACTGTACTAGATGACCTACAAGGTCCCTTCCAACTCTGATTATCTGTTATCTGACCCGGTGCCGATCCCATGTGGCTCCTTGGTTTTCTGAGGAGCTAAGGGAGATGAAGCGCCGGAAAAGACGCCTAGAGAGTAATTGGAGGGCTAGCCGCTCCGGGTCTGACCGAACACTATTACGATCTTATATTAAGACGTATTTAGTGGCGATAAGGATGGCGAGGAGGTCTTACCTCTCTACTCTTATTGCGTCCGCGGAAAACCACCCAGCCGCCCTGTTTCTGATCCACCAGTTGCGGCCCTTTCTGGATCTGGGCGCACTTCTTTGGACACAGCCACTTCCCACTGCCGCCCCCTCGTTATCTCCCGCCTGGATTATTGCAACGCTCTCTACATGGGGCTCCCCTTGAAGAGTCTCCGGAGGTTACAGTTGGTCCAGAATGCAGCTGCGCGGGTGATTGTGGGTGCCCCTCGGAGCTCCCACATTACACCGCTTCTCCGCAGGCTGCACTGGCTTCCTGTGGCCTTCCGGATTCGATTCAAGGTGGTACTGATGGTATTTAAAGTGCTCCATGGCTCGGGACCTGGGTACTTACGGGACCGCCTACTGCCATCGTCAACCTCCTGCTGCCCAGTACGCTCCGACAGGGTTGCCCTACTTGGGGTACCGCCGCCTGGCCGTTGCCGGCTGATGGCCCCGAGAGTTCGGGCTTTCTCTGTGGGAGCTCCCTCCCTATGGAATGATCTCCCCCCGGAGATACGGGCTATGACGGATATCCTGACCTTCCGGCACTGCAGTGAAAACCCTATTTTTTAGACAGGCTGGCCTGGCCCAGTAACTGTATTCCGGTTTTAATTCAATTTTAATTGGGGTTTTATTAGTTTTTTAATTTTTAATTGAATCCCTTAGATGGGACACAGCCGGACCAAATTGTTTAATGTATTTTTAATTGTATTTATATATATTTATTGTGTGTTTTTAGTAGGCTGTACACCGCCCCGAGTCCCTTTTTGGGAGAGGGAGCGGTATAAAAGTTTAATAAATAAATAAATAAATAAATAAAAAATCTGTTATGTTCCCTTGCCACTCTTGGGGGCACATGTTTTCTCCGTGACACTATCTTGATTAGGGTATTGTTTTATGCTTGATGGTTGTCTGCTGTTAATCCCTGCTTACCTGGGTGTAGACTGATGGAGTGAATGTGTTTTGATTTTTTTTTTTGTGTTACCTTCCTAGCTTTCTTTACTGTCTCTTTTGAATATTGTTCATCTACATGTATCTATTGATGGTTTATTAGTCTGAATGCCAAATTTCCTGGAATTCTCTAGAATTTGTGGATTTGGCTTAGTTTAAAATGCTCCCAGTTTCACAGTTTCACAATCTTGTCTGGTCTCCTACTTACTCCATGGACAGTCCTGTAAAATCCTGTACACTGTTCTGTAATCACTGTTTTCTTCTTCCTTCTTCTCAAACATCATTTTTTTCATAATCTCTCATCTGTATACATCCATACCCCAAATATGTGGGTTTTTGCTTGATGCATTAATACAATCAAATATCTTATAGTTATAATTTCTGTAGTGGCTGTCTGGAGATTTATTTACTTGATTTCTATAGCTGCTCAACTTAACTAAGTGATTCTGGGTGGCTTATTATTCTAAAATTATCAAACAACTAGCAGGGTACTCATGCTTTGCTACAGAACTATGTGAAATTCTGTTTCCTTATTTTCTTCCCCAAAAACTAAGGTGTTTCTGAAAGAAATTCTGCCTCTGCCTACCAGCATCCATTGATATTCATCTGGCTAGCATCCTCGCACTTACGACCGGTCCTCACATTTTACATGGAAACTGAAACAGTATTTGCTGTGTGAGCAAGAAGGAGACAGACAGGAGCCTGGGCATGGCTTAGCTCAAATGTTCTGTACTAAAGAACATTTAATACAGAACATTTGCTTGTACAGAACATTTAGTACAACTCCTTTGCTTGTGTTTTGCTTGTATTTGGCAAGTGACAGTTGGAACAGATTTCTTTTCAGGTGGGGAGGGGGAGTAGAAATCCTTAGCATCAGAGTGTGTTAATAATAATATATGAAATACTAATGCTCTGGTGGTCATTTCGAAAAATCCTTTCCTAGTGAGCACCTAGAAGCCAAGAGGAACATACGTGCCAAATTTCAAGTTTGTAGGCTTTACGGTTCTGGAGATTTTGTGATGATGTGTGAGTGGTATTTCATATATATGTATGTATGTACATACATACGTATGTATGTATGTATGTATGTATGTGTGTATATATATTGTTTAAATTAAATTAATAAAATTAAAACAATATCCCCCAAATAAATAACTATAAACAGCAGCCAGAACGATTAATCAACTAATAGTAAATGCAAGGAAGACAGCCCTTAACACAGAGATACATAGCATACTGTGATATCAGAATATCAAAATAATGACAGGCATACTGACATAACTATGCAAATGCAGATGCTTAGATTCTTATGTTTTAACATTTTATACAAATACATAAGAAGTTGCAGCATTTGTAAGAAAATGTTGCTTTGCATATTTTTTAATTTGCTTCCCCTCATGGCAACAATGGTTTATCCTTGTAAGAGTCTTTCTCTGTCAAGATTGTGTTTTGTTTTTGGTTTTTTTTACAAGAAAAAAGTAAAACTGTGAAATAAAGTATTCTCAGCATCTGTAAAACAAAGGCATTTAGACAGCTAAGTTAAGTTTGTTCTTGGACAAGGAAAAACAGGAGTCAGTTTTTAATGAAACAAGATGCAAAGAGAGTTTGATTTACTGCTGCTTATGTAAAATAAAAGGAATATAAGCCACTCTACAATGCGAAAAAGAATTAGAGTATAATTGAATAAAAGCTGGGTATATTCAAAACATGCCCCATATAATACATTAGCAATCTGCAGGAAAACAAACCTCTCAAGTGACACTCTGGTAAAAGATATATCTAAGAAATCAGGAATAAAACAGCCTTCCACAACTTAACACTCTTCAGATAATTTGGACTGTAACAATATTCCCCAACCAGTACCACGTGGGGAAAGGTTGGAGTAGATTGAGCCAACAATTCTGCTAATTGTCAAACTAATCAGCAGAATACATAGGAGTGAGAGTAAAAGTAAGAAAACATATTTTCCTTTGCAGAAATTGTATTGAAGCAGTGAATTTAAATTAAAGAAGTCATGCTATAAAATGACAGTCATGAGAAATGAAGTGTTGTATCTAGAATATGTTTAATGCTCAGTTTTTAATCTCCTTTTGACATTTCCCATGCATTCAGGAAATACTGTACATGGAACAATAAAGTAATTGCTGCTGATTTTCCATGCCCAACCTATGTTACTCTGCCTGGGCTGGAAATTTTTGAAACTACCCTAGGGGATCGGGCTTGCTTTTAATTTAAAAGTCAATATTTTCTGCTTCAAACTTACATTAATTTCCTTTTTCTTAGCTGCTGGGTAATGTATTAGTAGATATATGTGTTGGAAGAAATATCCAGGTCCAGTTCCAATCCGGGAGAAAGGCACTGAAGATAAAATAGAGACTGGAGGCTGATTGGCAAGAGGGTCCACTTATTGATGAACAGGACCACATGTTTGTGGTTCTGGTGCAGATGACAAAATGGAGTTGAGAGTGAGGTTTTTTTATATCTTCTTTGAACTTTGTACTAGAGCTTCCTGTGCAAGAACATGTATTCTATTGGCTGTTGTCAGATTCCTATGGTGTCATGAAGGGGTTCTGTAAGGATCATAGCTGGCTCTATAGGCAAAGATCCTAGGTGTTTGTCTGAGCTAAGTTTGGTTGAAGCTTGGATTGCTTTGAAAGGGTGTTGGGCAATTCCTATTGTGGCTTAATGGCTTTGTCCTGTGTTGGATCTTGAGTGAGGGCCAATCTTACCATCCTGCCTTTGTTTCAAAATATCATGCCTTGAATGGATTACCAAATTGGCATTTCTAAAAGCTGGTCTCAGTATCTGCTGGGGGCAGGGAGATTGAGTCTGCTTTCTGTCTTTTAAGAGCATGTTTCTCCATTTCTCCTTTAGGGAAATATAATATCTTGCCTTTTTAATATTTCACAAAATATTTCATTCTTCTAAGAGGGGTGGCTTCCCACAAATGAATAAGGATGGGGCAATGTAAGACAAAATTGATAGGTTTAAGCAAAAAAATGGTTGTCATGATGACTTTGGGAGTTCAAAGGAAATGATTCAACTGACAACAGACAGTTGTCAGTTGAATCATTCAAGCCTTCTTGTGATTTTCTTTTATTTCTTAATAAGACATAAGTTACTACACGACTACTGATATTCAAAATTTTGAGGCATATGAGATAATTCAGGCAATTAATCAAGTTAAATTTGTCTACTTTCCTGCCTCTCTAGATTTCTGTTAAGTGATGGTATACAAATACTACAAAGGTTTCTTTGTTTTTGCCCAATATTTACTCAATAATTTTAAAATTAACAATCTTTCTACAGGATCTATGTACAGCCTATAGTGTTGCAATGCTATTTCTAGGTTTCCTTCCTATTTAAAGTTAAGTAATGAGGTTAATGACAGTGGTTGGCAATCTCCCTTGGTCTAGAGCAGGGGTGTCAAACTCGCATCGTAATGTTCTCATCATGTGATGTATTGCAACTTTTCCCCTCTTTGCTAAAATGAGGGTGGATGTGGCTAGCATCTGCCATGAAGTTGACACCCCTGGTCTAGAGTGATGTGGACTTCTACATTTCCCATGTTAGCCAACTGTGTTTGGAAGAAATTTTCTTAGGTGCCCATCTTCAAATTCTTGGGGCACCTAAGTAGATAATAATTCTTGATAATATCATTTAAAAAGAACAGTGTATATTTGGGTGCTACATTATATTCACAATCCCGAGCTGTGAGATATTATCACAATAATTTTATTCAGAATAATAAATAAGATTTATAAAAAAAAACCTATTGAGATGTATGTACAAATCAAACTGTTTCATTTCAACTATTCTCCTGAGCTCAACTCTTAAATTACCAGTCATTATCCCTAACTTTTTAGTCATTAAAAAAATAGAACATGGAAAGCTATTGAACAATATGTCACTTTTCTGCATCATTGTTATTATTAGGAATAAATTAAATCAATTCAATAAGTTTAATGTTTAGAAAGGCATAATTATACTCAATCCTTGTCTGGAAAATTACCCATCTGTTAAAAAACCATAAGTTTCTATCAGAATGATGGGATAAAGGACATGGCAAATTGCTGACTTGCCTCTGCTTTTTCTTCAGATCTGCTGGTTGTCTAGTCCATTTTATCTATTGTTTTTTCCTCCCTTACGAGCCAGTGCTTAGCTTATGAGTGACATAACTTTGGAAAGGAATTAAGTTGTTTATTGATTCTTAGGTCAGCCATTCATTCATCCTTTAAGTCCACTAAGAGCCCATTAAATCCACACATTCTTTGTCTACTGGGTCATTTTCCTACTTGATGAGCACTAACAAATCTGAGCTACAAAACCCCACACATCTGCTGTATGGAATACAGAGAACACATATAGAAGTTACCAGTGGTGGTATTCAGCCGGTCGCGCTGGTTCAGGAGAACCGGTAGCAACAATTTGACCTGGGTCACTGAACTGGTAGTGACTTCTGGCTGGCCATACCCCTGACCTGATCGCCTGGTCACCACTTGCTTGCTCCTTCCGGCTGCTTGATGCTCGCCCCCCCATATATGTTGCCTTCGCCCAGCCACATAGCCCAGCTAATCACCTCGCCAGTTGCCTTGCCTGGTTAGCTCAGCTATTCCCTGAGGCCCTGGAGCTGCTGGCTACCTCAGTTGGGTCAGGGATTCCCTGGCTCTGACCTTGCCCCGGAACCACTGCCTGCTCACCACCCCACTCTCCCTTAAGTGTGATGCGTTGCCAATTTTCTCCTCCTTCAGAGGCCCTGGCCCTTAATTTCCTTGCTTCCTCCCCTACAACTGCCTCTTTCGTCATGGCCGTGACCTTACCTTCCTCTCATGGCTGGCTGCCAGGGAAGGCAACCCAGGGCTGAGAGTCGCTGGGCTCCCCACCAGCCTGCATCTTGTCCCCCTTGTCACGAGATGCTTGCAGCTGCTGCCTCTTTTTTTCAGTGCGAGAAGCCTCCCAGCTGATGCCTCTTTGCCAGCCGGAACTGAGCTGGCTGACTGGAAGCTTGTTACACTGAAAACTACTGGCCTCCACTTTTCGAACGTGCCAAAAAAGAGCTTCAGTCCCACAACTATTGCCGGCCTGTTCTTTGCACTGGCCATACACATGCACCCCATTGCCCACTGCACTAGAGGGACTTGCCCAAGGAAATCCAAATGGATCAGTACAGCAGGCTCAATGGGTTGGATCTGCATGGCCAACGCCTAGAATATGGTGGTGGAGATGTGTTGCAGAAGCGGAGCAAAGTTGGAGGTCAGTAATTTTCGCTGCAAGAAGCCTACAGTCACCACATCTTTTTGCCACTTCTTTGCTGGCCAGAACCGAGCCGGGAGTGGCAATGGAGGATTCTCCTGCCAGCAAAGAGGTGATGGCTGGAGGCTTCTTGGTGGGGGGATGGGGACATGGCGAGACTCAGCCGAGAGTCAGAAAGCAGCTCCTGTGCCCTGCCTGTCCCTTTTTGGTCCCCCCTTCACACTGAAGTACTTTAAAGGGACAGGTAATTTTCACTGCAAAGAAGCCTACAGTTGCCAACCTCCGGCTTTGCTCCACTTCTCCAATGCTCTGCCATAGCCGTGTTCTAGATGCCGGCTACACAGGTCTACCCCATTGAGGCCGCTGCACTGGAGGGACTTGCCCAAGCAAATCAGAATGGAGTGGTGCAGTGGGCTCAATGGGGTGGACCTGCATGGCCAGTGCTTAGAACGAGGTGGTGGGGGCCCATTGCAGAAGCGGAGCAAAGCCGGAGGTCAGTAATTTTCACTGCATGGAGTCCAGCTGCACTGAAAAAACACACAGAGGCTGCAGGAATCTCATGACAAGGGCGGGATGTGGGCTGGCAGGGAGCCCAGCATCAACAATGGCTCATCCCTGGCTTGCCTTTCCTGGCAGCCAGTTGCAGGAGGAAAGTAAAGTCATGGCTGTGGGATGATGAAAGCCATGGGGGAGGAAACGGGGAGATTAAGGGCCGGCGCCTCTGAAAGAGGGGAAATGGGGTGACGCATGTGACTGGTAAAGGGAAAGTGGGTGGCAGGCAGGATTAGGCCAGGCCTTTGACAGATTAGGCCAGGCCTGCCTAGACAGAAAATAGGTAGATAGGTAGAAATTCATTTTTTTTCCTACCGGGTTCTGTGGGCTTGGCTTGGTGGGGGATCATGTGACTGAGTGGGCATGGGCATGAGTGATGTCAAGTGGGACACACCCACTCAGTCACATGACCCGCCCCTAACAAACCACGCCCACAGAACCAGTAGGGAAAAAAAATGAATACCACCACTGGAAATTACCCTAATTTTCTATAGCCCAGATCCCAATAGCTCAACACTGGATGAAAACATGCTATTTTTCATTGGTCTCTTGAATGGTGCGGTATGTACAGTACTTCAAATATTATAGCCTACTGACTGCATAATTGCCCACTCCAATAATTGAACTAAATATTGTATCACAACCGTAAGCCAAACTAGTAAGAATGGACATGGACTAAGGAGGAATTTCATGACAGTTAAAAAATTCAATGCAGGAAGCAGTCATTGCTGAAACATATCTATCTGGCTAAAATGCACATGACATATCAGCTTTGCTCTGCTCCAGAGGTGTCAAACTTGTGGCGTTACGTTGTTGTCATGTGATGTATCGTGACTATCCCCCCTTTGCTCAACTGGGGGTGGGGGTGGCCAGTGCATGACACATCTGTCTCAAGGGCTGTGACTTTGACACCCCTGCTCTACTCACTGTATATGCCCTTCTTTTTGTATTTCTCTTAGTTGAAACCTGGAACAAATAAGATGATCTATATTTGGATGAATTGGACCTGACTTCCTTAGAATTTTCATTTTCAGGAAATGCTTGACTTATAACAGTTCATTTAGTGACCATTCAAACTTACAACAGCACTGAAAATAAAGTGACTTATGACCATTTTTCACACTTGCAAACATTGCAGCATCCCCTTTATCAGAATTTGGATGCTTGGCGACTGGGTCATATTTATGACAGATGTAGTAGTGTCCATGTATCATGTGATCAGCTTTTGTGTGCTCCTGATAAGCAAAATCAATGGGGAAGTCAGATTCACTTAACAACATTATTAACTTGACAACTGCAATGATTTACTTAACAGCAATGGCAAAAAAGGTAATAAAATGTGCCAAAATTCATTTAACAATTGTCTTGCTTAGCAACAAAAATTTTGGGCTCAATTGTGGTCATAAGTTGAGTACCTATAAAGCAGTGGTCACTAACTTTTTTGGGCTCCTGTGCCAAAAATTGCGAGCGTGCCAGCATGCCCGTACTTGCATGTAAGCACCCTGGATGCAATGCGGGCCCCCCCTCCCCACGCCCCTTGCGCATGCGTGCACAATCCCCACCCCCACTCCCTTACCTGCACTGCACCTCACAGCTGATTTTTTTTGGTTGGTTTGAGGCCTTTTCCGGCCTCCCAGGGGCTTGGAAAAAGCCTCTGCAAGGCTTCTCAGGATGAATTATAGGCTCTTTTCATCACTTCTGGTATTACAGGAAGTGACAAAATGGGCCTATAATTCGTCCTGAGAAGCCTTGCAGGGTTTTTTTCCAAGCCTCTGGGAGGCCGAAAAAGGCCTCAAACCAACCGAAAAAAATCAGCTGTGAGGTGTACGCATGCACAGTAAGGTAAGTTTGCCTGCGGCTTGCGTGCCAGCACAAATGGCTCTGCATACCACTTGTGGCACGCGTGCCATAAGTTCGCCATCATGGCTATAAAGGGTTTTCTTATAGAAATAAAACAGTGGTGAATCCATTCCTTACTAAGCAAAAGAGACAATCAGCCAACCCAAAAGAGAAAAAGACTCCAGAACATCTCCACTAGTAATTAGCACTGAAGTCAGCATAGATAAACTCCAAGGTTAACTTCAGACCAACAATCAAGTAAGCAATACCCCAGAAACTGCCAAAGAGCCATTAGTAAACAGCTCAACCAAAGAATCTCTAAGATTATTCCCACCCACACAGACAGGCAAGACACCATAAAATGACAGCAAACAACACTCTTTATTAGCACTGATGATGTTACCTAGTTTGGGTAATGAAACATCTTCAAGAAAACAAATAAGCTTAGAGAGTACTAAGGACCCCTCATTTCAACCCTGAGCTACAAAAATTCTCCTTTATTGTAATCATTCCTTAATTTACTGCTATGAAATGATAAACTAGAGTTATTTTAAGGGCTGGCATATACAAATTATATAAACAAACAGATGCCAAACATCTCTCCATTATTTTGCATGTTCAGTAGCAGGTTTGCAAGAGAGGGATAAATCGTAGCCTGCTCTATGTCATCAGATACTTTGTTTTAATCAAATTCTTGATTAGAAGGAGGAGCTTACAGCTTATAGAAACAATTGTCTGCTCATCACACAGCTTTTCAGATTTGTTGCAGAAAAGATACTATTTGTGGATGAAGCAGCCTCTCACATTTTCTTTATTTAAAATACTGTATATAGTCTAACTACTATCCAGGAATCTTGCAGTAAGTTACAATTCATTTAGACTGAGGTATTGAGCCAATAAATTTGGCCCTATTTGCTTGTCTTCTCTCAGTGTAGTAAGGAATTACCTGTAAAGAACTCCGAATAATGGCAATGTGAATGCAGTAACTGCAAAATAATACAATTATAGATAAAGAAACCTGCCATTTTATCTGTGTTTGCACTGTGAAATAATACTATCCTTAGAACATGGAACTTCAGTGCCATATTTAACATTTATATGCTTTAGACTGTTATAAAACACATGATCTGTTATAATCCTTGTGACACTCCTGTCAAATGGCCTGGCCTATTATCTCCATATCACAGAAGGGAAGCTGTTGCTGTGAGATGCAAGAGATCTTAGCCTTTTGTCTAAGGCTGGCTGGTAAGCTCATGTTAAAAGATAGATGTGATCTAGGGACTTTCTGATTTATAGGTTTGTCTCTCAGGGACTTAGAATCAATTTAGGGGATTCCAATGCAGGTGGACAATTTTGCAGCCAGTGGGCCTTATCATCCTTGGGTTTTATTTTATGCATCCCCAGGTGACTCGTCATATATCCTGTCCTGTCTCATATCCTCTCATCAGAGCTGTTGATGGAAGCAAAAAAGAAAATGGCAGGCAGAAACCACGTGCAATCCTAAGCAGTAGGAGCTGCAGCCTGGGTTATTTCAGAAAAACGTTCCACTCTATGACTCATCTTCTGAGCTTCCGCACAGGCTTATCTTCTACAGCCTTTTCTCCATCATGTGCAAATAGAAGATAGCAATGGAATTTGTCAGTGGAACTATCCCATGGGGAATATTTTTTTAAAAAGTTCATCTTTTGCTTTTAAAATAAAAACTGAGAGAGAGAGAGAGAAGAAGAGGAAGAAGAAGAAGAAGAAGAAGAAGAAGAAGAAGAAGAAGAAGAAGAAGAAGAAGAAGAAGAAGAAGAAGAAGAAGAAGAAGAAGAAGAAGAAGAAGAAGAAGCGGTAGTAATAGTAGAAGGAGGAGGAGGAGGAAGGGGAAGAGGAGGAAGAGGATAGGAGGAGGGGAAGGAGGGTGAGAAAGAAGAAGGAGAAGGAGAAAAATACACACATTGTCAAAGAAAGGAAAAACAAATACACAGAAAATGCTTTTTAAAAAAAGAAGTAAAAAGATACAACAAAGAAAAAAGTAAAAAGATTATAATATATGATTGTAACAGTAAATAACTATAATTCTATATAAAGTTATTTAATGCAATTATTATTAGGTAGATATATATTTAATACATTTATATAACTTTTATTTTTTAAACCTATTTGGTACAAATGAGTGTCTTAGTTAATTATATTTGTCCACTACCTTTTCAGTTTCAACATCTGTCTCATAGTCTTGGGATTTTCTGTTAGTCTTCTATCTAAATATTAACTAGATGTGAGCCTGCATAGCACTTTTGAGAACACCCTAGGTCCATTAGGTACCGTCACATTTTAAAGATATTTTAAATGGGGGCGTATAACTTCAGAAATACAAGCTTAGCCACAGCAATCTGTATTCAGCCTTTTGAACTCAATAGGAAGGTCTATCTGTTTTCACTGATTCTTTTGCTCATCTTGGATTATTATGATAAGGAGATATCAGTCTTAATAAGCTATCTACAAACTTAGATGGCTGAAAAATTTTAAAAAGGGGGAAAGGAAAAAAAGAAAAACGGATGAGTGCCTCTTTCTATATAGATGCAAATATGGACATGTGACTCTGTATGAACACTACACTAAAAGCCAGGAGACTGAATTCTAGGCCTAACCAAGGCCTAGAAATTAGCGGAGTGACTTTGGGCCAGTCACACTCTTTCAGCCCTTTAGGAAGAAGGCAACGGCAAATCACTTTTAAAAACGTTGCCAAGAAAATGGCAAAGATTCATCCATGTAGTCAACATGAGTGAAGACTGACTTGAAGACACACGTTCAAACACATACACACACATTCTTGTAAAAATGGAAAGTTTTGACTGAAGTCATTTTTGTAAGGTAATCAACACTTCATACAGTATGATATGGGGTGGTAAGGTTGGGATGGTGTGGGAAGCAAAGTGAGAAGGTACTGACAGAAAAAACGGGGAAAGACCATGGGATGGCATTAACTTTGTTTCCTGACACCATGTAACTGCTGAGAGATTACTTTTAAGGGAACTTAAAAGTAGACTTTAACAAAATAAGATTACTTACCTCTGATATACATAATGACAGTAACATATGACTCCATTAGTATTGGTCCAACTGGAATGCACGAAGTTTTCATATACATTCTTTAGATGTTTACTCAGCTCATCCTTCTGTAGCAGTAATACGACAATCTACCTGCAAGTCAGAAATCACTCCATATGTTAAACAATATTGAGTTTCAGTGCTGAATGAGGAATATTATGTACCAACTGAGGAATTTCATGAACATTTGGTAAATTATACAAGGTCCCTTGAACATCAGCCTGAATTTCTGCCAGAAAAGGTCCATGTTGCAATAATAACCTAGTAATGGGGATAGTATTTTTTTATGCTTTGTGATGAGCAGTGTAGCATTTAGCTGGAAAAATAACCCAGCCATGCAGACAGCATAACCCACATTAATCACAAACTTGTCTCTGGCAGTGATGTAGAATGATTGATGTTTGTGCATTCGAGATGTCAAAGAACAGGCCTTCATGATATGCCCCTAGAAAGCTGAGCTGTCATGGCCCACTAAAGCAACAATAAAGTATAATTCAAGAAAAGAGGGATAGAATGGAAATTAGTCAGGGTTATCGGCAACAATGGGTAAGAATTTTATTTCATTTTGTTTTATACATAAGCATTAATCAAACCCCACAATTTCTCATAAATGGAACCAAAAAGAAAAAAGAAAAAGGAAGAAAGAAAAACCTAAGAGTTATGGCTTCAGGAGTAAAGTTTTGAGTGAATTGCTTTCAAAATATCCCTTTGAGTCCTTATGTTATATATCCAAACTGTCTCATTCATTTTGATATTTACAAAGTAGGCAGATGTAACTTAGCAAACACTTGTATTGTTTTGAGTTTGGTCAGCACAGAGGATTAAAACTTCAATTCAATTAGAACATATCTCAATTCACAGGTTTCTTTATAACTAGAAAAATTGGAATAAAAACAGGTCAGATGTGGGAAACAGCATTGCCACTCATTTCTAGTTACTATCAATCAATTCTATTATACAATCAGAATATCCCAAAACAAGTTTCAAACATAATCTAAACTTGTTATTGGATAAGACAGTTTAACAAGTTAAATATTTAATATATACTACATAATAGACTTACAACTCCACTTCACAGTATATTTGATCTTAGGGATGCTATACCTGAAAAAAATCTATCATAATATCTTGTTTTTTGTTTGTTTTTACAAAATACAGCTTTTTATCTGATTAGGCAGATTGGCATTGACCCTGGTTATTGGTTGTCCAAGGAAACGACACCCACAACCCATTATAACAGACAAAGAGTATTGAACAATTAAGTACAGAAATAAATGGCCAAAGCCGAAGTATCATGTTCACTTGCAACATTTGGAATTAATTATACATATATTTTTCAACTCCCTAAGTATTTGAGTACTTTATAGTTTAGAAGATAAATAATAGCCTTTTCAAAAGCCTGATTAATACGTTGTGATCAAAATATGGTAAATATAGTATTTTTTTAAAAAAAAAAATCCTCTGTCTCAAACATTTTGTACCTGTAATGGCATTGATCCTGAAACAGTGGATCATAACATATTATATTATGAATTTTATAACAATCTCCTACAGGAAGTTACTTGGCCTATTTTAAAATCTAAACCAGAAGAGTATGGTAAGTAAGTGAATATGTAAAAATGTTACTTGTAGATAAAAAAATCCCAAGATTACAGTGGAAACAGTCAGATTTTTATCCATGGATATAAAAACAAGGCTTTTAGAAACAAATCAGTGAGCTAGAGTTTTAAGTCTATTTCTAGTTACTATTCTGAAACAATCATTGGTTTTCCAGAAGTTCATGACCTTAAGCTTAATAAGCTTATTTTTGCATGCATGCGCTTTTCTATTTTTGCATGCAGCACTTTTCTAGAAAAATTGTACATTTGTGTTTCTGTGTGTGAAATATTTTTATACCTGAAAGCTTTGCAGACAACAAGGTCAATGGATAACCCCACCAATTTTGTGGTTCCCAAGATCGATAGGCATAGCATGGGATGTGCGGTTTTTTGTTGTTGCATGAGGCATTATCTGGGGAGTTAACAACAACAAACATTGAACACCTAGAGAATTCTTCTCTTTAAAAAAAAAAATCAGCATTTCACCCAATCAGACCCATATTGAATCCTCCCTGAGTGCATTTTTGAAGTGAAGTTTCAACGTGTCATGCAAAGACTTTCAGCCAATGGAAATCCCACTGTGTCCACCATTCTCCAGCTGGCATCTTCTTGTTTTCTTTCTTCATTATCTCCAGTTTACTTTGGCATCTCTGAGGATCCTGCCTCCTCTGATTCATTAAAAAGCAGCTTGCTATAGTCTTTTCCAAAAGTACCAATTTCTTTAGAGAATGCCCTGCTCTCAACAGAAAGCCCTTCAGGTAGCTGCATGTTTGACATTCAAAATTATCTTCTTTCTGGAATCTGTTATATCTTTGAGAGCTTTCAGTTCTAAATTAAGATAAATTATACATGCAGTCAGACAAAAAGGGAAAGAAAAACAAGAAAAAACAAGTAATTAAGCAATAAGACTAAAAGATGGCGATTATAGTTGTGCATAGATTAATCATATGTAATAACTTTCAGGATAGAGGAAATAAAAAAGGCAGGTGTCATGACATTCTGAAAAAGAAAAAAAATCTTGTATTTCTATTTGATGTTGTTTCATCTCAAGCCGAGCACGACAGAACTAATAATGAGAACAGAGAATATAGCTTGCTATCCTGGCAGGGCATATTAATTTTTTAAAAGAAGTGGCTTTATTTCAATAAAAAGCTCCAACAAAAGATCATCAATCTTCAATACCGAGTCTTAATGTATACTTATTTATTTATTTAAAGCACATCTATAGTATTTCCTATTAAAATAAATCACGAGGCACTTTACATCTTTGTATTTTTTTAAAAAATGTTGTATACATGAATCTTTGGGCAAAAGCCTTTCCAATAAAGCAAATCTCTGGTGTTTTATTTATGTAACCCTGAAATTATATTAGGTATTTTCTCAGAAGAATCAAGTAGGGAGAATGGGAAAGGAAGATAGAAACATTCAAAAGTATTTGGACTAGACAAGAATTATGACAAAAATTTAAAAAATGGGAAAGGTCATAACATGTTTATAATTAAACATGTAATCTCATGTTAAGTTCCTTTTCTCCTTTGCTGCTGTTCTTGGACTTGCTCCTTAGGGAACATTTTCTTTAATAGCCATGGCAAAACAGGCTGCAGCTGGAAAATCCACCCCACCCCCTATGTTTTTATTCTAATGTCAGATTCAATAGGTTCCCAAGTGGCAAACAACCCAATGTAAAACAATCAATTTAAATAGAAAGAAAAACAATTAACTGTAAGAGAATGACTGGGATTGCCATCTGGTTCCAGTGGTAATAAAATCCCCCCCTAGGAAGACTGTAGTTTCTTTAGCAATTACAAGAAAGTGGTTACAGTCTGATTTAAAAAATAATAATAATCCACAAGTGTGGATAATTTGAATCAGAGTATTGCCTTGGGGTATCTCATACACGGTTCTTCAATAAGATATTATGTATGGTTTATCAACTCCTGTTGTCCTTAGATGATATTGAACATTTGAATCTGCTATCCACCTGGCTTATTAATTTGATTTGTATCTTGCTTTTCCTCCAGGAGCTCAAAATGGCAAACCTAACTATTTTTCTAACACAACATTCCTATGAAGAAATTAGAGCTAAAAGAATGGAATTGGACTAGAGCCATCCAGAGAGCTTGTGTGTCTGACAGTGGGCTTGACCCGGGGGTCTTCAGCCCCAATCTAACACCTTAACTGCTATACCACATGGGTTAAAAAATAAATAGCTTTGTTCATTCTGATGGATAATTTACTTAGGAAATGAAATTCTTTTATTTCTCTTGGGTGTCTCATAGATTTTACTACCACTGATCTTGGTATCATTGTGAATTACCTGGCTAGTGCTACAACAGAAGCAGCAACTGGATCATTATTACACTGGGGCTAAAAGGACCACATTTTGATTCATCTAAACTTAGCATAAGGAAGAGAAAATCTTCTACTACAGCATAATGTAGATTTATATGTATTTAGCAGTGACATTGACCATCAGAAACACCACATGACTGATGTAGAAGTCATAAAATTCTGTTCCCTGACATGGCATCCACATCTGTATAGTCTCTCTGCTATGAGATCTTAAATATGCATTCTGATGCTATTTAATAGTGATTTTTCTGAATTCCCTTCCCACTTCGCTACTCATTGAAGATGTGTCCTAAAAGTAGCTCTGTGTAACTCTGAAATGATGATAAAACTAGGTAAACATATTTCCATTTTTAACTAAAACACATTTCTGAATGCAGCTACTAGTTACTGCTGGGTGCTGTGCCAACCGCCTGACAACAGGCTAGATAAATGTGGCAGTCAAGAAAACTATATTACAGTGGTCCGTTCTAGAAGGACAGTATTACCACAGGCTGCTATTCTGAAGTTTCTTTTCTGACCTATTTTCTTAGTTTCTTGGTGCTTCAGCTCTATCTTGTCTCCCATGAATTTATTAGGGAAAAGCATCTAGAGAACTGCACTGCAGTGTAATCAACATGCAGAAACACGTGGGTAGTCCTTTAGGCTTAGAAAGAGGCGTCCGTTGAGAAAATCTGAAGGCACATAAAAATAATCAACAGAACTATAAACCAGATAGAATGTAGTACTAATTACTTTTACAATCAAAATGTAATCTATTAAGAGCCTGAGAAAATAAACAAGCACTTGTATTATCCTAAAAAGCTTGGTGGTGTCTTCCAGAAGAACTAGATGATACCAACTGTGTTGCTTTATTGGAATCCCTTCTCAAAAATCTGTTTTCTTCTTGTAGCCTTGACACAAGTCTTTGGTTTCTGAACACCATTTTGTTTATAAATGAAACATATATTGCCCACATTATTATTCAATTTTCTTTACCTCCACTTTCTTCCACTTCTCTTTCTTTGATGTAAATTTTGAGACTACACTCTTATAATCTCTAGTGCACCATCCATAGTGCAGAGGCAATACAAACAATCAAGCAAACAAGTAAATACATACATTTAAAAAACCAATTCATTTTCAGAACGTAAAGTCTTATGTTGCCGAAGTGGTCTATCTGCAGTGAAGAAGGGGAATTTGTAAAATCAAGTGTAAAATCAGAAATGCAATTGCCTCAAACTGAAAGTAACTCTTCTAAGCAGAAATAGTAACAAAAGCCTTTGTTCATTGAACTAACAGAGATGAGATTACAGGAATTTCAGCAACAGAATTATTTATTTATTTATTTATTTGTCAATTGCTTACAAGATAATAAGTATAAGTAAAAACATAGTTATGAATATATGGATACATATAAGAAAAATAAAAAAAAAGAAAAGAAACAATAGGACAAGGACGGTAGGCACGTTGGTTTGCTTATGCACGCCCCCTACAGACCTTTTAGGAAAGGGGTGAGGTCAATAATAGACAGTCTAAGGTTAAAGTTTTTGAGATTTGGGGAAGAAACCACAAAGTCAGGTAGAGTATTCTCTGTTGCTGAAGTCGTATTTCCTGCAATCAAGTTTGGTGCGATTAACCTTGAGTTTGTATCTATTGTTTGTTCTTGTGTTGTTATGGTTGAAGCTGAAGTATTCATTGACAGGTAGGACATTGCAATGTATGATTTTATATACTATACTTAGATTGGAATGAAGGCAGCGTAGTTCTAGGTTTTCTAGGTCTAGAATTTCAAGTCTGGTGGCATAAGGTATTCTACAACAAGTAGAGGAGTGGATAACTCTTCTTGTGAAATATTTCTGGACTTTCTCAACTGTGTTATTATCAGATACGTAATGTGGGTTCCAGATTGATGAGCTGTATTCGAGTATTGGTCTAGCAAATGTTTTGTATGCTCTAGTTATTAGTGTAATATTACCAGAGAAAAATTATTGTATATATATCCTCTGAAACATCTTTGGATGAAGATTTCATTATCTTAATGACTTTCCTGTGAACTGAGAAGACTTTCAGCACTGATGATATTGCCTAGTTTGGTAATATCTGCAAGAAAAGTTTGTAAATGTTTGCAAGATCAGAGAGCATCAAGGACTCCACAGTTCAAATGGACCTACAAATATTCTCTTTTATCAGTGGAGGGCCTTGCAGTTGGCTGTTTACCCAAATCATCACTTGAATCTACCTTGGTTCTTGATTTAACCCTTATGAAGAAAAATCAATCAAAGAAAGAAATACTTACATATACACAGCAATATGAGGTTCCTGAGGATTGATATTTGGAAGAAAAGGGGAGAAAGAATGGCATGAAATATCCTGAAAAAGAGGACATAGATAGCTGACTGTAGAGAAAAAACATATTCCTCAACAAAATTGAATATGTTACTCAACAGCAGTGTTTCTCAATCTTGGCAACTTTAAGATACATGGACTTTTAACTCCCAGAATTCCCCAATTCCCCAATGACTTTGAATTGTATGCCACACGTTTAGAATTTATCATTATATGAAGAATTGTGGATTTATTTAACACAGAATGTAGCAAAAAAGATTATTTGTTTAAAATAGATTGGGCCACATGCCTATTGTATTTTTGAACTGATAATACATGTTCAATTTCTTGCATAATATTGGCTCCACATTAATGTAATAGATGTAACATGTTTCTTTTTTTTCATTTAATGTAATTCTAGCCTTTACTGTTAAAGGAATGAAAACAGCAAGATATCAACCCCATTAATTGTTCTCTTTTTAAAAAATGCCAGACTAATGAAGCCTAGCTGGGATCCAGAGGCACTTTTTCAAATAAAAAGTCTACACAGTACTGCTTTGCTTTGTAACATGTTAACCTTTACCAACGTTTTCTAAAAATTAAAATTATCTTTCATACCCTTATTAATATTATGCACTAAGGGAAGAATCACTGGCCCCCTCTAGAAAGTATACAAAGATATAATCAACATATGGCTATTCAAATGCAAGAATGAATAGAAGCCTCGAGCTATCAGAGCTGAGAGATTGGATGAGCATGGTTTGACAGTACTCTCCAATGCCAATATTGATCATGGTAGGACTAACGGGATTTTCCAGGAAAAGAATTTATTGGCCAATAAGAATTTGCCTAATAATTCTTTTTGGCATGCCAGAGAAAAGAGTCTCAAATACATAAGTTCAATCTCCTTGTTCTAAATCTTTTACCTCCAGTTGATTATGCTTAACTTCCAATCTATAGGTTTATAGCCTGTAATTTCTAACTATCATGGACTTTCAGATACTGTATAACTTCCAAGAATCAGAAATGCAATTTATATGTATTTTTTCCCAGTAAAGGTTGTGTTATAAGATGGAATCACTGAATCATAGAGACCTTGGAGGCCTTCTACTCCAATCCTCTGCCCAAGGCAGGAGTCCTTATTTCTTAATCCTCAAACAGTTGAACTCATCGCTATATTTTTATGCACTCTCCTTTCTGCATTAATGAACTAATGAACAGCCCCTTGTCTGATATGGGGAATTCTGGAATTTTGATCTTATATTCTGTGGATTGTACGGGTGTCTTCAGCCAAGATTTACACTGCAATGTTTAAAATGGTCAGGGTATCTTTGCAGTCAGCATCATCAACTGGCTTGCTTTAAATTTCTTGGCCTTCCCTATCAACAATGAGAGTGTTTTTTTTGTCTTTGAGGAAATCAGATAATCAGCAATGGGAATGATACTTTCAAATATTGAAGAGAAAGACCAATGAAGTCCAACTTTCATCTCAAGAGTTACAATCATGTCTAATAAGAAAAGAAATATCTGATGTGAGAAGCATTCCAAGGTTTCCATCTTGTAGTTAAGAAAGCAATTTATCAAACTTACTTTAAATTGCTTCTTTATGTTAAGCTGGAGATTCAGCTTCTTTGCTGGGTTGACTGAAAGACCAAAATCTATTTTAAGAGTGCAATCAACAAAATAAAGTGATAGTATATAAAAATTGGTAGGGGAAAAAAAACCTGCTTGGGAAGTATGAGAATTTAAAATCAGACAAAAAAAAGTCTTTCAGAGTTCCATAGGGTTAGTAAAGTGTCAATTTCAATTGTTTTCAACTGGCAAATGATTTCCTAAGACATGGAGAAAATCAGTTACTTACAGTTGATGAAACTAACTCAGTGAATATTTATGAAAGAGTTTGATGGAAAATTCTTACCCAGATATAAAAAGATAAATAAACTTGAACATGAAAAAAGACATGAATTGCTGAAATGATGCTAAAGAGCACGGAAGGAAATGTAATAAAAAACGATGAGGGGGGGGGAATTCTAAGGTTTAAATTTACTTCTTTATTCCACCATTCAAGGAAAGGACTTATTTATTTCCTTTTAAACACTCCTTTGGGTATATTCACAACTTCTATAAATAGGGAGACTCCAATTTTAGATGACACCACTTTTTCACAATGCAAATCAACAAAACCTGTAATTAGTTACCAACTATGCTAGTGGCAAGTTGGGAAGAGCAATGCTTGATGCTCTAACAAGGAAAACAGTGTCACCTCCACAATGTCACACACTTCAATGAGGTAAATTGCAGCCATCTCATGTGGCGTAGTATCTAATTCTGGGTGATGAAATAAAGGAAACATTTAAAGAGAAATGCCTGATAATTTTAAAGCTTGATCTATGTAAAAAGAATTATAGGTAGCCCTCAACTTACAGCCACAATTGAGCCCAAAATTTCTGTTGGTAAGTGAATCATTTGTTAAGTGAGTTTTGTCCCATTTTCTGACCTTTTTGCCCCAGTTGTTAAGTAAATCATCGCAGTTGTTTAAGTTAGCAACACAGTTGTTAAATCAGCATTAGCTAATTACACGATCCCAGGACACTGCAACTGTCATAAATATGAAACAGTTGCTAAGCACCTGAATTTTGATCATGTGACCATGGTCACAAGTGTGAAAAATGGTCATAAGTCACTTTTTTCAATGTGGTTGTTACTTTGAAGGGTCACTAAAGAAACTATCACCTTTATTTGTCACTAAACAAATTGTTTCAAGTCGAAGATTACCTGCATTGAAATAATATTCTCTTTCAGAATATTCATGAAGAATATTATCATAATATCCCTGACTGTTTAATTTTTGGATTTTGAAAAATCCATCAAATTCAAAAGTTTGTGTTGTTGAA
This sequence comes from Bungarus multicinctus, assembly GCA_023653725.1. NCBI lineage: Eukaryota > Metazoa > Chordata > Lepidosauria > Squamata > Elapidae > Bungarus > Bungarus multicinctus. Next base: position 75,747,194 of record CM042838.1, read on the forward strand.
GAATATTTGTAATAATTATTGCTTAATAGGGACTTGTTGTTTATGACAAATTTGTTCTGATTAAAAGTATGTTATATGTATACATATAAATAATATTGTGTGTGTATATATATATGTATATGTATATGATATATACGTTTATGTATGCATATAAAGTATATACGTGTATTTTGCATATGGAGGTGAAACATTACTATCACCTACAAAGAACTTTCAGCCGGGAATGTCAGTGAAAATATATGGTTGGGTAATTTAATGCTTAGCAATTTTATAATTGGAGTGAAAAGAGTTATACCAAGAATTCTGATAAAAAATATCAGTCAAATGGGAAACGTGAAACATCAAGGAAAAAGCAAGCAAGCAAGCATTCACTAGGTTCAGTTGAAAATGTTTTTCCTGGCCTATCTGCTGCCCAACTATTTGAAATGTGATTGGATCCATTTTTTATGATCTGCTGCAGGAAACAATCTTCCATTCCTGCTGTTTTCTTAATGTATTGTGTAGTTTCTAAATCTGATCTTAATGTAGCTGAAAAGCTGTAAATTGGGGGGACATGCAGAAGAAATGCTGCTCCTTTGATGAGTAAAACATTAAGAGTATAATATATTAATCAGTTATTACAAAAAATACTTTTTATCCATTTACTACTGTAAAATGTCCAGTGTGTAGTTTTTCCAATGTGGTGAATTTGGTATGGTGAATTTCATCCACCACATAATACCATGTCTATCAAGTGTAAGTTCATCATGAATAAGATTTTTGCGTGTAGATTTGAAGCATGTTGGGTCTCTCCTAGTTTCTTCTTAAATTGTAACAGATAAAACAGGAAGGCTGTTAGAAAATATGTTGAAAGAGCTGATAGGGATTTTTTCAGACTGTTTACTCTATAGACGTAAATCAAAGAATTAATCTGAATTTATATGACTATGTTTCCTTTTAATCAGAGGTGGGCTGCATATACTGTAACAGCTGGTTTGCATAGCGCAGAACTGAAAATTTGTGTGTGCATGCACATATCCCCCACACTTGTGCGCGGCTACAAAAACACGGATATTTCCTGTGCGTGGCAGCTGCAGTGACTAGAGTCGTTGAGGCACAGAAATCAGCTGGGCTCTGTGGGCAGGGCAAGCGAGCCAGATATATAGGGATAGCATCAGGGCAGGTGGGCGGGCCCAGCCAGTGGTCAGAACTATTGGTACGGGCGAACCGGTCTGAACTGGCAGCAGCCTACCACTGCTTTTAATTCTATTTTGTACCTGAAAGCTTAAAGAACAGCAAACATAAGTAGATTTTTCTTGTTAATTGAAAATTGAGAGTTGTGACCGATAGTAAAAAATGAAGATAGATTTCCTTTCGCATTGGTAAAGTGCTTAACTCCTTGGTGTCCCTCTGTCAATTTGTGCGTGATTTTTTTCCCCTGCAAATAAACCTCTGCCACAATGATAGCATACTTTATTTGGACCTGTAATAGTTTGTCTGGATGACTATTACCATGTGTTTATTTACCTTTGCTTTTACTGCTGACTTTAGCTCTGAAATATCTCTAGCAGCAATTACCACAATAAAAAAGTAAATAAAATAATAATAATAGTAATAAATAAATGAATTAATCAAAAAGAAAACAAAAACAAAGTAAACTCAAAGGGCAGACTCAATGAACCATTAGGCCTTTTTCTGCTGTCAGTTTTCTGTGTTTCTGTAATTCCATCTTAATGCACCATTTAGACATCTTTTAAAATTCAGCTCCATATTCTGCGAAGGACTCTTCCATTTTGGTATGCATTCATGAAATCTAAGTCTCTGCAATCAATAATGGTTTGGGTGCAAAATGTTTCTGTATTTGTTTTATTAGTTGTTCAAAACTGAATGGTGAGACTTTCAGGATGGCAGCCAAGCTTTTTTTTTAAAAGAAACTGTATGCTTTGTTTCCCATAATAAACAATAGTACAACAAGAAACTTTTTTCAGAAAGTTTCATTTGCCTCAAAAAAGCTGTTCATGTTTTACTGTATAAAATGTTCAGTCATCTCTGATGCTCTCAAACCTGTTATTCTTCCCACTAAAGATAAGCTATCTTAATGTGCTCTTTTCCCTTTTGTTTTTATTCAAGGTGGGTTATTTTTCCTCTGTTTTTGTGTTGTATTTCTCTCCTCTGGAGATAAGGAAAGACAAAGCTTTTCCCTTTTTTATTTTCTTTTCCAATTCCACTCATCTGCCATTGTGGTGCCTTTTCTACAGGTCAAGTAGAGGGTACAAAATCAGGAGTGATTTTTGTTGTTGTTGCTGCTTGCTGCACTGAAACTTCCACAAGAACAAGTTCCAGTGAGTCTGCCTGAATTACGACAGGCAGAAGAAGCCAAGACAGTTGAGCAGCAAGACAACATCACCAGCATGCTGAAGCAAATAAACAAACATACAAAATAAGCTATACACTACAAACATCAGGCTGTGGGATAAATCTCTTTTTTATCTTGCAGAAAAAGCTTGCTGAAAATCTGGTAGTCCATTTTCTCTCTCTCACACCTGCTAAATAAGTCTCTGAAACGGAATATCTCTTCCATTTGGTTTGTGAAATGTCCAAGGCAACTGCTGGGGGTGGAGCAATTTTCTGAATCTCCTCTGCCAGCCTCTGGGTTGGATGTCTTCTGTGTGTCTAGTTAAGCCCATGTCTCTTTTCTTGACTTCTCCTTGGCTCTTGATTGTGCCACAATCAATCCTTCATGTGTTGTTGTTGCTTTTTCACTTGTGAAAACCTACCAGTATTTCTCTCTCCATTGGCCAAGCACTGCCAACTTAATCTCCTCTCCCAAGTTGTCTCTCCTTGTTAACTGCTGAGAGGGAAACTCTGGCTGTGGAAATCCTGCTAACGCATTTGCTTGTTCTTCCTTTTATTTTTTCCAATTCTGGGCTTGGACAACCTAGAACTACACCACCCACGGTTGGATTTAAGTGTAGTACCCAAAATTATCTGCTATAATGTCCTACCAGTCAATACTTCAGCTTCAACCGCAACAATACAAGAGCACAAAACAGATACAAACTCAATGTAAACCGCTTCAAACTTGATTGCAGAAAGTACGACTTCAGCAACAGAGTGGTCAATGCCTGGAATGCACTACCTGACTCTGTTGTTACTTCCTCTAACCACTCTTTTAACCTTAAACTATCCACTATTAACCTCTCACCCCATTCCTAAGAAGTCTGTAAGGGGCGTGCATAAGTGCACCATTGTGCCTACCGTCCCTGTCCTATTGTCCCCATTTATTTATACCCATTTCCTGTATTCTTACTCATGTTTATACTTATACCTATTATTTTGTAAGCGATTGACAAATCAAATAAATAAATAAATCAAATAAATAAATGGAATAAAAGTAATGATTTTCCTGTCAGGTTGTGCCTGACTATGATGCGGTGCTCATCTCAGTTTCTTGGGACTTTGCAGTTTTTTTTTTACTGTACTTCCTTAGTAAAAGCTGCCTCTTTTGTTTAATATCCTATCTTTTTATTTTCCCCTTTTCCCTGCCATCAGCCTACTCTTTTCTGCCCCTCTGTCTCTAGCTCCTTTCTTTGTCTTTTATCTCTCTCTTTCTGTTTGTCTTCTCTCTCTGTGTGTCTCCTCTCTCTTTCTGTTCTCTCTCTCTCTCTCCTCTTTCTCTCTCTGTCTTCTCTCTCTCTCTCTCTCTCTGTCTTCTCTCTCTCTGTCATCCTGCTGCATACTTTCACACTTTCATACTTTTTCTAGTTTTCAGTTTCTTCCTCTATACACTTTGGGAGAAATCTCTCCATGTCCCGAAATCCTTATTGTTAATTCCATTACCAGCTCTATTCAGCCCACCAGAGGACATATTATTAATTGTCTTAATCAATTCTTAAATCCAGGTTTTAACTACTCATTCCTTATTTTAAGTTCCTCTAAAACCCAGATTTCTATCACATAACCTCCTAGCAAACAGTTTGATCATAACCTCCTAGTAAACAGTTTCCAGTTTGATCTAATTCCATCAATTTTAATGCAATCATCTGGGTTACCTTCCTGAATATTTGAATGAACCTCAAATTTCAAAAAAATTGTTTATTAATTTATTACATATTTATTATATATTTACCTTCAAAATTACCGATAGCAACTTACACAGAATAAAAATAGGAACAATTTACATATCCCTGGCAACATTTAATATCATACAATTCATATAAGAACTTAACACATATTCCTGCCCAATTTAATAATAATTGCATCCAATTCTACTTATGTAAATCCATTCAAGGTCATCCAGCAATTTTTGGTTTTTGTTTGGCTTTAGCTACTTCAAAAGAATATGAAATTTGAATTCTTCTTCCTTTGTTTTTCATGTTTTAAAATGTGATGCCTAGGGAGAAAATAATAAAACAATAGCTACAATAACCCTACATTCCTCCCTCCTTTCCAATATAGCTGCATTCTGAACTTTTAGAGAATACTTCATTAGTCTTTTGGATTAAGTCTGCACATTAGATGACCTCCTTAGTTGGCCTCCAAGCAAGGCTTTTATTATGTCTAGAACTATTAGCTCTTAAAAGTAAGATTCAAACTGTGAGAAAAATATGACACAGACATAATTTAATTGGTACTTCTTCCTTCTCTTTTTCAGAGAATGCAGAAAATCTTTTTTCCATGGACAGAATTCACCTAGGCTAAAACACATCATCATGATATATGGTTTGAAAAAATAAAGCAGGGGTAGATGATGATGATAATGATGATTTCTTTTATTCATTACATATGAAACTTGGTCAACTGAACATTTAAAAATGTATCACAAATATATTGCCTAGTGCTAATGGTTGATACGGGTTGCTGCCAGCATACTAGGTATCAACCAAGTATCTTCTTAAGATGTACAATGTTCTAAATAGTGCAGTTTTTTGCAGTTCCGCTGATGTTATTACAGGAAGCTGCAATTTCTTGATGTATTTTATAAAATTCTTGGACATGGTACCAAGTGCCCTGATGACAATGGGTATCACTGTTACATGTTTCATCCATGTTTCATCCATGTTTCTATGGCCAGTTCGTGATATTTCATGATTTTTTTCCAGTTCCTTTTCTTCGACTCTGGCATAGCGATATCAAAACTGTTCGTTTCAGTTTTCTTTTCTTTTTTTCCTTTTTAAAAAATTTTTTAGACAAACATATACAGACAAAACATAAAAACATAAAGCCATCTTCCAATTACATACATATAATGTGTTGGTTGGTGACAATTTTTTTGTGTGTCTTCTCCATAGTCCTCACAATTGTTTGTATATATTCTCATATTATCAAACAGATATTTATAAATACATTTATTATTATTGTTAATCAATCATGTGACTATACTGTTATTCATTCATATTATGTGAGATAATCCATATTTTTAAATTGATTCATCTAATAGCAATTCATATTATCATCCTAAACCCATTCCATAATTATGATATAATAATACATCTTTATATATTCTATATAGTTCTATTCTCCTTGTATTATAAAGTTCTACATATTTCATTATCATATTTTCTTTTCTAACCATTGATAAAATAAATCCCAAATCTTATAAAATTGTTTATCTTCTTGTTCTCTAATTTCAAATGTCAATTTACTCATTTCAGCACATTCCATTATTTTCTTAATAACTTCTTCATGCATTGATGTTTTCTCATTTTTCAAATTTTAGCGAATACAATCCTAGCCGCTGTTACTACATTTACAATCAAATATTTCAATTCCTTACTATATATTTCAGGTAAAATTCCCAATAAAAATACCTCTGGTTTCAAATCTATATATTTCTTTGTCATTTTTTCCAATCATGTGTGGATTTTAGTTCAACATCTTTTAGCTTCTGCACATGTCCACCACATATGGTAATATGAACTGGGTATCTGATGACATTTCCAACATTTTTCAGATTTATTCTTGAACATTCTCTGCTATTCTTGTTGGGGGTAAGTGCCATCTGTAAAACATACTGTACAAATTTTCTTTATATGCTGTTGACATTGTCATTTTATAATTTTGAACACCATTTTTGCCATTTCTCTAAATCAATCGAATATCCAAAATCCCCACCCCCAAGCAATCATTGTTTCTTTAACTTGTACTTCTAGCTTAATTTCCAATGTCGATATAATTTTTTTAATTACCTTTTCATCAGTACCTGTCAAAATTTTATCTAAGTTAGTCAATTTATCATAGAAACCTTCTGTTTTAAAATCTTTATCATATCTAGAGTGTATTTGCACATATGAAAACCAATCCATCTTTATACCTTGTTCTTCTAATTCTTGCATAGATTTAAGTTCACCCTTTTCATTCAATATTTCACCATATCTGTTTGTTCCTTTTTACATGTTATTGGATAAGAAAATGCTTCAATGGTCGATAACAGACTGGACTTGTTAAATAGCATTGCTTTTTAGACTTCTCCCAATTTGATAACAAATCCTCAAGTATGTAATGTCTTCTAAAATACCCCTGTGTTTTAGTTCCCTTGTTCCCATAGAAAGGCATGCTGACCCAACAACAAATCATATCCTTCTAATGTCAATAATCAAGTATTTCTTAGTTATCCATTCCTTAACCCACTCCTTAACCCATTCCTTAACCCACATCAAATTTGTTGCTTGATAATATAACTCCCAGTTGGGCAGGCCAAATCCTCCTCTCATTCTAGCATCTTACAACAGTTTTAACTTTATTCTCACTTTCTTTCCCTGCCATATATACTTCAAAATTATTCTATTTAAATCTTCAAAGTAATCTTTCCCTAGCCTAATTGGAATTGTCTGAAACAGATATAATGTTCTAGGTAATATGTTCATCTTAATTGTTGATATTCTCCCAATTAGTGATAATTGTAAATTTTCCCATTTTGTCAGATCTGTCACAATCTGTTGTTTGAGTTTAAGATAGTTATTCTCTTTAAGTGTACTACATCTTGCTGTCAAATATATCCCCAAGTACTTAACCTTATTTGTGACCTGGGTCTTCAAAGCATCCGCCAATTCTTCCTTTTGTCTTACTAACATATTCTTTGTCAAGATCTTATGTTTCAGTTTTCAACAACTGTGATATCTGGTGTGTTGTGTTCCAAATGTTGATCTGTCTGTATTCGAATGTCCCACAAAATCTTCACCTTCTTATTTTCAATATCATTACAGATATCGTTGCAGGATGGAAGCTGTTCCAAAAAAGCTGCCTTCTCAAATTGACTGATGGCAAATTTGTCAATACCAATGGTGTTCAAGTAGTGTTTGGAATTTCACCCAAGGTGCCTATTACTAGCGGTACTACACTTGTTTGCCTTTGACACAGTCATTCATATGTCTTTGTATTTTGTTATCATCTCTAATTCTTTCTCTTCTATTCTGCTGTCTCCAGGTACTGCCACATCTACTATCCAGACTTTTTTGTCTTTCTTATCAACAATTGTTAAGTCTTAAATTGTTAATAATTGTTGTTATTATTATTGTTGTTGTTGTTATTGTTGTTGTTGTTGTTGCTGTTGCTGCTGCTGTTGTTGTTTTTAAATGACTATGGAAATTCTGAGTCATCCAGGTCATGGTTGCCCCAAAGGTGCTTTTTCAAGAGGCAACTGGACCTTCTAGTTTTTCGCTTCTCATACAAGAAGCTTCTTCAGCTCTAACTGGATGGTGGGGAAAGAAAGAATTTATACTCCTTGCAGACAACTGGTCATTTGCATTCTTTTTAGTGAGTCATTGAGGCCATCTGGAGGTTTATCTGTATCATCTGGTCACCTGTTGTTGTGTTTGAATCATCAGAAAGCCTACCAACCTCCATGATGAACTTTAATTTCTCCAAAGAGTTTTAAAATGATCAAGCAATGTGAGCCTTTACTTTTCATGGAAACTACCTTTGCTATTGATAGGTGCTTAGAAACATTTAATGTTACCTACATGGGAGAAGGGATACATTAGAAAAGACCCTAGGCCAGCTTTATTATTTCTAGATTGTTCATGAAGATCACCCCAAGATTTCCCCCAGAATAGTTTTCCAGTTGCAAATTTGGCATGTTATCAGCATCTGTGCTGGCTCCTTGATAAATTTAAAACTTGAGCAGCTTTACACGAAATGCTATGTGTTCTTGAATATCAAATAATTGAGACAATTGTTTTGTTTGTTGTGAGCAGTTGTATATTGGGTCAGAGATAGTGAAAATGTCATATGGGCAATATAATGGATGGGTGTATTTTGCAGATAAAATTTATTTATTTATTTATTTTTATTTATTTGATTTGTCAATCACTTATAAGATAATAGGTATAAGTATATACATAGTTATGAATACATGAAATGGGTACATATAAGAAAAATAAAAGAAACAATAGGATAGGGACAGTAGGGACATTGGTGCGCTTATGCACGCCCCTTACAGACCTCTTAGGAAAGGGGTGAGATCAATAGTAGATAGTCTAAGGTTAAAGTTTTTGAGGTTTGGGGAAGAAACCACAAAGTCAGGTAGAGTATTCTCTGTTGCTGAAGTCGTATTTCCTGCAATCAAGTTTGGTGCGATTAACCTTGAGTTTGTATCTATTGTTTGCTCTTGTGTTGTTATGGTTGAAGCTGAAGTATTCATTGACAGGTAGGACATTGCAATGTATGATTTTATATACCATACTTAGATCAGACCAAAGATGATGTAATTCAAGGTTTTCTAGGTCTAAAATTTCAAGTCTGGTGGCATAAGGTATTCTACAACGACTAGAGGAGTGGAGAAATATTGTGAAATATTTCTGGACTTTTTCAACTGTGCTAATATCAGATACGTAATGTGGGTTCCAGACTGATGAGCTATATTCAAGTATTGGTCTAGCAAATGTTTTGTATGCTCTAGTTAGTAGTGTGATATTACCAGAGAAAAAGCTATGTAGGATTAGGTTAAAAACTTGGCTCTTTGAGCAGGCTGGCCTAGGCTGACATAGGATTTTAATTTTGTCTCACGTTTTTAATTGGTTTTGAATATTTGGGATTTTAACTATTTTATGGGGGAGGGCAAAATTTTTAAACAGCCTAAATTATTTAATTCGTTTTTAACTTTTGTATACTGTATTGGGTTTGTGATTGGCTGTGCACCGCCCTGAGTCCTTCGGGAGAAGGGCGGTATATAAGTATTAGTATAATAATAATAATATAATAATAACAACTCTTAATGCCTTTTCGGCTATGTAGTTTACAATGGGCTCTAGCACTTAGATCATTAGAGATGAGTATTCCAAGGTCCTTTACAGAGCTTGGATCACCAACAAGGTCTTGACTATTCAGCTTGTATTTTATCTGATTTTTTTTTTGCCAATATGTAAGACAGAATATTTATTAGTTGAGATTTGAAGTTGCTATTTGTTTGACCATTCTGATACATAGTCAAGATCTTTTTGAAGGGTGTCAACAAAATGACATAGTTCTACTTAAGAAGGCATGAGGAATCTGTTCGTTTTAGATTCCAATGTGAACTGACTTGATTTGCAGCACTGAGGTTAATATCTGGACAAGAATGTAATTATTGTTCAGATTGGACATTTTTCAATCTTAGTAATACCATTCCTAATTTCACAAAAAGAACAAAAAAAAATTGAATATGTAAAATGCAAGCTAACGTGCATACAGAAATTTAAACATTTAGATAAATATGTTAGAAATCAAATTTTGTGATTAAATGATGTTTATAATATGTATTTAAATATGCATTCACATATGAATATTCATGTAAACTAAAGACTGTACATTAATATGTAATAGTTTAGAAAAAACTTTATGGCTGAACCCAAATGAGAATAAAAGACCATAAAATTTGTCTCCTCCTCTTCTTTTCCCTTCCCCTCCCCTCCTCACTTGCAAAAGAATAATTTTTTATATCTTCCAAAATTACAGATGCCTTGTTTTGTAAAAAAAAAATAACTTGCTATTTAGCTTATATTATATTTATTTTCCAAAATGACATTTCTTTTAACATGAAAAAAATCCTGTCTATATTAACATGTCATATACCCAGAATTCAGATCAAATAAATTTCTGGTTTGTTATTCCATGCTAATATCATAAATGGTTTCAGTATTAATGAACAGAATATATTATAATTTAAATGCTTGCTTTTCAGTACCATTGCAACAGAAATTCGTTTCTTTAGTTCATTGTATCATAACAAATAGATTTATACTCCCTCCTCTTACTCATCTGCAATTCTTTAGTCTTTATTATTCAAGAGCGCAAAGAATGTGACATGTTTGACCCCCCAACCAATCATCCTTCATCTTTTTATCCTGCTCTTTCTCCAAACAACAGAGAATGCCATCTTATAACAAAATGTATGGATAAAGGAAAATTCATTCAGTCATTTCTACTGCATTTTCTAATCTGAATAACAAAATGTATGGATTTTCAGTCATTTCTACTGCATTTTCTAATCTTATAACAAAATGTATGGATAAAGGAAAATATCATTCATCATTCTACTGCATTTGTCTATCTATTTGTATTTCACTAGACCTAGAAATACAGTGTTCCTTCAAACTGGATGCTTGCCTGAATTAGGAATCTGGTTTTAAAAATATACATGCAAAACTTTGATGAAAAATAGGTATCATTAGTCTATTTGATGAGGATAATTGATCTAATTTCTATGTGAATTTAACACACATTCAATTCAAATGTCAATTTAAAATACATTCAATTCAAATGTAAATTTTTGCACTATTACTTAAAAAAAATGGTATCGAGCTAAAATAAATACATGAAAAAATGATATAAACTGAAAATAGGCTTTTTTAAACAGCTTCCCTTCTAAGAAATTTGTAAGGCATAATTTACTTAATTAACATTGATGTTATGGATGAGAAATCAGTCCCTCAGAATGCATATCTTTGCCTGAATTCACAATTAAAAAAAATTGTAATATAGCTCACAGATAAAAATAAAATAAATACAAGCAAAGTATGTACTCTAAAGAAATTATAAGGAAAGCACAAGGAAAAATGCATTTTCCAAAATTTGTGATAAAGCCGTGAACACAAAACTGGCAGTGAGATGAGAAATTGAATAAATATAAAATTGACAGTATTATCCAACTCTAATGTAATATCTCTTAAAGCCTTTTTTCCCCAAAGAGTCATCTCTAAATGAATTGTTGTAATAAAATAATATTGTGAAGTGTATAATATTTTCTTGCTCCCAAAAGAGATCATTAGTTGGTATATTGGAATCCATAATATGCAGATTGTGGCTTTTCTTCTTTAATGTCAAATTATTCCTTCTCTTTCCCACTTCAAATAAATGCATGGGAACTACATAGCTGATCTGTATTCAACATTTGAAGAGAGATGTTCTTAGAATCGGTTGAATTTGCAAGTGGCAGAGGCCGTCTGTTGTGCTGAGCATTGGATTTTGTATAAGATTACTTTTTTGTGTTGTTGCCACCAAGGTGACTTAGTGGAATTGAACAGAAACCCCTTCTGAGTTGGGAAAGAGTGTAAAAACTGAACAAATAGAAATATACAAATATCTATACTACATGGGGTTTTTTTTGCATTACTTCTCTTAAAATAAACCCTAAGAATACGTTTGCATTTTTCAACATGGCTGATTTTTTCAGCCAAAGTAATATTAGCCCTGTTTTGTGAATTTAAATAACTTCTCTAATTTGTGTTTATTTTATTTATTTATCTTTCTAAAGCAGCTTTTCACTTTTGAGGCCCTGAGGTAACATACAAATGAAAACATAGGAAAAAATAAATTATATTATAGTTAAAATCAAATGTTAGATTGATGAAGAATGTTGTAATGGCCCATCCAATTCTGAATAAGGAAGGAGCTTTTCTAATCTCCTTAGGGAGGAAATTCTACATTGGCTGCCAGTACTTACTTATATTCCTACTGTCAACTCATAAAACATTTTGTATACACGTTTTATAGTTGTCAACAGAAAGAAGAGGGGGAGTTTCAAAGAGTAGGCAGCAGTGTGGAATCGAAAATACATTCCATTCATATTTTCTTCAGAGACTGATTAGATGACTGAAATTTCTGTCATGCAAAAATCTAATTGGAGAGCATGATTGATGACTCTTGGCTATGGACGTGTTTCGTTGGATGATACACCCATGGGGTGGGGGGGAAGCAGGATCAAGGGTGACTGTGAATTACGTATCTCAGAGTCGGCTACGCCCAGGCTAACGCCGGCATGTTAACTTCTAATAAATCCTTTGAAGTTTGTGAGTGTGGCTCGAGGCTCATGATTTAATTGGAGTAACTGCCAGAATCCTGACATCTACCAAGATTTACCATATATTCCTACCAACTACACTTGACTCTTAGATGTGGGACATATAACATGGCCTATAAGCAATTCTTTAATTATGGGTAAAATCATACAAGAGGTACAGTGGTTCACATATCCTAGACCCAGTAGTTTAGAATTTTAAACAGTCATAACTTGAAAAAAAGATTGGAAACTCATGCATTTTGAATAATACCAATCAACATAATGAGCAAAGTTCATATCAAAAGGAGTTTGTACCAATAAGTAACATTAAATCAAGCTTCTGAACATTCTGAACAGGATAATCCCATGTAACACTTACTGCAATAATCTAACTGGAAGGTGATTACAAAAAAAGGATCATTTGGTTAGAATGTTTACAAATTATTAAACATATTTAGATTTTTATGTTTAAAGTTCTCAATAACCTCTATAAATTTTCACCGATAAATTAGAGGATATGATTATGTTCAGCTGGTACCAGATTTTTAGTGTAATTTGTTATTCTGAACAACTGTCTATTTTATATGCAATTAATGCAAATTGGTGCATTTCATAAAAAACAATAAAGAAATTCATGTTTATAATCCAGAGAGGCAATTTCCATTCCGATTTTCA